>OY740790.1:64472024-65072024 GCA_963514005.1 Raja brachyura | reverse complement strand
CAAGTGCCCTTAGTGGCAGCGGCTTCAGCTCCCGCTAAACGGAGGCGGTTGAACACGCCCGCGCGGGAATCGCGCAGTTTCGCCTCGGCGGCTGTTAGCGACAACTACCGGCACCGGCAGGGCCTCGATGAGGTGCGGGCCGATGATAGGAGCCCGGTTTTCTTTTCAGAGCCCGAGGACTCCGACCACCTGAGTGTTCAGGGTGAAGGGCGTATTGACTGTATGGAGCGGCTGCTGGAGCTCCTGCTTCAAAGTCAACAACAGCAGGGCAGCAACAGGCACAGGGCGTCGTCACCAGCCTCTACCATCAGCCTGGAGCAGCAGGAGGAGGAGGTTTTGGTGGATCCCATACCATCTCCGTTGGAGGTGCCAGCGGAGGATCTTCTGGATGTGGCGACCAAATTTGCGGCCCCACATTCATCTGGACTTCCTTTAAACGCAAAGCTGGCAGCCACTGTGGACTTTCTTAAAAACCAGCAACTACAGGAAGAAGTCCTCATTCAGGCAATGAGCCGTCACAAGGCTCCATCCAATTGCAACTCCCTCAACGTGCCTGTGGCCAATACGCCGATATGGGGCAACATCAGTGCGGCTATCCGTCAACAAGAGGTAAAATTGCAGCGGATCCTGAAGCTCCTCACGGCCGGTATTACCGCCTTTGACGGGGACGGGGACGGGGACGGGGACGAACTGAATTTGGACCAGGAAGATGCTCTGGCCCTCCTGTGCGCGACCCAGCACGAAATCAACGGGTTTCGCAAAACCAACATCCGCCCAGCGCTCAATCCGAAGTTTGCAGGATTGTGCAAACCACCGCCGCCGCCCCCGCCCCGTCAGCTCTTTGGGGAGGACCTCTCGAAGAGAGTCAAAGAGCTTGACGAACAAGCCAAAACGGTGGGGATCATGCGCTCTCAGAGTGCCCCCGCACCGTCAGGCTCAAAGTCTCCATACATTCGATCACGAGGGTCTGCTAGTACCTCGACGAGGACCCACCCTCAAGCTCCACAACGACAGCAACATCAGACCCAGCACCAGGGGTCTTTTTTAGGACAGGGTCGGCAGAGACCCTGGTGGAAAACAAAGACGCCACGCCCTCAAGCCAACCCAGCACCTCCACGTCCACCCACGTGTGTCAAGGACCGCCGGTAACCGCGGAGTTGAGGGGGTCTGGTTCTCTCTTTTCTCTTTGTTTAACTTCACATGTTGGTGGTCGCCTTCGGTTGTTTTTGGGTGCATGGGGTAATTTTACTGGTGACGAGTATGTGTTGCAGAATATTCAGGGGCATAAAATTGAGTTTATTAATGGCGACATTCCTCCATCCCAGCACATGCCCGCTCGAACGTTTAAATTATCTGCTGCAGAACAGGCAGCAGGCTACAAGGAACTTTTAAGTCTTGAGCAGAAGGGAGTGATTGAGAGAGCGGTGCATGAGCCAGTTGAATTTGTTTCGAATATATTCACCAGACCTAAGAAGGATGGAGGTTGTCGTGTCATTATTGATCTAACCCGTTTGAACACTTTTGTAACATATACTCATTTTAAAATGGATACGTTTGAAACAGCCAAATCATTGATTTCTCATGGTTGCTTTATGGCATGCATCGATTTGAAAGACGCATATTATTCAGTATCCATCCAGAAATACGACAGAAGGTTTTTGAAATTCATCTGGATGGGGCAACTCTGGCAGTACAAGGCTTTGCCTAATGGGCTCACCACAGCCCCTAGATTGTTCACTAAATTAGTGAAACCAATTATGGCTTATTTGAGACAACGACACCATATAGTTATGGCCTACTTAGATGATATCTTAATTGTGGGCCACACCCTGGAAATGGCTGAACAGGGTGTTGCAGCTGCTGTCAATATATTTCAACAATTAGGGTTTATTGTCCATCCAGAGAAATCAAAGTTCTGCCCTGCCCAGGTGATTAATTACCTAGGGTTCACGGTGAACTCTATGAGCATGAGGGTTACCATTCCAATTAACAAGATTGAGGAGGTTACCCAGGTGTGTCAAGATTTAATCCGCACCAATATACCATCGATTCGGCATTCAGCTACAATAATTGGGAAGCTTGTAGCTTTGTTTCCGGCGGCGCGATATGGACCTTTGCATTATCAGAATTTGCAAAGAGCAAAAATTGCTGCGTTAAAACAGAACGCTCGTCATTATGATCGGTCCATGCAGCTGCCGCCCGAAGCGATAAATGAGTTGCAATGGTGGGTGTGTCACATTAGCAGCTCATTCAAGCCTATCAGGGAGGCTAATCCGGTGGTATATGTGCAGACTGATGCAAGCTCCAATGGCTGGGGAGCCACGGATAATTGCTCTAGTTGTGGGGGCAGATGGGACACCCTTGAATCAACGATGTTGTTGACTCAAGGGATTAACTATTTGGAGTTGCTGGCAGCATTCCACGGACTTCGTGCGTATTGTTCCAAGCTTGTTGGAGCACATGTCCGTCTCCAAATAGACAACACCACAGCAGTGGCATACTTAAACCATATGGATGGTACCAGGTCAGTTTCGTGTGACAAATTGGCTAACTCAATTTGGCTCTGGTGTGTTCAAAGAGACATTTGGATTTCAGCTACCTATTTGCCAGGTGAGCTTAATACTGTGGCGGACACCAGGTCACGCAAATTTAATGACAATATTGAATGGATGTTGCATCCTGAGATTTTTTCTAAAGTCACAGCCAAATTTGGTAAACCGGACATTGACCTTTTTGCGTCACGGTTGAACCATCAGGTACCAACCTACGTTTCATGGGAACCAGATCCTGGGGCAATAGCGCTAGATGCATTCTCGCTGGACTGGGGGAATTCGTTTTTCTATGCCTTCCCCCCGTTTTGCCTCATCAGTCGGGTATTGCGAAAGATTCAGGCAGATGCTGCCGAGGGCATCCTTATTATACCCGACTGGCCCACACAGCCTTGGTATCCGGTGGTCTTTGACATGCTCAACGAACCTTGGGTCCTTTTGAAGGGTTGCCCACAATTGGTTACTCACCCTGTCTCAGGGGAGCCACATCCCTGCCATGGCTATTTAAATTTGTTGGCTTGCAGGTTCTGAACAGGCCGTTAGTCCAATACGGCCTCTCGGCTCGGACCATGGATACCATCGGGGCGTCGTGTCGAGAGTCCACAAGGCGAAGATACCGCTCGCATATTAAGAAGTGGGAAGCCTACTGCAGCCGCTCTCGCATCACGTACGATGACGTGACAATAACCGACGTCCTGGAATTCCTCGCGGGGTTGCACCATGATGAACACTTAAGTTACAGTGCCATCAACAGCGCCAGAAGTGCGCTATCATTCTACCTCGATATTGGGGTAGGATCCAACAGGCTAGTGTCCAGACTCATGCGGGGTATATTCAATATGAATCCGCCTACACCACGCTATAATATCACCTGGGATGTCAGGGACGTATTAACCCTGCTCAGGACGTGGTCTCCCATGGAAGGGCTCCAACTGGACCAACTCACCATGAAGCTGGTGATGTTACTAGCGCTGACTTCAGCTCAGAGGGTACAGACACTACACAAACTTCGTGTCGACAGAATGACTTCTACCCCTACAGAAGTAGTCTTTTTCATTGACGAGCTACTAAAGCAGCATAGACCTGGGTGCACAGGGCTGCAGCTGAAGTTCCCGGCATACCCCGCAGATGCTAGGCTATGTTTAGCCTCACATATCCGCCACTATGTCAAGGTGACGGCACGCATCAGAGGAATGGAGAGATGCCTGCTTGTCACTCATAAGAGACCTCATCATCGAGTGACAGTCCAGACGATATCCAGGTGGCTTCGAGTCGTCTTGGGTAAGTCAGGTATCGACACTAATGTGTTCAAGTCTCATTCCACCAGGGCTGCATCGACGTCAGCGGCGAGGGTCATGGAGGTGCCCATGGACCAAATTCTCGCCACAGCAGGATGGGCTAATAAAGCTGTGTTCCAGCGTTTTTATAACAAGCCTGTTGCTGCTCCTCTACAGTTCGCAGAAGCCGTGCTGAATGCAGGTTCAGAAAGTGGAGATGTCCCCGCATGAGGGGTTTTGATTTGTTATTAATAAATATGCTCTTGTTTTGCAGTATGCACTATTGAGCAAGTTTGTTCCTCCCATCCATCCCTGGTAGTGGTGTGTCAGCATGGACGTGGTCCAGGGCGTGTAATCACAGAAGCTTTGAAGTCTTCACGAAGTCACTCACGTGACTCCGAAATGAAATAGTAAGATTGAACGAGAACTTACCAGTTCAAAGGTTGATCTTTATTTTATGAGGAGTCGAAGTGAGGGATTTCGTGCCCTCCTCGCCCAACCCTCAGTCACCTTCATCTGGTAATCTTAGTCACTTCACTCTTACTATGCGAAGTCATTTCTATTGTTGGTTTCTGTGATTCCACGCCGCTACTTTGAAGTATGTCGAGCATGCGCGCCGGCGGGCTCTTCACGAAATCCCTCACTTCGACTCCTCATAAAATAAAGATCAACCTTCGAACTGGTAAGTTCTCGTTCAATCTTACTATTCTCCTGCCTTCTCACCATAACCCCTGACAACCGTACTAATCAAGAATCTATCTTTTCAGAATGGCAGGCAGTGACTAGTGGGGTACCACAAGGCTCAGTGCTGGGACCCCAGCTATTTATAATATATATTAATGATTTGGACGAGGGAATTGAATGCAACATCTCCAAGTTTGCGGATGACACTAAGCTGGGGGGTAGTGTTAGATGTGAGGAGGATGCTAGGAAGCTGCAAGGTGACTTGGATAGGCTGGGTGAGTGTGCAAATGCATGGCAGATGCAGTATAATGTGGATAAATGTGAGGTTATCCACTTTGGTGGCAAAAACAGGAAGGTAGACTATTATCTGAATGGTGGCAAATTAGGAAAAGGGGAGATGCAACAAGACCTGGGTGTCATGGTACACCAATCATTGAAAGTAGGCATGCAGGTGCAGCAGGCAGTGAAGAAAGCAAATGGTATGTTAGCATTCATAGCGAAAGGATTTGAGTATAGGAGCAGGGAGGTTCTACTGCAGTTGTACAGGGTTTTGGTGAGACCACACCTGGAGTATTGCGTACAGTTTTGGTCTCCAAATCTGAGAAAAGACATTCTTGCCATAGAGGGGGTACAGAGAAGGTTCTCCAGGCTGATTTCTGGGATGTCAGGACTTTCATATGAGGAAAGACTGGATAGACTTGGCTTGTACTTGCTAGAATTTAGAAGACTGAGGGGGGATCTTATAGAAACTTGCAAAATTCTTAAGGGGTTGGATAGGCTGGATGCAGGAAGATTGTTCCTGATGTTGGGGAGGTCCAGAACAAGGGGTCACAGTCTAAGGATAAGGGGGAATTTCTTTAGGACCGAGATGAGGAAAACATTTTTCACACAGAGAGTGGTGAGTCTCTGGAATTCTCTGCCACAGAAGGTAGTTGAGGCCAGTTAATTGGCTATATTTAAGAGGGAGTTAGATGTGGCCCTTGTGGCTAAAGGGATCAGGGGGTATGGAGAGAAGGCAGGTACAGGATACTGAGTTGGATGATCAGCCATGATCATATTGAATGGTGGTGCAGGCTCGAAGAGCCGAATGACCTACTCCTGCACCTATTTTCTATGTTCTATGTTTCTATGTATCTATCACTGCCTTAAATATAACAACTCTGTATAAATATGTACAACTCTGACTATAATTTAAATCCAGGCTTGGACATATCACCTGGAAAGATCAAACAATGGAGAGAATAACTTTAAGGCCAGAGTGAGGAAGCTTAAAGGATATGCCATAGTCATACAGATCGGCAACAGGCCCTTTGGCCCAACTTGCCCATGCCGACCGACATGTCCCATCTACATTAGTCCCACCTGCCTGCATTTGGCACATATCTCTCTAAACCTTTCCTATCCATCTACCTGCCCAAATGTCTTAAAATGACTGCCTCAACTACCTTCTCTAGCAGCTCGTTCCATAGACCCACCACCTCTGTATTTCCCCTCAGGTTGCCCGCTCATCTTACAAAACCGACAGCACCTTCCACCATTTGGCAGATGATTGAGAGATGATTGTAATGTATTGGCCAGATGTTGAGTTAAACCCCTGTCTCACGGTGCGAGTTGGCCCACGAGGGACCCCGAGTTTTCAATCGCGGTAATCACGTACAATCAACGTAGCGGGAACGTCGGGAACTCGCGCGTGTGCAACTTATCGGCTCGTGGCGCTAACGGCAGGTACCTGTGAAACTTGTTAACTCGTGAAAAAAATCAAACATGTTTGAGGTTTTCCACGAGTCAAATTTATTGTTCAAGTTAAAAATGGAAACATTTAAACTCGTTGTAATAACGTAGTGGCCCGTGCGTTTACCTTAGTGACTCGTGAGTCTACCGTGGGCACTCTTTAAGTCAGCGGGCAGGCAGCGTCTCTGGAGAGAAGGAATGGGTGACGGGATGACGTTTCCAAATTTCTGCTGCATCTTTGTGCTCCATCTCAGATGGTGAAGCTCCAACTTTAAACTGACATATGACAATCTTAGCTCTTCACATTTTACAGCATTGGATGCGAAATCAGTGATATTCTCGGCCATTCTCCGTCACACATTGAGAGAGGGACGGGGAGCGGGGAACCATGGTGGATGTCTATAGGATGTAAACTCCAGGGCACTGCCCCACAAACTGACCCTCGACTGAAGCCCAGGGACTGCTCAGAACAGACAAGTCCACCCTCTTTAACCTGACTCCCCTCCTCGTCCATTCTGCTAGAGCCCTTCCTCAAATCCCACCGGGAACAGTTAGGCATCCCAGTTAAAAGGTGCAGCAGTACAGAGTGGTGTCCAGGGCATTTGGTGCCATCTCTCTGACACACACATGTAGACAAGAAAGCGTCAGGGGCACGGGGGTGGTGGCGATGGGCAGACACGGACTGTGTGAAAGTCCCTGTGTGGAGGCTGATCCTGTCTTGATTTAGATTGTGCTGATTGGAATTATTACTGCCACTCTCTGTATTACCCTCTTGATTTCACATCGTTTGTTGCACCAAGGTTTGGAAAGCTCACAATGTGTTCTGTGCTTCCAGTGATTGTGATTGAACTGTAACATTGCAGTTTCATCAGCTCAATAAACGAGCATCAAAACAAAAAGGATCTTGATGTGAATGACTTTGTGTGTATGTCTCCCTGTGACCTGCGTGGGTTTTCTCCGAGATCTTCGGCTTCCTCCCACACTCCAAAGATGTTCACGTTTGCAGATTAATTGGCTTGTAAAAGTTGTCCCTAGTGTGGGTAGGATGGTGTTAATGTGCAGGGATCGTTGGTCGGCACAGACCCGGTGGGCTAAAGGGCCTGTCTGCGCGCTGTATTCTCTAAAAGTATTTAGATAGACAAGGCAGGGAAAGGATAAGGACCTAATTTGAGCAAATGCGATTAGTGCGGATGGGTAAAAAGGATGTGATGGGATGGTTCTGTGCTGTTTGACTCTGTAATTCTATTATCAGGCAATGACCATCTCCAACAAAAGAGATTGGTAACACTTTTCGAACAACATTGACTGACAGTCCCGGGTCCAATGATATGGGCTCCACCACGGTTGGGAGTCTCTCCCTGCTGCAGCCTTCATCCACCTTCTCAGCCGCTGGTCAAACACCATCCTCGGCCAGTTCCACTGAAGTCATCTTCTTGGGCCGCGCTTTGTCAGGGACCTCCCCCTCGACCTTCCTGCCATGAGGCCAGCTTACAGGATCTAAGGCGCACGCACATGTCTCCACTATAAGGTGGCGACCCTCAGAGAAGTCCCAGCCTCACAAACAACTCAACACAATAAATAATGTAAAGCAGCCTGGGGCAAGATGGTTTGCCCATGATTTAAATTTTAAACGTCATCCCGTCACCCATTCCTTCTCTCCAGAGATGCTGCCTGCCCGCTGAGTGACCATACTGAGGGAATTCCCACGTATATGAAGCAGAGAGAAACGTGAGTTCTACACGGCTCTGCCCGACTTTTGAGAATGGATTCGGTGGTTTGTACCCACTCCCCCTCCCTGCTCACCAACCAAGCCAGCCAGCCGGACGCCTCCTCGTTACAGCGGCGGAAGCGACATTTCCAAGCGAATGGGGCAGAGCGCTGGGATGGGAGCAGGGCAGATGAGGCGCGCCAAAGGAACAAACAAGTTGATGGCTGCAAGGGGCAGGCGGCAGTGGTCTTGTGCCCCAGCGAGGTAGACCCCTCTTCCCCTTGCTAATGCACACACAGAAAGAGAGAGATGAGAGCAGAGAATGATCCCAGCCTAGCTCTGGCACTGGACGGTGCGCATTTTACCTTTGTAGGTCATGTCAATAGACGCGGCCGCGCTGAATTCTACTTTTAACTCAAAGCCGCAGGATGGAGTTGTCCTCTTTTTACACAGTTACTTCGCCGCCACCTCCTCCTTGCTGCACAATGGCAGCGACTGCTGGGCCGAGATCCTGCCTAGTTATTCTAAGTTCTGAAATTGAATAACTTTCAATACTGAATCAGAATATACTTACAGTATGAGATGCTGTCCAGCTCCTCTATTTGATACTTAAAACGGGCTTTCATTCACGGTTGGCTCAAGAGTAACCCAGGAGAGGAACTTGGTAACTCGGGAGAGGAACTTGGAACATCGCAGAGATTAGAAGTAAACGGCAAACTTAGTCATACACGTGGGAACTCGGTTAAACTCTTGTTCATAAACTTGGAGTCTTGTACACAACCACGAGTCTTTCACTCGGGGTACCTCGTGGGTCAACTTGCACCGTGAGACAGGCCCTTAAGGAGACTTCTGCTGGGATTCTAACTAGAAGGCAGCAATGGCTTCACCGGGAACAATGAAAACAGTTCCCTTTCTGCAAACAAGTAGCGGTCTGTATGGGGGCAGACACAACATCCTCTTGGCTCAGTGTCATATCGTAATCGTCCAAGATGTAGGGCACGTTCCTTGTGTTTTTTAGTTTTGCAGAAACTTGGAAGAGGCTTCTCAATCCAAGTAATCGTACTTTATGCTCAGGTGCGTCAGGGATTAGGCAGCCTAAGATGAAACACCATTCTATGCTCTGCTAGGCTATGTGACTGAACTTTGTAAGAAGACCCAGCACAATGCGATGGTTTAAAATGCTCATCACTTGCTCCAGGACTCTAGATGTACGCTGCAACCCCGATTCTTATCCCTGGCATAATTCCATCTTCATTTCACTTGGGCAGCTTACAACCCAGCAGTATGAATATTGACTTCAAGTAACCCTTGCTTTCCCTCTCTCACAATCCTAGTTCTCCCACCATCCTAGTTCTCCCACCATCCTAGTTCTCCTGATTAACTTTTATCTTTGTATGCTTTGTTGTCAGCTTCCCCCAGCTATCAATGATCCATTCTCCATTTTGCCTGACCTTCGTCCCCTTTGATGTCTCGTTTTCACGCCTTACCCTTCCATACCTCTCTGACTCCCTCTCCCCCGACTCTCAGTCTGAAGAAGGGTCTCGATCCGAAACATCGCCCATTCTTTCAATCCAGAGATGCTGCCTGTCCCACTGAGCTCCTCCAGTATTTTGTGTCTGCCTTCGTTTACCGATAAGGCTGGTTGAAGAAGTGCTTAAGGAAGATTAAACTTCTGAAAATGCGCAGACCAACTCTGAGCTTAATGTGAGCATCACACTGTGCAGTTTACATGAGAAATCCATTGATTTTAAAAAGGTGAGAAATATAATCGAATCATCACAATACAGCAGCCACCCATTCAGCCCTTGAGTGCCTCTCAGCTCTCGGTAGTGTAATATTGTGAGTCCCATTCACTTCACTTTCCCCGCAGCTCTGACAATGTTTCCCCCTCAAGTGCCAATCCAATTCTAGTTTGATAGCTTTGTTTGACTTGATATAAATACATTAAAAAATAACATTTGGGAAACGCAAGTCCCCTCTGTAATCTGCGATGTCTTTGGCTATATTCCTGTGCGGTGTAACATGGTGGTGCTTCCTAGCCAATTCTACAGACATGTACCACAGTGCAGAAGGGCCCTGCTGTCTGAGCACGCAGGCCATGTAGCATCAGTCCCTGTGTGGAGCAAGGTGGAGCACAGTCGACGTGCTGCATTTCAATGGATGTGGTGAGCTGCTCGCTTCAGCAAGGGTTGCACGTTGAATGTAATTGGCAGTGACAGCAATATTCATGTATGCCAGCAACTCTGCACCGCGCCGGAGCACAGCGTAGTTAGAACAGACTGCTGGCAATTACTCAGGCTGACCGCAGCACTGTGTAAGTAAATGCTTGCTACTTTTCATAATACTTTCCACGCTTGTTAAGGAAGGGGGATGTCAGATTTAGATTTAGAACACTTACCGCTGTTGATGACTTTAGGCAAAGAAAAAAAAATCTCTCTGAATAAGAATCAATGGAAAGTGGCAGCCAACCGCAATGAAGATAGTTGCGATGCTGGCGAATTTAACACTAGGCCTGTTCAACGCCCACCTGCATTTGTATTTAGAGATGCAGAACAGAAACAGGCCCTTTGGCCCACCGAACATCAGTCACCAGTCTGAAGAAGGGTCTCGACCTGAAATGTCACCTATTCCTTCGCTCCATAGATGCTGCCTCACCCGCTGAGTTTATCCAGCATTTTTATCTACCTTCGATTTTTCCAGCACCTGCAATTCTTTCTTAATGAACCACCTGTTCTTCGTTACCCCACTTTCCCATCCACTCTTGATACATTATGGAACGTGGGGGTACAGTGGTTGAGGCTGGGACTATCCCAATGTTTAGGAAACAGACAGGTACATGGATAGGACAGGTTTTGAGGGATATGGGCCAAGTGCAGGCAGGTGGGACTAGAGTGGCTGGGACATGTTGGCCGGTGTGGGCAAGTTGGGCCGAAGGGCCTGTTTCCACACTGTATCTCTCTGTGACTCTTATGACCACGACAATATATATACAAAAGACAGACACAAAATGCTGGAGTAACTCAGTGGGACATGCAGCATCTCTGGGAAGAAGGAATGGGTAACATGTTGAGACACTTCTTCAGACTGAGCGTTAGGGGAGAGGGAGACAAAGAGATATGAAAGGGTGAGGTGTGAAACCGAGAGATCCACTGAGTTACTCCAGCATTAGGTGTAGACCAGCATCTGCAGTTCCTTCCTACATATATACAGAAGTGGTTTGTAAAAAAGACCTTGGATAAACTATACATGTCTGAGCTGATCATCTAGTATGTATCTTGATCTGTATGCATGGTGATAGACTGAGTTTAAGTTAAGAAATCATTGAATTAAAAGGCTTTGGGCCTCGCCGGGTAGAAGCCCTGGTTGGGGCCTCGTGGGTGGAAGCCGGGGTTGGGTGAAGCGGCTGACGGAGCCCGCGGCTGGGGCCCGGGTCGGCACCACGGCGGCGTGAACTATGGCATCGATAGCGGTGAGGCCTCGATGCTGCCAGCGGTGAAGCCTCGCGACGATGGGGCCTGGCAGTGGTGAGGCCTGGCAGTGGCGGCGATGCCTCAGCAGTCGACGGTCGATAAGAGCATGGAGGACCACCGGGGGCGGGGGGGGGGGGGAGAACAATGGAGGACCCAGCATGGGGGAACCACCGTGAGGGAGGAAGTGGAAGAACAATGGACAATGTGGGGGGGGGGGGGGGGACTAAGAACAATGGGGACCCGGCTTGGTGGAACCGCTGGGGGGGGAGAGACAAAAGGGGAAGCCGGCATGCTTTATAACTTTGTCAGCGCCATAAGTGGCTGTTATTTGTATACATTGTGCATGCAGCAAAGAATCTCACTAGATGTCAGCTGATCTATATCAGTGAGGCTTGCTAATCGTTTCGCCGAACACCTCCGCTCGGTTCGCATTAACCAACCTGATCTCCCGGTGGCTCAGCACTTCAACTCCCCCTCCTATTCCGAATCCGACCTCTCTGTCCTGGGCCTCCTCCACGGACAGAGTGAGCAACACCGCGAATTGGAGGAGCAGCACCTCATATTCCGCTTGGGCAGTCTGCACCCTAGCGGCATAAACATTGAATTCTCCAATTTCCGGTAGCCCTCGCTGTCTCCACCCCTTCTCAGGTCTCCCTCAGCCCTCGGGCTCCTCCTCTTCCTTTCTCCTTTCTTCTCCCCGCCCCCCCTCCCCCCACCCTACATCAGTCTGGAGAAGGGTTTTGGCCCGAAACGTTGCCTATTTCCTTCGCTCCATAGATGCTGCTGCACCCGCTGAGTTTCTCCAGCACTTTTGTCTATCTCACTGTGCCTAGTCAGCTGCTGGTTTATACCGAAGATGGACACATAACTCAATGGGCCAGGCAGCATCTCTGAAGAAAAAGGATAGATGACGTTTTGGGTCGTGACCCTTCTTCAAACTGCTTCCAAGAAGGATCCCAACCCGATATGTCACCTATCCTTTTCCCCTCCAGAGAGGCTGCCTAACCCACTTAGTTACTCCAGCACTTTGTGCCTCTTTTAATAGCAAGTTGACTGTGTGGTTGCGTGCAGCTTTTTGCAGCCTAACTACCAACTACATAAGAAAAGAGGAAAAAGAGCAGGTCATAGAAACATAGAAAATAGGTGCAGGAGTAGGCCATTTGGCCCTTCGAGCCAGCACCACCATTCAATATGATCATGGCTGATCATCCAAAATCTGTACCCCGTTCCTGCCTTCTCCCCGTATCCCTTGATTCTGTGTCAGTGGTTGGCAGTGAATCACTCACCTCCTGGTACCTCAAGGTCTTTCCAACGTCTACACGGCACAAGTGAGGACCAAGTTCCACTTGCCAGGACCAGAGCAGTTGCAGATGCTCAGTGTCGTCCAAGACTAAACAGTCTGCTTGTCTGGCAGCCTGTCCAGAGGGCCTAAATATTCACTCCCCCTGCCAGGGGTGCACGCTGTGTACCTTCCAAAAAATGTGCTGGTATTATTCAACTGGGCGTCTCCAATAGCAATTGCCAAAGCTGAAACCATTACCAGCAGGAAGGGCAATGGCAAGTGGGTTCGGGGAGAAACCAGCAACTCCTTATCCACCTCCAAGTCACATACCATCCAAGCTTGGAAATATATTGCCCTTTCTTCATTGATAGCAGCCTTCTGGCTTCTATTGCAATAATAATTTTATTTAAATTGTCTACAGACCTGATTTCATTATTCTGTTTTCGGGACATATGTCAATTAAACACTCTTGACTCTTCACTCTTGACTGTTAACTCTTCACTCTTGCCCGGAGTAGGTGAATCGAGGACAATACGACATAGGGTTAAGGTGAAGGGGAAAAGTTTTAATAGGAATTTGAGGGGTAACCTCTTCACACAAAGGGTGGTGGGGGCATGGAACGAGCTGCCAGAGGAGGTAGTTGAGGCTGTGACTATCTCAATTATTCAGACACAGTTAGACAGGGATAGGACAGGTTTGGACTAAACACGGGCAGGTAGGACTGGTGTAGTCGGGACCTGTTGGCTGGTGTGGGCAAGTTGGGCCGAAGGGCCTGTTTCCAGGAGGTATCACTCTAAAACCCTATGACTATAGGTCTCTTAATTCTTGACTCTTGACTCTTCACCCTTCACTCTTCACTCTTGATCCATCTCTCTTGACTCTTCGAACATGGCATCCCCAGCAGCCTGTGGGGGAGCCTTCACCAGAACGACTATGGAAGTTCAAGATAGTGAAAGGGGAGTCCCTCAAGTCCCTGGCTCCCAAAGGTATCTTCACTCTCCTTTGCTAAGCCAATAAATCCTATCTACATCCTTTTGGAAACTTTTTGGAAGTCCCCTAACAACTCACTGTTTCAACTTTGCTTGCATCTTTCCGTCGGTTTGGCAACTTGACTGAGAATTTTCCAGCTTGAGTTATACGAGGGCATCTGACATAATTTCAGCTTCCGATGTATATCACACAAGTTCACAAGTTATACATAGAAACATAGAAAATAGGTGCAGGAGTAGGCCATTCGGCCCTTCGAGCCTGCACCGCCATTCAATGTGATCATGGCTGATCATCCAACTCAGTATCCCGTACCTGCCTTCTCTCCATACCCCCTGATCCCTTTAGCCACAAGTGCCACATCTAACGCCCTCTTAAACATAGCCAATGAACTGGCCTCAACTACCTTCTGTGGCAGAGAATTCCAGAGACTCACCACTCTCTGTGTAAAGAATGTTTTCCTCATTTCGGTCCTAAAGGAATTCCCCCTTATCCTTAGACTGTGACCCCTTGTTCTGGACTCCCCCAACATCGGGAACAATCTTCCAGCATCTAGCTTGTCCAACCCCTTAAGAATTTTGTAGGTTTCTATAAGATCCCCCCTCAATCTTCTAAATTCCATCGAGTACAAACCGAGTCTATCCAATCTTTCCTCATATGAAAGTCCTGACATCCCAGGAATCAGTCTGGTGAATCTTCTCTGTACCCCCTCTATGGCAAGGATGTCTTTCCTCAGATTTGGAGACCAAAACTGTACGCAGTACTCCAGGTGTGGCCTCACCAAAACCCTGTACAACTGCAGTAGAACCTCCCTGCTCCTATACTCAAATCCTTTCGCTATGAATGCTAACATACCATTTGCTTTCTTCACTGCCTGCTGCACCTGCATGCCTACTTTCAATGACTGGTGTACCATGACACCCAGGTCTCGTTGCATCTCCCCCTTACCTAATCTGCCACCATTCAGACAATAGTCTACCCTCATGTTTTTGCCACCAAAGTGGATAACCTCACATTTATCCACATTGTACTGCATCTGCCATGCATCTGCCCATTCACTCAGCCTATCCAAATCACCCTGCAGCCTCCAAGCATCCTCCTCACACCTAACTATACCCCCCAGCTTGGTATCATCTGCAAATTTGGAGATGTTGCATTGAATTCCCTCGTCCAAATCATTAATATATATTGTAAATAGCTGGGGTCCCAGCACTGAGCCTTGCGGCACCCCACTAGTCACTGCCTGCCATTCTGAAAAGGACCCGTTTACTCCTACCCTTTGCCTCCTGTCTGCTAGCCAGTTCTCTATCCACATCAATACTGAACCCCCAATACCGTGTGCTTTAAGTTTGTATGCTAATCTCTTATGCGGGACCTTGTCGAAAGCCTTCTGAAAGTCTAGATATAACACATCCACTGGTTCTCCCTTATCCACTCTACTAGTTACATCCTCGAAAAATTCTATCAGATTTGTCAGACATGATTTACCTTTCGTAAATCCATGCTGACTTTGTCCAATGATTTCACCACTTTCCAAATGCGCTGCTATCCCATCTTTAATAACTGACTCTAGCAGTTTCCCCACTACCGATGTTAGACTAACTGGTCTGTAATTCCCCGCTTTCTCTCTCCCTCCTTTTTTAAAAAGTGGGGTTACATTAGCTACCCTCCAATCCTCAGGAACTACTCCAGAATCTAAGGAATTTTGAAAAATTATCACTAATGCATCCACTATTTCTGTGGCTACCTCCTTGAGTACTCTGGGATGCAGACTATCTGGCCCTGGGGATTTATCGGCCTTCAATCCGTTCAATTTACCCAACACCACCTCCCGGCTAACCTGGATTTCACTCAGTTCCTCCATCTTATTTGACCCCCGTTCCACTGCTATTTCCGGCAGATTATTTATGTCTTCCTTAGTGAAGACAGAACCAAAGTAGTTATTCAATTGGTCTGCCATGTCCTTGTTCCCCATGATCAATTCACCTGTTTCTGACTGCAAGGGACCAACATTTGTTTTAACTAGTCTCTTTCTCTTTACATATCTATAAAAACTTTTGCAGTCAGTTTTTATGTTCCCTGCCAGTTTCCTTTCATAATCTATTTTCCCTTTCCTAATTAAGCCCTTTGTCCTCCTCTGCTGGATTCTGAATTTCTCCCAGTCCTCCGGTAGGCTGCTTTTTCTGGCAAATTTGTATGCCTCATCTTTTGTTTTTATACTATCCCTGATTTCCCTTGTTATCCATGGATGCACCACCTTCCCCGATTTATTCTTTTGCCAAACTGGTATGAACAACTTTTGTACTTCATCCATGCAGTCTTTAAATACCTTCCATTGCACATCCACTGTCAACCCTTTAAGAATCACCTGCCAGTCTATCTTGGCCAATTCACATCTCATACCTTCAAAGTTACCTTTGTTCAAGTTCAGAACCCTTGTTTCTGACTTAATTTTGTCACTCTCCATCCTAATGAAGAACTCAACCATATTATGGTCACTCTTGCCCAAGGGGCCACGCACAACAAGACTGCTAACTAACCCTTCCTCATTACTCAATACCCAGTCTAGGATAGCCTGCTCTCTCGTTGGTTCCTCCACATGTTGGTTGAGAAAACTATCCCGCATACATTCCAGGAAATCCTCTTCCTCAGCACCCCTGCCAATTTGATTCACCCAATCTACATGCAGATTGAAGTCACCCATTATAACCGTGTTACCCTTGTTGCACGCATTTCTAATTTCCTGTTTGATGCCATCCCCAACTCCAATACTACTGTTAGGTGGCCTGTACACAGTTCCCACTAGCGTTTTCTGCCCCTTAGAGTTTCGCAGCTCTACCCATATCGATTCCACATCCTCCACGCTAATGTCCTTCCTTTCTATTGCATTAATCTCCTCTCTCACCAGCAACGCTACCCCACCTCCTTTTCCTTTTCGTCTATCCCTCCTGAATATTGAATATCCCTGGATGTTCAGCTCCCAACCTTGGTCATCCTGGAGCCAAGTCTCCGTGATTCCAACTATAGCATAGTCATTAATCGCTATCTGCACCTTCAACTCATCCACCTTATTACGAATGCTCCTCGCATTGAGACACAAAGCCTTCAGGCTTGTTTTTACAACACTCTTACTCCTTATACAATGATGTTGACAAGTGGCCCCTTTCACATCGATCCCTATTACACTTGGCCATACTCTCCTATCCCTTTGTGAGCTTTCTTCCCCGTTAATTCTGGGGTCATTAACCATCGCTTTACTCTCTTTCCCTCCAACTCCGTCCTCGACTATCCCATTTGATACCCCACCCCCCTTATTCAGTTTAAAACCATCCGTGTAGCAGTGGCAAACCTGCCGGCCAGAATGCTGGTCCCCCACCTGTTAAGATGCAATCCGTCCCTTTTGTACAGTTCCCCCTTACTATAAAAAGAATCCCAGTGATCTAAGAATCTAAATCCCTGCCCCCTGCACCAGTTCCTCAGCCACACATTCAGGTCCCATATCTCCCTGTTCCTGCTCTCGCCAGCACGAGGAACTGGAAGCAAACCGGAGATAACAACCCTGGAAGTCCTGCTTTTCAGCATTTTTCCGAGCTCTCTGAAGTCCCGCTGCAAAAAATTCATCTCCTTCTTTCCAACATCATTTGTGCCAACATGCACGACCACTTCCAGCTGGTCACCTTCGCCCTTGAGGATTGTCTGCACTCTGTCCGTAACATCCTGGATCCTGGCACCAGGAAGGCAGCACACCATCCTGGAATCCCGTCTGTTGCCGCAAAAACCCCTGTCCGTACCTCTCACAATGGAGTCTCCAACTACAATGGCGTTGCCCGACTTTGGCCTCTGTGGGTTTGGCTCATCAGCCCTTTTTGTTTGGCAAGCCAGTCCGCCGCTCAGTGGGATACCGTCTTCTGTCCCGGCAGCTTCCACGTGGGTGAACCTGTTCACAAGAGGTACAACACCCGGGGACCTTTGCATCCCATGTTTTCCTCCCTTTCTCACCGTCACCCACCTTCTCTCTTCTAGTGCCTTGGGTGTAACAATCTCACTGAAGGACTTGTCGAGAAACGACTCAGTTTCTCGAATGAACCTGAGGTCATCCACTTGTTTCTCCAGTTCCCCAACACGGTCCTTCAGGAGCTGTACCTGGATGCACTTCTCACATTTGTAGCATCCAGAGGCACCAGCAGTGTCCTTGACCTCCCACATACTGCAAGCATCACACTGCATCAGCTTGCTTGACATCTTCTTTTGCCTCGGTCTCGCCCTATCCAGTATTTTGCGCAGCCTCCTCGCCGAAGACTCTCGAGCCAAAGACTCACACTTTACTCACAGGGCACTTCCCTCACAAGACCACTCCCTCACTGCCTCTCCCCAAGAGCTGCCTTGCTTATATTGACTGTTCAATTGCCTAATTTACAAACCAAATTCCTCAGTTTTGAGGAACTGCTCTCCCCCTCTGACTCACTGAGAACTCTCCTCCCACTTGGGCTAGAGCCAATCAGTGCTTTCTCCTGCTTCTCTTTGTTGCTGTTGCTTCAAAATCCACGGGAAGACTGAGTGAAGTCTGCCTGTGCTTTGCCTCTCCTTTTTAACTGCTCTCCCCCTCTGACTCACTGAGAACTCTCCTCCCACTTGGGCTAGAGCCAATCAGTGCTTTCTCCTGCTTCTCTTTGTTGCTGTTGCTTCAAAATCCACGGGAAGACTGAGGAGTTATAGGAGTAGAACTAGGCCATTCGACCGATCGAGTCTATTCTGCCATTCAATCATGGTTGATTTCTGCCTCCGAATCCAAATTTCCTGCCTTCTCCCTATAACCCTTGACACCCGTTCTGATCAAGAATTTGTTTATCTCTGCCTTAAAAATATCCACTGACTTGGCCTCCAAAGCCCTTTGTGGCAATGAGTTCCACAGATTAACTACCCATTGCCTGAATGCCATTCCCCATATTTCATACTTTTTCATGTTCATAAATTATGGGAGCAGAATTAAGCCATTTGGCCCATCAAGTCTACTTCACCATTCAATCATGGCTGATCTATCTTTCCCTCTCAATTCCATTCTCCTGCCTTCTCCTCATAACCCCTGACAACCCTTACTAATCAAGAATCTATCAATCTCCGTCATAAAAACATCCATTGACTTGGCCGACACAGTCTTTTGTGGCAAAGCATTCCACAGATTCGCCACCCTTTTGGAGATTGCTGACTCATCCAGGTGGTCACTTTCACAACTTGCACAACTTTCAGACCCCAAGCACCTACCCTCTCCTCCACCACCTCCGATTCCCTCACCCACCACAGCCCTGACTCATAAGGTCATAAGGAGATGTGATCGGAGCAGAATTAGGCCATCCGGCCCATCAAGTCTGCTCCGCCATTCAATCATGGCTGATTTACATTCTCCTCCCAACCCCAATCTCCTACCTTCTCCCCATAGCCCCTGACACCCGTACTAATCAAGACTCTGAGGATTGACACAAAATGCTTGAGTAACTCAGCGGGTCAGGCAGCATCTCTGGAGAGACGGAATGGGTGACGTTTCGAGTCGAGACCCTTCTTCAGACTGATGCAGGGGAGTGGGCGGGACAGAGATAGAATGTTCTTTCCTACACAATGTAGATCTGAGACCTGTTGGCTCTAAAGCCCTGATATCTCCCCCAGGGTCCTGATAAACCGATACTCTAAAACCTCCAATGGAATTGCTGATGTTCGCCTTTCCTCAGCTCCAATTCTCTGATATCCTGTCAAATCCAATACTGTACTGTTTCCTTAGAATATCTCAGCCTGCAATCTTTGTAATAGATGTGGACAGAGAGGAGTGCTCACTTCTATGAAGGCACGGGATGCAAAGTCATTACATGAGGAGAAGCTGTAAAAGGCACAGGAAGGATGATTAAATGAAATTCCCGGGAACTCAAGTTAAGTGACCGGTTACATGTTTTCCGAAGGGACCCCTGTGTTTCAGTGGAGCTGTGAAATCGCGGCTCTCTCTCTGCACTTGGGGCCCTGAAGGTGAAAGAAAGATAAAGGACTCCGTCCATGAGTTCAGCTTTGCCACAAAGAATTGGTCTTTGGGTGCTGTTTTTGTTTGTTGGTGTTTGAATTAAAGATAACAGCCCAAAGGAGGCTGTGGAGTTAAAGGGACAGCAAGCCTCTGAAGAAAGGGCTGGGAGAAATTGCACAAATCTGTAACTTAAAGGACTGCTCTGGAAGGTTTTTGCAACGGGCTACCAATGGAAAATGTGGCCATCCAGGATGCTTCAAAATGATGCAAATCGGACCGCCAAATGTCAGCAGTTAACGGGCAAGGTGGACCCTAAACATCATGAGGATGGAGAGGCTGGAGGAGGAATGCCACACACCCACGCACAGAGCTGTCAAAGGGTTGAAAGCTCATGAGGTCCGATTCTCTCCCACCTCTCACGGAACATAGAAGAGTACAGCACAGGAACTGGCCCTTCGGCCCACAGTGTCGATGCAAGTTCTGTTGTGCTGCAGCAAGTAAGAATTTCATTGTTCTACCTGGGACGTATGACAACAAAAATGCTCTTGACTCTTGCAACATGATGCCAAGTTATACTAGTCTTCTTTGCCTGCACGTGACACCCACATCCCTCCATTCTCTGCATATCCATGCGCCTACGATGCGATAGAACTTTATTTATCCCAGGAGGGAAATTGGTCGGCCAACAGTCATAGAGCACCACAAGATAGCAGGAAAATCAGAGCAATTTTCAAAGATATGGATTCCTTCCATTGATTCATTGCAAGGATAGCATGGCGGAACACAACTTTGGAATTAAACCAAATTGGTGATGGGTGGGGAGAGAAATGAAGTAGGTATATCAACACTTTTTTTTCTTCCTTTTTCCCGTTTTTGTCTTTTTATTTCTTCACATTTTTACTTACGCACTCTTTTGGTAGTTTAGGGGTTATATTCTGACACATTCACCTTCTCTTCCACTTTCTTTCTCTCTTGCTTTTCCTCGCTTTTTCTATTTCATCTTTGCTAAAATTTAAACGGAAGCTGTACAATAAATGTACTATGTCATATGCCGTGGGTTTATGCTTTTGTACTCTGCTTCTCATAAAAATATAAATTAAAAAAAAAAACAACGAAAAAACAAAGAGGAAGCTGACTGAATTTTACTGCCTTCCCTCACAGTGGGAAACGTTGATTCCGTTGCGTGGGGATGCCCATGTTAAATTCTATCGTGTATTGTGTTCTTTTTATTCGTATGGCTGTATGGTAACTCAAATCTCACTGTACCAATTGGTGCACGTGACAATAAATGGAACTTGACCTTGAAGATACATGAAACATGAAATTAAAGTGACGAGTGGAAAATCCAAGATTTGGGATGTGCAAAGATTGGGGAGCGGGGGGGGGGGGGGGGGGGAGGCTGGGGGGGGGGGGGGGGAGGAAGGGGAGTCAGTCTACCGCACGACAGAAGGGCGAGGCGTTGTATAGTTAAAAGCCACCATCATATCTGCCTCCACCACCACTCGTGGCAGTGTGTTCCAGCCCACATCGTTCTCTGTGGAAAAAAAAACTTGCCACATTTATTCCCATTTAATTGTGTCACTGTCACCTGAAGGCACTGCCCTCTAATCTTTGACATTTCCACCCTGGGAAAAAAAGATACTGAATGTCTACCTTATAAATTTTAGATACTTCTATCAGGTCTCCCCTCAACCTCCAATGCTCCAAGGAAATCAGTTCAGTTCAGTTCAGTTCAGTTTAGTTTATTTTCACGTGTACTGAGGTACAGTAAAAAGCTTTTTTTTTTCAGTTCAAGTTCGACCAACCTCTCCTTATACCAAATACCCTCTAATCCAGGCAGCATTCTGGTAAACCCCCTTTGCACCCTCTACAAAGCCTCCACATCCTTCCTGTAATATTTCATATGTGGCTGGAATTTATCAGATGGTATATTTTATTCGTTCTTGCACCAACTTTGGAAAGTATGGAGAGCTCTGATCTCTGTCTAACTCCATTCAGATGGAGGTCACTTAACGTCAAAAAACCCGCACGCCTTTGGGATGTGAGAGGAAATCGGAGCACCCAGATGAAACCCACACTGTCACAGGGTGAACGTGCAAACTCCACACAGAGAGCACCCAAAATCAGGATCGAACTCAAGTCTTTGGTGCAGCAACTCTACCAGCTGCGCCACCATGCCGCTCTATTCTAATGTCCTGGGCTGTTAATTTATTGAATTTAGTTTTAGTTTTTTTACATGTTGTCTGTGTGCATTGCATTTAAAGTCCTGATATGCTGCTGCAAGTATGAATTTTATTGTTCATAAGAAATGAATGGTGTGTTTTCATCAGATCTGAATTCATTCTTTGGATCAATTTTTCCACTGCTGACTGCCTGGTCAAACTACTGTTGGAAGTGGGGCGAATGTTACTATTGAAGGGACAATAGACAACAGGTGCAGGAGTAGGCCATTTGGCCCTTCAAGCCAGCACCACCATTCAATGTGATCATGACTGATCATCCATAATCAGTACCCCATTCCTGCCTTCTCGCCATATCCCCTGACTCCGCTATCTTTAAGAGCTCTATCTAAAACTCTCTCTTGAAAGCATCCGGAGGATTGGCTTCCACTGCCTTCTGAGGCAGAGAATTCCACAGATTCACAAGGAAGACAATTAAAGGAATGGACTTTAGACTTTAGAGGTACAGCATGGAATCAGGCCCTTCGGCCCACTGAGTCAGCTCCGACCATCGATCATCCCTATCCTACAGACTATGGACAACTTACAATTTACAGAGGGCCAATTGACCTACACACGTGCACGTCTTTGGAGTGTGGGAGGAAACCGAAGTACCCGGATGAAACCCATGTGGTCACGGGGAGAATGTACCAACTCCGTACAGGCAGCTTCCGTGGTCAGGATGGAACCCAGGTCTCTGGTGTCGTAAAGCAGCAACTCTACCGCTGCGCTAATATGCCGCCCTTCTTAGAAACATAGAAAAATAGTTTTCTTCTTGGCTACAATCTGGACCACAAGTCAATCAAGGACCAGTCTGCATGGAACATCCTTGTGATGCTGTTGGAGGGGGATGGGGGAGAGGGGTGGGGGGGGGGGGGGGGGGGAGAGATGGGGAGAGAGGGGCTCCTCTTTGATGGTTCCCCAAGTGGAAGTGCCTTCGGAAAGGCATTTCTTCACCGCGGGTGTCAAGGGTGATGGAGAGAAGGCAGGAGAATGGGGCTAGGAGGGAGAGATAGATCAGCCATGATTGAATGGCGGAGTAGACTTGACGGGCCGAATGGCCAAATTCTTTAGTTCTTTAGGGTAGTTAATCTGCGGAACTTGTTACCGCAGAGGGTGGCGGAGGCCAAGTCAGTGGGAGAGATAGATCAGCCATGATTGAATGGCGGAGTGGACTCGATGGGCCGAATGGCCAAATTCTACTCCTATAACTTGTGAATTCTGCTTCTATAACTGATGAATTTGATGAACCAGAACCTGCCTGACAGGTGGTGGGAAGGGCACTGTGGCAGACACTCCGCACATTGCAGCGGTCCCGATGACCTCGAGATCGTTGCCATGGGATGAGAATATCCTCCATCTGCTTCCCGAATGTGCGTTGGCCAGGAAAGTCTGGAAAGGGAAGCTGCGGTCTTTGTCCAAGTTCATCCCATGCAACTGCTGTGCCCAGGACCCCTTGGCTGCTCCCAGGATCTCAGACTGAGGAAAAAGCTCGACCGGTGCTGGAAGATTATCAACCCTGTGAAAGACACACATTGGCCTGCCCCAGAAACCATCTTTACGAGGATGTTGCCAGGCACGAGGGTCTGAGCTACAGGGAGAGGTGGAGCAGGCTGGGACTATTTATTGGCGCGCAGGAGGACGAAGGGTGATCTTATAGAGGCGTATAAAATCATGAGAGGAATAGATCAGGCAGAGTCTCTTGCCAAAGAGTTGGTGAATCGAGGACCAGAGGCCATAGATTTAAGCTGAAGGGGAAAAGATTTAATAGGAATCTGCGGGGTAACTTTTTCACACCAAGGGTGGTGGGCGTATGGAATGAGCTTCCAGAGGAGATAGTCGAGGCAGGGTTAGGAAACGTTTAAGAAACAGTTAGACGGATACATGGATAGGACAGGTTTGGAGGGGATTATGGGCCAAACGAGGGCAGGTGGGACTAGTGTAGCTGGGACATGTTGGCTGGTGCGGGTAGGTTGGGCCGAAGGGCCTGTTTCCACACTGTACCTGTCCATGACTCCATGATTATATCTTCCAATGTAAGGAGCTGTCCATAACTTCCCACTGACCACTGCACTCCACCCAAGTAGCAACCTATATCAACGGTACTTGATTGTCATGTGTGAACTGCAGAGTGGAATTAGTTTCGCACAGACCACACGTGCATGAGTCTCCATATTTTGGCACCATTTACAAAAAGTCTAAAGTCCGGTCCGGGCGCTGGATGTACTGGAGCAGATCCCGTTCCAGGCGAGCCCCAGGCTGTAGTAGGGCCTCCTCCGTCGTCCTCGACCGGCTCGGCCTGCCGACTCACGTCCCTCTCCTCGCCCGCCCGACTGCCTCAGTGTCCCGGGGGAAACGCCTCCCTGGATGCATTAACCCTGTCCTACAGGCCCACTCATCGCGTCAGTCTTCACCAGCGGCTCCCTCCTCCTAGGCTCTCCTTGCTGAGTAGCGCGGTGAATCCTGGTGCTAATGCTGCAGAACCCATGCCGGGAAAAGACACAAAGGAAGAGGAACATACAAACCAAAGATACTAGAGGAGCTCCTCTAGTATCTTTGATACAAACTCCCTACAGGCAGTGCCCGTAGTCAGATTTGAATCCAGGTCTCTGGCGCTGTGAGGCAGCGACTCTACTGCTGTGCACCCGAACTATGGTGAGAATAATCCTAGTGGTGGAAATCTTTGTGAAGCCCCCAACTAACCCCAGACATCTTCCCGCTGACTCTGCACAACATTTCATGGTTCAAATCACTGAGTGTATCACAATCACTAAGGACAGCGGGGTGGGAGATTGCAACCTTCACGTGGTCCACCCTGTTTCGACTAATGCAATCAACCCGACATGCACAAACAAAAGATCAAATAGAACAAGTTGACCTGCAACTTTAGGCTGAGCACGCCATACGCAAGGAGAAGAAGACTAAGGGTAGCACGGTGGTGGCGCAGCAGTAGAGTTGCTGCTTAGCAGCGGCACAGAGCGGCGGTGGAAGGCACCGACAGCATCGCCGGGCCAGGCCGACCCCTGCACCAGCGACCCAGGGCTGTCGCCAGGGCAACGGGCCTTCGAGGCCTAAATAAGCCTCAATGTTTCCACACACTTGATATTTGAAAACTTCAAATTGGCGCCGAAAACGTGGCAACACTGTGTACTGCTTCAGAAGAAAGCCACTATTTTTTAATAAAATTGTTGCAGTATTTTACTTATACATTAATGTGCGCATGTATAGTATGGTTTCACTGGATTGTACGCAAAACTTTGCTGTATCTAGGTATGTGCGACCATGAAGTAGCTGCTGAAGTATTTTGAGTTAATATAAATCATTCTTTGTCTGATTTCTCTCATCATTTTGCTGTTTGTGGGACTGAAATCTAACCTGGAGTGTTTTTTTTTTACTTCACTCCTGAAAAGTAAAGCCCTGGCACTAATTTCAAGACTTCCCTCCTAATCCCAGACTCCCCGGAGAGTGAGACTTGTTTCTTTTCCCGGACTTGCACTCCCAGCTCCACCTTTAGTAACTTGTGGACTTCAGTTGAATATCCTTTAAGACTCCAGGGAAGAGGACGCCAGTTTGTATAATCTCTCTCCATAATTTAACCCTAGACGGTGCAGAAAAGACTCCGGCTAGTTGTCAGATACAATAGCAGACACAAGGGGCAGCCGGGCAAGCCAAGGCTCCTGTGATGTCTGAGATCTGCTCTGTGGGGCAGAGGCAGTGAGGGCGCAACATTTTTTACCTTGCAATGCAAGTGTCTGTGAAAGGGAAAGGACTGTAAATTGGGGACCGGAGGCCATTTTAAGCGCTACAATACTTTGGAGGCTGGAGGGAGACCTTTCCTGCGAAAGTATAATTGGCTGTGAGCTTGCACATCAGAGGGGAGGCAAGATTCAATGGATAAGGAAAGGATTAAGGTGTTAGACTGAGCTTATTACTCCGCAGGTCTCAATCCCATTGAGAATATTTGAAGAGCTGAAGATGAAAGCAAGACCGTGGGTCACCCAGGCAAGAGTGCTCCTGTTGAAAAATAGGCAACTATATTTGCGTCAAATTTATTTTTGTAACAATACAAAAGAGCGGAAGTGTAACGATTCAGATCAAGCAATCATGTCTGAAATAATGAGCGACAGTTAAAAGAATTTCATTCAGGTACTTATGGTAATATTCTGCTGCTCCATTATGCATTCAGTCTATAGCTCAGATAAAAGTCTGGCAGTATTGTCAGAGTAGTGGCAGCAAACAGCACCATCACTGTATCAGGAGCGGACATGAGAAGCCTTGGGTTTGATTGCACTGCTTCTGAAGGAATGCATGTAAAAGGAAATGTAACCTTCCCTGATGGTTCAGTCAGCTGGAAGATCGCAGGGTGCAGCTTCCAGTCTCTCGTGCTAAGCTTGGGGGAAGAAATGCAGGTGGAATTAACAACAAGAAAAAAGGATGCATTTCTATAGCACCTCTTGCTGCCCCAAGCGCTTTGCAGGCAAAGGTACACTCGTGTAACGCGGGAAACTAGGGCTTGCACAGTGGCGCGTGGGATAGAGCAGCTACTGTCATCACCGGCTGTCACTCGAAATCAGTATGACTGTCTTCTCATGGAGGACGCCTGTGCGTGACTTTTTTTAACGTGGGGAGACTGGTGCACAGACAGCCACCCCACGGTCCTTGACAGATCTGGGTCAGGATCCAGTGGCATGGAGTCCAAGACGACCGGGGACCCTTTTCTGCTGCAGCCTTCATCCGCCTTCCCAGCCGTTGTGACGCTCCATTAAGGTCAGCCATCATCCTCCACCTGTTCTACCATTGAAGTCTTGGATGGATTGCTCTTTGTCGGAGATCTCCCCCTCGACCTTTCCGCCATGGGTGGCCCTACCAGGAGCATAGCTCCAGACGGCATCGCTCTGAGGATCTCAGGACCGCACAAGCTTCTCCACCACGACATGGTGACAATCCATGGTTAGGCAGCATCTCTGGAGAACACGGATAGGTGTTGTTTCTGGTCGGGACCCTTCTTCAGACTGATTATGGTGGGGAGAGGTAGAAAGTTTGCGTGTGGCCTTGCAGTGGCCATGGAGGAGGCCCAGGACAGAAAGGTCAGTGTGGGAAATGGAAGAGGAGTTAAAATATTCTGGGCCTGTTCCATTGCCAGAATGCAAACTGAAGGAACAGCTCCTCTTATTTTGCTTGGTGATCTTACAACCTAACAGTATGAAAATCGCAGGAAAAATGATCCCGATGTTGGGGGGAGTCCAGAACAAGGAGTCACAATTTACGAATAAGGGGTAGGCCTTTTAAGACTGAGATGAGGAAAAACCTTTTCACCCAGAGAGTTGTGAATCTGTGAAATTCTCTGCCACAGGAAGCAGTGGAGGCCAATTCATTGGATGTTTTCAAGAAAGAATTAGATTTAGCTCTTAGGGCTAATGGAATCAAGGGATATGAGGAAAAAGAGGGAACGGGGTACTGATTTCAGATGATCATCCATGATCATATTGAATGGCGCAGCGGACTCGAAGGGCCGAATGGCCTACTCCTGCTATTTTCTATGTTCCAATGTCTAAAACGGAATTCTCCAATTTTAGGTAATTAACTTACAAACAACCCCCGCCCCCACCCCTCCCCACCCCCTTTTCTTTCCACCCTCCCTCTGCCCCCCCCCCCCCTCCCCATCCATCTCCTGTCTATGTCCCACTTTAGGACCTCTGAACTGGAGTGGGAGTGATTTAAACAGTCATAGTAATAGTTTTCCTGCTTCTTGGCCGGGTGAGTTTTCTTGAGAGATACATCATGGAATCTGGAATAACGGCTCACCGGGTCCATGCTGACCATCGCTCACCCGTTCAACCAGTTTACAGCTTTTCCCACTTTCTCGTCTGCTCCCCTCATCAGGGACAATGTACAGAGACCAATTAACCTACACATTCCTTCATCTGCATCTCTTTGATCTCTTACATTTCCTTACCTCTGCAACTCCCTCTCCCCTGACGCTCAGTCTGAACATAGAAACATAGAAAATAGGTGCAGGAGTAGGCCATTCGGCCCTTCGAGCCTGCACCGCCATTCAATATGATCATGGCTGATCATCCAACTCAGTATCCCGTATCTGCCTTCTCTCCCTACCCTCTGATCCCCTTAGCCACAAGGGCCACATCTAACTCCCTCTTAAATATAGCCAATGAACTGGCCTCAACTACCCTCTGTGGCAGACAGTTCCAGAGACCCATCACTCTGTGTGTGAAAAAAGTCCTTCTCATCTCGGTCCTAAAGGATTTCCCCTTTATCCTTAAGCTGTGACCCCTTGTCCTGGACCTCCCCAACATCGGGAACAATCTTCCTGCATCTAGCCTGTCCAACCCCTTAAGAATTTTGTAAGTTTCTATAAGATCCCCTCTCAATTTTCTAAATTCTAGTGAATAAAGAAGGGTCGAGACCCTTCTTCATTCAGAACGTCAAAACGTCACCCATTCCTTCTCTCCAGAGATGCTGCCTGTCCCGCTGAGTTACTCCAGCTTTTTGTGTCTATCTACAAACCCACACGTTGTAAGGGATGTGGGAGGAAACTGGAACACCCGCGGGTCACAGGGGGAACGTGCAAACTCCACACGGGCAGCACCCAAGGTCAGGATCGAATCCGGGTCTCTACCAGCTGCGCCACTGTGCTGCCCTACGTCCTTCCAGCATTCCATTAAATGTAGTTCTAAACACCAGTATCTGAAGTCTCTTTTGTCTTCATTTCAAGACACCTTATGCTTATAATCTCACTTCTATTGATCCACCACGGACCTTGACCAAGATCCAGGTAGATCCAGGTGATCTAAGAGAGGTGTAAAAAATCGTGAGAGGAATAAATCTGGTAGACGCTCAGAATCTCTTGCCCAGAGTAGGTGAATGGAAAACCAGAGGACATAGGTTTAAGGTGAAGAGGAAAAGATTTAATAGGACTCCGAGTGGTAACTTTTTCACACACAGGGCGGTGGGTGTATGGAACAAGCTGCCAGAGGTGGTAGTTGAGGCAGGGACTATCCCAACCTTTAAGAAACAGTTAGACACGTACATGGACAGAACATATTTGGAAGGATATGGAGCAAATGCATGCAGCTGGGACTAGTTCTTAGGCACGCATCGTTCATGGCTGACCTTGGGTGTCTCCATGGTTGGAGGACGCCTGTGCGTGACTTGGTTTAACGTGGGGAGACTGGTGCACAGCCAGCCACCCCACGGTCCTTGACAGATCTGGGTCAGGATCCAGTGGCATGGAACCCAAGACGATCGACCGGAGACCCTTTCCTGCTGCAGCCTCCATCCATCCGCCTTCCCAGCCGTTGTGAGGCTCCACTAAGGTCAGCCATCATCCTCCACCTGTTCCACCATTGAGGTCTTGGTTGGATTGCTCTTTGTCAGAGACCTCCCCCTCGACCTTACCGCCATGGGTGACCCAACCAGGAGCATAGCTCCAGACGGCATCGCTCTCAGGATCTCAGGACCACACAAGCCTCTGCACCACGACAAGGTGACAATCCACGGAGAAGTGGGACAAGTGTAGTTGGGAAATGTTGGCTGGTGTGGACAAGTTGGGCTGAAGGGCCTGTTTCCACACTGCATCACCACTTGCACTGAAAGGTCATTTATCAATTCTCTAACCAACGTGCTGGCAAAATGTTTTTTGCTAACAGCTCAAATCTGGTGGGTTTTCAGAGACAGGGAGAGCTATAATTTATAAATATTAAAACGTATGCGTCACACCGATCTGTTAAGCGTGGGAGAGGATTTTGACAATCAACTGTCACGTAACTTGGACGCCATCCCGGTCGCTCCTCATCCACCCACATTAGACTGGAAATGACATTTTAGCCACTTCAGTAACAGGGATAAGTGCTGGCAAACGACTAACTTCAAGAGAGTCTAGAGTGTTTAGTTGTCATATGCACTGACAACAAAAGAACTAAATTCTTATTCGCTGCAGCTTTGCAGGCCCCCCCGTTAATGCAACAACACGACAAAGGGGCGGCACGGTGGTGCAGCGGTAGATTTGCTGCCTTACAGCGCTTGCAGAGCCAGAGACCCTGGATCTGTCTGTACGGAGTTTGTACGTCCTCCCCGCGAACTCGTGAGTTTTCCCCGAGGCCTTCGGTTTCCTCCCACCCTCCAAAGACGTGCAGGATTGTAGGTTAATTGGCTTGGTGTATGTGTAAATTGTCCCTATTTTGTGTTGGATAGTGTTAATGTGCTTGGGATCGCAGGCTCAGTGGGCCCAAGGGCTGTAGCACTAAACTCTAAAATCAATTTATAATAAACAATAATATTATAATAGGGCAGCACAATAAGAGTGGCGCAACTGGTAGAGCCACTACGTCATAACACATGAGACCAGGGTTTGATTCTGACCTCGGGTGCTGCCTGTGTGGAGTTTGCATGTTCTCCCTGTGATCGGGTGTGTGTCCTTTGGGTGCTCCGGTTTTCTCCCACATCCCAAAGACGTGTGGGTCTGTAAGTTAATTGTAAGTAAATTGCCCCTGGTGTGCAGGCGGGGAGTGGATGTGAAAGTTGTATAACATACAACAATTATGAATGAGTGATCGATGGTCGGCGTGGATTTGGTGGGTCAAACATATAAAATCATATAAGATGCAGGAAAAATGTTATACATATAAAAGATGCAGGAAAAATGTTCCCAATCTTGGGCGAGTCCAGAACCAGGAGCCACAATCTTAGAATAAAGGGGAGGTCATTTAAGACTGAGGTGAGAAAAAACTTTTTCACCCAGAGAGTTGTGAATTTATGGAATTCCCTGCCACAGAGGGCAGTGGAGGCCAAGTCACTGGATGGATTTAAGAGAGAGTTAGATAGAGCTCTAGGGGCTAGTGGAGTCAAGGGATATGGGGAGAAGGCAGGCACGGGTTATTGATAGGGAACGATCAGCCATGCTGGGGGGTATAGTTAGGTGTGAGGAGGATGCTTGGAGGCTGCAGGGTGATTTGGATAGGCTGAGTGAATGGGCAGATGCATGGCAGATGCAGTACAATGTGGATAAATGTGAGGTTATCCACTTTGGTGGCAAAAACATGAGGGTAGACTATTATCTGAATGGTGGCAGATTAGGTAAGGGGGAGATGCAACGAGACCTGGGTGTCATGGTACACCAGTCATTGAAAGTAGGCATGCAGGTGCAGCAGGCAGTGAAGAAAGCAAATGGTATGTTAGCATTCATAGCGAAAGGATTTGAGTATAGGAGCAGGGAGGTTCTACTGCAGTTGTACAGGGTTTTGGTGAGGCCACACCTGGAGTACTGCGTACAGTTTTGGTCTCCAAATCTGAGGAAAGACATCCTTGCCATAGAGGGGGTACAGAGAAGATTCACCAGACTGATTCCTGGGATGTCAGGACTTTCATATGAGGAAAGATTGGATAGACTCGGTTTGTACTCAATGGAATTTAGAAGATTGAGGGGGGATCTTATAGAAACCTACAAAATTCTTAAGGGGTTGGACAAGCTAGATGCTGGAAGATTGTTCCCGATGTTGGGGGAGTCCAGAACAAGGGGTCACAGTCTAAGGATAAGGGGGAATTCCTTTAGGACCGAAATGAGGAAAACATTCTTTACACAGAGAGTGGTGAGTCTCTGGAATTCTCTGCCACAGAAGGTAGTTGAGGCCAGTTCATTGGCTATATTTAAGAGGGCGTTAGATGTGGCACTTGTGGCTAAAGGGATCAGGGGGTATGGAGAGAAGGCAGGTACGGGATACTGAGTTGGATGATCAGCCATGATCACATTGAATGGCGGTGCAGGCTCGAAGGGCCTAATGGCCTACTCCTGCACCTATTTTCTATGTTTCTATGTTTCTATCACAATGAATGGCGGTGCTGCCTCCAAGGGCCGAATGGCCTCCTCCTGCACCTATTTTCTATGTTTCTATGTCCTGTTACCATATTGTGTCTCTAAACTAAATCTGTAAACTAAAGTAAAACAGATGATTAGTTATGTTAGATAACCAGACCATAAAAGAGCCAGCTGAATCATGGAATGCAATCATTACAAAGGCCATGGTGCTGAGATAGGGTTGTAGTTGGGGTCGGGCAGTGCGATTCAAGAGCATCATGGTTATAGTGATAGTCATAGAGTGATACAGTGTGGAAACAGGCCCTTCGGCCCAATAGGCCTACACCGGCCAACATGTCCCAGCTACACTAGTCCTAACCATGTACCTGTCTAACTATTTCTTAAACATTGGGATTGTCCCAGCCTCAACTACCTCCTCTGGCAACTCGCTCCATACACCCACCCCCCTTTGTGTGAAAAAGTTACCCCTTAGATTCCCGTTAAATCTTTTCCTCTTCACCTTAAACCTATGTCCTCTAGTCCGCGATTCCCCTACTCTGGGCAAGAGACTCTGTGCATCTACCCAATCTGTTCCTCTCATGATTTTACACTCCTCATCCTCCTGCACTCCAAGGAGTAGAACCCCAGCCTACTCTACCTCTCCCTGTAACTCTGACCCTCGAGTCCTGGCAACATCTTGGTAAATCTTCTCTGAACCCTTTCCAGCTTGACAACATGTTTCCTGTAACATGATGCCCAGAACTGAACACAATACTCTAATGCAGCCTCACCAACGTCTTATACAACTGCAACATGACCTCTCAACTACTAAACTCAATACTCTTGACTGATGAAGACCAATGTGCCAAAAGCCTTTTCAACCACCCTATCTACCTGCGACTCCACCATGTGTACTCCTAGCTCCCTGTGCTCTACAACACTTCCAGAGCCCTACCATTCACTGTGTAGGTCCTGCCCGTGTAGTTTGTTGGGAAGAAGTAATTCTTGAACCTGGAGGTAAGGATTCTCAGGATCCTTATGGTAACAATGAGATGAGAGGGTGGTAAAGGTGGTGTGGGTCTTTGATAATATTAGCTACACCTCCTGCAGATCTCTTCGATGGTGGGTAGGCCAATACCTGTGTGTAGGAAGGAACTGCAGATGTTGTTCACACCGAAGAGAGACACAAAATGCTGGAGTAATTCAGCGGGTCAGGCAATATCTCTGGAGAAAAGGATTAGGTGACATCTCGGGTCGAGGCCCTTCTACAGACTGAGAGTCAGGGGAGAGAGAAACTAGTGGTAAGAAATGTTTCACAACAAATCACAGCCGGCATTGATGACACAAGAAAGGTTTGCATGAGAGTGCATTCCCTCTCTCGCTGTCCCTCTCCCACCTTAACCGTCTTTTTTCTTTGTTTTGAGATAAACCGCGGGAACAGGCCTTTCGGCCCACCTGGTTCATGCTGACCAGCGATCCCCGCACATTCATTCCATCCTACACTAGGGTCATTTTTTACATTTATACCAAGTACAAATCTTGCCAGCTTCACTGTTTTTATCCCTTCATTATCACCTCTTCCGGAGCCAACAATGGATCATTCTGGGCTCCACCTTTCTAAAGTCATCGGTGCCGGCTGTGATTTGTTCTGCACCTTTTCATGTCAATAGTTTCTCTCTCCCCTGACTCTCAGCCTGAAGAAGGGCCTCAACCCGAAACGTCGCCTAATTCCTTTTTTCCGGAGATGCTGTCTGACCTGCTGAGCTACTCTGGCATTTTGCGCCTATCTTCGGTCAATACTGTGATGGATTGATATCCACCACTTTTTTGCTGCCCCCTTCATTCTTGGGCATTCTTTGCTTGGGTATTCGTACAGCAGGCAGAGAAGAAAGCTAATGGAAAGTTGCGAGAGGATTTGAGTTTAGGAGGAAGGAGGTCCTACTGAAGTTGTACAGGGCCCTGGTGCGACGCAGTATTTTGTGCAGTTTTGGTCTCCTAATTTAGGACTAATGCACGTAAAGCTGCTGGCCCTGACGGCATCCCCGGGCGCGTGCTCAGGGTCTGTGCGGCGCAGCTGGCAGACGTCTGGACTGATATCTTCAACCTGTCACTTGCCCAGGCAGTTGTCCCCACGTGCCTTAAAACCACCTCCATCGTGCCAGTGCCAAAACACTCCACTGCGGCAAGCCTCAACGACTTCCGCCCAGTTGCACTTACCCCCATCATCACCAAGTGCTTCGAGAGGCTGGTCCTGGCACACCTCAAAAGCTGCCTACCCCCCCACACTGGATCCCTATCAGTTTGCCTACCGCAAGAACAGGAGTACGGAGGATGCCATCTCAACGGCACTTCACTCCGCCCTCTCCCACCTCGACAACAGAGACACTTACGTAAGAATGCTGTTCATCGATTACAGCTCAGCATTCAACACCATTATACCATCAAAATTGATCGCCAAACTCGGTAATCTGTGCATTGCTCCCTCCCTCTGCAACTGGATACTGGTTTTCTAACCAACAGACCCCAGTCTGTTAGGTTAGACAAGCACACCTCTTCAACCCTTACCCTGAACACCGGCGTTCCACAGGGCTGTGTGCTGAGCCCCCTCCTCTACTCCCTCTTCACCTATGACTGCACACCTGTACATGGTACTAACACCATCATCAAGTATGCAGATGATACAACGGTGATTGGCCTCATCAGCAACAACGATGAGTCGGCCTACAGGGAGGAGGTCCAGCACTTAGCAGCATGGTGCGCTGACAACAACCTGGCCCTTAACTCCAAGAAGACCAAGGAGCTCATTGTAGACTTCAGGAGGTCCAGGGGCGTCACGCACACCCCCATCCACATTAACGGTACGGAGGTGGAACGTGTTTCTAGCTTCAGGTTCCTGGGAGTCAACCTCTCCGACGACCTCTCTTGGACCCACAATACCTCAACTCTGATCAAGAAGGCTCACCAGCGTCTCTTCTTCCTGAGGAGACTGAAGAAGGTCCATCTGTCTCCTCAGATCCTGGTGAACTTCTACCGCTGCACCATTGAGAGCATCCTTACCAACTGCATCACAGTTTGGTATGGCAACTGCTCTGTCTCCGACCGGAAGGCATTGCAGAGGGTGGTGAAAATTGCCCAACGCATCACCGGTTCCTCGCTCCCCTCCATTGAGTCTGTCCAAAGCAAGCGTTGTCTGCGGAGGGCGCTCAGCATCGCCAACGACCTCTCTCACCCCAACCATGGACTGTTTACCCTCCTACCATCCGGGAGGCGCTACAGGTCTCTCCGTTGCCGAACCAGCAGGTCCAGGAACAGCTTCTTTCCGGCGGCTGTCACGCTACTCAACAACGTACCTCAGTGACTGCCAATCACCCCCCCCCCCCCCCGGGACACTTATTGTTATTTATCCAAATCATTTGCTGTGTCGCTCTTCCAGGGAGATGCTAAATGCATTTCGTCGTCTCTGTACTGTACACTGACAATGACAATTAAAATTGAATTTGAATTTTTTTAAATCTAATTTGAGGAAGGACATTCTTGCTATTGAGGGAGTGCAGCGAAGGTTCACCAGGTTAATTCCCAGGATGGCGGGATTGACATTTGATGGAAGAATGGGTCGACTGGGGTTGTATTCACCTGAGTTTAGAAGGATGTGAGGGGATCTTATAGAAACATATACAATTCTTAAGGGATCGGACAGGCTAGATGCAGGAATGTTCCCTATGTTGGGGGAGTCCAGAACCAGGGGGTCACTGTTTAAGAATAAGGGGTAGGCCCTTTTAGACTGAGATGAGCAGAAACTTTTTCAACCATAGAGTTGTGAATCTGTGGAATTCTCTGCCACAGAAGGCAGTGGAGGCCAATTCACTGGATGTTTTCAAGAGCGAGTTAGATTTAGCTCTTAGGACTTACGGAATCAAGGGATTTGGGCAAACAACAGGAAAGGGGTGCTAATTTTGGTTGACTTAAACACGACATCAAACAAACTCTGAACTATAACAGTCTATTGCACTTTATCTGTTTATTTATGTGTACATATATGGTCTATGGTATATAGGCACACTGAACTGTTCTGTATTATGCTTACAATATTCTGTTGTGCTGCAGCAAGCAAGAATGTCATTGTCCTATCTGGGACACATGACAATGAAACTCTTGATCACATTGAATGGCACTGCTGGCTCGAAGGGCCGAATGGCCTACTCCTGCACCAATTTTCTGTGTTTCTATGATTTACCAAACCCGGCCTTAATGCAACCAGTCAGGATGCTCCCCACTTTATGCCTGTAGAGATTCGATATGCCAAATCTCCTCAAACTTCTGATGAATTAGAGGCGCATGATGATATGGATGTGTGATTGCATTCAATGTGCGGGACCCAGGTCAGATCTTCAGAGATCTGGCCGCTATTTCCAATGTTATAACGATTTCCCTTTTTGTTAATCGGACGCCACCTTGCATACGGCGTGGAAATAGAGGTCACCTTAAAAGATTGCATTAGTTTGAGGGCTAACGCTTAAAACAAATTCACGGTCACTTCTGCAACCCTAAGGGCAAAAGGTTTACAGCCTCTAGCCTGAAAGGTTTAGTCAGTATTTGTTTTCTTACGCCATGGGACCAAAGCCAACCGAAAAAACAAACAATTGCAGCTTTTCTTCAGGAGAACTCCTATCGTAACAGCTGGGAGGGAGAAGAGAATCATGCATAAATAATCCGTTGTAAACAAATAATAAAAAAAACCCATTGCCTTTGAAAAGTCAGATTGCAGAATGCACTACCTTATATTTGGCAGACCTGGGTGCATCTTGGTGGAGTACAAGCCATACAGTTTGAAATAGGGCCGTAAAAATGGGCGGCACATTGGCGCAATGGTATAGTTGCTGCCTTACAGCTCCAGAGACCAGCTTTCATCCCTGAATACGGGTGCTGTCCATATGGAGTTTTCTCGTTCCCCCCATGAACCGCATGTGATTTTCTCCGGGTTCTCCGGTTTCCTCCCACATTCCAAAGAAATGCAGGTTTTTAGGTTAATTGGCCTCTGGAAATTCCCCCCAGTCTGTTGGATGCGAGACTGTGATAACTGGGATGAGTGTATGGGCGATCGGCGCGGACCCGGTGGGCAAAAGGGTCTGTTTCGCTGAGCCTGTCTGCCTGACCCGCTGAGTTACTCCAGCATTTTGTGTCTATCCTCGCTGTATACCAGCATCTGCAGTTCCTTCTTACCCAAATCATGGTGCTTGATTAGTTTAGTTTTAGTTTAGAGATACAGCGTGGAAACAGGCCCCTCGGCAACGGGTCCACGCCGACCAGCGATCTCCGTACACTAGCACGATCCTACACACTAGGGACAATTTACAATCTTTACCAATTAACATACAAACCTGTACACCTTTGGCGTGTGGGAAGAAACCAGGGCACATTGGGAAAACCCACACAGGTCACAGGGAGAACGTACAAACTCCGTACAGACAGCACCCGTAGTTGGGATCGAACCCGGGTCTCTGGCGCTGTAAGCGCTGTATCTCTACCGCTGCACCACCGTGCCGCCCTAAGAGGGTTAAAAGGGAGGCAGTGTTTTTTTAGTGACGGTTCATGGGAGTTCAGCGTACCAGCACCTGTAAATAGATAAACAACAGTTATTAATGGTGTGGACATAGCCAACAGACAATAGACAATAGGCAATAGACGATAGGTACAGAAGTAGGCCCTTCAGCCCTTCGAGCCATTCAATGTGATCATGGCTCATCATCCCCAATCAGCACCCCGTTCCTGCCTTCTCCCCATATCCCCTGACTCCGCTATCTTTAAGAGCTCTCTCTTTAACGTATCCAGAGAACCGGCCTTCATCCCCCTCTGAGGCAGAGAATTCCACAGACTCGCCACTCTCTGTGAGGAAAAAGTGTTTCCTCGTCTCCATTCTAAATGGCTTACTCCTTATTCTTGAACTGTGGCCCTGGTTCTGGACCCCCCCCCTCCCCAACATCGGGAACATGTTTCCTGTCTCTAGCGTGTCCAAACCCTTAATAATCTTATATGTTTCAATCAGATCCCCTCTCATCCTTCTAAACTCCAGAGTGTACAAGCCCAGCCACTCCATTCTCTCAGCATATCACAGTCCCGCCATCCCAGGAATTAACCTTGGAAACCAATGCTGCACTCCCTCAATAGCAAGAATGTCCTTCCTCAAATTAGGGGACCAAAACTGCACACCATACTCCAGGTGTGGTCTCACTAGGGCCCTATACAACTGCAGAAGGACCTCTTTGCATAGGACATGGATCATGGAACATGGAACAGTAAAGTACAGAATATGGCCCTCCGTTCACCATGTCCATAACAAACACGATGGCAAGTTAAACTAATCTTTGTGTAGGAGGGAACTACAGATGTTGGTTTATACTGAAGATAGACACAAAATGCCGGAGTAACTCAGCGGGACAGGCAGCATCTAATCTCTGCCAATATGTGATCCAGATCCCTCCATTCCCTGCATATCCACGTGCCTATCCAAAAGCCTCCCAAATGCCACTATCCTGGACAGAGTGGATGTGGAGAGGATGTTCCCACTAGTGGGAGAGTCTAGGACCAGGGGCCATAGACTCAGGATGAAAGGACATTCCATTAGGAAGGAGATGAGACGGAATTTCTTGAGGCAGAGGGTGGTGAATCTGTGGAAATCATTGCCGTAGAAGGCTGTGGAAGCCAAGTCCATGAATATTTTTAAGGCAGCAATAGATAGATTCTTGATTAGGATGGATGCCAGGGGTTATGTGGAGAAGTCTGGAAAATGGGGTTGAGAGGGGGAGGTCGATCAGCTACTCTTCAGAGTCTGGAGAAGTGTCTCACCCCCCGAAACATCACCGATTCCTTCCACCCAGAGATGCTGCCTGTCCCACTGAGTTATTCCAGCATTTTGTGTCTACCTTCGGTGTAAACCAGCATCTGCAGTCCCTTTGTACTAATTTGATAAGCCAGGCTTGTACTAGGTCTTGTACTGCCTTGGGCCTCGTGTGTGCCTGTGTGTGTGTGTAACACCACCACCAGGGGACTGATACAAATTTAATCACAAATTTCAATTTCATATGTATTTGCAGTTCCTTTCTATGTTCTAACACGGGGCATCCTTTATCTGCCTTTCATGGTCATTCCCATCCGCAGTTACTTGGCGCTTCATGTTCCACGAGTGAACAGAGGAAGCATCTCCCTGTGCATGGTCATTGAATTGTAATTCCTTTAATGATATTCGGGAGGTCTGTTTTCAAAAAGAAAATATCACTTGTGCAACATGAAAGAAGAACTCGGCGGCCTCATCTTGTAGCAGAAGGGTTCAAATTGCGAGAACCATTTGTGATGCTTTTACATTAGGAGAGCAGATTCCTCAAGTTATTCAGATGGGTGGTGACTTTGATATGTCGCCCTTCTGATCGGTAATAGGAAACTGATGGGCTTGCCCCCGAGGGTCACTTCTGAGCATGGCCCTAGTGAAACCGTAGTTTGCAGCCCACCTCCCCCTTTCACTGGTGGACAAAAATCAAATACGGCCATATGGGTCCCTTGTTGGTTTAGTTCCGTTTATTGTTGATGTTGGCGCATGGATTTAATTCAATAATGGGTTGCTGCTGGGGACAATATGCTTTATTGATCTTACGTGATGAGTAGACATACCAAGAGGAGATTTCAAAGTGGAGCAGACGAAACATGTAAGAAGGAACTAACTGCAGGTGCTGGTTTAAACCGGAGATGGACACACACACAAAAGCTGGAGTAACTCAGCGGGACAGGCAGCATCTCTGGAGAGAAGGGATAGGTGACGTCTTTTTTCTCAGTCTGACCCGAAACTTCACCCATTCCTTCTCTCCAGGGATGCTGCCCGACCCGCTGAGTTACTCCAGCATTCTGCGCCTATCTTCGGTGTAAACCAGCATCTGCAGTCCCTTCCTACAGACTACCAAACACAATGCGGATGAATGTATGTATTGCTGCCGGGGATGTCGGAAGGGGTTTTGCAAAGTTCTTGTTCTGGACATTTTACAAAAATTATTCTGAATGAATTTTTTTTTTGGGAGGGGGGGGGGATAAAATAAAATTAAAATGCTGACTGAGAATAAAGACGAATTAATGCTGAGGTAAAGGACAGAACATTACGGTGGCGCAGCGGTGGAGTTGCTGCCTTACAGCGCCGGACACCCGGGTTCGATCCTGACTTCGGGTGCTGTCCGTACGGAGTTTGCACGTTCTCCCCGTGAACTGTTTAAGAAGGAACCGCAGGTGCTGGAAAATCGAAGGTAGTCAAAAATGCTGGAGAAACTCAGCGGGTGCGGCAGCATCTATGGAGCGAAGGAAATAGGCAACGTTTCGGGCCGAAACCCTTCTTCAGACTGATAGGGGGTTTATTTTATAGCCCACCCCCTATCAGTCTGAAGAAGGGTTTCGGCCCGAAACGTTGCCCCATTTCCTTCGCTCCATAGATGCTGCCGCACCCGCTGAGTTTCTCCAGCATTTCTGTCTACCTCCCCGTTAACTGCGCGGGTTTTCTCCGGGTGCTCCGGTTTCCTCCCACGCTCCGAAGACGTACAGGTTTGTAGGCTAATTGGCTTTGTGTAAATGTAAATTATCCCTAGGTTAGTGTTAATGTGCGGGGATCGCTGGTCGGCCCGGACTCGGTGGGCCGAAGGGCCTCTTCCGCGCAGTATCTCTAAACTAAGCTAAACTAATCACAAGGGTTACACAAAAGGCTGGAGAAACTCAGCGGGTGCAGCAGCATCTAAGGGGCGAAGGAGATAGGCGACGTTTCGGGTCGAGACCCTTCTTCAGACTGGTCAGGGATCAGGGAAACCTAATCACAAGACGGCGCCCATTCACCTGGGCTTGGGCTTGGGTGTGGGCAGATTTTTGTTTTCGCTGGCATAGCCTGTATTTAAAACAACGGTGTAAGGTAGCCAGTGGTTGTGCCTGTGAAAGACATTGTTATTTTCCCTGCGTGATCTTCCTCACAGCCAGACCTTGCCCTGTCTTCACCCTGCTCCTTTCATCTTTCCTTTGTTGATTGTCTGTGTTAAGACGTGTGTGATTTCTTCTGCTCACTCACTCACTCACCACCCCCCCCCCCCCCCCCCCCCCCGTCCACCTTCCACAGGCTAGACAGTGACTCAGACAAGAAGGAGATTGTCTTGTGGCTGAGCACTCCTTCCCCTTCACCCCCTACACCCCACCCCCTCCCATCCTCCCCCACCCCACCCCACCTTCCCATCAAATGGACCCAGGCTCAGTCTCGGAACACATCAAAGTAGAGTCTCACTCACCACCCCCTCTAACGCGAGCCTTGTGGTTTAAATCTTTAAACTGGGAAGTAACAGCCTCGGTGTATTCAGACCACAGTCATGTCACTGCATGTTTCAGCAACAATTGTCAAGGGAGGGAGCCGGCCACGTAAATTGAGTGGTGCATGTTGTCTCTCCAGACTCCATGCTGCGGCTCTGATCAGGAGTTGAGCAAAATTCTGTTTGAAATGAGAATAAACTAATTTTCATCAGATTCTCCTCGGAGAAGTCCCATGTGTCCAAACCATGCCAAGGGTCATCATTAGAAAGGAAAAAAAAAAAGATACAAGGCTTCTTTTTTTTTTTGGCAATAATGCCTCGCTCTTTGTTTAATTCATCGGTGTTAATGAATTCATTTAGCAGGGAGAGAGTTCACCCTAGTGAGCGGCCAATTCCAAAACATACATTTAGCCGTACGCTGGGAGATAAACAAATGTATTAAAAATGGTATTAAGGGAGGGGGGGTAAAGAGGAATTTCTGATTTAAAATTCTGGAGACTCCCATGATCAAAGGGAGCTCAGCAGCTCCCAGCTGTTCAAAGGGACTCATAAAATAAATCATATGTGTCTAAGAATAGAAAAGATCTCATTAAGTTCTAAACTGAATAATGACAGGTGAAGCCTCCAGCCTGCTGAAAGACCGTAATATATATATATTTTTTCCTTATTTATCTGTCTTCATTTTCCGGAAGTGTTATTTATTTTATTTGGGTTTTTTTTTTGTGCCGAATCATTTTGTTCCCAAACGTTACCAGCGTCCAAATTAGCGGAAGAACGGGGAGGCAGAAGCAGGCAGGGGTTTACTGCTGGGTTGCATATCACCCCATCCCGCCACTGTTTTGCGCAGAGACGAGGAAAGTTCTCAATGGTTTCAGATTAGGCATGAAAGAGAACAGTTTCTGAGCGCCGCTGTGTCTTTTCTTTCGTGATCTACATTATAGCTGTTGGAAAAAAAGAAAATCACGCAGAGACCAGAGGCTTAGTAGAAAGTCGCTCTCTTATTTGAAGAATAAAAAGATTTTGCAATCAGGGCTTTTTTTATTTATTAACTGAAAAAACCCATAAGATCTACATTTTATATCAGATTAGACTGCGCCTCGGTTTGCTCAGAATTCCCTACGCACTCAGTTTTTTTTTTCCACAATAGCCCGCTGGTTGAGTTGAGAATTAAGATGAGCTACCACGATTCAGATAACTTGGAACTGAGGGTGACTATTGAGGGTGGAGACAAGGAACTGCAGATGCCTGTTAATTGACGCAAGTGCTGGAGTATCTCGGCAGCCCAAGCAACATCTCTCGAGAACATGGATGTGTGACGTTCTGGCTCAAGATCCTTCATCAGACACAAAGGATCTGAAAAGGACTCAAACCATTGAGGGCACTTGAGTGAGGCCCAAGGCAAATTGGAGGAACAGCACCTCATATGTCGCCTGGGAATGGTTCCAACCCTGCGGTGTGAATATAGATTACTCCAGCATCAAGTAACGCTGGATTTCCCTCTCTCCCCATTTTAGTTTTCCGACCAGCTTCACTGTCCTTCTGATTAATATGACTGATTGTACGCCTCCTTGTCACATCCCACTCAGCTAACAATATACCATTCTACATTTCCTCATCATTGTTTGCTTTGATCTGCCGATTTCACATTTTACCGTTGCAGACTCCCGCTCCCCCTGACTATCAATCTGAAGAAGAGCCTCGACCCGAAAAGGCACCCAATTCCCCTCCAGAAATACTGCCTGCCCCGCTGAGTCACCACAGCATTTTATGTCTATCTACACTGAAGATCTACCCAGTTCTAAGGATTTAAGAGAGAGTTGGATAGAGCTCTAGGGGCTAGTGGAGTCAAGGGATATGGGGAGAAGGCAGGCACGGGTTATTGATAGCGGGCGATCAGCCATGATCACAATGAATGGCGGTGCTGGCTCGAAGGGCTGAATGGCCTCCTCCTGCACCTATTTTCTATGTTTCTTCAGTGCTGGACTACAATCTCCGTTTTACTGATAGGAAACCAGTGGGAAATTGAGCAATTGGTTTTGCGCATTCGGTGTATCTTCATATCCAGATTGGGTAGGGTTGACATCCTAAGCTAGGTTTCATTGAATATAGTTTAGAGATACAACGTGGAAATAGGCCATTCGACCCACAGGATCTGAGTCCACAAATGACCACCCGTACACTAGTTCCACGTCCCACACGCTAGGGGGCCTACAACTAACCTACAAACCTGTACGTCTTTGGAATGTGGGAGGAAACCCCAGCACCCGGAGATAACCCACACGTTCACAGGGAGAACGTGCAAACTCCGTACTGACAGCACCCGTGGTCAGGATCGAAGTCAAGTCCCTGGCGCCGTGAGGCAGCGACTCTACCGCTGCGCCACATTGCTTATTGGGAGCGGGAACTGGAGTTGAAGATTGAACCCACTAACCAATGAAGATCACTTCTGCTCGAAGAGATAATCTATCCGCCTCGGATTTGAAATGAACAATTGAACAATTGCCGCAGACAGGAAACATTTCCAGACTTTAATCACATTTTAATCACAATCTTCACTCCTGAATGTTTAAGAATGATGTTCCCCCAATTTGCCCGGCGCTAATTGGAAGAACAGCACCGCATATTTCGCTTGGATAGTTTACACCCCAGCGGTATGAACAATGACTTCTCTAATTTTAGATAGCCCTTGTTTTCTCCCTCCTCGCCCTCCCCCTTCCCAGTTCTCCCACAAGTCCCACTGTCATCGCCACTTCCTTCCCCCCCCCCCCCCCACCACATCAGTCTGAAGAAGGGTCACGACCCGAAACGTCGCCAATTCCTTCTCTCCATAGATGCTGCCTCACCCGCTGCGTTTCTCCACCTTTTTTTGTCTACCTCCACTCGTGAATGGTATAGTTCTGATCTTTAGACCATGCCTCCATCCCGTGTAAATAGTTGACCTCTTTATGCTCTGAACACCTTTTGAATTTGACCAAGTTACCTATGAAGTTATTAATGTCCAGGCAATAAATTCTCAGTTTGTGAAACTCACCTCATGCTATAATGCTAGATTCTGGGTATCCTTCTGGTAAATGAATGGCCAAGATTGATACATCTTCCCCAAGGTGTAATGTAGCTCACAATTCTATGGAGGATGAATGCACCAGGCCTTTATTCTCTTTGGGTTACACAAAATGCTGGAGAAACTCAGCGGGTGCAGCAGCATCTAAGGAGCGAAGGAGATAGGCGACGTTTCGGGTCGAGACCCTTCTTCAGACTATCCTCTTTCATTCCTCTCTTGATTGATTGAAAGATACAGCATAGAAACAGGTCCTCTGGCCCACTGAGTCCAGGCTGGCCACCGATCCCCCGTTCACATTAGTTCTAGACTAGTTCTCCTCCTGTTTGCATTTTATCTTTGTATGCTTCGTTGCCACCTAGCAAACAATGATCTATTCCTGTGCTGGCTCGAAGGGCCAAATGGCCTACTCCTGCACCTATTGTCTATTGTCTGTTGTCTATTCTACGTTTTCCCGGAGCTTGGTCCCCATTGAAATCTCGTTTTCACACCTTACCCTTCCATTTCTCCGTGTCTCCCTCTCCCCCGACTCTCAGTCTGAAGAATGGTCCCTGCATGCTAAGGGTAACTTACAGAGGCCAATTATCTTACAACCCTGCACATCTTTGGGATGTGGGAGGAAACCGGAGCACCCGGAGGCAACCCACGTGGTCTTCTAGTTCATTGATCAGTATCCCTCTGGACTTTATGAGTATCTTTGGTATCTGACTCACATTTTAGTGGCGATCTAAATATACATATACTTTATCTCTGCAGGTTCTAACTACTTTTCAATTAGAAAGCATTCTGTTCTATTAGAACGCAGAACAGTACAGCACAGGACCAGGCCCTTTGGCCAACCATGTCTGCACACAAAGAGCTCCCTCTTTGCACTTACAAGGAGTACCCAGCCTAATACTTTAGGCGTTTAGCCAACAATTGGGCCATTATGGACACCACCCTTCCCGAGGTCATCTGTTGCCAGTCCTGTTTTGTTCTGGCCTTCTCTATTTTTCAGTCTGGAGAAGGCTTCCGACCCGAAACGTCGTCTATTCCTTTTCTCCAGAGGTTGTGCCTGACCCGCTGAGTTACTCCAACATTTTGCGTCCATCTTCGGTGTGAACCAGCATCTGCAGTTCCTTCCCACACATTCAGTCGGCTCCTGGCTTCTCCCTTTTTTTGCAGATGGTGCGTCGAGAAGGTTGGGGGAGGGGCTTAAACTAAAGAGCCGAATTAGCCTTCGATAGATCTCCCTGTCAGACCAGTCTCGAAGTCATTGAGTGCCAGAATTCTCGGGGCAATGAAGGAGGCCATGCAGCCTATCCAGCCCACGACAGCCCGTCTTGGAGCGATTTATTCAGTCCCCACCCCCCCCCCCCCCCCACCCCCCCTCCGCTCTGCATTAATCTGCTGAAGAGCTGGAGCGGAGAATGAACCTGTGACCTTGTGAGTCAGTGGCAAGAACACTACCAAACCAACTGAGCCTAGTTAGCGCTACATATATATTAGAACAAGCTGTTCATTCTGGCTCTGTCAATGCTTCGCAGTGTTATGTGTTTTACATATGTACTCTATGAGCGACTATTGGACGAGCCTCGAGTGAAATTGGAAAAGATCTAGGGGGTGTTAAAAAGATTCATCGCTCCATGTCCAGTCGCCGTGGAGAACTCAACGATAGGAGAAGAGGAAAAAAACGCTGCATTATATTCTTAAATCAGTCGAGCAGACGGAAGAGGAAGTCACACTGAAACGATACATTGCGCTCGCGAAGAAATCTGCTCCACCAACAATAGCTGCCTGTGTCCCCCCCACCCCCCCTCCCTCCTCCTCACCCCTACATTGGCTGCTAAGTCTACAGCCATCTGGGCCCCAAAACTCTGGGACTCCCTCCCCAAACGTGTAGGAAGGAACTGCAGGTGATGCTTTAAACCGAGGATAGACACAAAATTGCTGGAGTGGCTCATCGGGACAGGGAGCGCCTCTGGAGAGAAGGAATGTGCGACCTTTCGGGTCGGGACCCTTCTTCAGACTGAGAGTCAGCAGAGAGGGAGACACAGAAAAATTGAAGGGTAAGGTGTGAAAACGAGACATCAAAGGGGAAGGGCGTCAAGGAAAATGTATAAGAGATCACTGTAAGTTAGCTAGGGGAGGGTGAAGTCTGAAGAATGGCCTTGACTCGAAATGTCACCCATTCACTCTCTCCTGAGATGCTGCCTGTCCTGCTGAGTTACTCCAGCATTTTGTGTCTGTCTTCGGTTTAAACCAGCACCTGCCGTTCCTTACTGCACATCTGTTTATATTTCGCTCTCCTCAGCTTAAATCCCACAGGTTTCAAGATTCCCGATTCAAGAGAGCTTATTGTCATGTGTCCCAGATAGGACAATGAAATTCTTGGTTTGCTTCCGCTCAACAGAATATTGTAGGCATAAATAAATACAGAACAGATCAGTGTGACCATTGAATATATATATATATATATATATATACATATATACACACACATAAATAAGCAGATAAAGTGCAATGGGGTATTAATGTTCAGAGTTTTGTTTGAGTTTAATAGCCAGATGGCTGTGGGGAAGTAGCTATTCCTGAACCTGGATGTTGCAGATTTCAGGCTCCTGTACCTTTTACCTGAAGGGAGCGGGGAGATGAGTGAGTGGCCAGGATGGTGTGGGTCCTTGATGATGCTGGCAACCTTTTTGAGGCAGCGACTACGATAGATCCCCTCGATGGTAGGGAGGTCAGAGCCGATGATGGACTGGTGAAAGCTGAGAATGCTCATTATATGGAGTCACAAGAACTGCAGACGCTCGAACCTTGAACAAATAGGTTAATAAGTTCTAGGAGCAGAATTAGGCCATTCAGCCCGCCAAGTTTACTCCACCATTCAATCATGGCTGATCTAGCTTTCCCTCTCAACCCCATTCTCCTGCCTTCTCCCCATAACCCCTGACACCCCAAATCACCAAGTGTTGGAGGAACTCAGCAGGGCCAGGCAGCATCTGTGGAGGGGTGGGATGGACAGACAACGTTTCGGGTCGGGAACCTTGCTCACAATGTGCTGCTTCAGCTTGTTATGACTTTCAATTAGAAGTGGGAGATATCGCAGGGAGGTGGAAAACAAAATGGGAAGGGCCATGATAGGTGGCAACTCAGAGGAATTAAACATCTAGCGGCACGGTGGCGCAGCAGTAGAGTTGCTGCCTTGCAGCGCCAGAGACCCGGGTTCCATCCTGACTACGGGTGCTGTCTGTACGGAGTTTGTGCATTCTCCCTGTGACCACGTGGGTTTTCCCCAGGTGTTCCGGCTTTCTCCCAAAGTCGTACAGGTTTGTAGGTTAATTGGCTTTGGTAATTGTAAACTTGTCTTTCGAGTGTAGGATGGTGTTAGTGTACAGAGTGATCACAGGTCGGCGCGGACTTGGCTAAAACTAAAAAACTAAACTAAAACTAAATGGAAGAAATGCCGCCATTCTTATCCACTACCCAGAATATATCAATCTAGTCACACAGCCTTCTGGCATAGCTCAGGAAGCCATTAGGTTCAGAGGGCAAGGAAGGTTGGCCAATAATTGGTGGCCATGTAGGTGATATCACTTGGTTTGGATAGAGTGGACGTGGAGAGGATATTTCCACTGGTGGGAGAGTCTAGGATTAGAGGTCATAGCCTTAGAATGAAAGGATGTTTCTTTAAGAAGATGAGGAGGAATTTCTTTAGTCAGAGGGTGGTGAATCTGTGGAATTATTTGCCACAGAAGGCTGTGGTGACCAAGTCAATGGACACATTCAAGGCGGAGATAGATAGATTCTTGATTAGTACGGGTGTCGGGGGTTATGGGGAGAAGGCAGGAGATTGGGGTTAGGAGGGAGAGATAGATCAGCCATCATTGAATGGCAGAGTTGACTTGATGGTCAAGATGGCCTACTTCTGCTCCGATAACTTATGACCTTCTGACCCTAGGATGAAAATAATGATACATCACAGATACTACACTATAAAATGTGCACCACCAGACTCAGAAACAGCTTCTTCTCCTCTGGCATCAGGCCTCTGAACAGAGATAGTAAGATTCCAACATTGCAGGAAGGATCTGACTGGGAGGGCCCCCCTCACCGCCAGCCAAGCCAGGTCTTGGTGCTTGTCAGTGAGTTCTGAAGATGAGGCATTTCGCCAGACAAAAACGGTTGCCCACCTCTTCGCAGAGTGTGGATTTGCGAAGAGAGTCTGGAAAACGATGCAAAGGGTCCTTATCTCGAACAACTCCGTCACGGAGGACTTTCGGAATTACGGGCTGTTCCCCGTGACACATTCGGAGACGGGCGTCAAGTGCTGCTGGAATGTCATCAACTCCGGTGAAAGACGCTCGTTGGTCGGCACAAAACGTTTTGACCTCTCGGCCGAGTGAGATGCCCGTTGGGGAATGTTGCCAACTGGTCCACTCCAGACTGCAGGAGCACGTGCTGAGAGGTGCACTGAATCTCGGTGCAGCCAACGCCGGGGCTCTGTGGGGGAGGACCACAGTTCAGGGTCCTTCAAGAGACATTTATTGTCACCCGCACCAATTGGTACAGTGAAATTTGGGGTCACCATACAGCCGTACGAAAACAAAAATAACTAAACACGATAGTACTTTAACATAAACATCCCCGGCACAGCGGACATCATAGTTCCCTACTGTGAGGGACTGCCCAACGTTCAGTCATCCTCCTCTTTGATGTACACCCGTGGTCGTGGCTTCCCGAGCCCTCTGCAGTCGCCAATGCTCAGGACCTCTCGCCGGGGTGATGGAACTCCGATGTCGGAACGGGAGAATAACCTCAGCGGCTTGGACCTCGAAATCGGCCACTTCCTACCGGAGTCCGCGGCTCCCGAAGTCCACAGGTCGCGCCGAGTGGAGACCCACGCTGGCGGCCCTCGGCAAAGGGCCCCAGGGCACCGCGATGTTGAAGTCAGTGCCGCCCGCGCTTGAAGCTCTTCAAACCATATCCCCGTGATGTTGTTGCAGCAGGAGCAACTCCGGAGCTTCAAACGGCGATCCCAGGTGAGGCATCGCCCGCTCCACGATGTATCCAGTGCTGTGCCTCCGCTACTGAGGTTTTGGCCGGTCCCCGGCAGGAAATCCAGTTGGTAGGCCGCGAGGAGGGGGGCAGGGACGCGACTCGGAGAATAGTCGCATCCTCACCAGGAGGCGACTGGGAAACGGCTTCGCCCTTACTCTACCCCCCTCCCCCACATAGAAAAACTAAAGAAACCTCATCAACATACTTTTAAACATTTTTTTTTAATTGTGAAAAACGATTGTAGGCAGAGGCAGCCTTCATGCAGCGCCCCCTAGTAGCCATTCCGCTGCTGGACATGGAGGGGGGCAGGGTTTGGTGGAGACGCCCCTCAAACAAGGGAAGGGATATCACCCCATGGATCAATAGAAGTAAGATTATAAATATAAGGTGTCTGGAAATGAAGACGAAAGAGACTGCAGATATTAGAGTTTAGAACTAAACATAACGGAATGTTGGAAGAACTTAGGGCGGCATGGTGGCGCAGCTGGTAGAACTGCTGCCTCACAGCACCAGAGACCCGGATTCGATCCTGACCTTGGGTTCTGCCCATGTGGAGTTTGCACGATCCCCCTGTGACCATGTGCGTTTCCCTTGGGGTGCTCCGGTTTCCTCCCACATCCCTAACAAGGTGTGGGTTTGTAGATGGACACAAAATGCTGGAGTAACTCAGCGGGACAGACAGCATCTCTGGAGAGAAGGAATGGGTGACGCTTCGGGTCGAGACCCTTCTTCAGACTGAGCGTCAGGGGAGAGGGAGTTACAGAGGTAAGGAAGTGTAAGAGATCAAGAGAGATGCAGATCAAGGAAAATGCAGGTGAATTGGCCTTTGTAAATTGTCCCTAGTGTGTGGGGAGCAGATGAGAAAGTGGGAAAAGCTATAAACTGGTTGAACGGGTGAGCGATGGTGAGCGTGGACTCGATGAGCTGTCCGAAGTAGGATTTTGACCCGAAACGTCACCGTCTGATGAAGGGTCTTGACCCGAAACGTTACCCATTCTTTCTCTCCAGACATGCTGCCTGTCCCGCTGAGTTACTCCAACATTTTGTGTCTATCTTCGGTGGGCCGAAAGTGCAGTGTCCATGCTGTATCTCTAAAGAAAGCTCACCCAGCCATGTAGCATCTACGGAGGAAAACACTCTATTACTACGACTGTATAAATCACTCCCACCAATTCAGGGGTCCTGAAGTTGGACACAGACAGGAGGTGGGAAGGGGGTAGGGGGGCTGGAAAGAACTTGGGAGGGGGGTTGTCTGTAAGGGGGTTGTCTGTAATTGGGGAATTAAATTTTAGACATAAAATAAAAGACATAAAAGACAAAAGACATAAATAAAAACATAGAAAATTGGTGCAAGAGTAGGCCATTCGGCCCTTCGAGCCATGGCTGATCATCCAAAATCAGTACCCCGGTCCCTCTTTTTCCCCCATATCCCTTGATTCCGTCAGCCCTAAGAATTAAATCTAACTCTCTCTTGAAAACATCCAGTGAATTGTCCTCCACTGTCTTCTGTGGCAGAGAATTCCCCAGATTCTCAATCTCTGGGTGAAAAAGTTTTCCGTCATTGCAGTCCTAAATGATCTACCCCTTATTTTTAAACTGTGACCCCTGGTTGTGGACTCTGTAGCAATTATTTTTTTGCGCATCTAGCCTGTCCAATCCCTTAGGATTTTTAATTTCTATAAGATCCTTTATAGAAACAAAGACGTTCGTTGTACCTCAGTTCACGTGACAATAACAAACCCAAACCAAACCTATAACTTCAAATTGCCACTGTCGGACAAAGTAGGGCATCCATTGTGGTCAGATAGATATGGGAGAAATGTTTAAACATTCGAGATGGCATTGGGAATGTCTTGAAGGCCGATTCCTAATTTCAAAAGGATCAAAGCAGGAAGATTGAAGTCTTGAAATATTGAAGAAGCATGGACTCGTCAGCCTTGAAAGGGGAAGAATGAAAGGGGTGCTTGTCAATGTTTGTAAGATATTACACCGAATGGAAGGAATAAATATGCAGTGCTACCTCAAGGCATGCAATGTAACTGAGAAAAACGGCATGGATTCAAACCGGTGGAAAGTACGCTGAGGAACAATTTCAGGGGATTCAGGATTGGAATCAGGATATCCAGGTAGGGCAATGAAGCGAAGCCTTGGAGACCAATTCATTGTGCTAGCTCCACAGATGCTGCCTGACTCGCTGAGTTCCTGCAGAAGTTTAGAGGTTCATAAGCAAGGTTCACAACTGCAGATGCTGGTTTACATAAAGGGACTTTCGAATAGAGAAAGGCCTGGGTAGAGTGGATGTGGAGATTCATCAACTCCGGTGAAAGATGCTCGTTGGTCGGTCACGAACCGTGTTGACCTCCCGGTAGAGTGAGATGCCCGTCGGGGAATGTTGCCGACTGGTCTGCTCCGGACTGCAGGAGCACATGCTGAGTGACGAACTGAATCTCGGTGCAGCCAACGCCGGGGCTCTGTGGGGGAGGAGCACAGTTCAGGGTCCTTCAAGATTCAAGGGACATTTATTGTCACCTGCACCAATTGGTACAGTGAAATTTGGGGGTCACCATACCGCCATACGATTAAAAAAAAAGAACAAAACACGATAGTATTTTAACATAAAGACCCCCTGCACCATGGAATCCAAGTTTCACCTGTGTACACCCATGGTAGGGGTCTCCTGAGCCCTCCACAGTCGTCGCTATGGGTAGGCCTGATGCTCAGACCCTCTCGCCGGGGTGATGGAACTCCGACGTTGGAACGGGAGAACAACCTCAGCGGCTTGGAGCTCCGAATTGGCCACTTCCTACCGGAGTCCACGGCTCCCGAAGTCCACAGGCTGAGCGGAGACCCACGCTGGCAGCGCTCGGCAAAGGGCCCCAGGGCACCGCGATGTTGAAGTCAGCGCGGCCCGCGCTGGAAGCTCTTGAAACCACAGCCCCGTGATGTTGTTGCAGCAGGCCCAGCACTCCGGAGCTTCAAACGGCAATCCCAGTTGAGGCATCGCCCGCTTTCCACTTGGGAGGCCATAGCCTCAGAATAAATGGATGTACCTTTAGTACCTTTGCTATATTTAAGAGGGAGTTAGATGTGGCCCTTGTGGCTAAGGGGACAGAGGGTATGGAGAGAAGACAGGTACGGGATACTGAGTTGGATGATCAGCCATGATCATATTGAATGGCGGTGCGGGCTCGAAGGGCCCAATGGCCTACTCCTGCACCTAATTTCTATGTTTCTATGTTTAGTAAAGAGAAGAGGAGGAATGTTTTTAGTCAGAAGATGGTGAATCTGTGGAATTCGGTGCCACAGACAACTGTGGAGGCCAAGTCAATAGATATTTTTAAGACGGAGATTGACAGATTCTTGATTAGTAAGGGTGTCAGGGGTTATGGGCAGATGGCAGGAGAAGGGGGTTGAGAGGGAAATCAGCAATGATTGAATGCCGAAGTAGACTTGATGGGCTGAATGGCCTAATTCTGCCCGTATAACCTATCAATTTACGAAACAGAGTGCTGGAGTAACTCATCAGGTCAGGTAGCATTTCTGGAGAACATGGACGTTTAGGGTCGGGAACCTCCTTTAGACTCCGGCAGTTTGTGTCTTTTTTAGTGAACCAGCATCTACATTCCAAATTTACTTTCCACCGGTTTGAATCCATGTCCTCTTGTCCCAGTTACACAGTGTGCCTTGAGGTAGTGGTGCCTATTTATCCTTTCAGTCTATCTGTGGTAATAGGTTGGCCGACAGAACGCAAATTGAAGGAACAACACCTAATATTTTGCTTGGGCAACTTACAACCCAGCGGTATGATTATTGGTTTCTTTAACTTGTAGTAACCCTTGCATCTCCTCTCACTTCCTCTCCCCCTCCCACCCTAGTCACTGGACTAGTTCTGCTGTCGTCCTGGTGAGTTTCATTGTTTGTAACTCGTTTTCACCTAACCCACAGCTGACAGTGGCCTGTTTCCTTTATCATCGTTACTTTTTTTGCATATCTTTCATTCATTTGTTCCATATCTCTCCATATTACCGTCTATATCTCTCCTTTCCCTCTCCCCTGACTCTCAGTCTGAAGAAGGGTCTCGACCGGAAATGTCACCCATTCCTTTTCTCCAGAGATGCTAGCTGACCCACTGAGTTACTCCAGCGTTTTGTGTCTATCTTCAGTAATCCTTTCTAAGTGACTTACCCCACGAGCGATCTTTCTCGCCCCTGCTTATTTTGTCCTGTTTAAATGCTGGCTGCATTATATTTCATTGGTGTTTATCCAGTCACAAAATTTTTAATTCTGTTCTTAAATACAGCGAGAATGGCAAGCGGCAGGGAGAATGCTGGCTGGGAATATAAGAAGCAACCGCACGTCGGAACACACTGTTCTGATCTCACTTTAGGAGGCAAGCTCTTGGAAATGTCACTATTCATTTGGTTTGTTCCTTCTCTTTTACGACAACTTTCCGATGAGAGATGACTTTTCATTGTACATTTGCTGAAGTATTGTGACAGACTTTACAAAGCTGTTGAACGCTGAGCTTTTTAAAAGTTTTTTTTTTAAATGCACAGTTTTTGTGATTATTTCTGCCTTCTGGTGCCAACTATCGCTTCCAAGGTGAAGGGTCATTATTCCTGTTGGCTTGAAGAGTTAGACTCAATGCCTCGACTGGGTGAAGGACACATCCATTACGGTTCTCCATAATGGAAACTCCATGTCATTGAAGCATTGGACAGGGTTTGAATTTTATAGAGGGAATGTCCGTAACCAACTCTGCTGCTGTGACCGAGCTGTCCTTCACTCACTTGGTTCAGGTCCTGTTGGCAGAGGGTTGGCCCAGACACAATGAGTGAGGTCCTGTCCAGCACAAGAGCCTTGTGTGATGTGTCTGGGTCACGTGGGTAAACCTCACTCGCAGAACGCACCCAAACATTTGACATGCAACAAAACCTTGGCTCCAGATTTGCTGTCTGTTGAAGCTGTCAAGATGTCAAGAAGGCTGTGGAGGCCAAGTCAATGGATATTTTTAAGGTGGAGATAGATAGATTCTTGATTTGCATGGGTATCAGTGGTTATGGGGAGAAGGCAGGAGAATGGGGTTAGGAGGGAGAGATGGATCGGCCATGATTGAATGGCAGAGTAGACCTTAATGGGCCGAATGGCCTAATTCTGCTCCTATCACTTATGAACGTATGAAGATGTTGGAAGCTTCTGAACACCCCTGACATGGAGATAGGTAGGAAGATTATTAGAACCGAGTACAGAAATATAAGATGCACACAAAACACAGATGAGGCTCCAATTGTTAAAAACATTACTTCCAACACAATTATGTGGTTTAGTTTATTATTGTCATGTGTACCAAGGTGTATGGAGATTTATAGATTCTCAATTAGCATGGGTGTCATGGGTTATGGGGAGAAGGCAGAGGAATGGGGCTGAGAGGGAAAGATAGATCAGCCATGATTGAATGGCAGAGTAGGCTTGATGGGCTGAATGTCCTAATTCTGCCCCCATAACCGAGGAACTTATGAACATGAAAAGCCTTTCTGTCATCGAAAAGACTGTACATGATTACAATCAAGCTGTCCACAGAGTATAGATACAGTAGAAAGGGTATAACGTTTAGTGCAAGATCAGATATCAGTAAAGTCCGATTGAAGATAGTTCAAAAGGTCTCCAATGAGGTAGACGGTAGGTCGGGACCGCTATCTAGGTGGTGATAGGACAGTTCAGTTCCCTGATAACATGTGGGAATAAACTGTCCCTGAATCTGGAAGTGTGCGTTTTCACACTTCTGCACCTCTTGCCTGATGGGAAGGGGATAAGATGGTGTGATCGGGCTGAGACTGGTCCTTGATTCTGCTGCTGGCCTTGCCGAGGCAGCTTGAGGTGTGGATAGAGTCAATGGAAGGGAGGTTGGTTTGGCCGGTGTTTGGGGCAACTGGTGACTATGTGCTCCACTGTCTGTGTTGGGTCCCCACACTCGCAGGAGGCGCTGTCCATGAGGCCCCACCTCTTCATCGCTACTCCATAGCGTCCAGCGCCTGTCCTCAAGCAGTTGAGGGTTGTCCGCTGTTTTAGGGGCAGGTCCTGGCCAGGGGCGTCGATGGGGTCATCGATGTACTGGTGTAGCCTAGATGGCTCCGCTGACTTCCACTGGTCTCTCCATCTCGTCTTGACCCAGGCGGCCTTAGAAGCGTCATATGTTCTGAAATGGAACAATGAAATTCTGACGCCTTTCTCACTGTTCTGCTCTCCCAGCTAGAGGATGGATGTCAGTAATTTGGAAAGGTTGCAGGAGAGATTAATTGCAGGATCTGTGGACTTGAGTTACAGGCAGAGGCTGGAGAAGTGGGGACTTTTCCCTTTGGAGTGAGGTTTTCCCTTTGGAATGAGCTGCCAGAGGAGATAGTTGAAGCAAAGGTTCAAAGGTCAGTTTATTGTCACATGTACCAATTAAGGTACAGTGAAACTCGAATTAACATAGAGCCATAATTTAAAAAAAGGCAACAAGACACACAACTACTTAAAAGTCAAAATAAACATCCACCACAGCAGATTCCCCACATTCCTCACTGTGATGGAAGGCAATAATGTTTTATCTTCTTCCTCTTTATTCTTTCGTGGTTGGGGCAGTTGGACCATCTGCAGTCGGGTGATCGAAGCTCCCGCAGCTGGCGATCGAAGCTCCCGCGTCTGGACGGTTGAAGTTCTTGCGGCTTGGAGCTCCCGAAGTCGGTCCCTAACCAGGGACCGCGAGCTCCATGATGTTAAAGTACATGGGCTCCCGCGGTTGTAGATCCAAGGACCGCCAGCTCCACAATGTCAAGTCGTGCAGGCTCCTGCAGTTGGAGCTCTCAAAGTCGAACTTCAGGAGAGGCTGCCAATTCCACGATGTTAGGCCACAGTGCGGACAGAGATACACTACGGAATAAAACGCATCTCCGTCGAGGTAAGAGTTTTTAAAAAGTGAAGATGGACACAAAGTGCTGGAGTAACCTTTATTACCTCCAGTTCCCTCCTCTCTACTTTCAGTGGAGAGGAGGGAACCCTTTTATCTCCAGAGATACTGCCTGACCCGTGAGTTACTCCAACACTTTGTGTCTATCTTCACTATAAGCCGTGCTTTTCACTTTCACAAGGGGATTTGTGAAGAAAATATTGAATATCCCCAAATCCGGTTGGATTGTTGATCCACCGTTGTTGGACGAATTACAGATGGTGATGAGTCAGAGTATAGAAGTGAGATCGACCGATTGACCAAATGGTGCCAGCACAACAACCTGGCTCTCAATATCAGTAAAACCAATGAACTGATTGTGGATTCTGCAAGAGGAAGTATGAGGACCCACAATTCTCTTTATATCTATGGGACAATCGTGGAGAGAGTCAAAAACTTCAAATTCCTGGTCGTGCATATTTCCGAAGATCTTTACTGGACCCAGCACACTGATGCAATTATAATGAAAGCACATCAACGCCTCTACTTCCTGAGAAGATTACGGAGATTCGGTATGTCAGAGAGAATGATCTTGAACTTCTACAGGTGCACAGTAGAGAGCATTTTGACTGGTTGCTTCGTGGCTTGGTTTGGTAACTTGCACGCCAAGGAGCGTAAAAGACTGCAAAAAGTTGTGAACACTGCCCAGTCCATCACCGGCTCTGACCTCCCCACCTTCGAAGGGATTTATCAGAGATGCTGCCTCAAAAAGGCAGCCAACATCATCAGAGACCCACACCATCCTGGCCACACACTCATCTCTCCGTTGTCATCAGGAAGAAAGTACAGGAGCCTGAAAACTGTAATGTCCAGGATTAGGAACAGCTTCTTCCTTACAGCCATCAGGCAATTAAACAGTACAACCTCAAATAAGCTCTGAACTACAATGGACTATTATTGTTATTATTGCACTTCTATTCTTGGTTCTTGGTTACTTGGTCCTCCAAAATATTCCAACTGGAATTTAAACTGGAGGTGGTGAAGGGAGGGGTTTAGCCAGAGAGGGTTATTGGGAAGAAAGTGCCACTTTAAATTTAGTTGCATCTGGCTGGGCAACTGTGGCTTGGTGGAGATTATTCCATGCTTTAATAGTGCGTGGGAAGAACGAATTGCTGTACACATCTGTCTTTGTGGCTGGAACCACAAATTGCATTGAATGCCCTCGTCTGCTCCTAATTGGTTTGGGGTTGGTGTAGGTCTTGTGATCTATGTCTAGCTGACCATTTAACATTTTGTAAAAACAGGTCAAACGGTGAGCTTCACATCTGTCTTGGAGAGGGTTCCACCCCAGAGGATTCAGAAGTTTGGTGACACTCGCTTCTCTCTCGTAGGTGTTAGTAACAAATCGAGCGGCCTGTCTTTGGACACGTTCGATGGATGAAATGTTTTTATCTGTGTATGGGTCCCAAGCTGCAACTGCGTAGTCCAGATGAGGTCTAATGAGGGTGAAATACAGCTTCTCCTTGACAGAAGCTGAACAATGATGGAAGTTGCACCTCAGGAAGTTTAGGACACCTGTTGCTTTCACTGTTACATGATGAGTCTGACTATTCCAACGTAGATTATTCTGCAATTTGATGCCAAGATACTTGGTTTGTTTGGATTCTTCAAGGGTGACACCACGTATGTTGTAAGATGTGACGCCTGGATTCCTCTTTCTGGTGACACGCATGGTTTCACATTTGGAAGGGTTGAACTGCATGCCCCATTGTTGTGACCACTCGACCATAGTATCGAGATCCTTTTGGAGAGCATCTTCATCATCAGCTGACTTAATTGGATGGTACAGCAAACAATCATCAGCGAATAGTCTGGTCGTACTTGCGACTTTTTCATGGATGTCATTGATGTAAAGCAAAAATAGGTGTGGGCCAAGTACTGTGCCCTGGGGTGTACCGCTCAACACTGGGTGCCAATTGGAGCTCTTTCCGTTCACACACACACGCTGAAGATGTTTTGTCAGGAAACTGGAACGAATACAGTAGAAGTCAAACTTCCGAAGCAAGTTGTTGGAACGAATACCGTAGAAGTCAAGCTTCCGAAGCAGTCTCTGGTGTGGGATGACATCAAATGCTTTAGAAAAGTCCAGTACAACTAAATCCATGATGACGTTACTGTCAAGGTGCTTGGCCAGGTCATTTGTTGTCAGGATAAGCTGAGACTCGCATGATCTATGCCTCCTAAATGCATGTTGGTTGTCGGCAAGAATATTATGTTCGCTCACGTGACGCATCAGATTACTATCAATGATATGCTCCAGCAATTTACAGCAAGTACTTGTTAGTGAAACAGGCCGATAATTCGCTGGGTTGGTGGTTGAACCCTTCTTAAAGAGAGGAGTGATGTTGGCCTTCCTCAAATCCAGCGGTACATCGCCTGAGTCGAGCGATTGTTGAAAAACGAACTGTAAAACTGGAGCCAGTCTGTCTGTTTTTTGTGTGTATGTACGTGTGCATGTGTGGATGTATATATATATATATATATATATATATATGTGTGTGTGTGTGTGTGTGTAGTTGTGAGTATGTGTACCTATATGCACACTGGACTTTTTTTTCTCTCGTTTATTATATAGTTTACAGTGTACTATGTTTACATATTCTGTTGTGCTGCTGCAAGTAAGAATTTCATTGTTCTATCTGGGACTCATGACAATAAAACAGTCTTGACTGTCCGCGTTACACGGTGTCCTGATACCGCTCCAAAGAAACTGCAGCTTCCAATCAATTTTTTAACAATCTGTTATGGTGCTGCACCGCACAATACTGATGTTTCGTTTCCCGAAGGCAAAACTTGTATCTCTTATGCGATACTGGGATCTGGCCTTCAGCGAGGTTATCCGCCTCAAAGCTGGCCTGCAATACCTGGTTCTCCGACTGCTGAAGGAATCATTAAAAATGAAGAGGCCGTGCTACACTGACACAGGTTTGGTGGCTTTTGTCTTTTGCTTTTGTGCGCCTTTTTAGTTTGCATCATTCAATCTGTGTGCAGCACGGTGGCGCAGCGGTAGAGTTGCTTCCTTACAGCGCTTGCAGCGCTGGCGACCTGGTTTCGATCCTAACTACGCTCGGTTATGGAGTTTATACGTTCTCCCTGTGACCTGAGTGGGTTTTCTCCGGACCAGCAGGATTGGTCCGAGTCAGCATGGATTTACGAAGGGGAAATCATGCTTGACTAATCTTCTGGAATTTCTGAAGATGTAACTAGGAAAATGGACAAGAGAGAGCCAGTGGATGTAGTGTGCCTGGACTTTCAGAAAACCGTTGATAAGGTCCCACATAGGCGATTAGTGGGCAAAATTAGAGCACATGGTATTGGGGGTAGGGTACTGACATGGATAGAAAATTGGTTGGCACACAGGAAACAAAGAGTAGGGATTAACGCGTCCCTTTCAGAATTGTAGGCAGTGAAGAGTGGGGTAGCACAAGACTCGGTGCTGAGACCACAGTTATTTATAATATACATTAATGATTTAGATGACTGGATTAAAAGTAACATTAGCAAATTTGCAAATGACACAAAGCTGGGTGGCAGTGTGAACTGTGAGGAGGATGCTTTGGAGATGCAGGGTGACTTGAACAGGTTGGGTGAGTGGACAGATGCAGTTTAATGTGGACAAATGTGAGGTTATCCACTTTGGTGACAAAAACAGGAAGGCAGATTATTATCTGAATGGTGTTAAATTGGGAAAAGGGGAAGTACAACATTCTGGGGGGTACTTGTTCATCAGTCACTGAAAGTAAGCATGCAGGTACAGCAGGCAGTGAAGAAAGCGAATGGCATGTTGGCCCTCATAACAAGAGGAGTTGAGTATAGGAATAAAGAAGTCCTTCTGCAGTTGGACAGAGCCCTGGTGAGACCACACCTGGAGTATGGTGTGCAGTTTTGGCCCCCTAATTTGAGGAAGGACATTCTTGCTATTGAGAGAGTGCAGCGAAGGTTCACAAGGTTAATTCCCGGGATGGCGGGACTGTCAAATGCTGAGAGAATGGAGCAGCTGGGCTTGTATACTCTGGAGTTTAGAAGGATGAGAGGATATCTCATTGAAACATATAAGATTATTAAGAGTTTGGACACACTAGAGGCAGGAAATATGTTCCTGATGATGGAGGAGCCAGAACCAGGGGCCACAGTTTAAGAATAAGGGGTAAGCCATTTAGAACGGAGATGAGGAAAAAAAAATTCACCCAGTTGTGAATCTGTGGAATTCTCTGCCACAGAAGGCAGTGGAGGCCAATTCTCTGGTAGCTTTCAAGAGAGAGTTAGATAGGGCTCTTAAAGACAGCGGAGTCAAGAGATATGGGGAGAAGGCAGGAAGGGGGTACTGATTGTGGATGATCAGCCATGATCGCATTGAATGGCGGTGCTGGCTCGAAGGGCTGAATAGCCTACTCCTGCACCTATTGTCTATTGTCTTTCCCTGGTTTCCTCCCATACTCCACAGACGTACGGGTTTGTAGGTGAATTGGCAAGGTATAAATGTAAATTGGCCCTAGTGTGTGTAGGGTAGTGTTAATGTGCGGGGAATGTTGGTCGGTGCGGACTCGTGGGCTGAAGGGCCTGTTCCGCGCAGTATCTCTAAAACTGAAAAATGAAACTAAAACGTTCTTGCATCGCATTTGTCCCCACTCAATGTTAACGGCAGCTGTCTGGTAATTATTCCCTCCCAGCCAGTTCTGTAACAGTGCAAATATGAGTCAGACGAGGAAAGTTGGACCGCACTATGTTCAGTTTCAGTTTCTTCTTCTGTCACGTGGACCGAGGTACGGTGAAAAACCTTTATTGCATGCTGACCGGTTGGCAGAAAGACAACACATGATTACAATCGAGCCATTTACAGTGTATGAATACATGATAAGGGAACAACGTTTAGTGCAAGATAAAGCTTGATTAGTAACGGTATCAGAGGTTATGGGGAGAAGGCAAGAGAGCGGGGTTGGGAGGGAGAGATCGATCAGCCACGATTGAATGGCGGAGTAGACTTGATCGGCCGAATGGCCTATTTCTGCTCCTATCACTTGTGAAAGCCAGCAAAGTCCGAGGGTCATCAAAGAGGTAGATAGCAGTAGGGAAGAACTGCAGATGCTGGTTTCAATCGAAGGTAGACACAAAAATGCAAATGCAAACACAAACACAAACACACACATATAGAGAAGGTAGGAATCCATTGTCCAAAACTGTTTGGAGTCAGCCACTTTGTGTGTGTGTGTGTTTCAGATGGATTCTGCCATCTCCCGTCTAGACAGCTGGAAATGTAGGCTTCGCAGCCGCGCTTTTGCAAGCAATGTTAACAGAACTGACCGAGCGAGACCAGCCCAGGAACCAGGGAGTGAGTGGAGCCTGTGACATCCACCAAACTCAGCCGGGATCCGCGCCATCTCTCGCCCAGTGGCGCTCACCAGGAAACCAATTAAAACCTTCACAGCACAAGTTACAGAATTTCTGCCAGCACCCACTGAGTTACTCCAGCATTTGGTCTCTATCTGTCTGAAAGTCTTTTGAACGTCACCTCTACTGGGGCATTGCCTCTAGCGCCTTCAAGGTCGGCTTGCAGGAGTCCGCTCTGGGACACAAGAGGTGGTGGGACGAGGAGAGAAGGGACGTTGGGTCGCTGGCCTCCAGCAGCCTGGCCTGACCTGGCTCACCTGTGTTTCCCTGGGCTCCCCTGGATCAGGGGTGCTCCAGTACTTTCAGCATGTGGACTTTAGATGTTTTCTTTCTAAACTGAAACGGTGGCGTAGAGAGGGAGGCGTAGCGGTAGAGTTGCTGCTTTTACAGGGTACCTGGGGACCCGGGTTCGATCCTGACTACAGGAGTTTGTGCGTTCCCCCCCGTCAACCTGCGTGGGTTTCCTCCGAGATCTTCGGTTTCCTCCCACGCTCCAAAGACGTAGGTTAATTGGTTTGGTATAAATATTTTAAAAAATCCCTAGAGCACAATAATTTTGCTTTCCTAGAGTAGGATAGTGTTAATGTAGGTGCGGATTCTAGGGCCGAAGGGCCTGTTTCCGTTCTGTAACACTTAACTCCACTGAAAAACTAATTGCTAAAAACATTATGAGCTAAAAGTGCTGGTGCCGCCTTTGAAAATTGAGTTTTGATCTGGTGATCTGCACTGTCATGCACATCAAAAAGTGCCCAATCGTAGGAAAATATGAAGTTTTCTCAATATGGTGAAGGAAGGTTGGGCTTGCTGGATGAAAACGTGAAAGAGAAAATGAAAAGCAGGCCAACCAAAAGCAGAGAGAGAGATGAGATGGATTCGTATTTCAGATGCACCCTTCCCAAGGACAGATTAAAAGAAAGCAGGACAAGACTGATTTTTATTTTTCCATTCATGACGAGCCCACCATTTCTCTCCTCATTGCTGCTGGTCGGTTTGGGTCCCCTGTTGGGATATAATATAACATAGATGAGGCAATTATCAGTACAATAGACAATAGGAGTAGGCCAATTGGCCCTTCGAGCCAGCATCGCCATTCAATGTAATCATGGCTGATCATCCCCAATCAGTACCCCGTTCCTGCCTTCTCCCCGTATCCCCTGACTCCGCTATTTTTAAGATGTAACTCGTTTTCTAAACTCAGTTATAACTGGCAACATTGCATTCGTGCTTGGTTAAAAAATGCAGACACAAAAATGCTGGGGTAACTCAGCGGGGCAGGCGGCATCTCTGGAGAGAAGGGATGGTTGACTTTTTGTGACGAGACCCTTCTTCAGACAGAAAGAGGGGAGGGGTAAGAAATGGAGGTGAAAAAAAGAGCAGGACAAATCAGGCCCTGGTCTTTTCTCACCGTCAAGTTCTTCTCCTCTTCCCTCTCCTCCTCCCCCTCTCTCCTCTCCCCCACTCCCCTTCCCGTCTCCTCTCCTCCCCCCTCTCCCTCTCCTCCCCCTTGCAGTTTGAAGAAGAGTCTCGACCTGAAACGTCATCCATTCCTTCTCTCCAGAGATGCTGCCAGTCCCGCTGAGTTACTCCAGCATTTTGTGTCTTTCCTCGGTGTAAACCAGCATCTGCAGTTCCGACCTGCCTATAGACAATAGGTGCAGGAGTAGGCCATTCGGTCCTTCGAGCCAGCACCGCCATTCAATGGAATCATGGCTGATCATCCCCAATCAGTACCCTGTTCCTGCCTTCTCCCCATATCCCCTTACTCCGCTATTTTTAAGAGCCCTATCTAGCTCTCTCTTGAAAGCATTGAGAGAACCGGCCTCCACCGCCCTCTGAGGCAGAGAATTCCACAGACACAACTCCCTGGGTGAAAAAGTGTTTCCTCGTCTCCGTTCTAAATGGCTTACCCCTTATTCATGAACTGTGGCCCCTGGTTCTGGACTCCCCCCGACATCGTGAACATGTTTCCTGCCTCTAGTGTGTCCAAACCCTTAATAATCTTATACGATTCAATATTATTAAGGGTTTGGACACGCTAGACGCAGGGAACATGTCAAAATGCTAACCCAGGCCGAGGCATTCACTGGGCCCTAATCTGACGAGGAGAGCTTTATTATAAGAGCGTCTTTGCCTCACAGGCTCTGGATTGAGAGAAATACAGCATGGAAACGGGCCCTTCAGTCCACCAAGTCCACAAGGGCAATCCATGTGAGTATTGACTGCACATCAAAACGCTGGCGTCTTACCACAGTAAAGTTATTACACCTCACTCACGCCAGCTTTCTGCTTTCCTGGAAATGTGGGACTTGTGGGATTTAGTTTGGATTTAGTTTAGGTTTAGCGATGCAACATGGTGGATGCAACTGGTTCTTTGGCCCACCGGGTCCACACTGACCTCCAATCACCCGTTCACACCAGTTTCGATGTTATCCCACTTGGTAAATACGTCGGCTTTCATCCAGGGAATGTTGCTGAAAAACCCAGAGATTGCTCTTGAACCATGGCGTTTTAAGGGCCTGTCCCACTTAGGAGACCTCCACAACAACCTCTGGTGACCTTGCCCGCCACCCATGGTCGCTGCAAGGTCGCCACGAGGTCATAGGAGATTTTGGTCACTCTCCATAATGGTCAAAAGTGGTTTCCGTGTGGTCGAGGCTTCATCTAGGTTGCTGCTTGTTTTTCATCATGATTAAAACCGTCCTCGGCTAAAAACAGGTCGCCTTTTGGTCGAAGGGCAGTGGAGTGGGGTCGCTATTTACTTACAGGCAGTCGAAGGCAGCCGTAGGCAACCTCCTTCGCTGACCGGCCATTTTGATTGGCTCATCGGAGTTCCACGACCTAGAAGACCCACCGGTAGGTAAAATGCCCGCTAACTTTATTTTACTTCTTAAAACTGTCTCCACTCCTTCTCCCCCCCCTTCTCTCCCCTTCTCCCCCCTTCTCCTCCCCCTTCTCTCCCCTTCTCCCCCCTTCTCCTCCCCCTTCTCTCCCCTTCTCTCCCCTTCTCTCCCCTTCTCTCCCCCTTCTCTCCCCTTCTCTCCCCCTTCTCTCCCCTTCTCTCCCCCTTCTCTCCCCTTCTCTCCCCCTTCTCTCCCCCTTCTCTCCCCCTTCTCTCCCCCTTCTCTCCCCCTTCTCTCCCACTTCTCTCCCCACTTCTCTACCCCACCACCCGCGCTCTCTAAAGGACTTACCGTACTCTGTGGCAGTCGTTTACCTTCATCTTCATTGTGCAGACAGCGCTCCTCCGCTCTCCATGGCCCCACCTTTGCGATGTGTGTGTGTGTATGCAGTCGGTCCATGCAGCTCGCGCTTTGGTCGATCCAGCTCGCGGTTTCAACGCGGCCGGTCGATCCAGCTCGAGGCTTTCCAGGCGAGTGCCCTCGAGCTTGAAGGTCGAAGGCACTCTTCTGGACTCGCGGATTAGGTCGCCCAAGTGGGACAGGCCCTTGAGGGAGCAGGTCTGGATCAAGGTGGCGCAGCTGGTAGAACTGCCGCTTCACAGTGCCAGAGACCCAGTTTCGATCCTGACCTCAGGTGCTGCTTGTGTGGAGTTTGCACGTGCTCTCTGTGACCGTGTAGGATTCCTTTGGGTGCATCGCTTCCCTCCCACATCCCGAGAGATGTGCGGGTTTGCAGGTTAATTTGTGAAATGGATGATAAAGTGGGATAGGTTACATCGAACTACTGTGAAATGGGGACCGACGGTCAGCATGGACATGATGGGCCGAAGGGCCTGTTTAGACTTTTACTTTACTTTTAGACTAGAGTTACAGCGAGGAAACAGGCCCTTCGGCTCACTGAGTCTGCGCCAACCAGCAATAGCACTAACGTACACACTGGGGACGATTTACAATTTTACTGAAGCCAATCAACCTACAAACCTGCACGTCAGCAGGATCTGTAGTCAGGATCAAACCCGGGTCTCTGGCTCTGTGAGGCAGCAGCTCAGCCGCTGTGCCACCGTGCCGCCCTTGATTCCATGCTGTATCTCTAATCTGAACTAAATTTAATGTTGTGAGGCTGGAGACCAGTCTGAAGAAGGATGGTAAATTTCTGATGCAAGGTCAGTGATCTGAAGCACTCTCTCTCCAGAGATGCTGCCTGACCTGCTGATTAACTCCAACCTTTTCTGATTTAATTTGCTTTCAAAAGGATGATAGATTCCTTTTGCTAAAGGGCAATAGAGAGCCTCGTATGCGTAATTCCAAAAAGGCACCTTAATGCACATTTCATTCCAGATTTTATCTTTAGCTCAAAGCATACAATTTCCACAGTTGCTATGATGGAATGTATACAGGTATCTCCTGACCACCAGTCCAGGCATCTGCGTTAGAGTTCTGCCCCTGTCCCACTTAGGAAACCTGAACGGAAACCTCTGGAGACTTTGCGCCCCACCTAAGGTTTCCGTGCGGTTCCCGGAGGTTTTTGTCAGTCTCCCTAATGGTCGAAAGTGGTTTCCGTTTTAAAAATCCGTATTTTTTTAGTCGAAGCCGGTTGCGATGCTAGTTGAAGGTGGTTGCCGGAGGACAAAAACCTCCGGGAACCTCACAAAACCTTGGGTGGGGTGCAAAGTCTCCAGAGGTTTCTCTTAAGGTTTCCTAAGTGGGACAGGTGCATTAGGCACCTAGCCAGAACTCTCTGAGACCCCCCTATAAATGTCAGTATTGGGCAGTAAAATGCAGAGACACAAAGAACTGCATGTGCTGGAACCCTGAGCAAAACACAAAGTGGTGGAGTAACTCAGCAGGTCAGTCAGGCACCTGATAGATGCTTATATAACATTATGAGAGGCATAGATAGGGCAGACAGTCTGAATCTCTATAAGGTGCTGGTCAGCCCACATTTGGAATATTGGGAGCAATTCTGGGCACCATATCTGAGGAAGGATGTGTTGGCTCCGGAGAGGGTCCAGAGGAGGTTTACGAGAATGATCGCAGGAATGAGTGGGTTAACATATGATGAACGTTTGACGGAACCTGGCCTGTACTCGCTGGAGTTTAGAAGGATGAGGAGGGACCTCATTGAAACTTACCGAATAGTGAAAAGGCTTGGATAGAGTGGATGTGGAGAGGATGTTTCAACTACTGGGAGAGTCCAGGACTAGTGGTGATAGCCTCAGGATTAAAGGATGTTCTTTTAAGAAGAGGATGAGGAGGAATTTCTTTAGTCAGAGGGTGGTGAATCTGTGGAATTCTTTGCCACGGAGGCAAAGTCAGTGGATATGTTTAAGGCGGAGATTGATAGATTCTTGATTAGTACGGGTGTTAGGGGTTATGGGGAGAAGGCAGGAGAATGGGGTGAGGAGGGAGAGATAGATCAGCCATGATTGAATGGCAGAGTAGATTTGATGGGCTGAATGGCCTAATTCTGTTCCTACCACATGACTTTCTGACAGTCAGAATCTCTTTCTCAGGGTGGAAATATCAAATACTAGATGGCAGAGCTTTCAGGCGAGAGGGACAACATTTTGTAGGAGATGCGTGGGGCAGGTTTATACTCGGAGAGGCATGAGTGCCTGGAGTTTTAATTTTGTCTTACTGTTAATCTATCTTTATTGTAGTTTAGAGATACAGTGTGGAAACAGACCCTTTGGCCCACAAAGTCCGTGCTGTCCAGCGATCACCCCATCTGTTAACGCTATCCTACACACTAGAGACAATTAAATATTTTTACCCAAGCTAATTAACCTACAAACCTGTACGTCTTTGGAGTGTGGGAGGAAACCGACGATGTCAGTGAGTCAGGGGGCGAACGTACAAACACCGTACAGACAAGCACCCGTAGTCAGGATTGAACCCGGGTCTCTGGCGCTGTTAGGCAGCAACTCTACCGCTGCACCACCGTGCCGCCCCTATCTCTGTATTAGCACAGAGTTTTTATTTGTTACATTTATTTTGGTACCATAACAACATTTAAAAGATATTTGGAAAGGTACATGGATAGGAAAGTTACACGGATAGGTAACGTTCATGGATAGGAAATGCTTTGAGGGATATGGGCCAAAGGTGGGCAAGTGGGATTAGCGTAGATGGGGCATCTTGGCAAAGGGCCTGTTCCCGTGCTATATGGCTCAATGTGCTGTTTGCAAGCAAAACCATAATTCTTTGCAGATGTGCTTTTTGTAAATCCCTGCAAAATATATAACACTTATGTATTATTATACATAATACATAACACCTATGTATTATACAAATAATACATAATATCTATGTATTACACAAACTCCCTCGATACATTTCTAGGTCGTTTACAGTGGGTTTGCCACCTCTCTTCCACCCATTCCCACATCTCCTTTTGTTTCAGAATGTTACACTTTAGTGTCTGAAGAAGGGTCTCGACCCGAAACGTCACCCATTCCCGCTGAGTTACTCCAGCGTTTTGTGTCTCCAATGGCTTAGCGACTGCAATAGTGAAGCAGTACGCCATCTGTTCTGAGAGGTTGCTAATTGACTTGAACAAATGGCGTAAAAGCCTCGGAGATGCTTCTTGGAGATTCAACTGGTTTATTAACAGTTGTACAAGACATTGGTGAGGCCGCATTTGAGGTGATGCGTTCAGTTTTGGTCCCCCCCTTGTTACTGCAGGTACAGCAGGCAGTGAAGAAAGCCAATGGTATGTTAGCTTTCATAGCAAAAGGATTTGAGTATAGGAGCAGGGAGGTTCTACTTCAGTTGTATAGGGTCTTGGTGAGGCCACACCTGGAGTATTGCGTACAGTTCTGGTCTCCAAATCTGAGGAAGGACATTATTGCCATAGAGGGAGTGCAGCGAAGGTTCACCAGACTGATTCCTGGGATGTCAGGACTGTCTTAAGAGCAAAGACTGCATAGACTCAGTTTATACTCTCTAGAATTTAGGAGATTGAGAGGGGATCTTATAGAAACTTACAAGATTCTTAAGGGGTTGGACAGGCTAGATGCAGGAAGATTGTTCCCGATGTTGGGGAGGTCCAGGACAAGGGGTCACAGCTTAAGGATAAGGGGGAAATCCTTTAGGACCGAGATGAGAAGGACTTTTTTCACACAGAGAGTGGTGGGTCTCTGGAACTCTCTGCCACAGAGGGTAGTTGAGGCCAGTTCATTGGCTATATTTAAGAGGGAGTTAGATGTGGCCCTTGTGGCTAAGGGGATCAGAGGGTATGGAGAGAAGGCAGGTACGGGATACTGAGTTGGATGATCAGCCATGATCATATTGAATGGCGGTGCAGGCTCGAAGGGCCGAATGGCCTACTCCTGCACCTAATTTCTATGTTTCTATGTTACTGGGAGGAGGTTGTTAATGCTGGAAAGAGTACAGAGAAAGATTTACGAGGATGTTGCCAGGACTTGAGGGGCTGGGCTACAGGGAGAGGTTGGACTCTATTCCGGGGGAGTGCAGGAGGATGAGGGGCGATCTTTTTTTGAAGTGTATAAGATCATGAGGGGTATAGATAGGGTGAATGCATAGAGTCATGTTCGCAGAGTAAGCGAATTGAGAGCCAGAGGATATAGGTTTAAGGGGAGAGAAAAAGTTTTAAATGGACTTAAGTGGCAACATTTTGAAACAGAGGGTGGTGGGTATATGGAACCAGCTGCCAGAGGAGGTTGTTGAGGCAGGTAATATATTTGGACAGGTGCATGGATAGGAAAGGTTTTGAGGGATATGGGCAAAATGCAGGCAGGTGGGGGCGAAGGGCCTATTTGTAGTGTAGATGGGGCATCTTTGTCAACATGAGCAGGTTGGGCCGAAGGGCCTATTTCTGGGTTATGACTATATATTGAAGAGAGAGTTTGATATTCTTCTTAGGGCTGACGGAATCAAAGGATATGGGGAGTAAGCAGGAACGGGGTACTGATTTTGGATTATCAGCCGTGATCATATTGAATGGCGGTGCTGGCTTGAAGGGCCGAATGGCCTACTCCTGCACCTATTTTCCATGTTTCTATGATCACCTGTACACTAGTTCTATGTTATCCCAGTTTTGCATCCTACACACCTGGGCAATTTTACAGAAGCAAATTAACCTACAACCTCTGATGTATGCAAGAGAGAGTTGGATAGAGCTCTTAGGGCTAATGTATTCAAGGGATATGGGGAGAAAGCAGGAATGGGTTACTGATTTTGGATAATCAGTCATGATCATATTGACTGGCGGTGCTGGCTCGAAGGGCCGAATGGCCTACACCTGCACCTATTTTCTATGTTTCTACAACAGGCATTCTGTCACCCTGTGTATTAATCAAGCCCTATCCTATGCAGAGGAATATTGATCAATTATTGCTGGCGTTGCAAAGTAAGGAAGATTTTTATTGTGCATCTTTGGACGATTCCAATACTCTTTGTGGTCAACTAAATACTGTGAAGCATGGTTACCTTGTGGGAACTGCAGTGTCCAATGTGTGCATGCCAATGTGTTAACGATTAAACCTGTTCAAACCACGTTGACTGGGGATTAAATATTGGCTTAACGTTCACGTGAGTAACTCTCCTGCTCTTCTTTGAAACATTGCCCAGAGATCTTTCATGTCCACCTGGTTTAGCGTTTCTTTCAAAGGACAGCAGAGCTGACAGGGCGACAGTGGGGAATCAGCCACGATTACCGCGTTCACGCCTCTGGAGTGAGACCTGAGTTCAGAGGGCCCAATTCCGAGACAAGAGTGCTGCGAACTGAGCTACTGTATGAGCGATGCTAACACGGATAATTTAGCTGTCAAGGCAAGCAGCAATGAGCCATTGTCTTACTCCTGCAATATCCGGAGGTTGGCCTCAAAATATATTCTCCTGCTCTGTAATGGATGGCAACTGGTAACCTCAAAGGTTTCTGTTGGATTCCAGCCACTTCCTAATACAATCCACAATGTATCTGTTACTCAATCTTATTTAAGAGGCTGCTCATCTGCTGGAGAGAAATAATGAAGTTGTTACTATAACCAGTCCATCTTTACAAAGAAATATTTGCAGCCAGTTTAGTACCATTCTAATTTAGTTTAGTTTAGTTTGATTTAGTTTAGTTGAGATTAGTTTAGTTTAGATTAGTTTATTGCCACATGTACCGAGGTACAGTGAAAAGCTTTCTTTGCGTGCTAACCAGTCCCTGGAAAGACAGTACATGATTACAATCTAGCCATCCACAGTGCATAGATACATGACAAAGGGAATAACATTAATCACGTTTAGTGCAGGATAAAGCCAGTAAAGTCCGATTAAAGATAGTCTGAAGAAGGGTCTCGACCCGAAACGTCGCCTATCTCCTTCGCTCCTTAGATGCTGCTGCACCCGCTGAGTTTCTCCAGCCTTTTGTGTAACCTCCGATTAAAGATAGTCTGAGGGTCTCCAGTGAGGCAGCTAGTAGTCCAGGATTGCTCGATGGTTGTGGTGGGATGGTTCAGTTGCCTGGTAACAGCTGGGAAGAAACTGTCCCTGAATCTGGAGGTGTGTGTTTTCACACTTCTGTACCTGGGTGAGGGGAGAAGAGGGAGTGGCCAGGATGCGACTCATCCTTGATGATACTGCTGGACTTGCCAAGGCAGCGCGAGATGTAAATAGAGTCAATGGAACAGAGATAGACCCAAAATGCTGGAGTAGCTCAGCAGGACGTGGTTGGTTTGTGTGATGGTCTGGACGGCGACCACAATTGTCTGTAATATCTTGCGTTCTTGGATGGAACTGTTCCCAAACCAAGCTGTGATGCATCTCGATCACATGCAGCAATGGAAACTGGCAACTTGATCCACCAAGACCAGGCCGCCCATCAAACACCCATTCTCACTAGTTTTATTTTATCCCACTTTCTTATCCATTTCCTACACTTTGGAGGGAATTTTAGAGAGACCAATCAACCTACAAACTTGAGGTAGACACAGAGTGCTGGATTCACTCAGTGGGCCAGGCAGCATCTCTGGAGAAAAAAGGATAAATGATGTTTTGTGGCAGGATGGAGTCAGGGGATATGGGGAGAATGCAGGAATGTGGTACTGATTGGGGATGATCAGCCATGATCACATTGAATGGCGATGCTGGCTCGAAGGTCTAAATGGCCTACTCCTGCACCTATTGTCTATTGTCTATTGATGCTTCAGTTCTTTGTTTCCACATTTTGACCTACAAACATTCACGTCTTTAGGATAGAAAACATAGAAAATAGGTGCAGGAGGAGCCTATTTGGCCCTCTGAGACTGCGCCATTGTGATTGTGGCTGATCATCCACAATCAGTAACCCGTGCCTGCCTTCTCCCCATACCCCTTGATTCCCCCAGCCTCTAGAGCTCTATCTAACTCTCTTTTAAATCCATCCAGTGAATTGGCCTCCACTACCCTCTGTTGCAGGGAATTTCACAAATTCACAACTCTCTGTGTGCGGGAGAAAACCAAAGCACTTGGAGGAAACCCATGCAGTCACTGGGAGGACGTGCAAACTCCATACTGACAGCACCCAGGATCAGGATCGAACTTAGTTCTCTGGTGTTATGAGGCAGGAGCTCTACCAGCTGCACTGTGCCACCCTTAATCCTCACGCTTTTTACTCGGCTAACTTTGTCAGTGTTACCCCTTCTAATTGCTCATATGAACATCAAGATAGAGAGAGTCCCTCGCTCCCTCCACCATTCGACAAGATCGTGGCTGACAATTTACCTTCGTACCACTCTCCTGCTATATCACGTGGTATCAGACCCTCATACCATTCTTAGAGTCATAGAGTGATACAGCGTAGTAACAGGCCCTTCGGCCCAACTTGCCCACACCGGCCAACATGTCCCAGCTACACTAGCCCCACCTGCCTGCGCTTGGCTCATATCTCTCTACACCTGTCCTATCCATGTACCTGTCTAAATGTGTCTTAAATGTTGGGATAGTCCCCGCCTCAACTACCTCATCTGGCAGCTCGTTCCATACACCCACCACCCTTTGTATGAAAAAGTTACCCCTCTGGTTCTTAGTAAATCTTTCCCCCCTCACCTTAAACCTATGTAGGTATGTTACAAAACTTACCTTGAGCAGCACTGCAGTTCTGCCGCTCCCCGTGTGCGCGACTTTGGCGCCTTTCAGAGGGGGGCGGGCTTAAAGTGCCGTTTTTCCACAGGCAGGGAAAATCGATCCATGTCGGGTGATTTCGTTGCGGAAGAAAAATCGCCTCCGACATTTCATGAATGAAGGTATTTTTAAATTACTCTAAATTATTTATTAACTAGAGTAATTTAAAAATCACCTTCAAAAGCCGTGAGCGCCGACAACCGGAAGGATTTTGCGTTGGGGAGAAAAAAAGGTAAATAGTTTATTTTTATATTAAAAGTTGGTTTTTCGGGAGGCTTTAATAACATTTTCATGTTGCGAAATGGGGTCCAAAAAAATGTATGAACAAACAGTATTTTTCCTCCCGACTTCACCGCTAACCGCAACGTTCCAATCCACTGCATTCCACTAAAACCCACTCGCTAGTTGATTTACATGGCCATTAATTTACAGGAATCAAACACTAAATTCCTTCCATTTGGCCCAGAAATTCATGAAAATGAGATTTAAAAATTATGTTATATTGTGCATTATTGTGTGAATGTTATTTGGACACTTAGGCAATTAAAAAAAAGTTTATCTTTTCTTAAGAAATGGATAGATGTTTAGATCTTCTCATTGAATTTTGTAATTAGCTACAATTAGATAACTAACTAATTATATGCTTTAATTTTAGGTCATCCAAGTAAGATTGTTTCATATTTGTTTCAGAATGCTTCAATCTATAATAACTGAAAATTTCATTGAGTTCTCTTAATTTTGAAGAAAGTTATGGGCTTTTAACTGTTCCAGATTACAGCTTTTGAGTTAAGTCAATTGAAAGGCAATGGGGGAGCAAGATGCTAATTTCCGAGTATGAAAATGGCCATAACTTTCTTAATACTGAAGATATGAAAGTGAATTAGGTGTCAAATTAAACTTATTTTTATGCTTTATCTGATGGGATAAATTGCAGACTTGATTTTTAAAATCTCAAAATTTTGTAACATTGCTAACCTATGTCCTCTGGTTTGCGATTCATCTTCTCTGCGGATGAGATTCTGTGCGTCTACCCGATCTTAGAGAGGGCATTTCTTTGAAGTTGTTTTATTATTTCTGTTAGTATTGGGTGTTCCGGGACCCACTGGAAAAAGACTTTGAGGACGTCAATGAGGTCTCCACCAGGGCCTGCATCGCTCAGGCACCTGATCCACAACAGTAAGGGACAATTCCCTTAGAGTCATAGAGCCAAAGAGTGCTACAGTGTGAAAACAGGCCCTTCGGCCCAACTTATCCCAGCTATACTAGTTCCATCTTCCCACATTTGGCCCATATCCCTGCAAACCTGTCCTATCCATGTACCTGTCTAAAAGGGCCTGTCCCACTTACGTGATTTTTCAGCGACTGTCTTTGACCTTCAAGCTCGGGGGCACTCGCTTGAAAAACCTCGAGCTGGATCGACCGGCAGCGATGAAACCGTGAGTTGAATCAATCATCAGCACACACACAAACACATCGCAAAGGCGAGGGCCAGGGAAAGCGGGGGAGCGCTGTCTGAAATTCACACGGTGCAAAGCCAAGGTGATACGCGCGATGAACAGGAAGGTAAAAGACGGCTGGCACAGTGTACGGTAAGTCCTTTAAAAGAGGGGGGGGAGAAGGGGGGGGGGAGAAGGAGTGGAGACACTTAAGAAGCCAGACAACTTTTTAATAAAGTTTAGCAAGCATTTAAAATTACTGGCCGGTTTTCCTTGGTTCTGAAAACCGGCCGGTAATTCTCCAATAAGTCAATTGAAATGCCCGTTCAGCAAAGGAGATTATCAACGGCTACCTCGACTACATAGAACTACATGGGGACCCCACTACCACTGCACTACAAGTTCAAAAGAACCAGTCCGATCAATTTATACTAGTGGAAAATTTTTCAGCATGTTGAAAAATTTCCCTTGACCAAACTGGGGCCGTGAGTATGCGGGAACTTCCCTCGAGCATGAAGGAGAGTTACAGTGACCTCCTAGGACCAGGTGTCGACCATGCTGCGGGTTTGTGGCGAGCGCAAACTCTTCTAAACTCGCAAATTATGTCGCCGCAGTGATACAGGCCCTTGACTGTTTCTTAAACGGAGCAATAGTCCCAGCCTCAACTTCCTCTTCTGGCAGCTTGTTCCAAACGCCCACCACCCTTTGTGTGAAAAAGTTACCTCCCATACTCCCTCTTCATCCCCACCCACCACCCAGTCTGAGCTTGGAAATGACGGAATCGAGGGATATGGATCACGTGCAGGCAGAGATGATTAGTTTAACTTGGCAACATGTTTAGCATGGACATTGTGGGCTGAAGAGCCTGTTCCTGTGCTGCAATGTTCAATATCTCCTGAGAAAAATTCCCAAGCATTGACTCTGTCGTCCTTTTCCAGGATTTGCCTGGTCTTTCCCTGTTTGCAGGATTGAATCTGAGGCTCGGACACCAGCTAACCCACACCAGGTCTCCAGCATATGCTCATCCAGAAGGCAGGAGTCTCTTAATGACATTAATTATCCATCCATCGCTAGAATTTAGAAGATTGAGGGGGGGATCTTATAGAAACTTAGAAAATTCTTAAGGGGTTGGACAGGCATTTGGTCTCCAAATCTGAGAAAAGACATTCTTGCCATAGAGGGGGTACAGAGAAGGTTCGCCAGACTGATTCCTGGGATGTCAGGACTTTCATATGAGGAAAGACTGGATAGACTTGGTTTGTACTCGCTAGAATTTAGAAGACTTGGGGGGGATCTTATAGAAACTTACAAAATTCTTAAGGGGTTGGACAGGGTAGATGCAGGAAGATTGTTCCCGATGTTGGGGAGGTCCAGAACAAGGGGTCACAGTTTAAGGATAAAGGGAAAGTCTTTTAGGAACGAGATGAGAAAAAAAAATTCACAGAGAGTTGTGAGTCTGTGGAACTCTCTGCCACAGAAGGTAGTTGAGGCCAGTTAATTGGCTATATTTAAGAGGGAGTTAGATGTGGCCCTTGTGGCTAAAGGGATCAGGGGGTATGGAGAGAAGGCAGGTACAGGATACTGCGTTGAATGATCAGCCATGATCATATTGAATGGCGGTGCAGGCTCGAAGGGCCGAATGCCTACTCCTGCATCTATTTTCTATGTTTCTATGTTTCTATCAGCATGTAAGGTCCATCTATAGACAATAGACAATAGACAATAGGTGCAGGAGTAGACCATTTGGCGCTTCGAACCAGCACCGCCATTCAATGTGATCATGGCTGATCATCCCCAAAGCTCTTGTCGCCAACCATAGCAGGCAGGCTCCATCACTGATCTTCCCCAACCCAAGGCTAATGTGAACTGCGCTACAACACTGAGATTTTTTTTTAGTTTAGTGAGACCGCACGGAAGCAGATTCTTCGGCCCACCGAGCCTGCACCGACCAGCGATCACTCCGCACACTAGTCTATCCTGCACACGAGAGGCAATTTGCAAATTTTTCCAATGTCAATTCACCTACGATCCTGTACATCTTCGGAGAGTGGGAGGAACCCGGTGGAAAAGCCAAGTGGTCACAGGGAGAACGCACAAACTCCGTACGGACAACATCCGTAGTCAGGATCGAACCAGGGTCTCAGGTGCTGTAAGGCAGCACCACCGTGCCGATATCAAACCAGGCCAGTTCTGTTCTCAAAATGGAAGGCACTGATGTGTATGATGTACCAGACTGATTCCTGGGATGTCAGGACTTTCATATGAGGAAAGACTGGATAGACTCGGCTTGTACTCGCTGGAATTTAGAAGATTGAGGGGGGATCTTATAGAAACTTACAAAATTCTTAAGGGGTTGGACAAGCTAGATGCTGGAAGATTGTTCCCGATGTTGGGGGAGTCCAGAACAAGGGGTCACAGTCTAAGGATAAGGGGGAATTCCTTTAGGACCAAGATGAGGAAAACATTTTTCACACAGAGAGTGGTGAGTCTCTGGAATTCTCTGCCACAGAAGGTAGTTGAGGCCAGTTCATTGGCTATATTTAAGAGGGCGTTAGATGTGGCACTTGTGGCTAAAGGGATCAGGGGGTATGGAGAGAAGGCAGGTACGGGATACTGAGTTAGATGATCAGCCATGATCACATTGAATGGCAGTGCAGGCTCGAAGGGCCGAATGGCCTACTCCTGCACCTATTTTTCTATGTTTCTATGTTCTATGTTTCTATGGCTTGATGGTTGTGGTCCTCAGGATCACACAACGTAATGCACGTCCAAAATAAAAGGAAAATATTTTCAGGGGTAGAGGGGCAGAGGGAAAAGATAAGAAAGCAGGGCTACTTGGAGAACTCGTTCACAATGGGCTGAATGGTCTCCTCTGTGTCTAGACATTCTCCTGTTCCTGCATTCTCTCCATGATTCCTTTAGCCCTAAAGAGCTAAATCTAACTCTTTCTTGAAAACATCCAGTGAATTGGTCTCCACTCACTTCAGTGTCAGAGAATTCCACAGATTCACTGGACTTTATCTTGCACTACGCGATATTTCCGTTATCATGTATCTGTACACTGTGAATGGCTCGATTGTAATCACGTATTGTCTTTCCGCTGACTGGTTAGCATGCTACAGAAGCTTTTCACTGTACGTGACAATGAACTAAACTAAACTTATGGATTTCATCTCTCAGTCCCAAGGCACACCAGAAAACACAAAGACAAGAAACTTTGGTGCGGCACAGTGGCGCAGCGGTAGAGTTGCTGCCTTACAGCGCAGGAGACCCGGGTTCGATCCTGACCACGGGTGCTAGTCTGAACGGAGTTCATACATTTTCCCTGTGACCTGCGTGGGTTTTCTCCGAGGTCTTCGGTTTCCTCCCACAATCCAAAGACGTACAGGTTTGTAGGTTAATTGGCTTGGTGTAGATGTAAAATTGTCCCTAGTGTGTGCAGGATAGTGTTAATGTGCGGGGCATCGATGGTCGGTGCGGGTTCGTTGGGCCGAAGGGCCTATTTTTGCGCTGTATCTCCAAACTTTTTCAAACAGAGAGTTGTGAGTCTGTGGAATTCTCTGCCTCAGAGGGCGTTGGAGGCCGGTTCTCTGGATACTTTCAAGAGAGAGCTAGATAAGGCTCTTAAAGATAGCGGAGTCAGGGTATATGGGGAGAAGGCAGGAACGGGATACTCATTGGGGATGATCAGCCATGATCACATTGAATGTTGGCCTCGAAGGGCCGAATGGCCTACTACTGCATTTATTGCCTATTGTATATTTTCTATTAACTAATAAAAACAAAACAAAAAAGAAGCCTCAAGTGCAATATTTAGATTCTAACATTAATAATATCCTGGTTACAACCTGGGGCGTCTCAATACATTGTATTGGAGTCACGGGCATGGTGCATCCTAGACGAGTCTCACTGAAGGGGAGCATTGAAACCAGGTGAAACACCATTAATCATCTCCTTTTAAAACAAGCCTAATTTAAATCAATAAAAATGTGTTGTTAAGTGTTCGCCAAACCTTTATTTTCGTCAAGTGCCATTCAATTAGCTGCAAGCACCTGTTTAAACTGTAAAGGTGTAAGATTTGTGACACGTAAGCCAGTCGCAGACTTCAGTCAGACTAACCGAGATTGTGCGGTTTAGCCATTGGTACGCGCATCCAGTCCCCAGTTGAATTTACTGAATCACCCACCACCACCCCCCCCCCTGCGCTTCAGGCAATGATTAGTCTGCTTTCCTTCTGTGTTGAACAAGACATGCTAAGGATATCCTGATAATTAAACACTTGATAAATAAACAACGGGAGATAAGGAAAAGCAAAATACCGCAGATGCTACGAATCCCAGACAGGAATAGAAATTGCTCAACAACTCCAGCAGCATCTGTGGAGAGAGAAACAGAGAAACATATTTCATATTCAGACCCATCAAGAAAACCCACTAGTTTTAATTCTTCTCCAGTTCAAAGGCTTATTTAGAGATGCACATTCCGCACTGGAACCAAGCAAGATGCAGACGTCAAGACTTTAGTTTAGTGTGGAGATACAGCGCAGAAACAGGCCCTTCGGCCCACCGAGTCCCGGCCAACCAGCGATCCCCCGCACACTAACACTATCCTACACACACCCAGGAACAATTATCATTTACACCAAGCCAATTAGCCGACAAACCTGGACGTCTTTGGGGTGTGGGAGGAAAGGTAAGATCTCGGAGAAAGCCCACGCAGGTCACGGGGAGAACGTACAAACTCCGTACAGACGGCGCCCGTGGCCTGGTTCGAACCCGAGTCTCCGGCGCTGCAAGCGCTGTAAGGCGGCAACTCCACCATTGCACCACCGCGCCACCCCGATGCGTTATTTAGACTTTAGACCCGAATTTAGAGATACCCGGCGGAAACAGGCCATTCAATTCACTGAGTCCGCGCCGACCAGCGATCACCCCGCACACTAGCTTTATCCTTTATATACGCTAGGGACAATTTACAATTTTACTGAGTGCAGTATATTGTAGTGTACAATTGTACCACTCGATGATGCTGTTGCCAGGACTTGAGGGCCAGCTGTGCCATAAATTCATAAGGAATAGGATTAGAATTAGGCCATTCGGCCCATCTAATCTACCCTGCCATTCAATCATGGCTGATCTATCTATCTCTCCCTCCTATCTCACTCCTTAAAAGCTGACATAATATGATATTCCTGACAACAGACCTTGATGCAAAGTCTGCAGGCCAGACAACAGTCTAAACAATAACAGGCAGAGCCAGAGAGTTATACAACACGGAAATAGGCCCTTCGGCCCAACTTGTCCATGTCAACCACAATGCTCCCATCTAAGCTGCTCCAGTTGCCAGCATTTGGCCCATATCCCCGCCCAACCTTTCCTATCCATGTATCTGTCCAAGTATCTTTTACATGCTGTCACAGTACCTGCCTCAACTACCTCCTCTGGCAGTTCATTCCATATACTCCCCAACCTCTGAGTAAACATTTGTCCCTCAGGCACCTAATCAATCTTTCCCCTCAAACCTTCAATCTGTGTCCCCTGAATCTTGGTTCCGCCAAAAGACTGTGTATTTACCTTATCCATTCTCCTCATGATTTTGTACATCCCTCTAAGGTTTCAGTTTAGTTGCGTGTACCGAGGTACATTGGTTCACGCAAGTAAGCATGCAGGTACAGCAGGCAGTGAAGAAAGCGAATGGCATGTTGGCCTTTATAACAAGAGGAATCGAATATAGGAGCAAAGAAGTCCTTCTGCAGTTGTGCAGAGCCCTAGTGAGACCACACCTGGAGTATTGTGTGCAGTTTTGGTCCCCTAATTTGAGCAAGAACATTCTTGCAATTGAGGGAGTGCAGCGTATGTTTACAAGGTTAATTCCTGGGAGAATGGAGTGGCTGGGCTTGTATACTCTGGAGTTTTGACGGATGAGAGGGGATCTTATTGAAACATATAAGATTGTTAAGGGTTTGGACACGCAGGGAACATGTTCCCGATGTTGGGGGAGTCCAGAACCAGGGGCCACAGTTTACAAATAAGGGGTAAGCCATTTAGAACGGAGACATGGAAACACTTTTTCTCACAGAGAGTTGTGAGTCTTGGGAATTCTCTGTCTCAGATGGCGGTGGAGGCCGGTTCTCTGGATACTTTCAAGAGAGAGCTAGATAGGGCTCTTAATGATAGTGGAGTCAGGGGATATGGGGAGAAGGCAGGAACGGGGTACTGATTGGGGATGATCAGCCATGATCACATTGAATGGCGGTGCTGGCTCGAAGGGCCAAATGGCCTACTCCTGCTCCCATTGTCTATTGTCTATTTGACATTAATGTATATATTGTGAAGGGGATTGCGAAAATCAGCAGAGGAGATGCAACAGGAACATAATAATCCTTTGCACACTGTCACCAGTTTAAAGCCAAGGCTTCTATCCTCTGACTTTCTCTCCTCACACTCTCCGTGATATTTATCGTTACAGACTTATCGCGCGGAGATCCTCCTAAATCCAAAGTGATGAAAAACATGTTCAGATACAGATGTTTAATACTCAGGGTATAGAATGAAACCATTATCAATTATAATTTAAATGAGATTGGAGATGTTGTCGTTTCCAAGGGTTACGTGGAGGATTTTGTATCAGGGCACGTGCTGAATTTGAACAAGTAAATGCGGCAGGATGTGTGGAGACAAGGGCTTTCATGCTCCGCAACTGTATTCCAAGGCTCCTTTGTGATTACCTTTTAATGCAGGTGATGGATAAGTGTATGTATCTTCTGAGAGGGCTCAGCAGATCACTCCAGGGCTCCTACGCTGCGACTGAGACTGTCGGTAAAAGGCAAATCCACCTACAAGTTTCTTGATTGTTACGTGTCAGGGTGTCGGAGGTTATGGGGAGAAGGCAGGTGAATGGGGTTAGGAGGGAGATGGGTCTGCCATGACCAGTCTCACGAAGGGTCGCGTCCCGAAATGTCTCTCCAGAGATGCTGCCTGTCCCGCTGAGTTACTCCAGGGCCGAATGGCCTAATTGTACTACTATTCGTTATAACCTTATGGCAGTACTGACTGCATATCAAAAACACTGATGTTCAATCCTTAGAGGTACAAGGCAGAGACAGGCCCTTCGGCCCATCGAGTCCGCGCCGACCAGCGATCACCCCATACACTGACACTATCCGACACACACTAGGGACACTTTACAATTTTACCGAAGCCATTTAAGCTACAAACACGCATGTCTTTGGAGTGTGGGGGGAAACCGGGAGCACCCGAAGAAAACCCACGCAGGTGACGGGGAGAACGTGCAAACTCCACACAGACAGCACCCGTAGTCAGGATCGAAGCCGGGTCTCCTGCGCTGCGAGGCAGCAACTCTACCGCTGCGCCACCGTGCCACCCTCGTTCTGAAGCCTGGTATCCTGGATCTAAAACCTTCCACAGAAGGGGGAAGTTAATAAAATTAACGAGAAAATAAACATCCAGAAACACTGACGTGTGGAGGGCGGCCTGTTTTTCAAGTCTCTGACACGCTGCCGAGGTTTTTGGCAGCCTACGGTTTGTAAATAATTCTGCTGGTTGCTAATCCAGATCTGAAAAAATAAAAGCACTGAAGTGATGGATATAAATGTTCGACCTTCACAAAAACCACTTGAGTTTCATGTTTCCTTACCTTGAGCCAATGCAACAGCATGGCTTGGATTATAGATGCCGTATTAACGTTGTAACCCACTCTCTGCCAGGCTAGTTTGAGCCTCAAATACTTGGCTCTTCTCAGAGGTGTTTCCCATTCACGTTGAGTCCTCTTCAATGTCCTCCCAACAGCTTGAGAGTCGCACCCTGACCACCCCCTCTTTTCTCCGCTCCCATCAGGCAAAAAGTATAGAGGTGTCACACAAGAATGATCCCAGGAATGAGTAGGTTAACTCATGATGAGCGTTTGACGGCACTGGGCCTATATTTGCTGGAGTTTCAAGGAATGGGGGGGGGGGGGGGGACCTCATTGAAATGTACAAAATAGCAAAAGACTTGGACAGAGCAAATGCTGAGAGGATGTTTCCACTAGTGGGAATGGCAGAATTAAAGGACGTTCTTTCAGGAAGGAGATGAGGAGGAATTTCTTTAGTCAGATCAGATGGTGGTGAATCTGGAATTCTTTGCCACGGAAGGCTGTGGAGGCAAAGTCAGTGGATATATTTTAGGCAGAGATAGATAGAATCTTGATTAGTACGGGTGTCAGAGGTTATGGGGAAGAAGGCAGGAGAATGGAGTTAGGAGGGAGAGATAGATCAGCCATGATTGAATGGTGGAGTAGACTTGATGGGCTGAATGGCCTGATTCTACTCCACTTATGAAAATGCACACCTCCAGATTCAGGGACCGTTTCTTCCCAGCTGTTATCAGGCAACTGAATCATCCTGCCATCAACTAGAGAGCTGATTGGAGCTATTATCTACCTCATTGGAGACCCGTGAACTATACTTGTTCGGAATTTACTGGGCTTTATCTTGCACTAAATGTTCCACAAGTTATTCCCTGTATCGTGTTTCTGTACACTGTGGATGGCTGGATTGTAATCAGGAATAGTCTTTCCGCTGACTGGTTAGCACGTTACAAAGGCTTATCACTGTATCTCGGTACACGTGGCAATGAACTAAACTACATTCTGTGTCACAAGCAGAGGTTTTTGAAATTATGAAATTATCACACAAATGCCAAGGCTGGAAGGTATCACACCATCTAACATTTAATAGGAACCCGAGGTGCAAATGTTTCACTCAAGTGGAACATGGAATGAGCTGCCAGAGGAGGTAGTTGAGAAAGGTGCTCTAACGGCATTTAAAACACAGGTACATGGTGAGGAAAGGGTTAGAGGTGTATGGGCCAAACACTGGAAAATGGGATTAGCTGTGAATTCACTGTATCTCTATCATGATTTTATACACCTCTATAAGCTCACCCCTCAGTATCCTGCGCTCCATGGAATACAGCCCCAGCCTTTCTAACCTCTCCCTATAGCTCAGGCCCTCATGTCCTGGCAACATCTCGTAAATCTTCTCCGCACTCTTTCCATCTTAACAACCTCCTTCCGATAGCAGGGTGGCCAGAACTGAACCCACTCCTCCAAATGTGGCCTCAAAAACATCTTATATAACTACAACATACCAGCATTTCCACCCATACCCTGACCGATGAAGGCCATTGTACCAAAAGCCTCTTGACCGTTCAGTCTATAATTGACGCCATGTTCAAAGAAGCATGTACTTGCATTCCTGGATCGCTCTGCTCTAGGGTACTCCCCAGGGCCCTGCCTTTCACTGTGTAGGTCCTGCCCCTGGTTTGACTTCCCAAAATGCAACACGTCACAGCTTATCTGCATTAAACTCCATTAACCGCTCCTCAGCCCACTTGCCCAGGAAACAACCTTCCACTATTCCACTTCCAGGGCGACCAAGGTGGCTAAGCGGTAGATTTGTTGCCTTACAGTGCGTGCAGTGCTGGAGACCTGGCTACTGGTGCCGTCTGTATGGAATTTGTACGTTCTCCCCGTGACTGCGTGGGTTTTCTCCGAGGTTTTCGGTTTCCTCACCACAGACGTACAGGTATGTAGGTTAATTGGCTTGGTGTATGTGTGTAATTGTCCCTAATGTGTGTAGGATAGCGTTAGGGTGCAGGGATCGCTGGTTGGTGCGGACTCAATGGGCCGAAGGGCCTGTTTCCCCGCTGTATCTCTAAAACACTATCATCCTCTGCTTCCTTCCATGAATCCAATTAAAGTAAAACATTCTTTATTGTCAATCAGACCTTTCGGTCTGAACGACATTTCGTTAATTTTTGAAATTTCGAAAATTCTCTATCCGGTCAGCTAGGTCAAAGAGTCACAGAGTGTTACGGTGTGGAAACAGGCCCTTTGGCCCAATGTGCCCACACCGGCCAGCAATGTCCCAACTACACTTGTCCCACATACCAGCATTTGGTCCATATCCCTCCAAACCAGTCCTATCCATGTACCTGTCTAACCGTTTCTTAAACGTTGGGATAGTCCCGGCCTCAACCACCTCCTCTGGCAGCTTGTCCCATACACCCACCACCCTTTGTGTGAAAAGGTTAACCCTCAGGTTCCTATTAAATATTTTTCCCCTTCACCTTAACCCTATGTCGTCTGGTCTTCCAGGATCCCGTACGATCACCTTCCAGAGCAGCCAGCCTTGCGGAACCTTGTCAAATGGAAAATCAGAATACTGCATCTATATAACATAATAGCATCTTCAATGGAGCAAACTATTTGGTGTGTTTTTTCATACGTTCGGGGAGAGAATTGTTTCTTGGGAAGAGTATGGAGGAAGGGTTAGTCGAGATCATGGAGTCATTGATGGAGAGTCATAGAACATGGAAACAGGCCTTTCAACCCAACCTGGCCAAGCTGACCAACATGCCCCATCTACTCTAGTCCCACCTGCCTGCGTTTCGTCCATATCCCCCTATACCTGTCCTATCCAGGTATATGTCTAGGAAGGAACTGCAGATGCTGGTTTAAACCGAAGATAGACACCAAAAGCTGGAGTAACTCAGTGGGACAGGCAGCGTCTCTGGAGAGAAGGAATGGGTGATGATTTAGACTGAGGTATATGATTAATTGTTTCCTAAACCTTTCTATAGTCCCTGCTTCAACTACCTCCTCTGGCAGCTCGTTGCATACACCAACCACCCCTCGTGTGAAAAAGTTACCCCTCGGATCCCTATTGAATCTTTTCCCCCCTCACCTTAAACACCGGCCAGCAATGTCCCAACTACACTTGTCCCACATACCAGCATTTGGTCCATATCCCTCCAAACCAGTCCTATCCATGTACCTGTCTAACTGTTCCTTAAATGTTGGGATAGTCCCGGCCTCAACCACCTCCTCTGGCAGCTTGTCCCATACACCCACCACCACTCTAGAATCTTGATGAGTCTGCACCGACCAGCGATTCCCGCATTCTAACACTATTCTAGGGACAATTTTACATTTATACCAAGCCAATTAACCTACAAACCTGTATGACTTTGCGGTGTGGGAGGAAACCGGAGATGTCGAAATAAACCCACGCAAATCATAGGGGGAGCGTACAAACTCCGCATAGACAGCACCCATGAACAGGTCTGGCGCTGTAAGGCAGTAGTTCTCTACTGCAATGCCATCATGCCGCCTAAATTTCAAGTAATTTCCAGTAATTTCTTGCATTCCCACTTCCCTTCCCCCACCCTAGTCGTCCTACCAGTTCCACTGTTCACATCCTTGTATCCCTCTCATTAATACATTTTCCGCAGCCAACAATGGCCCAGTGTAGACTCTACCCTTCCTGAGGTCCTCTGTCCCTGGCCCTCATTTGTTCTGCTCTTTTCTCACCTCCAGCTCCCGCCCACCTCCATCTTTCAGCCTAAAGAAGGGTTCCAACCCGAAACATCACCCATTCCCGTTCTCCAGAGACCCATTGAGTTACTCCAGCATTTTGGGTAGGAAGGAACTGTAGATACTGGCTCACACTGGGGTGAGAAAGATCCTTAGGGTCGCTTGGAAAGGATTACTGAATATAGACACAAAATGCTGGAGTAACTCAGTGGGTCAGGCAGCATCTTTGGAGAAAAGGAATAGGTGACGTTTCGGGCCGAGACCCTTCTTCAGACTGAGAGTCAGGGGAGAGGGAAACGAGAAATATGAAAAGGGGCATGGTGGCGCAGCGGTAGATTTGCTGCCTTACATAGGGTTGCCGACTTTCTCACTCCCAAACAAGGGACAAATGGCCAACATACGGGACAAATACCCAATGGCAATTCATTGACCGACTCGGCCAGGGCTGGGTTAATGATGAGTTGGCCCGGGTGCTGGACTGCACGCAAAACCCAGCCGGCGGGCCAGCTGAGGAGTTTTGGCCCGGGGGCCGCACGACGCCGCGCGCAAAGTCCGGCGCCCCATCCAACACATGAACCGATGATCGGCCATGAGAAAGAGAGGTGGTGGTGTCGCCGTTAAGCGAAGGTCCAAAGGTCGGACAGCTGGCCGGGCTGCCGACCGACCGGGCTGCGGGGCGAGGCGCTGCTGCTGCTGCACCCCATGGGATGCACTACGTCGGGGCGGGTGAGGCGGGGGCCGTCCCCTCGACCCAAGTAGCAACAGTCAAATACGGGACAAGGGCGGAACTGTATCGGACCAAACCAATTTAGCCCAATATATACGGGATGTCCTGGCTAATACGGGACAGTAGGCAACCCTAGCCTAACAGCGCTTACAGCGCCAGAGACCCGGGTTCGATCCCGACTACGGGAGCTGTCCATACGTTTGTCCAGTGTGTGTGTGTTCTCCCTGTGACCCGCATGGGTTTTCTCCGAGAACTTCGGTTTCCACCCACACTCCAAAGAGGTTTGTAGGTTAATTGGCCTGGTATAAATGTACAATTGTCCCCAGTGTGTGTCGGATAGTGTTAATGTGCAGGGATCGCTGGTCGGCGGGACGAAGGGCCTGTTTCCGCGCTGTATCTCTAATCTAAACTAAACAAATGAAGGAGAGGTAGGCAAAAGGACGAATCGAAGCATTTTGTCGTCTTTACAAGGTTGAACTATTTTGTGTTCTCGACTGTGTTAGAAGCCCCACTGGAGGGCAGCATATCATTAGCATTTGGGATTTACCTCAACAGCTACTTCCAGAGACGGAACCATCTGGTGTTAAAGCCACCGCTTGCGTGCTGTTCCTCTTTTCAATTACACAAGACGGAATTTACAATCTTAATTCAACCAGTAAGTTTATTGATTCTGCTCCGCGCGCTACACTGGAAAACCTCAAGGCTGACTTCCCGCCACCAAGGGTTATTTCATTCTGTGTCAGGAGGGGGAAAGGCTTTAATGCAATGGAGACTCATTCGACGGAGAGAGTGCTAGCTTCATTTCCTTCCGGTCCACGCACCCTATCATGTTCATGAATTATTGGAGCAGAATTAGGCCATTCGGCCCCTCAAGTCATTCAATCATGGCTGATCTATAGAAACATAGAAAACATAGAACATAGAAAAATAGGTGCAGGAGTAGGCCATTCGGCCCTTCGAGCCTGCACCGCCATTCAATGCGATCATGGCTGATCATCCAACTCAGTATCCCGTACCTGCCTTCTCTCCATACCCCCTGATCCCTTTAGCCACAAGTGCCACATCTAACGCCCTCTTAAATATAGCCAATGAACTGGCCTCAACTACCTTCTGTGGCAGAGAATTCCAGAGACTCACCACTCTCTGTGTAAAGAATGTTTTCCTCGTCTCGGTCCTAAAGGAATTCCCCCTTATCCTTAGACTGTGACCCCTTGTTCTGGACTCCCCCAACATCGGGAACAATCTTCCAGCATCTAGCTTGTCCAACCCCTTAAGAATTTAGTAAGTTTCTATAAGATCCCCCCTCAATCTTCTAAATTCCAGCGAGTACAAGCCGAGTCTATCCAGTCTTTCCTCATATGAAAGTCCTGACATCCCAGGAATGTCCTGGGATGTCTCTCCCTCCCAACTCCATTCTCCTGCCTTCACCCCATAACCTCTGACTCCCTCACTAATCAAGAATCTATCTATCTCTGCATTAAAAATATTCATTGACTTGGCCTCCACAGTTTTCTGCGGCAATGAAATCCACAGATGCACCACCCTCTGACTAAAGAAATTCCTCCTCATCTCCTTTCTAAAGGAGAGGAGCTTTAATTCATCGTTCTGCTACTGGGATGCTGCACGGCCTTCTCCCTTTGGACCTCTGTCTTTAATAATGACACACACACCGTTAAATAATTTAGTTGGCAGGAGGTAGACTTTGCTCTTGCATTTGAACTAAACTCAGATGCATTTTAAAATCCGTTCAAATTCTTACATATGAATGGCCAGTGGACGGTTGGGTGCTTGTGTGGGCCGACGCTATGCCTGTCTTTTTGTTGGCTACGTTGAGCCCTCTTTGCTCCGGCACCACTCCCCAAACTCTTTCCCCGCATTATCCCCGACTGCACCAGCGCTTCCTCCTGCATCCGGCAGAACTGAGCAGCACAGTGGTGCAGCAGTAGAGTTGCTGCCTTAAACCCGTGTCCCACGGCACGAGTTCATTCCAAGAGCTCTCCCGAGTTTAAAAAAAAATCAAACTCGTGGTAAGCACGGAGAATGAACGTAGCGGGTACGTCGGAGCTCGGGGACGTCTCTTAGCGGCCCGTAACGCTAACGGCAGGTACTCGGGAAGAATCGCTAACGGCAGGTAAGCACGGGAAGACTCGTGAAGATTTTTCAACATGTTGAAAAATGTCCACGAGAGCCCCGAGTACCGACGAGTGGCCATTACCGTAAATCTCCGAGTTCGAATCGGGGCAAACTCGGGGGCATACCGTGGGACAGGGCTATTACAGCGTCAGAGACCCGGGTTACGGTTACTCTTGACTGCGGGTGTTAATCTGTACGGAGCACGTACGTTCTCTCCGTGACCTGCGTGAGTTCCATCCGGGATCTCCGGTTTCCTGCCACACTGCAAAAATGTGCGGGTTTATAGGTTAATTGGCTTGGTATAAATGTAAATTGTCCGTAGTGTGTGTAGGGCAGTGTTAGTGTGCAGGGATCGCTGCTCGATGCGGACTCTGTGGTCCAAAGAGCCGGTTTCCGCGCTGTATCTCTAAATTAACAACTAAACCTGCACATTGCTTAATCACCAACTTCCATCTTTGCATAAAATTGATGTGGACCATCTCTGGCACCTCTCTCCCTTTTTTTTTCCCATTTCAAAAACTTTATTCAACACAATCATATGATACAACACATCAAAACATAATCAAAATAACACAATATCAAAAAAATCATTGTAGTCCAACAACACATTCATTGTTTACAATAGTCTCAACCCCACGCGGTGACCAGCGTTGACGGAAGGCCTCCAGAGTCCCCGTGGACACTGCGTGTTCCTCCCCCCTCTCTCTCTCTCCCTCTCTCTCTCTCGCTCTCTTTCTCTGTCTACCTCTCCCTCCCTCTCGCTCCCTCTCGCTCTCTCTTTCTCTCTTCCACTCTCCCTCTCTCTCCCTCTCTCTCTCACTTTCTCCTCTCTCTCTCTCTCTCTCTCTCTCTCTCCCCCCCTCTATCTCTGTCTCTCTATCTCTTTCTCTCTTTCTCTCTTTCTCTCTTTCTCTCTTTCTCTCTCCCTCTCTCCCTCTCTCCCTCGCTCTCTCTCTCTCTCATATGTGGGCCATATGGCCCTTCAGGTCTTCTCTGCCAATTAGTAAGGTGATAGCTGATCTGATCTTGGTGTCTGCTCCACTTTCCAGTCTCTCCGTAATCCTTTTAGTCAACTTTAGCCTTGAATATATTCAACAACTCCAGTCACAAAATGTTGAAGCAACTCGGCGGGACAGGCAGCATCCCTGGAGAGAAGGAACGGGTGACGTTTCGGGTCGAGACCCTTCTTCAGACCCGAATCGTCACCCATTCCTTCTCTCCAGAGATGCTGCCTGACCCGCTGAGTTACTCCAGCTTTTTGTGTCCATCTTCGGTGTAAACCAGCATCTGCATTTCCTTGTTTCCACACTGAGCAGTTCTTTCCTACACGTATTTAACGACGCAGTCTGCATAGTTGTGTGGGGGAGAGAATTCCAAAGAGGCACCACTATTTGAGAGAAGAATTTCATCCTCACCTCCAAGTCCATGTTGTGAAACTGTACCCCTGGAACCCCAGACAGGCCCTGGAGGTGCAACAACCCCTCAGCATCTACCATGTCAAATCAACCCCCACCCCACCCCCCGAAGTCTAGGATGCCTCAGATGCATCAGAGAAGCACCGTGGGGCAGGAAGTGGAGATTTGGATGAGCTGCAAGTTGTTCGAGGCAGTGCACAGTAGATTGGCAGAAACAAATGCATTTCAGTGCCACCGGAGGTGAGGCAGGCAAGAGCACTGATGCAACAAGCCTGGAGGTTGTGATTTAGGTTGTGAAATTGATAATTCCCCTAACTTCAGAGTCATAGAGTCGTAGAGTGATACAGCGTAGAAACAGTCCCTTTGGCCCAACTTGCCCACACATACCGGCCTCATCCTCCTGCGCTCCAAGGAATAGAGAGTCCCAGCCTACTCAACCTCTCCCTATAGCTCAGACCCTCGAGTCCTGGCAATATCCTCAGGAAAGAAAAAGCAGTAACAGAGGATATCCATGAAAAGACCCTCTCAATTCTTTCACTGTCATACCCTGCATTCAATATCTTCCCCTTTGCACAGTCTATTGTACTTGAGTTTGAACTGATTGCATCTATGTGTGGTATATCTCATCTTTTAACGTCATGGGGTCATAGAGTGAAACAATGTGGAAACAGACCTTTCGGACCTACTTGCCCACACCGGCCAACATGTCCCAGCTACACTAGTCCCACCAGCCCGCGTTTGGCCAATATCCCTCGAAACCTGTCTATCCATGTACCTGTCTAACTGTATCTTCAACGTTGGGATAGTCCCAGCCTCAACTATCTCCTCTGGCAGCTCGATCCATACACCCACCATCCTTTGTGTGAAAAAGTTACCCCTCAGATTCTTATTAAATCATTCCCCCCCCTCACCTTAAACCTGTGTCCTCTGGTCCTCAATTCCCCTTCTCTGGGCAAGAGACTCTGTGCGTCTACCCGATCTATTCCTCTCATGATTTTATACGCCTCCATAAGATCACTCCTCATCACTCCTGCACTCCAAGGAATAGAGACCCAGTCTACTCAACCTCTCCCTATGGCTCCGACCCTCGGGTCCTGGCAATATCCTCTGGAACATGGGATATTCATGGAAAAAAACCCCTCTTAATTATTGTACTATCCTATCCTGCACACTACCTCTTCCCCTTTGCTGTCTATGTATGGTATATCTGATCTTTTGTTTGAAGATGCAGCCTGGAAACAGGCCCTTTGGCCCACCAAGTCCGCACTACCTTTGATCACCTGTTCACACTAGTTCTATGTATCCCACTTTCCCAGCCACCCCTAAACACTGGGGGCAACATACAGAGGCCAATTAACCTTCAAACCCTGTTTGGACAGAATGCAAAAACAAATGCTTTCACAGTACCTCGGTACACGTGCCAACAATAAACTTAAGCCTGAACAAGATAAGCGAATATCTTTACACTTTAGAGGCACAGTGTGGAAACGGGCCCTTCGACCCACCGAATCAACGCTGACCAGCGATCAGCCCGTAAAATAGCACTATCCTGCACTCCAGGGGCAATTTACAGAAGCCAATTAACCTACAAACGTGTACGTCTTTGGAGTGTGGGAGGAAACCGGAGCACCCGGGGAAAACCCACGCGGCCACAGGGAGAACGTACAGACTCCGTACAGACGGGATCGAACCCGTAGTCAAGGTCTCTGTCGTTGTGAGGCCGCAACTCTACCGCTGCGCCACCGCACCGCCCCGCAAGTCACAAGGATCCCGACAATTCTCTTCCTAATTTCCCCAGCAACAATTGTTCCGTGACATTATCTGTTGCACAAAAACATGGATCTGATCGCTGGTCATCTGCAGATGTTAATCTTCCCCTGCCTGTTGTAAGATGCACAATAACAGATACATAAAGGCCAGGTATTCTAACCAAAATTTCCCCAGGTTAGGGATGACTGGCTCAGTCATGTGCCCCGCTTTAAGACTCATTATGTTGCCTCTTAGCTTTGCGTTTGAGGATCAGTGCGAAGAAGTACATTTGAACCTCCGTGTGGCAGTAGATATTCCTTGTTATGTTTATTTTGATGTTGCAAGGCCTAAGCTGGGGCTCGGACTTCGATTGGGAGCGGAACGTCTTGGAGATTCGGCGTTGCTGCCAAATCAGCTGGCAATTATTGCTGCCAGACACACCCAGTGCATTAAGATGTTAACGGTGTCAGAATCGTGTGCGTTTTACTACATAGTGAGGGCTTTATTACAGTAACATGTGCTGCGAATGTCACTCCCCCTAATTGAGCGCATGGAGTGTGGCTGCTGGATTTCCAAGTAGTCGGTCAGATCCTCCCTTTAATATAAAGCACTTTTTCCTCCCGCTGCTCGGATTTTTGCTCTCGTTATTAATCAGCTTAGTCGCTGATTTGCATTTTGAGTGTCAGGCTGATGGTACACTGGCTAGCAAGCAGGTTACGATGCGAAGCAAGTGCCTGGAGAAGGACCAGGAAGGATGTGCTGGCTCCGGAGAGGGTCCATAGGATGTTCTACAAGAACGATCCCAGGAATGTGTAGGTTAACCTACGATGAGTGTTTGTCTGCACTGGGCCTGTACTCGCTGGAGAGTTTAGAAGAATGAGGGGGCACCTCATTGAAACGTACAGAATGGTGAAAGGCTGGGAGAGATTGGATGTGGAGAGGATGTTTCCACTCGTGGGAGAGTCTAGGACCAGAGGTCATACCCTCGGAATTAAAGGACATTATTTTAGGAAGTTAGATGATGAGAAATGTTTTTAGTCAGACGGTGGTAAATCTATGGAATTCTCTGCCGCAGAAGGCTGCGGAGGACAAGTCAGCGGATATTTTTAAGGCAGAGATAGATAGATTTTTGATTAGTACGGGTGTCAGAAGTTATGGGGAGAAGGCAGGAGAATGGGTTAAGAGGGGTTAGAATTGGGTTAGATCAGCCATGATTGAATGGCGGAGTAGACTTGATGGGCTGAATGGCCTAATTCTGCTCTTATCACTTATGAACAGCAATCTTTCCCTCTCTCACTTTAAACCTACAGAATATCATTTTAGTTATCAATTCTAGTCAATTCTCAGTCCTAGCTTGCTATATAATTATATATGATTGTTTTTGCATTGGAACTAGGCATCTTGGGAACGAGTTCCAATATTTACTATTTATAGTGAAACAATAAATTTATTCCAGGTAAGCACCTTGACATTTTTCATTCTAAAAATGAACAGCAAAAACAAGTTCCCCGATTGTTAAAATCATTAAGTGTGTTAAAAATACATTAAAGTATTCTGTATTATTAATCGCAGTGTCACTGACTTGGGAAAAACGGGACATTTAAATTAATCACGTTGGGACACATTGATTCAGGGTCATTACTAGAGTAAGATGGGCGATAAATGTGGCCTTGCCAACTTCATCCACATCTTGCAGAACAAACAATAATACTTTTGCCTGTCTTCCTCCAACAATACAGCAGTGACGATACTTTAGAAGGGTTTACAAAATGCTGGAGAAACTATGGAGCAACCATGGAGCGAAGGAGATAGGCAACGTTTGCGGGCCGAAACCCTTCTTCAGACTGGGTTTTTAGAAGGGTTCAGAAGGGTTTCATTGACTGCCTCTGGCCTTCTGGTGTTGCAAAGATATAAGCAATTCAATAGACAATAGACAATAGACAATAGGTGCAGGAGTAGGCCATTCGGCCCTTCGAACCAATGTTAACAATTCCATGTTAACAAAAGGATTTGGAGTCATAGAGTCTTACACAGTGGAAACAGGCCCTTCAGCCCAACTTGCCCACGCCTACCAACATACCCAATCTACACTAGTCCCACCTGTCTGTGTTTGGCTCAGATCCCTCTAAACCTACCCTATCCATGTACTAGCCTAAATGTTTCTTAAACATTGGTATAGTACCAGTCTCAACTACCTCCTCCGCCAGCTCATTCCATGCACCCACCACCCTTTGTGTGAAAACGTTAGCCCTCAGGTTCTTATTAAATCTTCCCCCTCCTCACGTTAGACCTATGTCCTGTGGTTCCCGATTCCCCTATTCTGGGTAAAATACTCTGCATTAATCTAATCTATTCCTCTCATGATTTTGTAGACCTCTATAGAATCACCCCTCATCCTCTTGCGTTCCAAGGACTAAAGACCTGGCCTGCTCACCCTCTCCATACAGCTCAGGCCCTTGAGTCCTGGCAACATCCTCATGATTATTCTCTGCACCCTTTCCAGCTTGACAACATCTTTCCTATAAGACAGTGACCAGAACTGAACATAATACTCTAAATGTGGCCTCGTCACAGCCTTGTATAACTAATGTACAATCTTTGGTTTAAATTAGGTGTAAGTTATGACAATCTGATGTAGTCTTATATAACAGGCGTTGTGGGAAAAGGGGAAGTACAAGGGGATCTGGGGGTCCTTGTACATCCGTCTATGAAAGTAGGCATGCAGGCACAGCAGGCAGTGAATAGGTATTTAGGTATAGGCTTCATAGGCTTAAGCCTAGGGCCTCGAGATCTATGGGGGCCTCACGTGACCTCCCAACTTTGACTGATGAAGGCCAATGCTCCAAAAGCCTTTTTGAACACCCTATTTATCTGTGATGCCATTTTCAAGGAACTATGTATCTGCACTGCAGAGAAATTCCATCAACCATTCCTCAGCCCACCTGCACAACTGATCAAGATCCTGCCGCCATTTGGATTAATAGTGTGTCCTTCATAGCCTCAGGGTATCTCAACGCCTCTACTTCCTGAGAAGATGACGGAGATTCGGTATGTCAGAGAGGTTTCGGGTCGAGACCCTTCTTCAGACAGAGTCAGGAGAGAGGGTGACTCTCAGTCTGAAGAAGGATCCCGATCCGAAGCACCACCCATTCCTTCTCTCCAGAGACGCTGCCTGTCCCGCTGAGTTTCCATATTCTGCTGTGCTGCAGCAAGTGAGAATTTCATTGTTCTATCTTGGACATATAACACTAAAACATTTTTGACTCTTGGCTCTCTTTGTGCCTTATAGCCGATGAAGTCGTTTTGAAGTGTAACTACTATTGAATTTTTTAATTGTAATTTATTTATGTAATGTGGGTGTCATGGGTTATGGGGAGAAGGCAGGGGAATCAGATTGAGAGGGAAAGATAGATCAGCTATAATTGCATGATGGAGTTGAAGCGAAGGGCCGAATACACTAATTTTGCTCCTATGACTTATGAACTATCCATTTTCTCCTGGGATGCTGCCTGACCCATAAAGGTACTCACAAGTTTATTAGTTCTCGGAGCAGAATTAGGCCAATTGGCCCATCAAATGGTCTCTGACATTCAATAGACAATAGGTGCAGGAGTAGGCCATTCGGCCCTTCGAGCCAGCACCACCATTCAATGTGATCATGGCTGATCATCCCCAATCAGTACCCCGTTCCTTCCTTCTTTCCATATCCCCTGATTCCGCTATTTTTAAGAGCCCTATCTAGCTCTCTCTTGAAAGCATCCAGAGAACCTGCCTCCACTGCCGTCCGAGGCAGAGAATTCCACAGACTCACCACTCTCTGTGAGAAAAAGTGTTTCCTTGTCTCCGCTCTAAATGGCTTACTCCTTATTCTTAAACTGTGGCCCCTGGTTCTGGACTCCCCCAACATCGGGAACATGTTTCCTGCCTCTAGCGTGTCCAAACCCATAACAATCTTATATGTTTCAATGAGATCCCCTCTCATCCTTCTAAACTCCAGAGTATACAAGCCCAGTTGCTCCATTCTCTCAGCATATGACAGTCCCACCATCCCAGGAAGTAACCTTGTAAACCTACACTGCCCTCCCTCAATAGCAAGAATGTCCTTCCACAAATTAGTGGACCAAAACTGCACACAATACTCCAGGTGTGGTCTCACTAGGGCTCTGTACAACTGCAGAAGGACCTCTTTGGTCCTATATTCGATTCCTCTTGTTATAAAGGCCAACATGCCATTCGCTTTCTTCACTGCTTGCTGTACCTGCATGCTTACTTTCTTAGACTGATGTACAAGGACCCCCCAGATCCCGTTGTACTTCCCCTTTTCACAACTTGACGCCATTTAGATAGTAATCTGCCTTCCTGTTTTTGCTATCAAAGTGGATAACCTCACATTTATCTGCATTAAACTTCATCTGCCATGCATCTGCCCACTCCCCCAACCTGTCCAAGTCACCCTGCATTCTCAAAGCATCCTCCTCACAGTTCACCCTGCACCCAGCTTTGATCATCTGCAAATTTGCTAATGATACTTTGAATCCCTTCATCCAAGTCATTGATGTGTATTGTAAATAGCTGCGGTCCCAGCACCGAGCCTTGCGGTACCCCACTAGTCACTGCCTGCCATTCTGAAAGGGACCCATTAATCCCTACTCTTTGTTTCCTGTCTGCCAACCACTTCTCTATCTATGTCAGCACTCTACCCCCAATACCATGTGCCCTAATTGTGCCCACTAATCACCTATGTGGGACCTTATCAAATGCTGGCTGTTCTATCTTTACTTCTCAATCCCATTCTCATGCCTTCTCCCCATTAACCCAGGCACCCTTAAGGGCCTGTCCTACCAGCATCCAACTCCATGCGATGAGCGCGATCAAACTAGAAGCGGGGGCCGGGTGATCCCCTGTACAGGGCCGTTCCCACCAGCATGCGCCTACATGCGGCTCGCACGACCAAACCGGAAGTAGGGGCTGCGCGGAGGTCGGGTGAGTGGCGCAACGCGGCGCAAAGTGAGGCGAACTTGGAGTGAAGTCTTAAGGTAAGTTCGCCAGGACAGAGAGGGGCACACAGAGAGGGGCACAGAGGCACACACACACACAGGGCCACGGAGCCACACACATAGAGGGTCACGGAGGCACCTACAGATAGGTTCACGGAGGCACGACGTCGAGGCGGTGTGTAATGCGTCGAGGCGACTGCGAGCCGACAAGCCGTTGCCGCGCGGAATTTTTGAACATAGTCAGTTTTTCGGAGCCCTGCGCGATGTCGGAACGAACTCCGCACAATTCCGCACGGCTCCGGCGATCGAAGTGGGACCAGCCCCGCGACGCCAGACGGCTCAAGCGACCACATTAGGTCGCGCTCATCGCATGGAGTTGCATGCTTGTAGGACAGGCCCTTTACTAATCACAAAACTATCAATCTCTGCCTTTAAAATATGCATTGCCTTGGCCCTCACAGCCATCCGTGGCAATAAATTCCACAGATTCATGACCCTCTGACCAAATAAATTCCTTATCATCTCCTTTTTAAAGGGAAGTCCTTTTAACCTGAGGTAATGGCTTCTGGTCCCAGAGTCTTGCACTAATGGAAACATCCTCTCCACATCCACTCTAACCAGGCCTTTGACTATTTGGTAAATTTCTATGAGGTACCCCCATCATCCTTCTAACCTCCAGTGAATAAAAGCCTAGTATTTTCAACCTTTCCTCATATGACAGTCCCGCCATCCCAGGGATCAATCTCGTGAACCTACGCTGCACTGCCTCAATCACAAGGATGTCCTTCCTCAAATGAGGAGACCAAAACTGTACACAATACTCCATCGAATAGAGGCCCAGCGCTGTCAAACGCTCATCAGATGTTAACCCACTCATTCCTGGGATCATTCTGGTAGACCTCCTCTCGACCCTCTCACACACCAGCACATCCTTCCTCAGACATGGGGGCCCGAGCATTCGTATTCCAGCACTTTGTGTCTTTTTTGTCAACTGCAGTTCCTTGTTCTTACACGTAAGAGAATCGTTTAGTAGTGCGTCTCACAAATTGCAGGGAATATTCTACCTCTCGCTGCTCTCTGGAATTTCCAATTCCACTGATAAGATCATTCTTTAAACTGCCATCCTCTTTGCCAGATGTCATTTCGCAATGGTGCGCTGTATTTGATATATACGGATTAAATATTTTAGAAATGAAAGCCAGGATTGCGTGAGACAAGCTATTAATTAACTATTTCATAAATGCCAGCATGATAATTGCTTTGCTTCCTGCATGTGATGATTACTTTCATAGGCATATATTTGAATATCAATTTTTTTGAATGTCTTTGTAATTCCCTGAAAAAACCCCGTGCAAACACATCACAGAAGAGTAAATATTGTATCAGGGACTAAACTCATTGCTGCATCTTCCACTGTACACACAGTGTGGGATTTGAGAAAGGATTTAGTTTTGCGAGGCTCCTAATTAAGTATCGCTAATCAGGCTTTCCGGTCAGTCTTGAGTTGTCATTTGAGATATTAATTGCATGTTTTTGTTTGTTCAGAACGGCGGGCAAAAAAAACTGATCCCCATTCAATATTGCTGCAAAATATGCAAATCGCCTTTCATTATTTTTCTTGTGCAATTTTAATGCGCTCCGATTTAGCAAAAACGACAAACGCTCAACCTCGACTTACAAACTTTATCACGCTTCACCTAAATCCCTGTTCCCGTTTCCCACCGTGCCATTTCTTGACTTTTTGTTTAAAACTGCCATTATTAATTTTTTTGGGGGGGAAAGAGGGAGGCGGGAAACAAAAAAATACCGACGTCAATAATGGAGGCAGTGCAGGGCGCCCGAGGGAAAAATAAAATGAAATTGCGCCTAGATTGGCACGAATAAATCTTTCTGTTTAATTGAAAATTAAAAAAAAAACTCGGCAGAATTTCTAATGCTCATTGGGTCACAGAACGTCATCTGCGCGGTGCGGAAAATTGTGGACTTAACAGCTACTGTTTTATTTTGGACTAATGAAGTTGAAATGTAAAAGCGTAGCAAAGGATAACAAGACAAGGAGGAATTCTGTGTGAAGGTGGGCGATGTGGGGGGTTGGGAAGTGGTGCCATGGTGCCATGACTGGACAAAGTTGCTTCAAGCTGATGCTAACCATGGGAACACAACACAGGCAGCTTCAGGGAATTCAAGGACTCCTACGAACTGATTTTTTTGTCAACGGTTTTGATTTATGCAGTGCAGAGCCAAGGCAAGCCCAACGTTACAGTAGAGATAGAAATATATATATATATAAAACAAAATTGCTGGAAATCTGAACGGGAAATTGGTGCCCGCTATCACATTGGCGGCAGGGTGTCGCAACGGTAGAGTTGCTGCCTTACAGCGCCAGAGCCTCGGGTTCGATCCCGCCTATGGGTGCTGCGTGTACGGAGTTTGTGCCTTCTCCTCGTGACCTGCGTGGGTTTTCTCCGGGATTTCCAATTTTCCTCCCACACTCCAAAGACGTACAGGTTTGTAGGTAAATTGGCTTGGTATCATTGAAAATTGTCCTTAGTGTGTGTAGGATAGTGTCACTGGTCGGTGGGCCAGAAGGGCCTGTTTCCGTGGCGTATTTCTAAAGTAGCTAAACAAATTTGGGAGTGGGGTGGATATGGATTGGGACAAGTGGTATGGCGGAGTTTAAGGGGACGATTAATAAGTACACAAACAAGAAAGGAATAGCAGGAATGGCAAGGTGGGATGAGGCTCATGTACACAGGTCATTTGTGCCAAATGGCCCATATTTCCTTCTGACATAGACGGAAGCCATTCTGCCCATTGAGCCTCTGCTCACTCGCAGAGAAATCCCACTCCCTTGCAGGAAAGGCATGGCGGTGCAGCGGTAGATTTCCTGTCTTACAGCACCAGAGACCCGGTTCAATCCTGACTACGGGTGCTGTCTGTACGGAGTTTGTATGTTCTCCACGTGATGGCGTGGGTTTTTTCCGGGTGCTCCAGTTTCCTCCCACACTCCAAAGTCGTACAGATTTGTCGGTTAATTGGCTTCGGTGAAAATGTGTAAATTGTCCCCAGAGTGTAGGATAGTGCTAGTGTACGGGGATCGCTGGTTAGCACTGATGCGTGGGCCGAAGGGCCAAAGGACATGTTTCATCGCTGTATCTCTGAACTAAACCAAACTAAACAATGCAATTAAAGGAAGGTATTGCACAGTTGTGTGGCCACGGTGGCTTACAGTGCTTGTAGCACCGGAGTCCTGTGTTCGATCCCGACTACAGGTGCTGTCTGTACGGAGTTTGTACGTTCTTCCCGTGACCCCGTGGGTTTTCTCCGAGATCTTTCGCTTCCTCCGACACTCCAAAGACGTACAGGTTTGTAGGTTAATTGGCTTGGTGTATGTGTACATTGCCCCTAGTGTGTGTATGATAGTGTTAGTGTAGGGGGATCGCTGGTCGGCATGGACTCGGTTGGACGAAGGGCCTGTTTCCACGCTGTATCTCTAAACTAAACTAAAAGTATCTGCCCTTCCTACAATAATTTTAAACCTTTAAATTTACAGAGATCCCCTTCCATGACACCAAGCCATGTACACATTGAAACATAGATACATAGAAAATAGGTGCAGGAGGCCATTCGGCCCTTCGAGCCAGCACTGTCATTCATTGTGATCATGGCTGATCATCCCCAATCAATAACCCGTGCCTGCCTTCTCCTCATTTCTCTTGACTCCACTAGCCCCTAGAGCTCTATCTAACTCTCTCTTAAATCCATCCAGTGATTTGGCCTCCACTGCCCTCTGTGGCAGGGAATTCCACAAATTCACAACTCTCTGGGTGAAAAAGTTTTTTCTCACCTCAGTCTTAAATGGCTTCCCCTTTATTCTAAAACTGTGGCCCCTGGTTCTGGACTCGCCCAACATTGGGAACATTTTTCCTGCATCTAGCTTGTCCAGCCCTTTTATAATATTATATGTTTCTATAAGATCTCCCCTCAGCCTTCTTAACTCCAGTGAATACAAGCCTAGTCTTTTCAATCTTTCCTCGTATGACATTCCCGCCATCCCAGTGATCAATCTCGTGAACCTATGCTGTACTGCCTCAATCACAAGGATGTCCTTCCTCAAATTAAGAGACCAAAACTGTACACAATACTCCAGATGTGGTCTCACCAGAGCCCTATACAACTGCAGAAGAACCTCTTTACTCCTGTACTGAAATCCTCTTGTTATGAAGGCCAACATTCCATTAGCTTTCTTCACTGCCTGCTGTACCTGCACGCCAACTTTCAGTGACCGGTGTACAAGGGCACCCAGGTCTCGCTGTACCTCCCCCTTACCTAACCTAACCCCATTGAGATAATAATCTGTACCCTTATTGTTACCACCAAAGTGGATAACCTCACATTTATCTATATTATATTGCATCAGCCACACATCTGCCCACTCACTCAACCTGTCCAGGTCACCCTGCAACCTCCTAACATCCTCTTCATAGTTCACACTGCCACCCAGCTTTGTGTCATGCGCAAACTTGCTAATTCCCTCTTCCAAATCATTAATATAAATATGGTAAACAGACCAAAACTGTACACAATACTCCAGATGTGGTCTCACCAGAGCCCTATACAACTGCAGAAGAAACTCTTTACTCCTATGCAGAAGGCAAGTACAGTGGATGCTAGTTATCAGAAGAAGCCAGAAATTCCCGGCATGTTAGAGAGCATCTGAGGAGTGAGAAGCACCTATGATTTGGTAGAAAATTTATTGACCTGCAATTCCAACTGCTCCTCCCTCCATAGATGCCGTTTGTTTTTTGAGGGATTTTATTATTTACTTCAGTGCCATTCATGAAACACGATGCATGATATCAGGGTGCCTCTACTTTCACACAAGGTTTAGGAAGTTTGGCATGTGCCCGTCAACCCTCACCAACTTCTACAGATGTAGAAATAGAAAGCAGTTTACCGGCATGCATCACAGCATAGTTTGGGAACAGCTCTATCCAAGACTGCAAGAAATTGCAGAGAGGAGTGGATGCAGCCCAGAAGATCATCACACAAACCAACCTCTCTTCCATTGACTCCATCTCCACTTCGCGCTGCCTCAGCAAGGCCACCAGCCACGGACCAGTCTCACCCCGGCCACTCCCTCTCCCCTTTCCCATCACATAAGTTTGAAAATGCACACCTCCAGATTCAGGGACAGTTTCTTCTCAGCTGTTATAAGGCATCTGAACTGTCCTCTAACAAGTTGCCCTGCTACTTTAGGCTGTGCACGCCATTCGCAAGAAGAAGAAGAACCATCCTCTCACCATTTACAGAGCGGTCCTGACCTCCTGTCTACCTCTTTGAAGGCCGTCAGGCTATCCTTAATTAGATGTTATAGACTTTACCAAACGTTACACCCTTTATCCTGATTGTAACCATGTGTGGTCTCTTTGCTGACTGGACAGCACGCAACAAAAAATCTTTTCACTGTACCTCGGTAAAAGTGGCAATAATAAACTAAAATATCTGTTCTGCATACTTTCTTCAAGGTGAATTAGAAGGCCAAACTTTCCTTAGAAAGACACAAAATGGAGAACATGGATGGGCGACATTTCGGGTCGATACCCTTCTTCAGACTGAAGAAGATTCTGGGTCTGAAGGTGGGTCCCGACCCGAAACGTCACTTATCCATGTTCTCCAGGGATGGTGCCAGACCTGCTGAGTTACTCCAGCATTTTGTATCTTTTCTTGATGGACCAGCATCTGCAGTTCCTTGTTTCTACAACTACATTTCTCCTCAGCATTGGGGAAGCAACTGGCATGGCAAGTATTCCATGTCACTAGAAACATAATGAGCAAAGATCAGCTTGGAGATATAGTAATGGAAGCCCAGAATTCAATAGGGCAATATAGTAGCTCAGCTGGTAGTGCTGATGGCTCACGGCGCCAGATATCCGGGTTTGATCCTGACCTCTGGTGATGTCCGTGTGGAGTTTGCACGTTCTCTCTGTGAACCCAATTGGGTTTTCTCCAGGTGCTCCAGTTTCCTCCCACATCCCAGAGATATGCGGGTTTGTAGGTTAATTGGCCTCTGTAAATTGCCGCTAGTGTGTCGGGAGTGGCTGAAAAAGTGGAATAACAAAGAGGCGGAATTGTGCGGAGTTCGATCCGACATCGCGCGGGGCTCCGAAAAACTGACTATTTAAAAAAATTCCGCGCGGCAACGGCTTGTCGGCTCCAACAGTCGCCTGGACGCATTACACACCGCCCCGACATCGTGCCTCCGTGACCCTCTCTGTAGGTGCCTCCGTGACCCTCTATGTGTGTGGCTCCATGGCCCTCTGTGTGTGTGTGCCTCTGTACCCCTCTCTGTGTGCCCCTCTCTGTCCTGGCGAACTTACCTTAGACTTCGCTCCAAGTTTGCCTCACTTTGCACCGCGTTGCGCCACTCACCCGACCTCCGCGCGGCCCCTGCTGCCGGTTTGGCCGCGCTTGTCGCATGCAGGCGCATGCTGGTGGGAACGGCCCTGTACAGGGGATCACCCGACCTCCGCGCGGCCCCCGCTTCTAGTTTGATCGCGTTCATCGCATAGAGTTGCATGCTTGTAGGACAGGCCCTTTAGTGCCTAGGAAGGAGCGGCAGATGCTGGTTTTAACTGAAGATAGACGCAAAATATTGGAGTAACTCAGCCGGGCAGGCAGCATTTCTGGAGAGAAGGAATGGGTGACGTTTCAGGTCGAGACCCTTCCTCAGACTGAGAGCCCGGGGAAGGGGAGGCTAGAGCTATGGTACGGGGTAAGGTGTGAAAATGACAGATCAAGGCAGACGCTGATTGTAGAACGATACATTGTTAGCAGAGGGGAAGTCTGAAGAATGTCAGTAAAATTAACCAGGACAGTGAAACTAGTCAGGGAACTAGGGTGGGGGAGGGACAGAAGGTGAAAGAAAGCAAGGATACTTGAACTTCGAGAAATTACTATTCAAACCACTGGGGTGAATTAGTGTGAACGGGTCCATGTGGACTCGATGGGCTGAAGAGCCCTCTTCGTGCTGTGTCAGGTCCTGTCCCACTTGGGCGACCTAACCCGCGAGTTCTGGCGAGTTTGCCCTAGACTCATACTCGCAGCATGGTCGTCACGAGGTCGTAGGAGGTCTTCGTAACTCTCCTTCATGCTTGAGAGTGGTCTGCACGTACTCGAGGCCTCAGCTAGGTCGCTGTATGTTAACTATGTTTCCAATATGTTAAAAAATGCCCGCGGGGAAAAAAAGGTCGCCATGGAAAAAATCGATACTTTTTTTACTCGTAGGATTAGTCGTAGTAGATCGTAGTAGGTCGGCATGTTAGTCGTAGGTAGTCGAAGGTAGTTGTAGATAGTCGTAGATAGTCTTTATCATAGTCGAAGGGAGATCTAAGCAGATCGAAGGAGGTCGTCTTCACTCTCCACTATTCGGTGTCCAATTTTCCCGAAGTTAGTCGTAGCTAGTTGTAGCTGGTCTTCAACATGGTCGAAGGAGGTCTTCAGCATGTCAATTTTTCAAACTCTCCTAAACTCGTCAATTAGGTCGCCCAAGTGGGACAGCTACCTAAAAACTAAACTAAATTAAACTATTCCAAACCATTTATGCAAACCATCCTTTCACTTCACAGCCTTAAATGCTGCATTTAATCATACTTCCAATTTTATCTTCTTTGAGCTGTGTTCTGGTTCAAAACAATCTCCCTTAAAAGTTATCACAGATAGTTGAGTATTCTTATAATGAGTTCTAAAAATTTATGGAATTAATAATTCATCTTTGAATAATGACTCAGTGATACTGCAGCTCCGAGCCTTTTGGTTTTTAGTTTTAGTTTCAAAGATACAGTGTGAAAACAGGCCCTTTGGCCCACCGAGTCTGCGCCGAATCCCCGTACACTAGCACTATCCTACACACTAGGGACAATTTACAATCTTTCCCGAAGCCAATTAATTTGCAAACTTCTACGTCTTTTGAGACTTGGGTCGAAACCGGGGCACCCGGAGAAAACCAATGAGGTCACGCGGAGAACGTACCCGTAGTCAGGATCGAACCCGGGTCTCTACCGCTGCGTCACTGTGGCCTTAGGAGTTATAACGTTTGAATAAGGTCACCTCCGCATTCCTCTCAATGCATTTGAAGTGCACACACAATTAAGGGGCTGTCCCACTGTACGAGCTAATTCAAGAGCTCTCCCGAGTTTCCCCTGATTCGAACTCGGAGATTTACGGTAATAGCCACTCGTAGGTACTTGGGGCTCTTGTGGACATTTTTCAACATGTTGAAAAATCTTCACAAATCTTCACGAGCTTACCCCGTTTCACGAGTACCTGCCGTTAGCGTTACGAGCCGCTAAGAGGCGTCCCGAGCTCCGGCGTACCCGCTCCGTACATTCTACGTGCTTACCACGGGAGAGCTCTTGAATTAGCTGGTACAGTGGGACAGCCCCTTTAAAGTGAAGAAAAATATGTTTCAGCGAAAATAGAGTGGGGGTGAAGGATAGAGTGAAAGGTAGAGGGGAGGGTGTAGTGGGGGAAGATAGAATTGTTATGAACACACTCAGTGCCTTTAGGGGTTGGTGGAGATGTCAGTCAGGGCATTCAAGGCAGGAAATTTTCAAGAGGGAGACACAAGGAACTGCAGATACTGGAATCTTAAGCAAAACACAAAATGCTGGAGTAACTCAGGAGGCCAGGCATCTGTGGAGGACAATGATAGGTGATGTTTCAGGTTGGGACAAGGGCCTCGACCCGAAACGTCACCTTTTCCTTCGCTCCACAGATGCTGCCTCACCCGCTGAGTTTCTCCAGCATTTTTATCGACCTTCTTTTAAAATTATGTTTACGTTTAGTTTTAGGTTCATTGATGTCACATGTACCGAATTACAATGAACAGCCTGGTTTTGCAATCTATTCAAACAGCTCAGACATACCACACACAAATACAATGCAAGTCAAGCTCATATATAATTGATAGAACAGAGGGGAAGATACAGAGTGTGTAGGAAGGAACTGCAGATGCTGGTTTACACCGAAGATAGACACAAAGTGCTGGAGTAACTCAGAGGGCCAGGCAGCGTCTCTGGAGGAAAAGGAGAGGAAAGAACTGCAGATGCTGGTTTATACCGAAGATGGATACAAAGTGCCTGAAGAAAGGTTCCAACTCGAAACGTCACCCATCCTTTCTCTCCAAAGATGCTGCCTGACCCACTGAGTTACTCCAGCACTTTGTGTCTATCTTCAGATATAGAGCGCAGAATACGGTTCTCAGCCTTGCAGAGCGTCAGATCCGTGGCCAGCATCGTTGCCTATCAATTTTATAAATGGGAGCCAGTACACACTTCATGGGCCAAATGGCCTCTTTCACTCTCCTAATGATTCTACAGTTGACTGAATTACCCATGCGTTCTTTTACAGTGTGAAGAAGAGAAGAAAAAAAATGCTGTCGGAATTTCAGATGCCCCAAATAAATTACCCCAGTGGCGAAAGCTCTCCTTAACTTCTTCCAAATCTTTCAGGAGCAACTCGCCTGCTTTGCTCTCCTCGCCTCTCAAGGTTAAAAGCCATTCAGATGCATCTCCCTGCCTTCATAATCTAGGTTAGCCTCCTCTCTGCTTGTTATTCAACTCTGGTCAACCATTAACTGTATCCCTTGTGGAAGAGCATTTGCAGGCGTTCCTGCGTGATGCTCCTGTTGATGGTATATTGATGAGGGTCTGATTGTGTGTGAATGCCTCTGTAATGATGATGCTGGGCTTCAGCCAAAGGTTTTACACTAAACAGCTGGAGGATATGAATTGACATGTTTTGGATTTCTTGAGAAAAAACAATGGTCTCTGGACATTTATGGAATAATTTTCTAACCTGCAAATTAAGTTCTAGAGGTCCCTGGATGGATTTATTATATTCACCATTCCTATTTCCTATTACAAACGTATCCAGGAGTTACTGTGTGGACATGTATTTTGATCCAGTTTTAAAGACTTCTTGGCACCTAATTCTGGCCCAACTTATCTCACAGCTCCGTCCCACACAGATCTCCTCCCTATCTTCTAAGCTTCGGGGCAGCACAGTAGAGTTGCTGCCTCACAGTGCCAGAGACCCGGGTTCGATCGCGACTAACGGTGCTGTCTATGTTCTCCCTGTGACCGCGTGGGTTTTCTCCGGGTGCTCCGGTTTCCTCCCACGCTCCAAAGGTTTGTTGTTAATTGGCTTCGGTAAAATTGTAAATCATCCCCAGTGTGTAGGATAGTGCTAGTGTACGGGGTGATTGCTGGTCGGCGTGGACTCGGTAGGTATGTTACAAAACTTACCTTGAGCAGCGCTGCAGTTCTGCCACTCCCCGTGTGCGCGACTTTGGCGCCTTTCAGAGGGGGGTGGGCGTAAAGTGCCGTTTTTCTTCAGACTGGGCAAATCGATCCATGTCGGTCGATTTCGTTGCGGAAGAAAAATCGCTCCGACATTTCATTAATTAAGGTATTTTTAAATTACGCTAGATTATTTATTATCTAGAGTAATTTAAAAATCACCTTCAAAAGCCGTGAGCGCCGATAACGGGAAGGATTTTGCGTAGGGGAGAAAAAAAGGCACACAGTTTATTTTTATATTAAAGGTTGGTTTTTATGGAGGCTTTAATAATATTTACATGTTGCGAAATGGGGTCCAAAAAAAATGTATGAACTGGCTGTATTTTTCCTCCCGACTTCACAGCAAACCGCAACGTTCCAATCCACCGCATTCCACTAAAACCCACTCGCAAGTTGATTTAAATGGCCATTAATTTACAGGCATTAAACACTAAATTCCTTCCATTTGGCCCAGAAATTCATGAAAATGAGATTTAAAAATGATGTTACATTGTGGATTATTGTGTGAATGTTATTTGGACACTTAGGCACTTTAAAAAAAGTTTATCTTTTCTTAAGAAATGGATAGATGTTTAGATCTACTCATTGAATTTTGTAATTAGCTACAATTAGATAACTAACTAATTATATGCTTTAACTTCAGGTAATCCAAGTAAGATTGTTTCATATTTGTTTCAGAATGCTTCAATCTATAATAACTGAAAATTTCATTGAGTTCTCTTAATTTTTAAGAAAGTTATGGGCTTTTAACTGTTCTAGATCACAGCTTTTGAATTAAGTCAATTGAAAGGCAATGGGGAACAAGATGCTAATTTCCGAGTATGAAAATGGTCATAACTTTCTTAATACTGAAGATATGAAAGTGAATTAGGTGTCAAATTAAACTTCTTTTTATGCTTTATCTGATGGGATAAATTGCAGACTTGATTTTTAAAATCTCAAAATTTTGTAACATTGCTAGACCCATTGCATCTCGAAAGCCTGAAGTCCAAAGTAGCCAAAACTGCAATTCCAATGACTGTAACGAGAATGCAGGGAAAAGAGGGATATGGATCATGTTCCGGCAGATAAGATCAGTTTAACTTGGCACCATGTTGGGCACAAACGTTGTGGGCCAAAGGACCCATTCCTGTTCTGTTGGTTCTTCCTTTTATTCAGCACGTGAGCAGATGGAACTAATTTATTCAGCATGAGAGCAGATGGAACTAATTGAACTAATTGAATTTTTCAACAAGGATTTGACAAAATACTTAATGGGAAAGAACAAGTCATGGCCGCAAGGAGGAAAGATTAGAGGAGTGGAATTTTTCTTATTTGATCATATTTTGGGTTGTGAGTGTTGCTGGCCATTTATTGCCCGTTCCTCCTCGCCTTTGGAAGGACTGGATACTAGTGGAGCTTTTCCGCCTCCCAGCTCACACAACCGTGCAATAGACATAGGGAGGAAAGAGGCACCAAGGTTATGGCTCTGACCTGGAAGAACTCCATTTGTCGAAACTTCATCTCTTGGGTTTAGACTTAAAAGGAGCATCCTGCCAAATACTTTAGGATCTTGGACAACATGGGGCCATTATGGATTCCACCGTTCCCAAGGTTATTTGTTGCCGATCCTGCTTGATTCTGGTCTTCTATATCTTTCAGTCTGAAGAAGACTCCCGACCCGAAACATCATCTAATCCTTTTCACCAGAGAATGTGTCTGGCACGATAAGTTCCTCCAGCATTTTGTGTCCATCTTGGGTGTAAAGTCTGATGCAGGCAGTGAAGAAAGCGAATGGCATGTTGGCCTTTATAAAAAGAGGAATCGAATATAGGAGCAAAGAGGTCCTTCTGCAGTCGTACAGTTGTGCGGACCTTATAGAAACTTACAAAATTCTTAAGGGGTTGGACAGGTTAGATGCAGGAAGATTGTTCCCGATGTTGGGGAAGTCCAGGACAAGGGGTCACAGTTTAAGGATAAGGGGGAAATCTTTTAGGACCAAGATGAGAAAAACATTTTTCACACAGAGAGTGGTGAATCTGTGGAATTCTCTGCCACAGAAGGTAGTTGAGGCCAGTTCATTGGCTATATTTAAGAGGGAGTTAGATGTGGTCCTTGTGGCTAAAGGGATCAGGGGGTATGGAGAGAAGGCAGGTAAGGGATACCGAGTTGGATGATCAACCATGATCATATTGAATGGCGGTGCAGGCTCGAAGGGCTGAATGGCCTACTGCACCTATTTTCTATGTTTCTATGTTTACAGAGCCCTAGTGAGACCACACCTGGAGTATTGTGTGCAGTTTTGGTCCACTAATTTGAAGAAGGACATTCTTGCTATTGAGGGAGTGCAGCGTAGGTTTACAAGGTTAATTCCAGGGATTGCGGGACTGTCATATGCTGAGAGAATGGAGCAGCTGGGCTTGTACACTCTGGAGTTTAGAAGGATGAGAGGGGATCTCATTGAAACATATAAGATTGTTAAGGGCTTGGACACGCTCGAGGCAGGAAACATGTTCCCGATGTTGGGGGAGACCTGAACCAGGGGCCACAGTTTAAGAATAAGGAGTAAGCCATTTAGAACGGAGACGAGGAAACACTTTTTCCCACAGAGAGTGGTGAGTCTGTGGAATTCTCTGCCTCAGAGGGCGGTGGAGGCAGGTTCTCTGGATGCTTTCAAGAGAGAGCTAGATAGGGCTCTTAAAAGTAGCGGAGTCAGGGGATATGGGGAGAAGGCAGGAACGGGGTACTGATTGGGGATGATCAGCCATGATCACATTGAATGGTGGTGCTGGCTCGAACGGCCGAATGGCCTACTCCTGTACTTATTGTCTATTGTCTATTGTTTATAAACCAGCATCTGCAGTTCCTTCCTACACACTTTATGATACTTTTCCCTGTACAGAGATCAGTATAAATTTCCACCACTTTTCCCATCCCTCGACCAGAAGGATAGTAGGAGTGGGATAGTCAAGAATGGAACATTATGTCTCAACCTCAAACTCAGACTAATTTCAGCAGGTGTATCCACAGTGCAGCGAGGGACACTGGGGGTTGCAAGGTATTGGAGTGACTCAGCAGATCAGGCAGCATCTCTGGAGAACGTGGGCAAGGCGAGGTTTCAGGTCGAGACCCAGAGAAGGATTCTCAAGAGATGGTGCCTGACCTGCTGAGTTACTCCAGGACTTTGTTTCCTTTTACATATAAACCATTGGTGAAAACCCATGCGGGTCACGGGGAGAACGTGCAAACACCGTACAGACAGCACGGATTTATGAAATGGAAACATTGGAAGTGGCCCACAGCTTAAGCCCTGACTACTCCACTAGTGGGAGCATCTAGGACCAGGGGTCATAGTCTCAGGATTAAAGGACGTTCCTTTAGGAAGAAGATGAAGAGGAATTCCTTTAGTCGGTGGTGAATCTGTGGAATTCTTTGCCACAGAAGGCTGTGGAGGCCAAGTCAGTGGATATTTTTAAGGCAGAGATAGATAGATAGATTCTTGATTAGTACAGGTGTCAGGGGTTATGGGGAGAAGGGGTTAGGGGTTAGGAGGGAGAGATAGATCAGCCAGGATTGAATGGCGGAGTAGACTTGATGGGCTGAATGGCCTAATTATGCTCCTATCACATTAAGATCTTATGACCTTATGACTACAATGACAGAGGGAAGCCCCTGTTTTAGGTCAATGATCATTCATTTAAAAGGACATTCTCTCTCTTTCTTTCTTCATAAAAGCAGCCTGACTTGCTCATTATTCCCAATATATTCTAGATGCAGGTCACATTCTGAGTTATCGGTGGAATTTGAAAGGTACTATTTAAGTACATTATATTTTCTTTTAAGTGTAATATTAAGCATGGGTACTTGGTACTCTCTCAGCTCAGTGTTTCATCTATTGACAGGAAAGGACAGTAATACGTTGGAATGTGGATGGCTAATTCAAACAGTTTTAAATCTTTTCTATATTCACAAGCCAAGGCAGAGAGTAAGATCAAACTATCTCAGCCCCCAAGTCCAATTGGATGTGCAATGCAACTTTGATGTATGTAGAAGATAGACACAAAATGCTGGAGTAACTCAGCGGGACAGGCAGCATCTCTGGTGAGAGGAATGGGTGACGTTTTGGGTTGAGACCCTTCTTCAGACTGATGTCAGAGGAGTGGGTGGTACAGAGATAAAATGTAATCGGAGACGGTAAAGGGGCTGTCCCACTTGGGCGACCTAATCTGCGAGTTTAGAAGAGTGTCTTCGACCTTCAATTTCACAGCATGGTCGACACGAGGTCCTATGGGGTCGCTGGAACCCCCCCTTCATGCTCGAGGGAAGTTCCCGAATACTCATGGCCTCAGCTAGGCCGCGGAAACATTTTCAGCGTGTTGAAAAATTTTCTCCAAGTAACATTTGGTTGTCATGGCTCTTTTTAAACTCGTAGTGCAGTGGAATGGGGTCGCTATTTAGTTACAGGCAGTCGAGGGCAGCTGTAGGCAATCTCCTTCGCTGACCGGCCATTTTGATTGGCTCATTGGAGTTTTCAGGACCAAGGAAGACCGACCGCTAAACTTTACTAAACTTCTTAAATCTATCTCCCCCCCCCCCCCCCCATCTCTCCTCTCTCCTTGTCTCTCCTTGTCTCTCCTTCTCTCCCCTTCTCCTCCCCCCCCCCCGCACTCTCTAAAGGACCTACCGTTACTATGCAGCCGTTTTACCTACCTCTTCATCGCGAGTGTGAATTTCAGACAGCGCTCCCCCCACTTTCCCTGTCCCCAGCCTTCGCGATGTGTTTGTGTGTGTGTATGTGTGCGGTCGGTCGATCCAGATCGCGGTTTCAATGCTGACGGTCAATCCAGCTCGAGGATTTCCAGGTGAGTGCCCTCGAGCTTGAAGGTTGAAGACACTATTCTTAACTCGCAGATTAGGTCGCCCAAGTAGGACACCCCCTTAAGACTGGTCGGAGAACTGGGAAGGGGGAGGGGATGGAGAGAGAGGGAAAGCAAGGGCTACTTGAAGTTAGAGAAGTCAATGTTCATACCGCTGGGGTGTAAGTTGCCCTAGCGAAAGATGAGCTGTTGTTCCCCCAATTTGCACTGGGCCTCACTCTGACAATGGAGGAGGTCCAGGACAGAAAGGTCAGTGCGGAAATGGGAGGGGGAGTTAAATTGTTGAGCAACCAGGAGATCAGGTGATGTATTAGAGTGATTCTTCCTCAACTGGCTTGGTCAGAACATATTTCACATTTCCTTAAGGAGATTGGCCTGCTTCCTTTATCACCAATACTTTTTTGCATATCTTTCACTCATTGTTCCTTATCTCTCCATATCTCTTGTTTCCCTGATCCCTGACCAGTCTGAAGAAGGGTCTCGACCCGAAACGTCGCCTATCTCCTTCGCTCCTTAGATGCTGCTGCACCCGCTGAGTTTCTCCAGCTTTTTGTGTAACCCTCACATTTCCTTAACATGTGGGACGACACAGGGGCGCAGTGATAGTTTGTTGCCTTACAGCGCAGAGACCTGTGTTCGATCCTGACCATAGATACATAGAAACATCGAAAAATAGGTGCAGGAGTAGGCCATTCGGCCCTTCGAGCCTGCACCGCCATTCAATGTGATCATGGCTGATCATCCAACTCAGTATCCCGTACCTGCCTTCTCTCCATACCCCCTGATCCCTTTAGCCACAAGTGCCACATCTAACGCCCTCTTAAATATAGCCAACGAACTGGCCTCAACTACCTTCTGTGGCAGAGAATAATAAGATTGAACGAGAACTTACCAGTTCGAAGGTTGATCTTTATTTTATGAGGAGTCGAAGTGAGGGATTTCGTGAAGAGCCCGCCGGCGCGCATGCTCGACATACTTCAAAGTAGCGGCGTGGAATCACAGAAACCAACAATAGAAATGACTTCGCATAGTAAGATTGAAGTGACTAAGATTACCAGATGAAGGTGATTGAGGGTTGGGCGAGGAGGGCACGAAATCCCTCACTTCGACTCCTCATAAAATAAAGATCAACCTTCGAACTGGTAAGTTCTCGTTCAATCTTATTATTTCATTTCGGAGTCACGTGAGTGACTTCGTGAAGACTTCAAAGCTTCTGTGATTACACGCCCTGGACCACGTCCATGCTGACACACCACTACCAGGGATGGATGGGAGGAACAAACTTGCTCAATAGTTCATACTGCAAAACAAGAGCATATTTATTAATAACAAATCAAAACCCCTCATGCGGGGACATCTCCACGTTCTTGACCTGCATTCAGCACGGCTTCTGCGAACTGTAGAGGAGCAGCAACAGGCTTGTTATAAAAATGCTGGAACACAGCTTCATTAGCCCATCCTGCTGTGGCGAGAATTTGGTCCATGGGCACCTCCATGACCCTCGCCGCTGACGTCGATGCAGCCCTGGTGGAATGAGACTTGAACACATTAGTGTTGACACCTGACTTACCCAAGACGACTCGAAGCCACCTGGATATCGTCTGGACTGTCACTTGATGATGAGGTCTCTTATGAGTGACAAGCAGGTATCTCTCCATTCCTCTGATGCGTGCCGTCACCTTGACATAGTGGCGGATATGTGAGGCTAAACATAGCCTAGCATCTGCGGGGTATGCCGGGAACTTCAGCTGCAGCCCTGTGCACCCAGGTCTATGCTGCTTTAGTAGCTCGTCAATGAAAAAGACTACTTGTGTAGGGGTAGGAGTCATTCTGTCGACACGAAGTTTGTGTAGTGTCTGTACCCTCTGAGCTGAAGTCAGCGCTAGTAACATCAAGAGCTTCATGTGAGTTGGTCCAGTTGGAGCCCTTCCATGGGAGACCACGTCCTGAGCAGGGTTAATACGTCCCTGACATCCCAGGTGATATTATAGCGTGGTGTAGGCGGATTCATATTGAATATACCCCGCATGAGTCTGGACACTAGCCTGTTGGATCCTACCCCAATATTGACGTAGAATGATAGCGCACTTCTGGCGCTGTTGATGGCACTGTAACTTAAGTGTTCATCATGGTGCAACCCCGCGAGGAATTCCAGGACGTCGGTTATTGTCACGTCATCGTACGTGATGCGAGAGCGGCTGCAGTAGGCTTCCCACTTCTTAATATGCGAGCGGTATCTTCGCCTTGTGGACTCTCGACACGACGCCCCGATGGTATCCATGGTCCGAGCCGAGAGGCCGTATTGGACTAACATAGAAACATAGAAAATAGGTGCAGGAGTAGGCCATTCGGCCCTTCGAGCCTGCACCGCCATTCAATGTGATCATGGCTGATCATCCAACTCAGTATCCCGTACCTGCCTTCTCTCCATACCCCCTGATCCCTTTAGCCACAAGTGCCACATCTAACGCCCTCTTAAATATAGCCAATGAACTGGCCTCAACTACCTTCTGTGGCAGAGAATTCCAGAGACTCACCACTCTCTGTGTAAAGAATGTTTTCCTCATTTCGGTCCTAAAGGAATTCCCCCTTATCCTTAGACTGTGACCCCTTGTTCTGGACTCCCCCAACATCGGGAACAATCTTCCAGCATCTAGCTTGTCCAACCCCTTAAGAATTTTGTAGGTTTCTATAAGATCCCCCCTCAATCTTCTAAATTCCATCGAGTACAAACCGAGTCTATCCAATCTTTCCTCATATGAAAGTCCTGACATCCCAGGAATCAGTCTGGTGAATCTTCTCTGTACCCTCTCTATGGCAAGGATGTCTTTCCTCAGATTTGGAGTGGCCTGTTTGGAGTGGGAATCAGATTCAGGTTAGGCCTGAACGTACTAACGGCCTGTTCAGAACCTGCAAGCCAACAGATTTAAATAGCCGTGGCAGGGATGTGGCTCCCCTGAGACAGGGTGAGTAACCAATTGTGGGCAACCCTTCAAAAGGACCCAAGGTTCGTTGAGCATGTCAAAGACCACCGGATACCAAGGCTGTGTGGGCCAGTCGGGTATAATAAGGATGCCCTTGGCAGCATCTGCCTGAATCTTTCGCAATACCCGACTGATGAGGCAAAATGGGGGGAAGGCATAGAAAAACCAATTCCCCCAGTCCAGCGAGAATGCATCTAGCGCTATTGCCCCAGGATCTGGTTCCCATGAAACGTAGGTTGGTACCTGATGGTTCAACCGTGACGCAAAAAGGTCAATGTCCGGTTTACCAAATTTGGCTGTGACTTTAGAAAAAGTCTCAGGATGCAACATCCATTCAATATTGTCATTAAATTTGCGTGACCTGGTGTCCGCCACAGTATTAAGCTCACCTGGCAAATAGGTAGCTGAAATCCAAATGTCTCTTTGAACACACCAGAGCCAAATTGAGTTAGCCAATTTGTCACACGAAACTGACCTGGTACCACCCATATGGTTTAAGTATGCCACTGCTGTGGTGTTGTCTATTTGGAGACGGACATGTGCTCCAACAAGCTTGGAACAATACGCACGAAGTCCGTGGAATGCTGCCAGCAACTCCAAATAGTTAATCCCTTGAGTCAACAACATCGTCGATTCAAGGGTGTCCCATCTGCCCCCACAACTAGAGCAATTATCCGTGGCTCCCCAGCCATTGGAGCTTGCATCAGTCTGCAAATATACCACCGGATTAGCCTCCCTGATAGGCTTGAATGAGCTGCTAATGTGACACACCCACCATTGCAACTCATTTATCGCTTCGGGCGGCAGCTGCATGGACCGATCATAATGACCAGCGTTCTGTTTTAACGCAGCAATTTTAGCTCTTTGCAAATTCTGATAATGCAAAGGTCCATATCGCGCCGCCGGAAACAAAGCTACAAGCTTCCCAATTATTGTAGCTGAATGCCGAATCGATGGTATATTGGTGCGGATTAAATCTAGACACACCTGGGTAACCTCCTCAATCTTGTTAATTGGAATGGTAACCCTCATGCTCATAGAGTTCACCGTGAACCCTAGGTAATTAATCACCTGGGCAGGGCAGAACTTTGATTTCTCTGGATGGACAATAAACCCTAATTGTTGGAATATATTGACAGCAGCTGCAACACCCTGTTCAGCCAATTCCAGGGTGTGGCCCACAATTAAGATATCATCTAAGTAGGCCATAACGATATGGTGTCGTTGTCTCAAATAAGCCATAATTGGTTTCACTAATTTAGTGAACAATCTAGGGGCTGTGGTGAGCCCATTAGGCAAAGCCTTGTACTGCCAGAGTTGCCCCATCCAGATGAATTTCAAAAACCTTCTGTCGTATTTCTGGATGGATACTGAATAATATGCGTCTTTCAAATCGATGCATGCCATAAAGCAACCATGAGAAATCAATGATTTGGCTGTTTCAAACGTATCCATTTTAAAATGAGTATATGTTACAAAAGTGTTCAAACGGGTTAGATCAATAATGACACGACAACCTCCATCCTTCTTAGGTCTGGTGAATATATTCGAAACAAATTCAACTGGCTCATGCACCGCTCTCTCAATCACTCCCTTCTGCTCAAGACTTAAAAGTTCCTTGTAGCCTGCTGCCTGTTCTGCAGCAGATAATTTAAACGTTCGAGCGGGCATGTGCTGGGATGGAGGAATGTCGCCATTAATAAACTCAATTTTATGCCCCTGAATATTCTGCAACACATACTCGTCACCAGTAAACTTACCCCATGCACCCAAAAACAACCGAAGCGACCACCAACATGTGAAGTTAAACAAAGAGAAAAGAGAGAACCAGACCCCCTCACCTCCGTGGTTACCGGCGGCCCTTGACACGCGTGGGTGGACGTGGAGGTGCTGGGTTGGCTTGAGGGCGCGGCGTCTTCGTTTTCCACCAGGGTCTCTGCCGACCCTGTCCTAAAAAAGACCCCTGGTGCTGGGTCTGATGTTGCTGTCGTTGTGGAGCTTGAGGGTGGGTCCTCGTCGAGGTACTAGCAGACCCTCGTGATCGAATGTATGGAGACTTTGAGCCTGACGGTGCGGGGGCACTCTGAGAGCGCATGATCCCCACCGTTTTGGCTTGTTCGTCAAGCTCTTTGACTCTCTTCGAGAGGTCCTCCCCAAAGAGCTGACGGGGCGGGGGCGGCGGCGGTGGTTTGCACAATCCTGCAAACTTCGGATTGAGCGCTTGGTGGATGCTGGTTTTGCGAATCCCATTGATTTCGTGCTGGGTCGCGCACAGGAGGGCCAGAGCATCTTCCTGGTCCAAATTCAGTTCGTCCCCGTCCACCGACCGCGCAAAGGCGGTAATACCGGCCGTGAGGAGCTTCAGGATCCGCTGCAATTTTACCTCTTGTTGACGGATAGCCGCACTGATGTTGCCCCATATCGGCGTATTGACCACAGGCACGTTGAGGGAGTTGCAATTGGATGGAGCCTTGTGACGGCTCATTGCCTGAATGAGGACTTCTTCCTGTAGTTGCTGGTTGTTAAGAAAGTCCACAGTGGCTGCCAGCTTTTCGTTTAAAGGAAGTCCAGATGAATGTGGGGCCGCAAATTTGGTCGCCACATCCAGAAGATCCTCCGCTGGCACCTCCAACGGAGATGGTATGGGATCCACCAAAACCTCCTCCTCCTGCTGCTCCAGGCTGATGGTAGAGGCTGGTGACGACGCCCTGTGCCTGTTGCTGCCCTGCTGTTGTTGACTTTGAAGCAGGAGCTCCAGCAGCCGCTCCATACGGTCAATACGCCCTTCACCCTGAACACTCAGGTGGTCGGAGTCCTCCGGCTCTGAAAAGAAAACCGGGCTCCTATCATCGGCCCGCACCTCATCGAGGCCCTGCCGGTGCCGGTAGTTGTCGCTAACAGCCGCCGAGGCGAAACCGCGATTCCCGCGCGGGCGTGTTCAACCGCCTCCGTTTAGCGGGAGCTGAAGCCGCTGCCACTAAGGGCACTTGCGGCGTGGTGTCGGCACCAGCCGAAGCATGGATGCCTGAAGCCCGCGCAGGCTTACCGGCTGCTCACATCGTGGACCTTGCCGACGCATGGTCTCGCCCACCCATCCATGGGGGGCTCGGCGACCGTGACGAGACCCGACTCAACCGACCCGTCCCGGCGTCGAGAGTCGGGGTGTGCCGGCTGGACCTCACAGCCGCCCCGGGTCTCGCCCTGGAACCTGACCGCTCCTCCGTGTCAGGCAATGCCTTAGCCCTGGCAGGGTTAGGCTTCTGAGCTCCTGCCCTTCCCCTACTCGGAGGGCGGAGTGGAACAGGCCGTGCAGCCGCACGCACCCTGCTCGAGGTTGCCAGCGAGCCCGCTGACGACCTGACTGCCATGGCAGGGTCCCCCTGCTCTGGCGGCACACCACACTCCTCCTCGTCGAACTCCTCCGAGCTGTGGTGTGCTGGCGGATCTGGACCTGTAACCACAGGGCTTACCCACATCTCCGCCTGAGTCCCGGCCTGCGTTGCAGGTACTGCCGATGGTAAAGGCCCCGGAACTGTTGACCGCCGATCTCGTCCTGACGTCCTCCGGCCCTTGGAACTCCCATCCATGTCCTTGCTGCAAGACACAACTAACAACAAGGACCACCAACTAAAGGTAGAATACTCACCTCCGTGGCCCCTTATGAAGGGCTGGCGAGGAGCGCGCTCCACCGCCAGCCGTCGCAGCAACGCAGTACGACGATATGTCGAGCATGCGCGCCGGCGGGCTCTTCACGAAGTCACTCACGTGACTCCGAAATGAAATTCCAGAGACTCACCACTCTCTGTGTAAAGAATGTTTTCCTCATCTCGGTCCTAAAGGAATTCCCCCTTATCCTTAGACTGTCACCCCTTGTTTTGGACTCCCCCAACATCGGGAACAATCTTCCAGCATCTAGCTTGTCCAACCCCTTAAGAATTTTGTAAGTAAGACCATGGGTGCTGTCTGTACAGAGTTTGTACCACCTCCCCGTGACTGCGTGGGTTAAGTTTAGTTTTGTTTAGTTCAGTTTATTGTCAAATGTACTGAGTGCTAACCAGTCAGCAGAAAGACAATACATGATTACAAAAAATTGTAAATTGTCCCTTTGTGTAGGATAGTGCAAATGTGCTTGACCATCGCTGGTTGGCACAGACGCAGTGGACCGAAGTGTCTGCTTCCACGCTGACACTCGAAACTAAACTAAATTTAAGTTTTTAAAGATTTGAATCAGTGTATTTAAATAACATGCACAATTTAAAATAATTTCTATCCCATTGTGAACTGTGTATTAGAAAAGCTGTACTTAACGAACAATGTTTCTTAAGAGCCTGTCGCACCAGTGGTCGCTTGAGGCGTATGGCTTCGTGGGGCCGGTCCCACTTTGATTGGTGGAGGCATAAGGAGTTGAGTGGTGCTGGTCCCAACATCGCGCGGGGCTCCGAAATACTGACACTCTCCGAAAATCCCGCGTGCCAACGGCCTGTCGGCCCGCTGGTGCATTGAGGGCGTACGCAGCGTCTCGAAGGACGTATGCGGCGTCTCGACGTCGTACGCAGCGTCTTGACGGCGTACGCCTAGCGCGTGGCATTGCGCGATTACGTCACTGCCTGGCGTGCCGTTGCGTGATGACGTCACTGCACGACGCCGTGCGACGTCCAAATTCAGTTGGCCTGCCTCCTGCCCAGCTGATTGGTGAGTATGATGTCAGGACCAGCCCCACACAACTCCATACACCTCCGTGGTTCGAATTGGGACCGGCCCCGCGAGGCCGCGCTCCTCAAGCCTCGAATTGGGACCGGCCCCGTGAGGCCGCGCGTCTGTCGTGTTGACGACGTTAGAAGTTGCTTTTTTTTTTATATTGCGAGACAATTCAATAATTTGATTAAAATAAAAAGCGACTTCTAACGCCCTCAACACGACAGATCACAAGAACGGGACAAAACAATGGGTAAGTAGTTTATTTTACATATAATCTTGCTTCTTGGGATGGCTTTCTCACATTTTACGTTGCAAAAATGTGATTTGGGCCCCATACGAACAGGCAGTGTTTTTCCTGCCGATATGGAGTTCAAATTCACCGCAAATGCAACGTTCCAGTCGATCGCGTTCCAGAAAAACGTCAAAAAAGAGCAAGATGATTTAAATGCTCTTTTTTTGGACAATCATGTCATAAGAGCATCTAAATCGTCTATATTTTGTGTTATTGTCTATCCATAGTCAATATTTGTATACTAAATATCAGTCTTAGTACCATGTATTGTGCAAAAAAATAAAATTTTTGATTATATTGAGTGGATGTTTCTAGATTAATCCTTCCATCTGGCATATAAATTCATGACAGTGAGATTTAAAAATCATGTTATATTGTGAATTCTTGTGTGAATGGGATTAGTTTGTTATTTGGATACTTAAGGGCCTGTCCTACAAGTATGCAACTCCATGCGATGAACGCGATCAAACTAGATGCGAGGGCCGCGCGGAGGTCGGGTGATCCCCTGTACAGTGCCGTTTCCACCAGCATGTGCCTGCATGCGGCAAGCGCGACCAAACCGGCAGCAAGGGCCGCGCGGAGGTCGGGTGAGTGGCGCAACGCGGCGCAAAGTGAGGCGAACTTGGAGCGAAGTCTAAGGTAAGTTCGCCAGGACAGAGAGGGGCACACAGAGAGGGGCACAGAGGCACACACACACAGAGGGCCACGGAGCCACACACATAGAGTGTCACGGAGGCACCTTCAGATGGGTTCACGGAGGCACGATGTCGGGGCGCTGTGTAATGCGTCGAGGCGACTGCGAGCCGACAAGCCGTTGCCGCGTGGAATTTTTGAACATAGCCAGTTTCTCGGAGCCCCGCGCGATGTCAGGACGAACTCCGCACAATTCCGCACGGCTCCGGCGATCGAAGTGGGACCAGCCCCGCGACGCCGGACGGCTCAAGCGACCACGTTAGGTCGCGCTCATCGCATGGAGTTGCATGCTTGTAGGACAGGCCCTTTAGGCTATTTAAAAAATATATCCTTTTCTTAAGAAATGAAATCTACAGGACATTCTTAATGTGAAAGTAGTGGGCAGAATGGCATGTCATGCGTGGTTTGAAGAACAAAAACTTGTAGTTTATAATGCCAACATTGAAAAGTTGAGGAAAAACAAAGTGTACAGAGTTGCTTATTGGTTACAATCTGAGGAGCATGATGATGCTGCTGATTATAATATGCCAATGTACCAGCTAGCAACTGATCTTCTCCATAAAGACTTGGTCTATTGCTAGAAATTGTAATTTATTTACCTATCTGTTACGGACTTACAGCATATTATACAATAATATTAAAGTTCTGATCTTGAGAATATCACATTTTTGAATTTTCAAGGCAGTCTGGGTGTTTATTACTATTTCCGTCACCACCGTCAATTTTGTAATTGACTACAATTAGGTAATTAACTAATTATATGCTTTTGACTGTCCTCGATCACAGCTTTTGTGTTAAGTCAATGCAAAAGCAATAGGGAACAAGATGCTAATTTCCGAGTATGAAAATGGCCATAACCTTTTTAATACTGAAGATATGTACGTGAATTAGGTGTCAAATTAACCTACTTTTTTTTTGCTTTATCTGATGGGATAAATTGCAGACTTGACTTTTAAAATCTCAACATTTTGAAACATTGCTAAATTATATGTTATATATTTCATAGACCTGGCTATTAATTAATATTTCCTGGAATGGTTGTCTTCGGGCTATAACTGATCAACTGATTCATCACTAAGACTGCTGATTATTTAAGATGAAACAACACTAACTCCCAGAAGAAACCTGGAGCTAGTCACGACATTAATTACAATGACCACATTTATGTTTCCAGTTTACCATTTAGATAGGGTAGACAGTCAGAACCTTTTTTCCCCAGAATGGATATGTCAAAGATTCGAGGGCACAGCTTTAAGGTCATAGATAAGCACATGGATATGCAAGGAATGGAGGGATATGAATCATGTGCAGAGAGAGGAGATTAAACTGGTATCAGCTTTAATGCAGAGACATTATGGGGACAAGGATCTGTTCCTGTGCTGTATTGTTCAATGGTCTATGTTTTAACTCATCGGTCTGAAGAAGGGTTTTGGCCCGAATAATTGCCTATCTCCTTCGCTCCATAGATGTTGCTGCACCCGCTGAGTTTCTCCAGCACTTTTGTCTACCTTATGTTTTAACCTATCTGCTTTTCCATTTTTTCCTTTCACTTTTCATTAAGCTCCTTAAGCTATGACCAACCTTTTGGCTATCTGCCCTAATAACCCATACGTGGTTTGGTGTTAAATTTAATTGCACAACATTCCTGCGAAACCACTTGGGAGATTCTATTGTTTTGTAGTTTAGTTTAGTTGAGAGATACAACGCGGAACCAGGGGCTTCGGCCCACCGAGTCCACACTACACACTGTGGGGGACGTCAGTTCTGTAGGGTCGAAGGCGACGGAGGAAGGCCCTGCAGGAGGAACCTGGGGTTTACCTGGATCGGGAACCGCTCCAGTCGACCGAGTGCGTGGACGGACTGGACTTTGGAAATGGTGCCGAAACATGGTGGAGCCCGCATGTGTAAATATGCAAAAAGAATTTCACTGTGAAGTTACATGTGTGACTACTAAAGCTCCATTAAACTTTTGAACACACACTCTGTACGTCTTTGGGGTTTGGGAGGAAACCAGAGCACCCAGGGAAAACCCACGGGGTTCACAGGGGAGAATGTACCAACTCCGTACTGACAGCACCCGCGGTCAGGATCGAACCTGGGTCTCTGTGAGGCAGCAACTCTACCGCTGCGCCACCGTGCCGCCCTTACTGCTATGTTTAAATTTGTCACGTAAATGCAAGTTGGTTGTACTACATTAGCTTGGCATCATGTTCGGCACAGACATTGTGGGCCGAAGGGCCTGTTCCTGTGCTGTACTTATGTTCTATGTTTTCATATCTCCTTCACCCCAATGCTCCAAGAATGGAGTCAATGTTCTATGCAGAACAACAAGTCGGCTCACAGGGTGTTTACATTTGTACCCGAAAAGACTGTATTCTATTTATTGGGTATGGTATGTCTCATCGTTTTTGTATTACTCAGGCACGTGCATCAGATGGTTCATTCACCTCTGCTTAACTTAGTATAAAACTTCTTGAATCAGATTCCCTTTTCCCAATAAAAAGGCAAACCAGAGCTGAGAATGAAAAATATAATAGTTTTTAACTCTTTGGCACTTTTCTCCTTGCTGGGGCCAAACAAATTGTGAAGTTATGGAATTATTAAAAAGGCCCATGCAAAAACCATTGCAAGTAAAATGGCTCCTCAGCCTTCCTATCATATGTTAGTATTTATTTTCCCATGCAAATAAATAATCTGACTAACTTTTATCCAACCTGTTCACAAATCCTTTTGAATCCCTCCATTTAAGTATTCAATATGAGGATGTTGCCAGGACCTGAGGGCCTGAGCTACAAGGAGAGGTTGGGCAAGCGAGGGCTTTATTCTTTGGAGCTCAAAAGGATGAGGGGTGATCTTGTCGAGGTGTATAAGATCATGAGGGGAATAGACAGGATAGATGCACAAGGTCTTTTACCCAGATGAGGCAAATCAAGAACCAGGGAGCCTAGGTTTAAAGTGTGAGGGGAAACTTTTTCACACAGAGGGTGGTGGGTGTACGGAACGAGCTGCCAGAGGAAGTAGCTGAGGCAGGTTCTTTAAAAGCATTTGAAATACATTTGGAGAGGTGCGTGGATAGGAAAGGTTTAGAGGGATACGGACCAAGCGTGGGTAGGTGGGGCTATTGTAAATTGCCCTTGATAGTTAGGGAGTAGATGCAACAGTGGGATAACATAGAACTAGTGTGAACTGGTGAACTATGGTTGGCATGGCCACGCTGCATCCTCCAACTTAAACTGAAGTGAACTGAAATCCCACACGTCTGTTTGTGAACGTGAAAGAAGGTAAAACTTAGGTCTTTATTCTTTGGAGCGCAGAAGGTTAAGGGGGGACTTGATTGAGGTCTTTAAAATGATGAAAGGGATAGACAGAGTTGACGTGGATAAGCTTTTCCCATTGAGGGTAGGGAAGATTCAAACAAGAGGGCGTGACATGAGAATTAAGGGACAGAAGTTTAGGGGTAACATGAGGGGGAACTTCTTTACTCAGAGAGTGGTGGCTGTGTGGAATGAGCTTCCTGCAGAAGTGGTGGAGGCAGGATTGATTTTAACATTTAAAAGTAAAGTGGATAGGTATATGGACGGGAAGGGAATGGAGGGGTATGGTCTGAGTGCAGGTAGATGGGACTAGGGGAAAATAAATGGTCGGCACGGACTGGAAGGGCCAAGAAGGCCTGTTTCCGTGCTGTAATTGTTATATGGTTATATGGTTAAAAGTGACAAATATTGGTAGTTGTAAAAAGGGACCGATGCTGCAGAAAGGCACATTTAAGGTTTGATGCCGCATAACAATCTTGCTGGTTGTGAAGCGATTATCCGCTCTTCCTGTGCTCTGCACTCTTGCTTGGGGAGCTACTACCAAAGAAGTGGACCAATGTGAACTGAACTCTCGAACAGACATGTACAAATAGCATGCTATTCCCCCCCCCATGAACCTGCCGTGCACTGGAATTAGTTTTAAGCTGAGCAACGAGAAATTGATAGCAGTACCAATTATTTACGGGTGGGGGAAAAAAAAGCATTCTTTACAGCGCACTCACCCTAGTGGGATGTACTTATATTGATTACACCCTTTGAACGTAGAGTAGACTTTTACGAACCTCCACATGGTCTGTCTGGGGGTTGGCTGCAGTTCTCAATCAATCACGATGGTACTTTATGGTTTTCTGAAGGATTATAAAATACCAGCTTAGTCTCCAATAGGTTTGATTCTTTTCATTTATTACTCTGGAATGGCCTTGGGGGGGGAAATATCAACCGGATGGGAGCAAACCCTTATATCGAGAATCAATTGCGCTGTGAGGCGGGAATGGTAGATGGAGACCTTCTAACATTAAGCAAAGGGATCATTGCCCTTAACAGGCGGAGTAAATGGGATCTCGTACGACTTTTCCATCCCTGCTGGGTTTTAAAATGCCGGGGATGTTCCGGTTATGGTGTAAGTGAGCCAGTTTGTGGAATCCATCACAAACAAATAACAATAGTGAACAAGGCCAATAATTGCTCAATAGACAATAGACAATAGACAATAGGTGCAGGAGTAGGCCATTTGGCCCTTTGAGCCAGCACCGCCATTCAATATGATCATGGCTGATCATCCCCAATCCGTACCCCGTTCCTGCCTTCTCCCCATATCCCCTGACTCCGCTATCTTTAAGAGCCCTGTCTAGCTCTCTCTTGAAAGCATCCAGAGAACCTGCCTCCACCGCCCTCTGAGGCAGAAAATGCTCAGACAGATTTGCATTTAGTAATATGGAACATGGGCCAGTATGGCACAAGAACAGGTCCTTTGCCCCACAATGTCTGTGCCCAACATGGTGCCAAGACCATCACTTATCCACCTGCTTATAATTCATATCCCTCCATTCCGGCACCGTGGTGCAGTGGTGGAGTTGCTGACTTACAGCGCCGGAGACCCGGGTTCGATCCTGACCATGGGTACTGTCTGTAGGGAGTTTGTACGTTCTCCCCGTGACCGCGTGGATTTTCTCCAAGATATCCGGTTTCCCCCCACACTCCAAAGACGTAGAGGTTTGTAGGTTAATTGGCTTGGTGTAAATGTAACATTGTCCCTTGTGTGTGTAGGATAGTGCTAATGTGCGGGGATCGCTGGTCAGTGCGGACTCGGTCGACCGAAGGGCCTGTTTCTGCGCTGTATCTCTCTAAACCAAACATTCCCTGCACATCCATGTGTCTACAAAGGCACTGAAATAGACCGGATGAACTTGACACAACTACAGTAGTTTGACCTGAAGACCTTCAAGTTTAAAGGTCACAGAACATAGAACTATATAGCAAAGGAACAGGCCCTTCAGCCCACAATGACCATGCTGAACATGATGGTCAAGTTAAACTAATCTCCTTTGCTGAACATGTGGCCAAGGCGAGCTTTTATCTGCCTGCCCATAATTTATATCCCACTATTCGCTGCTTATAGTGCATTTTATTATTAATGTTTAATGTCTTATGTGTCATTCATAACTGTCACTGTTTATCATGTTGTCACTTGCGGGCAGAGCACCAAGGCAAATTCCTTGTATGTGAATACTTGGCCAATAAACGTATTAATTAATTAATTCATTCATATCCACGTGCTTATCCAAAGGCTTCCTAAACACCAGGCACTCACTGTTTTTCGTGTAAAAAGGTTGCCCGGCACATCTTCTATAAACTTTGCCCATCTCACCACCCTCAAGGTATGCCCTCCAGTATTTGTTTCCATCCTGGGGAAGAGATTCTGACCGTCTATCCTGTCCATGCCTTTTATAATTTTACATACTTCAATCAGGTCTCTCCACAACCTCCGGCATTCCAGAGAAAACAATCCGAGTCTGTCCAACCTCTCCCTGTAGCTAATACTGAAAGGGTTAAAATAAATAAGTGAAGTAGGTTACAAAATGGACATCCAGCTGCTGTTTCTAACTAGTATTCAAAATGGAAAGCAAAGATCCTACAGCAAGCAAGATAGATCACTCGACGAAAAAGACGTAGTACGGCCATGGGCAGATTCATGGTTTAATTTTTGGCCCCATTTCCGTAACCGGCTTCCGTCTCCGCACCAAAGATCCCACAGCGGAGCAAAGATAACTAGTGCGGAGACGGAAGCTGGTTACGGAAACATCCTCGTAAAAATAAAAGTTATTTGGTAAAAATCTTCTTCTCATTTTCAGAATTATAATTTATTAACACAAACTGTTCCCCCCGCAACGTTGATTACACTGCGAGTCGGGTCGGGTCGGGTCGGGTCGGGTTACTGAAATGGATGAAAAAAAGGCCCACGTTCCGCTCCGTTGCGTACTACACGTCAGCCCATTGCATTTAGAAGGAGTGGTCTATCTTGCTCCGCCATAGGACCTTTGATAGAAACTGCTTGTAGAATGCATGCTGATCTATACTGATAAGATAATGGTATAATTACAATGCCTGTACAATGTCTCATCGAGTGGGACCACGAGGAGCTGTAGAGCTTCCACCCTTCTCCCGCTTACGTTACAATAAATAAGTCTTTGCTTTACTGACTTATTTTGTCTGTTGTCTGTGAAGGTGAAACAAACTTTAACAATGCCACCTAGTCCAAGCATCATTCTGGTCAACCTCCTCGGCAGCCTTGCCGAAGCCTCCACACCCTTCCTGTAATGGGGCAACAGAACTGCATGCAATCCACAAAATGCGGCTTAACCAAAGTGATTTAGAGCTGCATCAAGACTTCTTATGTCCTGATATACTTTGCTCAATGCTCCGATCTATGAAAGCAAGCGGATCATGTGCCTTCTTTACCACTCAATCTACCTGTGTTGCCACTTTCGGGGGGTTACGGACTTGGAGCCCAAGATCACTTGGAGTCATGCTGTTAAAAGTCATGTCATCAATTGTATATTTTGTATATTTACATTTGGCCTCCCATTGTGCAACACCTCACACTTGCTCAGGTTAAACTCCATCTGCCATTTCTCTGTCCATTTCCATGGTTGATCTATAACCAACTGTATACCTTGACAGCATTCCTCACATTCCAAGCATGCACACACACACATATATATATATATATATATACATATGTGTGCGCGTGTGTATATATATACATGTATATATATATATATATACATGTATATATATATATATATATATATATATATATATGTGTGTATATATATATATATATATATATATATGTGTATATATATAAAAAATCACAAACAGCAGAGATCCCAGCACAGTACCCAGTGGAACTCCACTGATCACAGACCTCCAGCCTGAATATTGTCCTTCCACCTCTGTCTTCTATCAGTAAGCCAGTTCTGGATCCACATGACCCAGTTACTGTTAACCTGTGCATCTTAATCTTCTGGATCAGCCTACCAGTAGAATGACGCCATTCGGCCCATCAAGTCTACTCCGCCATTCTACCTTTCCTACGCACCACATTCTCCTGCCTTCTCCCCATAACCTCTGACACCTGTACTCATCAAGAATCTATCTATCCCTGCCTGAAAAATATCCACTGACTTGGCCTCCACAGCCTTCTGTGGCAAAGAATCCCACAGATTCACCAACCTCTGACCAAAGATATTTCTCCTCATCTCCTCCCTAAAAGAACGTCCTTCAATTCTGAGGCCACAACCTCTAGCCCTAGACTCTCCCACAAGTGGAAACATCCTCCCCACATCATGTTGTACTTTCTGCTCATCATGGGTCTGTGTAAAAAGGTTGCCCTGCACATCTCCTTTAAACTTTGCCCCTCTCGCCCAAAAGCTATGCCCTCCAGAACCGTCAGCGCTAATGCAAGCTCTGGCCACTTGATGCACGAGGTACCAGTTATGATGACAAGTGAACGTCCATGGTTCTTGGCTGTTAGACACAGCAGTGTGTCATGATTGCTTCTCCCGATGCAAGCAACAGTTTAACGGGAATAATAGAGTTTGCTCTATTTAGCAATAAATGTTTTGGCATGTCCCGGTATTTACAATTGCTCGACTAAAGACCTAGGAATTGGGTAGCGTAATGTGTCGGAAACCTTCTGGCACCTGTGTAACAATCCAGGCCGAAATATTAATTGAAGTCAACCCCTCTCTAATGGCTGCTAGGGGTCGTAAATAAAATGAATCTGGTCATTCTCAACCCAACTCCCTGTGGGCACAGTTGTAAAGCAGACAACCACCGTGAAAATCAACACTATTGGCACTTTATTGGGTAAACTCACTCAGGAAGGGCTTTAACAGTAGGTCTGGAGGGAAATGAAAACACCACGTGATTACAGTACTGAGTTAGGCTTCAAAATGCTTGGTTCTCCATCTCTCCCGAGATGTGGGGCTGGGAGGGTGACAGGTAACAGGGCAAATAGCCCTTTTCCTCCCCACCTGACACGCAGTCTGACGAAGGGTCTCCAGAACCAGGGGCCGCAGTTTAAGAATAAGGAGCAAGCCATTTAGAAGGGAGATGAGGAAACACTTTTTCTCGCAGAGAGTTGTGAGTCTGTGGAATTCTCTGCCTCAGAGGGCGGTGGAGGCAGGTTCTCTGGATTCTTTCAAGCGAGAGCTAGATAGGGCTCTTAAAGATAACGGATATGGGGAAAAGGCAGGAACAGGGTACTGATTGGGGATGATCAGCCATGATCACATTGAATGGCGGTGCTGGCTCGAAGGGCCGAATGGCCTTCTCCTGCACCTATTGTATATTATCTATTGACACGAAAGGTCGCCTATTCCTTTTCTCCAGAGATGCAGCCTGTCCCGCTGAGTTACTCCTGCTTTTTGTGTCTATCTTCAGTGTCAACCACCAGATTTTATGTACCTTGTGTGTTGTGAATGTCGGCAGACCAAATTCCCTCCGAGGATTTATAAAGTTTTATCCTATCATATCGAACTGCAGATGCTGGTTTCAACTGAAGATGGACACAAAATGCAGAAGTAACTCAGCGGGACAGGCAGCATCTCTGGAGCTGAGGAATGGGTGACGTTTTGGGTCGAGACCTTTCTTTAGACCTTCAGTCTACTCCAGTAAACTAGGCCATCTTTAGTCAGAGGGTGGTGAATCTGTGGAATTAATTGCCACAAAAGGCTGTGGAAACATTACAAGTCAGTGGATATATATAAGGCAGAGATAGATAGATTTCATTTCGGAGTCACGTGAGTGACTTCGTGAAGAGCCCGCCGGCACGCATGCGCGACATATCGTCGCATCGCATTGCTGCCGACGGCTGGTCGGGAGCGCGGCTCCTGACCAGCCCTTCAGAGGGCCGACTCAGGTAAGGCTAAGCCCCCTAGAGTTGGTGTTTCCTGTTGGGGGGGGGCAGTGTGTTCTCTCCCTACAGGAACGTGGATTTGGAGTCACCGGCACTTATCCCGGAGCCTTTCTCAGCGGCTCACCTGCGAGTCGGGCCGGGAAACAGGCGTGGTAGTCGGGGAGCCCTGTTGGTACAGGGCCCGACCCGCCGATACACCGGAGCTCCAGTGTGAGTTGGTGTCTTGTTGTGGCGGGTGTATATTATGTTCTCTCCCTGCAGGTACGTGGGGAAATAGACGTGGATGTCGGGGAGCCCTGTTGTTACCGGGCCCGACCCGCCGCTATGCAGGAGCTCCAGTGCCGATTCAAGCAGGTGCTCCAGTGTTGATTTGAGGAGCAGGAGCTCCAGTGCTGGTTCAGGAGCAGGAGCTCCAGTGCCGATTCAAGGAGCGGGTGCTCCAGTGTTGATTTGAGGAGCAGGAGCTCCAGTGCTGGTTCAGGAGCAGGAGCTCCAGTGCTGGATTAAGGAGCAGGAGCTCCAGTGCTGATTCGAGGAGCAGGAGCTCCAGTGCTGATTCAAGGAGCAGGAGCTCCAGTGCTGGTTCCAGGAGCATGAGCTCCAGTGCTGATTCAAGGAGCAGGAGCTCCTGTGCTGATTCGAGGAGCAGCAGCTCCAATGCTGATTCCAGGAGCGAGAACGGGGTGCCTCTCGAAAGGGGGGACCCTGCCACAAGTTCGCCATTGGCGACCACGGGGAAGGGGTCGTGCTGCGGCCCGACCCCCCTCCGCTAGCCCTTCGTTGAAGGGCAGGGGAGGAGCCCGTACGCCTAAACCCGGTTCGGGCCAAGGCTCCACCAGCCGCCATGGTGCGGTCTGGTGCAACGGCGGGACCTGGGTCTGTGAGATCTGCTATCCAACTCCCAAACCCCGCCGCTGGGACGGGGGGCTTGGGTACGGTCCCGCCTCGGTCGCCGAGTCCCCTGTCGATGGGGGGGACGAGACCGTGCGTCGGCAAGGTCCACGATGTGGACAGCCGGCAAGCCCGCGCGGGCGTCGCTCCATGCTTCTGCTGGAGTCGACCCCAAGCCGTCAGGGCCCTTTGTGGCAACGGCTTCCGCTCCCGTTAAACGGAGACGGTTGAACACCTTTCCCGCGCGGGAATCGCGCGGTTCGCTGCGGCGGCCGATAGCGACAACTTCCGGCACCGAGATCACTTCTCAGAGGTGCGGGCCGATGAAAGGAGCCCCGGCAATCTTTCTGAGCCGGAGGTCTCCGACCACCCCAGTGTTCAGGGTGAAGGGCGTATGGCCGCATGACGCGGCTACTGGAGAGGAGCCATCCAGCTCCAGTAGGCACAGGGAGGTTAACCGCCGTCAGCAGAAGTTGAGAACCGTCAGCAGACACTAAGCCCAGCGAACTGCTCCTCCCTTCAACGAGCCCATACGCCACGGTCGCCGAGTCCCCCATGGATGGGAGGACGAGACTATGCGTCGGCTAGGTCCATGATATGGGCAGCCGGCAAGCCCGCGCGGGCGTCGGATCTCCATGCTAAGTCAGGTGCCGACTTCCCATCGCATTTGCCCTCCGAGGCAGCGAGACCAAGCTCCGCCGAGGAGGCGTTTGAGAGTACCTCCCGCGCGGGAATCGCTCAGCTTCGCTGCAGCGGCTACCGGCGACAACTTTCCGGCGCCAGGTTCACCTCGATGAGGTGTGGGCCGATGGACGAAGCCCCAGCAGTTCAGCAGAACATGAGGACTTCGGCCGCCCGAGTTTTAGCTCAAGGGGCGTATTGGCCAGGATGGAGCGGATATTGGAGCCCCTCCTGCAGCAGAATCAACAAAATTCGGGGAAGACTTCTCCAAGAGGGAAGGATATTCGGGGTCCTCCATCCCAGCATATGCCTCAACAGAAGTTTACGCTGTCTGCCGTTGAGCAGGCAGCAGGCACGGCTGAAAATTTTCGTCGGAACAAAAGGCGTGATAGAGAAAGCTATTCACGAGCCCATTGAATTCGTCTCCCATATTTTTACTAGGCCAAAAAAGGATGGAGGTTGTCGGGTGATTATTGACTTGACCAGTTGAATACCTTTGTAACATATACACATTTCAAAATGGACACCTTTTGAGACAGCCAAATCACTGCTTTCGCATGGTTGCTTTATGGCATGTATTGATTTGAAAGATGCATGCTATTCAGTGTCCATCCGGAAACATCACCGGAAATTTTTGAAATTTGTCTGGATGGATCAGCTCTGGCAATATCGGGCCTTACCAAATGGGCTTACTACCGCCCTAGGCTTTACTAAATTACTCAAACCTATTATGGCCAAATTACGTATACAACATCATATTGTAATGGCTTATTTAGATGATATTCTGCTTATTGGCAACACTCTGGAAGCGCTGTTTCAGCAACTGTTACTATATTTCAGCAGCTGGGGTTTATAGTCCATCCAGAAAAATCGAAGTTTCACCCATCCCAGGTTATGGATTATTTGGGTTTCACGGTGGACTCTATTCTAATGAGGGCCAACATTCCATTTCACAAGGTGGTGGATGTTTCCCTTGCATGTCAGGATCTCGCATCCGCCAGTATACCATCTATTCGGCATACAGCTAAGATGATTGGGAAAATCGTAGCTTTATTTCCGGCAGCCCGGTTTGGACCTTTGCATTATCAAAATCTGCAAAGGGCCACGATTGCTGCGTTAAAAAAGAACGCTGGTCATTTTGACAGACCTATGGGGCTGCCTTCCGATGCTAAGGTTGAGCTACAATGGTGGGTGTCCAATATTGGCAAGGCATTCAAACCCATTGTTGTGCCCAATCCGGTGGTATATTTGCAAAACTGACGCAAGCTCTCTACGCTGGGGAGCTGCGGACAGCTCTTCTAGTTGTGGAGGCAGGTGGGATCCCCTTGAAGCTAGCATCTTGCTAATACAAGGGATTAACTATTTGAAGCTGCTTGCAGCATTTCACGGACTGCGGGCATATTGTGCTAATCTTAGTGGTACTCATGTCCGTCTCCAAATAGACAACACTACAGCGGTGGCATATTTAAACCATATGGGCGGTACCAGGTCAGTCTCTTGTGACAAATTGGCTAATACTATTTGGTGCTGGTGTATTGATCGAGATATTTGGATTTCAGCTACCTATTTGCCAGGTAGGCTTAATACTGTGGCAGACACCAGGTCACGCAAATTCAATGATAGTTTGAGTGGATGCTGCATCCTCAAATATTTGCCCAAATTACAGCCAAATTTGGCCAACCGGATATCGACCTTTTTGCGTCCCGGTTGAACCATCAGGTACCGACATATGTTTCATGGGAACCAGACCCTGGGGCATTAGCGATTGATGCATTCTCGCTAGACTGGGGGAAGTGGTTTTTCTATGCATTCCCCCCGTTTTGCCTCATCAGTCGGGTATTACAAAAAATCAGGATGGATTCTGCCAGAGGCATTCTTGTCATACCCGACTGGCCCACACAGCCTTGGTATCCCGTGGTCTCTGACATGATTAGTCAACCTTGGGTCCCTCTAGAGGGTTGCCCACATTTGGTTTCTCACCCTGTCTCAGGGGAGTTACACCCCTGCCATGCCTATCTAAAATTACTGGCTTGCAGGTTCTGACCAGGCCATGGATGCAGTATGGCCTTACCACCCGGACCATGAACACCATTGGAGCATCATGTCGAGAGTCAACCAGGCGGAGATATCTCTCCCACATCACCAAGTGGGAAGCCTACTGCAGTCGCTCTCACATCACCTGTGATGATGTCTCCATAGCCGACGTCCTGGAATTCCTCGCGGGGTTGCACCATGATGAGCACTTGAGTTATACTGCCATCAACAGCGCCAGGAGTGCGCTATCATTCTACCTCAACATCGAGGTAGGATCGAACAGGCTAGTGTCCAGGCTTATGCGGGGAATATTCAATCTGAATCCGCCTACACCACGCTACAACATCACCTGGGATGTCAGGGATGTACTTACCCTGCTCAGGTTGTGGTCACCCATGGAAGGGTTACAGCTGGACCAACCCACTATGAAATTGGTGATGTTACTAGCGCTGACTTCAGCACAGCGGGTTCAGACGCTCCACAAACTACGTATTGACAGGATGACGTCGACCCTGGGAGAAGTAGTCCTTTTTATCGATGAGCTACTTAAGCAGCATAGACCTGGGTGCACAGGGCTGCAGCTGAAGTTCCCGGCATACCCTGCAGATGCTCGGCTATGTTTAGCCACTCACATCCGTTACTACATCAAGGTGACGAGGAGCATCAGAGGAATGGAGTTGTACCTGCTTGTCACTCACAAAAGACCTCACCATCGAGTGACAGTCCAGACGATATCCAGGTGGCTCCGGATCGTCCTGAATAAGGCAGGTATTGACACTAATGTGTTTACATCCCACTCCACCAGGGCTGCATCTACGTCGGCGGCGAAAGTCATGGAGGTACCCATGGACCATATCCTCGCCACAGCAGGATGGGCGAATGAAGCTGTGTTCCAGCGATTCTATAATAAGCCTGTTGCTGCTCCCCTTCAGTTCGCAGAGGCCGTGCTGAACGCCGGGTGTGAACGTGGGGATGTCCCTGATTAAAAGGGTGTTATTTGTTGTGTTATTAACAAATCTTCTTTTTGTTTCAGTATAACCTCGTTTCGTCAACTTGTTTACTCCAATCCATCCTTGCTAGTGGTGTGTCCGCATGGACGTTGTCCAGGGCGTGTAATCACAGAAGCTTTGAAGTCTTCACGAAGTCACTCACGTGACTCCGAAATGAAATAGTAAGATTGAACGAGAACTTACCAAGTTTGAAGGTTGATCTTTATTTCATGAGGAGTTGCGGTGAGGGATTTCGTGCCCTCCGCTCCCAACCCTCGATCATCTTCAGCTGGTAATCAGAGTCTCTTTAAATCTTACTATGCCAAGTCATTTCTGTTGTTGTTTCTGTGATTCCACACCGCTGCTTTGAAGAATGTCGCGCATGCGTGCCGGCGGGCTCTTCACGAAATCCCTCACCGCAACTCCTCATGAAATAAAGATCAACCTTCAAACTTGGTAAGTTCTCGTTCAATCTTACTATTCTTGATCAGTACAGGTGCCAGATGATACGGGCAGAAGGCAGGAGAATGGGGTTAGGAGGGATGAGACAGATCAGCCAAGATTGAATGGCGGAGTAGACTTGATCAGCTCCTATCGCTTATCATCTGCTTTTATGATCAGGTGATTAACTTCATTATTGCTTTGGTGAACCTTGCTGTGAGCAACATTCTCTGCCATGTTTCTCCGCGTCTCAACGATGACATCAAGGCTTTATCCGAGAAATATTAACCTGTCTATTTCTCATTTTGGCTGCTGACAGGGCCGCTGTGTATCTCCTAGTCTTTTCTGTTTTCACTTCAGATTCACTATTTTCCTTTTTTTTCCCCTTCTTTTTTATCTCGGAGGAAAGGGTGACATTGTTGCTCATCAACATTGAAAGTGCGCGTGGTTTTCCTTGATAGTAAACCTAATGCATTCTAATGGATGGTATGGCAAATGACACAGAGTTTGATGAAGGGCCTGTTATGTGATCCTGAAAAACATCGTTTTATCTGTTGCTTATTGAACTGACTATCACACTTAAGACAACAAAGCTTCTCTGTTCTGCCAAGGCTGACAGGCCATAAGTTACCCTCACAAGGAAACGTAGTGTAACAGAAGCCAGCGGTGACTGAAGCCGTTTTGGGATGGCACCACAATCAGCTATCGAGACCCGTCAGCGGGGCGATGGAATGAGCAAAACTACAAAGGGTGTCCCAGCAAAGGAGCTATAAACAAGGATGCATGCAGCATCACTGCGATCTCACTAGGCAGCCTGCAGTGAACTTTGGTAGCTGCGAGCTTTACATTAAATATACATTTTTGTTTTCAAACACTACAACCAGAATGCAGCACAATCCTTTCACAGATCTGGGGTGTGTTTTTGTGACGAATGCTGCCAACAATTTCTTCAGAAGTTCATAAATGATAGGAGCAGAATTAGGCCATTCGGCCCATCGTCTACTCCGCCACCCAATCGTGGTTGATCTATCTCTCCCTCCTAACCCCATACTCCTGCCATCTCTCAATAACCCCTGACACCCGTACCAATCAAGAATCTATCTATCTCTGCTTCATTGACTTGGCCTCCGCAGCTTTCCATGGCAATGAATTCCACAAATTCACCTAGGCTGTACACTCTGGAGTTTAGAAGGATGAGAGGGGATGTCATTGAAACATATCAGATTGTTAAGGGTTTGGACATGCTAGAGGCAGGAAACATGTTCCCGATGTTGGGGGAGTCCAGAACCAGGGGCCATAGTTTAAGAATAAGGGGTAAGCCATTTAGAATGGAGACGAGGAAACACTTTTTCTCACAGAGAGTAGTGAGTCTGTGGAATTCTCTGCCTCAGATGGAGGTGGGTTCTCTGGATGCTTTCATGAGAGAGCTAGATAGGGCTCTTAAAAATAGTGGAGTCAGGGGATATGGGGAGAAGGCAGGAACGGGGTACTGATTGGGGATGATCAGCCATGATCACATTGAATGTCGATGCTGGCTCGGAGGGCCCAATGGCCTACTCCTGCACCTATTGTCTATTGTTTAGTGAAAATAAATCCCGCCTCATCTCCTTCCTAAAGGATCGTCCTTTCATTCTGAGGCTATGACCGACGTCTGGTCCCGGACTCTCCCACCAGTGGAAACATCCTCTCCACATCCACTCTATCCAGGCCTTTCACTATTCGGTAAGTTTCAATGAGGCCCCCCTTCATGCTTCTAAACTCCAGCGAGTACAGGCCCAGTGCCGTCAAACGCTCAGCGGTTATGTGGAGAAGGCAGGAGAATGGGGTTGAGGGGGAAAGATAGATCAGCCAGGATTGAATGTCGGAGTAGATTTGATGGGCCGAATGGCCTAATTCTGCTACTGGAACCCATGAACTTATAGGAAGCACATTAGGGTGGCACAGTGGTGAAACGGTAGAGTTGCTGCCTTACAGCGCCAGAGACCCGGGTTGGATCCCGACTAGAGGTGCTGTCTGTACGGAGTTTGTACGTTCGCCCTGTGACCTTTGTGGGGTTTTTCTGGGATCTCCAGTTTCCTCCCACACTCCAAAGTCATACAGGTTTGTAGGTTAATTTGCTTGGTGTAATTGTAAATTGTCCCTCGTGTGTGTGGGACAGTATTAGTGTACGGGGATCGCTGGTCGGCGCGGACTCTGTGGACCAATGGGCCTGTATCCATGCTGCATCTCTAAACTAAACTAAAACTAAACTAAAGATAGACACAAAATGCTGGAGTAACTTAGCGGGACAGGCAGCATCTCTGGAGAGAAGGAATGGGTGAGGTCTCGGGTCGACTGCAGGGCTGCCAACTGAGAATCGCGCCTTGGAGCAAATTCTCACGCCCTCACGCTCATGACCGAGTTCTCACGCTGAGTTTAGTCCCTGTGCAGTTTGTCCCTTTGCGCCGGCTGCCAGCGATCTGTGCGGTCTGGGGAAGCGCGCCGGTTGACGGCTGTGAGTGACGTCGCTTCTCTTTGGTCGAATGTGCAGCTGCCGACAACATGAAGCAGCCGGTGATGGAGCTAACCAGGTGCATCAGTTGTCAAACATGGAGGGGGGGGGGGGGCGACGACGATGACCACAATGAGGCCAAACATCTAGGACAGGGTTTTTTTCAATTCGTTTTCGAGAGGTCGGGGCAGGCGAGCCGAACTGAGAACTGCAGCCAGTCCCTGGGCACACAGAATGCCAACTTGATCATTATGGACAAATTGGGCCAGCCATGTACATGTTGTATAACTGACTATGTAGATCTGAATGGGTTTAGAATTACCATTTAAGCAAAATTGCCCTCACTTTCCCCATTTTGTTTCTTGAGATTAATATCCCTTTGCTCAGTTAACAGCGTTAAAGTACTTATGAGGTAGAGTCAGGAAAGGGAACATGTTATTTTTTTTTTAGTTTGCTTTAATATGTCAGTTGATTTTTTGTTGACTGCCATAATTTCTGAAATAGTCTTAAAGTAACTTAACTGTTATAAAGCGGTAATAAGTGATTTGTGTCCAAACAATTGGAACTTGCATAAAATGTTTGAATTATTAGCTTGGCTGCCAACTCTCACACATTGAGACCCGCGTATTTCACAAAATTCTCATGCTCTCACGCTGATCACAAAATTATATAATGAGATTAGGACCTGTTTTGCTTAACAAATAGTGTAGGAAGGAATTGCAGATGCTGGTTTAAACTGAAGATAGACACTAAAACTAGAAAAACTCAGCAGGTCAGGCAGCATCTCTGGAGAGAAAGAATGGGTGATGTTTCGAGTCGAGACCTTCAGCCTGAAGAGGTTGAAAACCAGCCATAAAACACAATAGCTGGACATGTGTGTTATCCAACTAAGGGCAGAAATCAGAATCATGTGTTCATCTTTATTCACGTGACACCATAATAGATATATTACAGAAATAAATAATTTAATGGGGTGGCACGGTGGTGCAGCGGTAGAGTTGCTGCCTTACCACCACATGGGGTTTCTCTGGATATTCCAGCTTCTCCCATATCTGAAAGAACTGCAGGTTTGTAGGTTAATTGGCTTCTGTAAATTGTCCCTGGCGTGATGGATGGAATTGGTGTATGATAGATTGTTGGTCGGTGTGGACCTGATGGGCGGAAGGGCCTGTTTCCATATATATCTTTACATATATATCTTAATTTAATTGAACCATATATGATTGAATATGTGGCATTATTTTCGTCTTGTTTCTATATTCAAAGGGTAGGGTTGAAACCATCTGAAGAAGGGTTTCGGCCCGAACGTTGCCTATTTCCTTCGCTCCATAGATGCTGCCGCACCCACTGAGTTTCTCCAGCAATTTTGTCTACCTTCGATTCTCCAACATCTCCAGTTCGTTCTTGGACAAGGTTGAATGATTTATTTGTGCAGAACAGTGATGGAAGTCTGACTTTTGCTTTGTTTCTCTGAATTTTTCTCTACATATATGCATAACGGCATGAATATAATCTGATTTCCATACATGAATATAGTCATTCATGTGCTGCACCTGTTGAGCAGAGCTTGGCTCTATTGTGGAATTTAATGTAATTGTATTGTGGAATATAATGTAATTTAGCCTAACCTTATTCATACCTAATCCAATTTAAAGCATAAATGTTGCATCCAAGTGTGAGTTAAAAGACTCGCTACAGTATGCACCAGATTGCATCATTTGTGAAAAATGTAAAAGCTCCTTACCCTGGGAGGGGGAACACCCCCTAACCCCACCCCCAGTTGCTACGCCCCCTCACAATTTCTCACTCTCAACTCGCACCCAATGTTGGCAGCCCTGAGACTAGGACTATATGGAAAGGGCGGGCTGTGCTCTCCGGTTAACAAGGGGGGTTCAAGAGGCACAAACTGGTGATATTTTGTGCTGGTTTTGCTAATCGTTGCCTTTGTGTTCAGTTCTCCTTCTCCCTGGTGAAGCTGGACTTAGCTGGCAAGGGAATCCCACAAGCGAAAAAAAAACCCTGGCTCACCCCCCACCCCCTCCCCCCCCCCCCCCACATCTCTTCCACGCAGACTCCGCTAATTTGCCGTGTCAAATTAGCGTGATGAAAAACTTCTAATTACTGTTTTGAAGGATCATTTAGTGTATTAGAGGCGGCGTCCCAGCCTGCTCCCCCAAGCAGGCACACATTTGCATGCTAATCTGCGGCGCTGAAGCAGGTGACAAAAGGCGCGCACACAGGGATAAAAAAAATTGCCTTGTAACTTATTTACCGTCTTCGTCAGGGATGGGCTCTGACTCGGGTTTTGACAGCAGCTCCCAGAGGTAGGAAGCTGTAGCAGGAAACTTGTGCTGGCTTGATTAGGACAGCGGGAAAGGATCTTTCATCTTCTCTAACACGCTGACGCTCTCTGTCACTCACTGGGATAAGATGAGGCAACCTGAGATTTAGGGGGATAAAATATATAACACACTCAAACCTCTGTGTCTCTGTCTCGCTCTCTCTCCCTCTCTCTCTCTCTGTCTGTCACTCCCTCTGTCTCTATCTATCTCTCTGTCTCTCTGTGTCTGTGTGTCTCGCTCTCTCTCTCTCGGTCTCAGTCTTTCTCTCTCTCTGTGTCTCTGTCTCACTGTCTCTATCTCTCCCTCTGTCTGTGTCTGTGTCCTGTTCTCTCTCTCTCTCTTTCTCTCTCTGTCTCAGTCTCTCTCTCTCTGTCTCTGCCTCTCTGTCTCTATCTGTCTCTCCGTCTCTCTGTGTCCCGCTCTGTATCACTCTCTCTCTCTCTATCTCTCTTTCTGTCTGTCTCTCTCTCTCTCTCTCTCTCTCTCTCTCTCTCTGTCTCTTTCTCTCTCTCTCTCTCTCTATAACCATATAACCATATAACAATTACAGCACGGAAACAGGCCTTCTCGGCCCTTCCAGTCCGTGCGGACCATTTATTTTCCCCTAGTCCCATCTACCCGCACTCAGACCATACCCCTCCATTCCTTTCCCATCCATACACCTATCCACTTTACTTTTAAATGTTAAAATCAATCCTGCCTCCACCACTTTTGCAGGAAGATCATTCCACACAGCCACCACTCTCTGAGTAAAGAAGTTCCCCCTCATGTTACCCCTAAACTTCTGTCCCTTAATTCTTATGTCATGCCCTCTGTCACTATCTCTCTGTCTGTCTGTCTATCTGTCTCTGTGTCCCACTCTGTATATCTCCCTCTCTATCACTGTTTCCGTCTGTCTGTCTGTCTCCCTCTTTCTCTTTCTGTCTCTCTACCTCCAAGAACCTCCAGTTTATTGTCTAAAACTATTTGACTCTTTGAGTTGCATTGTTAAAGCACATCTTGACTGATTCCTTGCAAATGGATAAATGACATACTTTTAAAACCATAGTCAGGGAGTACAGAGAAGGTTCACCGGATTGATTCCTGAGATGGCAGGTCTTCCATATGAAGAAAGACTGGATAGACTCTGCTTGTACTCGCTGGAATTTAGAAGATTGAGGGGGGATCTTATAGAGACTTACAAAATTCTTAAGGGGTTGGACAGGCTAGATGCAGTAATATTGTTCCCGATGTTGGGGAAGTCCAGAACAAGTGGTCACAGTTTAAGGCTAAGGGGGAAGTCTTTTAGGACCGAGATGAGAAAATCATTTTTCACACAGAGAGTGGTGAATCTGTGGAATTCTCTGCCACAGAAGGTAGTTGAGGCCAGTTCATTGGCTATATTTAAGAGGGAGTTAGATGTGGCCCTTGTGGCTAAAAGGATCAGGGGGTATGGAGAGAAGGCAGGTACGGGATACTGAGTTGGATGATCAGCCATGATCATATTGAATGGCGGTGCAGGCTCGAAGGTCCGAATGGCCTACTCCTGTACCTATTTTCTATGTTTCTATGTTTCTATCAACATGTAAGGTCGACCTATAGACAATAGACAATAGACAATATGTGCAGGAGTAGGCCATTTGGAACATACCGAATAGTGAAAGGCGTGGATAGAGTGAATGTGGAGAGGATGGTTCCACAAGTGGGAGAGTCTAGGACTAGAGGACATAGCCTCAGAATTAAAGGACGTTCCTATTCGGAAGGAGATGAGCAGCAATTTCTTTAGTTAGGGGGTGGCGAACCTGTGGAATTAATTGCCCCAGATGGCTGTGGAGGCCAAGGCAATGGATAGTTTTAAGGCAGAGATTGACAGATTTTTTTAAAGTCAGGGGTTATGGGGTGAAGGCAGGAGAATGGGGTTGAGAGGGAAAGATAGAACAGCCATGATTGAACAGAGAGTAGACTTTATGGGCCAAATGGCATAATTCTGCTCCATGCCATACACTCACCTCTCCACTACCTTCATGTAGAAGGTACAGGAGCCTGAAGACTGCAACGACCAGGTTCAGGAATAGCTACTTCCCCACAGCCATCAGGCTATTAAACTCGGCTCGGACAAATCTCTGAACATTAATAGCCCATAATCTGTTTATTTGCACTTTATCAGTTTATTTATTCATGTGTGTATATATTTATACAATGGTATATGGACACACTGATCTTTTCTGTATTCCTGCCTACTATGTTCTGGTGTGCTAAAGCCAAGCAGGAATTTCATTGTCCTATCAGGGACCCATGACAATAAACTCTCTTGAACTCTTGAGAATTCATGAGCCATAAGATAGACACAAGGTGCTGGAGTAACTCAGCTGGTCAGGCAGCATGTCTGGAGGAAAAAGGAATAGGAGACGTTTCTGGTTGGGACATCTTCTTCATATTCCGACCATGGCCAGTACCCGGGTGAAGTCATTGAGCCCACAAGCCCCCGGGTTTAGTGAGACAGAGTGCTCCCAATTTCACTGTGGAACTATCACTCAGCAATAAAGCTGGGAAGTAGTCAGCATTCTATCATTTCAACTTGGATAGTTGGCAAGCCAATGGTGTGACCTGTCGAATTCTGGTCGCCAACGTAACCTGTCCCCTCCAGTGAATCCAATTCCACCCCAGGACGGAGCCAGGCTTCCTTATGAGCTTGTTAATTCTGTTGGCATCCGTGGCCTTCACCTGCAGCCCCAGCATACGACTGTGAACAAGATGGCACTGGCTACCACCGATTGGTAGAACATCTGCAGCATCCTCCTGCAGACGTTGAAAGAGTGGAGCCTTCTTGTACAGCACAGCCGGCTCTGTCCCTTCTTGTACAGAGACTCAGCGTTCCTGGACCAGCCCAGTTTTACTGTCCAGCTCCATCCAAGACCGCAGGAAATTGCAGCGAATTGTGGATGCACCACACAAACCAACCTCCCGTCTATTGACTCCATGTGTACCTCCCGCTGCTTCAGCAAGGCCAGCAGCATAATCGAGGACGTGTCACACTCTGGCCACCTTCTCCCCTCTCCCCTCAGGAAGTGTGAAAACGCACACCTCCAGATGCAACTAAACATATTCAGACGTGTCCTAAACACCACTGTCACATCGAGTCTCCACCACCATCCCTGGCAATGCGTTCCAGCCCCTCCTCCAACTTGCCCCTGCACATCTCCGTTAAAGATTACCCCTTTCATCTTAAAGCTGTGCCCTTTAGGTTCTGATGTTTCCACCCTGGGGAAAAAAAAAGACGTGACTGTCTACGAACCAGTTTAATTTGTTTAATGTTAAACTTTCCTGTCTTACAGCAGTGATTACAATGTATTAGCATAATGCTTATTACCATGACTTATTATTCCAATAACTATTCAGTTAGTTTCAAAACAATGCCTTAATTATCAGCCTAACGTGGTGCTTCTTGCATTTTAAGAAGTAACGCAGGTGCAAAGAAGAAATAAAATCTCAGGAAGCTCTGCTGATTATTTAATTGCTGTGATTGTCAATAGTGTGGCAAATAAATAAAGTAAAACTGTGTACTTGGATCAGAACAAATGTTCCTTCCTTAGAAGATATATCTTGGAGTTGGCTTCACTTTATCTACAGCATGAATTGTGCTTCCAGTTTCCGCCACCTCCTCCCCCGCCACCCACCCCCCCCCCCCAACCCCCCATCTATCTTTCAGTCTGAAGAGGGGTTCCAACCCAAAGTCACCTATTCCTTTTCTCGAGAGAGAAGCTGCATCTATGTTCATCTTGCCTTCTTTAGTTTTTTAGTTTAGTTTGCGGAGATACAGTGTGGAAACAGGGACTTTGGCCCGCCAAAGGTAGACACAAAATGCCAGAGTAACTCAGCAGGTCAGGCACCATCTCTGGTGAGAAGGAATGGGTGACGTTTCAGGTCGAGACCCTTCTTCACAGTCTGAAGAAGGGTCTCGACCCGAAACGTCACCCATTCCTTCTCTCCAGAGATGCTGCCTCACCCGCTGAGTTACTCTGGCATTTTGTGTCTACCTTCGATTTAAACCAACATCTGTGGTTCTTTCCTACACCTTTGGCCCACCGAGTCTGCACCGACTAGCGATCCCCGCACCTTAACACTATCCCACACACACACGAGGGACAATTTACATTTATACCGAGCAGATTAACCGAGAAACCTGCACGTCTTTGGAGTGTTGGAGGAAACCGAAGATCTCGGTAGAACACGGCGGCCACAGTGGCGCAGCAGTAGAGTTGCTGTCGCACGTAGAGTTGTGCCGAAGACCCGGGTTCAATCCCATCTACGGGTGCTGTCTGCACGGAGTTTGTACGCTCTCCCCATGACCCGCGTGGGTTTTCTCCGAGATCTTCGGTTTCCTCCCACACTACAAAGACGATCAGTATTGTCGTTTAATTGGCTTGGAGTATGTGTAAATTGTCCCTAGTGTGTGTAGGACAGCGTTAACATGCAGGGATCGCTGGTCGGCGCGGACTCGCTGGGCCAAAGGGCCTGTTCCCGTGCTGTATCTCTAAACTAAACTAAAATCTCGGAGAAAACACATGCAGGTGACGGGGAGAACGTACAAACTCTGTACAGACAGCACCAATAGTAATCAGGATCAAACCCGGGTTCCGCCTTGGCCTACACGATCGTACCATTGCCAAACATTTTAACTCCCCTTCCCATTCCCATACTGGCCTTTCTGTTTTGGGATGACTCCACTGTCACAGTGGGGCCACAGGCAAATTGGAGGAGCACGTTCCACCTCATATTTCGCTTGAACAGCTCACAACACGGCGGTGTGAATAACGACTTCTCTAATCTCAAGTAACCCTTGCATTCCCTCTCTCTCCCTCCGTCCCTTCCCCCATTTTAGTCGGCCTGCTAGATTCACAGTCCGTATTTCTTCGTTATCACCTCCTCCGCAGCCAACAATGGACCATTGTGGGCTCCATGGCCATCGGTGCTGGCTCTGATTTGTTGTGTACCTTTTCGAACCTCTAGTTTCCCTCTCTCCTGACTCTCAGTCTGAAGATAGGTCACGACTGGAAACCCCACCTATTCCTGTTCTCCGCAGATGCTGCCCAAACCCACAGAGTTACTCCAGCATTTTGGGTCGATCTGCAATTCATTCCTACACATGTAGTGTCACACGTGTGATGGGGTTACTTACTTTCAGAAGCCAGCAAGTAGTATTATGTGTAGGAAGGAACTGCAGATGCTGGTTTACACCGAAGCTAGACAAAGAAGGGTGTCGCCCCGAAATGTCACCCATTCCTTCTCTCCAGAGATGCTGCCTGTCCCACTGAGTCACTCCAGCATTTTGTGCCTATCTAAGCGGAGTTATATTCATTTCACACACACTGCATTACCAATCCTCGTCTCTGTAATGCACTGGGTGGATGCTGCATATTTGACACGTGCTAATTCTCCCAGCGCTGTGGCTGTTGAGAGCCCCCTCAAGAACTGGCAAGGTTAGAGGTGCACAGTACGGTACATATAGTGGAACAGCTGTAATTGTCTTCACTGCTTTAGTTAACAACTGCTTGGTTTCCATCAGCACTTGCAAAGATGTCTTGTATCATCAGTCACAGCCATGTACAACAAGGCCCCGAGCATTTTCAAAACTCATCGTTCATGCACAGATTTTTTTTTTGTTCTCCCTGCAATGTTAACATCATCTTGAATGTTCGGGAAAAGCGAATAGTTTAATATAATTCATTCTAAGTTATCTGAGTGAACGAATAACAAAATGATTACGTTTCAACATGCGCTCTGCAGATGGAAGGGCGACTTTCAGTGCAAATTCTAACAGACGGCAAACGATATGTGTATATATATATATACTGTATATAGACTTTGTAGAATACCAAGCTGGTGAAATGATTAAGAAGGAACTGCAGATACTGGTTTACACTGAAGATGGACGCAAAATGACTCAGCGGGACAGGCAGCATCTCTGGGGAGAAGGAATGGGTGACGTTTCAGATGGAGACCCTTCACCAGAGTGGGTTGGAAACGTCACCTATTTCCTTGTCTCTAGTGATGCCGCCCGACCTGCTGAGATGCTCCAGCGTTTTGTGTCTATCTTCAAATAAAAAAGATTGTGGCGTTAACATGAGATGACAAAGGATAATTCTTTGTCTGCGGGATAATTCCTGTGAAAGACAAATTAGAACGGATTAAGTATAAAGCCTTTAAAACCACCAAAATAGACGAGCGCATTAAAAAGCAACCAGGCAGACGTGAGAGGGACATAGAAATATAGTTTTACATTGGTTAAACAGTCCACACAATGTATATTTTATCCTGGTTTCTCCCAGCATTTAGATCATAGAAACATAGAAACATAGAAAATAGGTGCAGGAGGAGGCCATTCGGCCCTTCGAGCCAGCACCGCCATTCATTGCGATCATGGCTGATCGTCCCCAATCAATAACCCGTGCCTGCCTTCTCCCCATTTCCCTTGATTCCACTAGCCCCTAGAGCTCTATCTAACTCTCTCTTAAACCCATCCAGCGATTTGGCCTCCACTTCCCTCTGTGGCAGGGAATTCCACAAATTCACAACTCTCTGGGTGAAAAAGTTTTTTCTCACCTCAGTCTTAAATGGCCTCCCCTTTATTCTAAGACTGTGACCCCTGGTTCTGGAATCGCCCAACATTGGGAACATTTTTCCTGCATCCATCTTGTCCAGTCCTTTTATAATTTTACATGTTTCGATTAGATGCCCCCTCATCCTTCTAAACTCCAGTGAATACAAGCCCAGTCTTTTCAATCTTTCCTCATATGACAGTCCCGCCATCCCAGGGATCAATCTCGTGAACCTACGCTGCACTGCCTCAATCACAAGGATGCCCTTCCACAAATTAGGAGACCAAAACTGTATGCAATACTCCAGATGTGGTCTTACCAGAGGCTTATATGACTGCAGAAGAACCTCTCTGCTCTTATACTGAATCCTCTTGTTATGAAATTTCCTACATTCTCTGTTTCTCCCAGCTCTTTGAGTTGCAGCAGAGACGTTGTCTGACCCGCTACCGTTCCCCAGGGTTTCTCCACCACCAATGCCGCTCCTTCAATCATTGACAAGATGTCACCTTCTCCGGGACAAGAAAGTTTCAGTCAATCCCTCGCCCTGTGGACACGAAAGGTGGGAGAGTCTAGGAGCAGAGGTCATAGCATCATAATTAAAGGACATTCTTTTAAGAAATAGATGAGGAGGAATTTCTTTAGTCAGAGGGTGGTCATAAGGGATAGGATTAGAATTCGGCCATTCAACCCATCGAGTCGTCTCCACCATTCAATCATGACTGATCTCTGCCTCCTAATCCCATTTTCCTGCCTTCTCCCCATAACCCTTGAAACCCGTTCTAACCAAGAATTTGTCTATCTCTGCCTTAAAAATATCCGCTGACTTGGCCTCCACAGCCCTCCGTGGCAATGAGATCCACAGATGAACTATCCTCTGACTAAAGAAATTCCTCTTCACCTTCTTTCTAAAAGAACGCCCTTTAATTCTTGGGCTGTGACCTCTGGTCCTTGACTCTCCCACAAGTGGAAACATCCTCTCCACATCCAAAAGCAGACACAAACAGTGGCAGAGTCGAGGACTAGAGGTCACAATAGATATTTTTAAGGCAGAGATAAATAATTTCTTGATTAATACGGATGTCAGGGGTTATGGGGAGAAGGCAGGAGCATGGGGTTAGGAGGGAGAAATGGATCAGCCATGATTGAATGGTGGAGTAGACTTGATGGGCCGAATGGCCTAATTTTACTCCTATCACTTGTGATCTTATAATCTTATGAAAAGCCTGGAGGAACTCAGTGGGACAGGCAGCATCTCTGGAGAGAAGGGATGGGTAACATTTCGGGTCGAGTCCCTTCAGAGGACAGGCTGAGACCCTTCTTCAGACTCGATGGGCCGAATGGCCTAATTCTACTCCTACAACTAGTTTACTGGAAATTCAGTGGAATTTAGTAGGATGAGAGAGTATCTGATAGAAACATATAAAATTCTTGTGGGATTAGACAGGCTGGATGCAGGTAAAATGATCCCGATGTAGGGGGAATCCAGAACCGGGGGGTCACAGTTTAAGAATAAGGGGTATGCCATTTAGGACTAAGATGAGGAAAATCCTTTCCACCTAGAGAGTTGTGAATCTGTGGAATTCTCTGCCACAGAAGGCAGTGGAGGCCAATTCACTGGACGTATTAAAGAGACAGTTAGATTTAGCTCTTGGGGCTAACGGAATCAAGGGATATGGGGAGAAAGCAGGAATAGGGTACTGATTTTGGATGATTAAGAAGGAACTGCAGATGCTGGAATATCGAAGGTAGACAAAAATGCTGGAGAAACTCAGCGGGTGAGGCAGCATCTATGGAGCGAAGGAAAGAGGCAACGTGAGGGTGGGGGGGGGGGGGGGGCGGGAAGAAGAAAGGAAAGAAGAAATGAATAGGAGCCAGAGGACTAGAGGGAGCGCTGAGAAGGGGAGGAGACAGTAAGGACTACCTGAAATTAGAGAAGTCAATGTTCATACCGCTGGGGACAAACTGCCCAAGCGAAATATGAGGTGCTGCTCCTCCATTTTTCGGTGGTCCTCACTCTGACCATGGAGGAGGCCCAGGACAGAAAGGTCGGATTTGGAATGGGAGGGGGAGTTGAAGTGCTGAGCCACCGGGATGATTTTGGATGATGAGCCATGATCATATTGAATGGCGGTGCTGGCTAGAAGGGCTGAATGGCCTACTCCTGCACCTATCTTCTACGTTTCTATGTTTGTGAACTTGTGAACATTGGAAGTTCCTGACTCCCAGGCCAATGGTCGGGTAGTTAGATGTTCGACACATGTATATCGCTGCTGGAGTATGGGGGCATTCGGGCTACGGAGTACATGCGCATTTGTCACGCGGCATAGGTTGTAAAGCAAATCCAGTCCGTCCCGCAGCTCAGATTTTACATCCTGTCACATTAACGTTTCAGAGCACTCAATATAAATATTAAAACTAATAGCTTCATTCTTCAGCTATTACGCCAACGTTCCCTGAAATCATCATAAATCATTCAGAGCCTTTTAGAACATTTACACACTTGGATTTGATGGCAGGGTAAAAAAAAAAAAAAGATGATTGCCAGGATGAAGCTCGAAATCCTAAATAAGACTGAAAAGCTGTTTATAGAAAATTCTTTATTTATTCATCATTTCAAAGTAGGGTTCAATTTTGATGTTAAAAAAAAAAAATCAAAAGTTTAGCCGTCAAGGGATGAAGCTAAACAGTTCTTCCCACACGAAGGCTGGTGGGACGAGGAAAGACCATGAGATTGTCTACCCAAGGTCAATCGATGATATATACGTGAACAGCTAATGGATTGTAAAGGCACATACCAGCATTATGAATTTTTAAACAGAACCTTTTCAACGGAGACCTCCATAAATCAATCATGACTTATTGGGCAGATCAATTATGCAAACTAAAACATTTAATGACAGGTAATGAACACTCCCCTGAGCCCATCAACGTTGCACACATTTCCATCCCCCCCCCCCCCCACCCCCTCCCCCTCGCCCTTCACCTAAACTTTGACTGAGAGAGCTCGGAGTTTTGTCCAGTGAGGTCGTTCACATGGCAGGGTAGAACAGCGATAGAAACCCGGTTTCGATCCTGATTAAGGGTGCTTGTCCGTACGGAGTTTGTACGTTCTCCCTGAGAACTGCGTGGGTTTTTTCTCCAGGTGCTTCGGTTTCCACCAACACTCCAAGGACGTACAGGCTTGTAGGTTAATTGGCTTTGGTAAAATTGTAAATCGTCCCTAGTGTGTGTAGGTTAGTGTTAGTGTACAGCGTGATCGCTGGTCGGCGCGGACTCGATAGGCCAGGGCCAGGGCTAGATTCAGGGACAGTTTCTTCCCAGCTGTAATCAGGCAACGGAGTCATCCTACTGCAACTGGAGAGCAGGTCTGAACTACTATCTAATTCATTGATGACCCTCGGACTATCTTAGAACAGACTTTACTGGCTTTGCCTTGCACTAAACGTTATTCCCTTATCATGTATCTATATACTGTAAATGGCTCGATTGTAATCTTGTATTGTCTTTCCGCTGGCTGGTTGGCACGCAACAAAAAGCTTTTCACTGTACCTCGGTACATTTTTTTTAGGCCCCCTTCGGTCATGGCTGACCATGGGTGTCTCCAGGGTGCTATTCCCTCTATGGAGGACGCCTGTGCGTGACTTTGTTTAACGTGCGGAGACTGGTGCACAGACAGCCACCCCACGGTCCTTGACAGATCTGGGTCAGGATCCAGTAGCATGGAGTCCAAGACGACCGGAGACCCTTTTCTGCTGCTGCCTTCATCCATCCGCCTTCCCAGCTGTTGTGACGCTCCACTAAGGTCAGCCATCGTCCTCCACCTGTTCCACCGTTGAGGTCTTGGTTGGATCGCTCTTTGTCAGAGGCCTCCCCCTCGACCTTACCGCCATGGGTGGCCCTACCAGGAGCATAGCTCCAGACGGCATCACTCTCAGGATTTCAGGTCCACACAAGCCTCTCCACCACGACAAGGTGACAATCCACGGAGAACCTCGGCACACGTGACAATGAACTAAACTGAACTAAGGAGGGTCTGTTTCCGCGCTGTATCCCTAAACTAAACTAAACGTGGCATTGAGCATGTGATAATAACCGCAGCTGTGCTATTTTAGAAAGTTTTCCTCAAACTACCCATGACAGCGGAAAAAAGCCTGCTGTTAAACGCATCTGCAGCCCAGCACAACCTCCCCGCACCACCAAGCGCCCACAACATGTCTGACCTTTCAAGAAATGACGGAGGAAGCAGTGATTTCTGCTCCTGTGGCAATGACATCAAAGATGGGTCTATTTTCAGATCGAAGGAGATAACAGCTTCTTTTCCCCTGAATTTCACATTTCTATTTCATTTCTAAATCTGGTTTCCGGCGACTCTCAATTCTTCAGCGATTTTACTTTGTGCAAATCACTTGCACCGAATTCTTATTCGTTTGGATTTGCAGATGACACATGCATTTCTTGGCTCATGGCTGTTGTGCAAACCAAAGGCAAAAGCCTGCAGGATTTGGAGATCAACCACTGTTGCTATTCCAAATTTCAATTATGTTGCAAAGTCGGAGCTGTTTTTGGGTCTTAATTGGCAGCCATTTATAGTGCCATAGAGTCATACATTGTGGAAGCAGGCCATTCGGCCCAACTTGCCCACATCGGCCAACGTGTCCCAACTACACTAGTCCCACCTGCTCATGTTTGGCCCTTATCCCTCCAAACCTGTCCATGTACCTGTTTCTTAAATGTTGGGATAGTTCCTGTTTGTGAATGTACCACGACAACATACATAGTGAAAGATTAGTCTTTATTCCAAAAGTAATCCAGAACATTTGAACTGCCAGCCATTCATACCCAGCTCGGCGTGGCTTCTGCGAGCTGGCTGACATTGTTAGTGCAGTACCGTGTAGTACTGTAATACCAAGTAATGGGTGGCTTGTATATATGTGTAGGGGAGATTATAAATGGCATGGATTAATAAAGGGTTATCTACATCCTTCCTCTTGAAGAAGCATAGCATATATAAAGGGTGGTTAGTGGAGTATGTATTTCAAAATACCAGTATAAGGTGTGTGCATTTCTTATTTTACCTGTACATGCTTGTACATGTATGAGCACACAAAACAAAACAGGTCATGCACAGTTCAAGTATAGCTGGTGAACATTCCAATCAGATTGGGGACACCGAGGAAGGCAGGGATGGTGCTGGCACCGGTAGATGAATCCCTGGAGTGGCATTCGTGGAGCGTGAGGGAAGACTGACAGGCTGGTCAGGTTAAGGACGTGGAGGTGCCGGTGCATTATCCGGGAGGAGGTGTTGGTGGGTGTGTCAATAGATGCCGTTGTTAACACTGACCAGGTATGAGCGCGGCTCCACGGTTGACCCCAGAATGACTCCGAGGTGGTCATAGCCTCTGAGCGACCGTAAGCGGACAACCTGTCCCTTGTTGAGTGGTTGGAGTGTCGCGGCGATGTTGGAACTGGGATTGACGGCGCTCAAACTTGCGATTCGAGCTTGGCCATAGGCAGGGTGGAGCGGGTTCGTCGTGACATGAGTCGTTCAGCCAAAGACCCCAGGAGAGGGTCGCGGGCAATGTTTTGTAGGTTAAGTAGGTCAAGATAGACATCAGAGCCGGCCCCTGTGTGAGCATTCCATTAGTTATTTTGCAATTATTACTGTGCGCTCAGCCAGGCCGTTGGACTGCGGGTACTCGGGGCTGGTGTTGTGGTGAAAATCCCGGCGTTTCGCGAAATCCTTGAAGAGCTGACTGGAGAATTGAGTTCCACAGCTTGAGGGATGCTCCGTGGACAGAAACGTGGCAAGTGAGGTTTTGAACGACCATGGCTGAGGTCGGGGCTACTGAACAAGTCGATTTCAAACCATCCTGAGTAGGAATCAACTAGAACCAGGTATTGTTGGCTGCGCCACTCAAAGATGTCGGCTGCTACTGTGGACCAGGGTAAGTCCTGCGTGGGGTGCGGGAGAAGCGGTTGTTTCTGTTGGTGTGGGGTCAGGCTATTGCAAATCGGGCAGGCAGCAACTTTCTCAAGAATGTAGTCAGCCATGTTAGGCTAGAAAAGCATATCTTTTGCGTGTTGGAGGGAGGTGGTGCTGTTTGCATGGCCAGCCGTGGTGGTTGACAGTGACAAGCGATTGTTGCGTTTTGTCTGCAGCTGTTTGTGCCACTTGGATGTCTAAGCCCGCGGATGGAAGGCAGAAGACCATCATAACCGTATGTAGATAGTTGGTACACAGTTTTGCCAACGGTGTCTAGGCCCATATCATGGCAAGCATCAATGCCCAGAAGGAGGGGCACTTCCCCTCTAATGATGATAAATTCCAGATTGTAAACTTGAGACGCTAGATTCCATTGTAGTGTGACTTTACCAACCGGTTGCAACTCCCCCCCCACCCCCGCCCCCCACTTGGAGTTTGTTTTTACGACAGTTTCATTGTTGTGAATTCTTTGGAAGTCTGATAAGGAAAGAACATTGCACCGTGCACCAGTATCTATCTTTGCAGCGACTTTGGTATTGTTGATACTGAGCATAGTCATGGGATCACTTTTTTTAGACGGTGAGTCGGGTATACAGGAATGTATGTTTTGGCTGTCTTCTTGCAGATGCTGCAGTTGTGGTTCTGCTGGAGCTGTTATTTCAGTCAGTACCTCGTGGGAAAGTGTGGGCTCGAGCGCATTGAGAGATTGTTGTGGCTGGGCCCTGTTACCACGAGCACGGCAACACCGGATTATGTGTTTTTTTCTTTTTACAGTAGTGACATTTTTTACAGTAAACGAGGCATTGCTCACGAAATTTTGGCTGCGAGCATTCCAATTGCCACAGTTATGGACCAGAGGGTCGGTTACCCTCCCTGGGGCTGTAGGTGGTTGTCGAGGGGTTGTTAATGTTTGTCGTGGGGACCTATAGAAGGCATGGACATTGTAGGCAGAGTGGGGTCCCAATCCCAGGGATTTGGTATGGGTGTGAGTGTACTCAGCAACCCAGCAGGCACGTCCAACCTTAGCTAGTGTGAGCTCCTCATCCCTCATCCCGGAGTATTTCATTTCTCACCTTGTCATTCAGGATGCCATACACAAGTCTGCCGCGGAGGAGTACATCGTGGTCCTGAAAGTGGCATCTTGCAGCGATGCTCTTCAGGGCACTGATGTAGAATTCGACCGTTTCGCCTTCATGTTGCCTATGGGAAAATAATTTGTGGTGCTCCATGATAACGTCAGTGCGAAGTTAGCACAGGTCATGGAACTTTCGGAGGAGGCAGGTGGGGTCTCTAATAGTCTCTGCTGGGGTCACAACCTGTGTTACCGCATCGGTATGTTCTGGGGCACAATAGAAATCCTGTGCCCGCAGGGCAGCCTCTGTGCCCGCTACATTGAGGAGAATTGATGCAATGGTGTGGGTGGGCAGCATCAATGAAAATTCCGAATTCCACCTCGAAGATGCACCAACATTCGGCAAGTTCACTGTCGAATATCAGAGGATTGGGTTTACGAAATGACCCGGCCATGACACACAGCGATGGTCCATCGTAAAAAAAAATAGACTAAAATAAATTCAGGCAAAAGAGTTGGAGATGTGGCTCAAAGATTCTGACACCATGTTTGTGAATAATCCACAACAACATACATAGTGAAAGATTTGTCTTTATTCCATAAGTAATCCAGAACATTTAAACTGCCAGCCATTCATACCCAGCTCAACGTGGCTTCTGAAAGCTGGCTGACCTTTGTTAGTGCAGTACCGTGTAGTACTGTAATACCATGTAATGGGTGGCAGCATATATGTGTAGTGGAGATTATAAATGGCATGGATTAATAAGGGTTAATCTACAGTCCCTGCCTCAACTGCATCCTCTGGCAGCTTGTTCCATACACCCACCACCCTTTGTGTGAAAAAGTTACCCCTCAGATTCCTATTAAATCTTTTCCCCTTCACCTTAAGCCTATGCCCTCTGGTCCTCGATTCACCTACTCTGGGCAAGGAACTCTGTGCTTCCTCTCACGATTTCATACACAACATCTATTTGATGGAGCTTCAGTGTGCACCATGAAAAGCAGAAGGATTCATTGCTGGGTATGTAACTGTGGCTAAACATGCCTCTTTGCAATGCATGGTCAGAATGTTGACAATGTTAAGTTCCGATCTTTTCCTTACCGTAGAACTCTGATCGATGGCCAAATATCCTTCTTAAAACATTACCTCACTATGCCATGCTGCATTTAGTTTTTATTGGAAGCCTTCAGAGTTGAATTGGGAACTTGGGGCGGCACGGTGGCACTGTGGTAGAGCTGCTGCCTAACAGCGCCTGTGACCCGGGTTCGGTCCTGACCACGAGTGCTTGCCTGTACGGAGTTTGGACATTCTCTCCAAAGGCCCTGATACTGAGCTTCCCTTCCATTGACTCCATCTACACTTCACACTGCCTCTACAAGGCAACCAACATAATCAAGGACGAGTCTCACCCCCCGGTCACTCGCATTTCTCCCCTGAGGCAGCTGAACCACCCTACCAACAACTAGACAGCAGTCCTGAGCTACTAACTACCTCATTTAAGTCTCTTAGAACATGCATGGAAATTGCTATCAAAACATGGGGGGGGGACGCAATTTCATGGCGGCCAAGCGAGCGCATGCGCGCACACACACGCACCCGTGCGCATGCGCTCACACGCGAGGCTTCAGCCGTAGGCCCTGTGGACGGTAATATCGGAAGCTGACCTGGTTGTTGAGCAACTTAGAACTCCCGAAACAGCAGCTTCGTCCTCCCCGAATCTTGGGGCTTCAATCGGCCCGTTCGCGGAGTCTTTTATCGCCCGGCGGGGGCTTCAACATTGGGAGCCTCGATCGCCTCGATCGCTTCGATCGCCTCGATGCAGCAATTTGACCGCGGGGCGGTGGAAGATCCCGCGGCTGATTTTAAGCTGCGCCGGGTCGGGCGATGAAAGGCCCCGAGAAAGGGCCGATTCAAGCTCCGCTCTATGATCTTCGCTCCACCAGGACGTCTCCTCCAATCACCGCGCTCTATCCTCAATCCCACCCTCTAGTTCCGCCTCTGACCGACACCTCCCTCCTCCAGTCATCGCGCTGAATCATCACGGTTCCCCCCCCCACTGCCACTGCCTGCTGACTGACGTCTCTCTCGTCCAATCAGCGCCCTCGATCCCTCAGTCCTGCCCCCACTCTCTCGCGGAAAGCGAAGATTTTTAATAGATTTTTTTTCACCGAGTTTTAAAATCCGGATTACAGAACATGGGGGGGATTGTCCCCGACCTCTCAAAACATGGGGGAGGGGGGGAATGTGTCCCCCTGTCTTCCCCCAGGATTTCCATCCATGTCTCAGACGATCTTTATTTGGACTTTACCGGAGATGTGAATGGGTGCTCTTGACAACGAGCCACCATTTGGATGAGTCTAGCACTAACAAGTCAAAGAGTAAAATCAAAGTCAGTGGCAATCGGGCAAAATGATCCAGTTGCTGGAATCTTACCTTCGGCCGCGGGATCTTCCACCGCCCCGTGGTCAAATTGCTGTGTCAATTCTACAGAGAAAGATGACTGAGAATTTTTGAGGTCATGAAGTATAGAACAGTACAGCACAGGAACAGTCTTTCCGGGTGCTCCGGTTTCCTCCCACACTGGTTTCTAGGTTAATTGGCTTCGGTAGAAGTGTCCCGCGCATGTCGTGTTGCTGTCTCAGCGCTATATGACTCCACCACCAGATACTTCAGTCACACCCGTGTGGGACTAGTTTGAGTGTCAACGGCGTGCACCCCGGGGTATTTGTCAGATTTTCAAGAACAAGAACGAAAAAGTACGGGGAGCACCACTTTGAATGTAACTGGAAGAGCTTTAAATAGTTCCCAAATGACCAAGCTACTGTTGGCGTCCGCACACAACATACTTGGATTGAAAAGCATTTGAAATTGGGAAGGTAAAAATGTCATGTTTTCCCACACACTTTAGATTCTCAACCACAAACAGACCCAAGTACATCTACATGGGAGAGACACGTTGCTAATGTGATTGCTGTTTGATTGCCATGTGAATGATTAAATCTCTACCTTATGTCTCCATGGAGAAGATGATGAGGCAACAATGCAAATGTCTGTACATGCCTAAAGGCCTTAATAAAAAAAACTGAAAGGAAGAAAGCCACAACAATAACTAATGATATACTACTCCAGCTATCATTGTTACATTTCTTGACAGGGGGAAATCTTTAATGCAGAAAATAGTAAATTATCACTTATGGAGATATATTGGCTAACTTTGAAATTACCTCCATCTCCGTCATTCATGAAGTGCGGCCCGTTAATTGAAATTGTTTTCTTGGTTTTGTTCGAAGGCATCGCAATTCAGCGAAGCTGCTCCATGATATCACTTGAACCACCCCCTTGCACAGAAGGTTATCCGCTTGTTTCTAATCTTAAAAAATGAAGATATTTAATCACCACCATTATTATTAATTGTTTGTTGCCTCAAACCGGGTCAAGCGCACAAATGGGGCAGGGAACATTAAAAGATATTGTCGCAAATAATTTGTATTTGTTACAATTTCCTTGTCCTTTAAATTATTAATACGAGCAATTCCAGCGTATTTTTTTTATAAAGTGGCAATAGGTGACCCTGGACCTGCCACCTGCATATTACCACAAATTTACCGAGCTTACGAGTTATTACCTATGATGGCATTAAAGGGGATTAGGTTTTAGCTGTCAGCTGCCTGCTCATTTATTATTACTACTAACAAGCTTCAAAGAGAGATACAATGAGTTCATTTTCCCTAGTTGGTTGATTTAGAATTCGGGTTGCTTTAATCTTTTCATATAAATAGGCAAACAAAACAATACACAGTTCGTGTGCACTTATGAAACATTCAAGGATTGTAAACTGGTGTCTAGACAAGAAATTGTAATGTATGCAGAATCTTTATTTCATATAAAGTTTGAAAATATGTCAAAGCAATAGAAAATACGCACACAAATATGCACCCACACAAACGCACACATACATGCACGCAAATGCAGACATACACACACATGCAGAGACACACACACACACGCACACACATGCACACATATGCACGCACACATATGCACGCACACCGATACACACGCACACACATATGCACAACAGGGTTAGTTTCTATCTCCCTTTCCAAAAGCACTTTGGGCACGCCTTTGCCGGAAGGATTGTAGCAGGGCAAGGTACAGCTCACTGTGACCTCCTCATCCCACGATGAAGCAGGATGGCTGTGTAGGTCTGGCGGTGGTGGCAAACCAAGCACTTGAACTGCTGCCGTCCCTCTTCTCAGCTTACTCCCCCACTGCTGGTGGGGAGGGAGTTCCACCACTTGGATCCCGTGACGTGGAGCTGGTAATATATTTCCCAGTCAGGACAGATTGGAAGCTACATAGGAACATGCAGACAATGGTGTTCACCTTCTTATGCTGTCTTTTGTCCTTCTTGATGATGGAGGGCATGGGTATGACAAGTGGTGTCGGAATAGCCCAGGTGAGGAACTGTGTAGGAAGGAACTGCAGGTGCTGGTTTACACCAAAGATAGTCACCTTGCATTATCTTTAATTCATTAGTTCCATGGTCCTTCGATATCCCTCGTTTACCTCTCCACTGACTCTCAGTCTGAAGAATGGTCTCGACCCGAAACGTCGCCTATTCCTTTTCTCCAGAGATGCTGCCTGACCCGCACTGAGTTACTCCAGTTGAGGAACTGTTTTCTATGTGACAGACTCTCAGCCTGGTGGGCAGCAAATTAATTTTTTAGGCTGAAAAATAAGTGGATTACTTTGCCCTGTGTAGTTTTGAGCTTTCTTGGGTGCTGTTAGAGATCACTGTAAGAAAGATCATTTGGGTTAGGGTTAGAGTCATGGAATTATAAACAGGCCCTTCGGCCCAACATGTCCACACCAACCAACATGTCCCAGCTGCGCTAGTCCAACCTGCCTGCGTTTGGTCCATATCCCTCCAAACTTGTCCTCTCCATGTACCTGTCTAACTGTTTCTTAAATGTTGGGCTAGTCTCTGCCTCAACTACCTCCTCTGGCAGCTTGTTCCATACACCAAAAAAACTTACCCCTCAGATTCCTATTACATTTTTTCCCCTTCACCTTAAACCTGTGACCTTTGGTGCTCCATACACATACTCTGGGTAAGAGACTCTGTGCATCTACTCGATCTATTCCCCTTCTGCAGTAAGGCAGAAATATGCCATCTTTACTCGGCTGAACCTGTAGGTGTGAAAAAGCAACATGGTTGGCACCGAATGCTCCTTCATATATCTTGGCTTGGCACTCAGCTGTTCCAAATGCCAGCTACCAATTACCGTTGGGATAACATGGCACAGAGCCCCCAATGTCATCTAAAGCACCTGAGTTGGTTGAGTTTCCTTGGAGTAAATATCACCGAGAACCTGTCCTGGACCGCGGCGGCACGGTGGCGCAGCGGTAGAGTTGTTGCCCTACCGCACCAGGGACCTGGGTTCGATCCTGACTACGGGTGCTTGTCTGTACGGAGTTTGTTCATTCTCCCTGTGACCTGCGTGGGTTTTCTCCAAGATCTTCAGTTTCCTCCCACACTCCAAAGGTACCAATTGGCTTGGTATGATTGTAAAGCAATGACTAGTGTGCGTGGTGTCGTGTTACTTTGTGCGGGGATCGCTGGTCGGTGCGGACTCGGTGGGCCAAAGGACCTGTTTCCACGCTGTATCTCTAAACTAAAGCACCCTTATTGAAGCAACGGCCATGAACGCACACCAAGTCCTCAACTTCATTAGAAGGCTTACGGAGTTTGGCATGTCCTCAATAACTCTCACCAACTTCTGCAGATGCATGGTTACAATAGAAAGCGTTTTATTGGGATGCATCACAGAATGGTTTGTGAACAGCTCCATCCAAACCCGCAAGGAATTGCAGAGAGAATATGGATGCAGCCCAGACCATCACACAAAACAACCTCCCTTCCATTGACTCCATCTACACTTCACTCTGCCTCGGCAAGGCCAGCAGCATCATCAAGGATGTGTTTCACCCTGGTCACTCCCTCTTCTCCCCTCTCCCGTCAGGCAAGCTGTACAGAAGTGTGAAACCGCACATCTCCAGATCCAGGGACAGCATCTTCCCATCTGTTATCAGGCAACCGAACCATCCTACCACCAACTGGAGAGCAGTCCTGAGCTGCTAACCACGTCGTTGATATCCCTCAGACTATCTTTAATAGGACTTTACAGGACTTTGCCAGAAATGAGAATGGGTCCTCTTGACATTGAGGCAGAAATCAGCACCAACAAGTCTGATTATAATCAAAGTCAGTGGAAATCGGGCAAAAGTATCCAGTTGTTGGAGTCTCACCTGTATGTAGAAAGCTGGCTGAGAATTTTTTAGGTCATGAAGCACAGAACAGTATGGTCAAGGAACAGGGTGTTCGGGAGCTCCGATTTCCTCCCAGTCTCCAAAGTTGTACAGTGAGGTTCTCCCTGTGGCTCAGCACTTCCCCTCCCATTCCGAATCTGACCATTCTGTCCTGGGCCTCCTCCATGGCCAGAGTGAGCACCACCAGAAATTGGAGGAGCAGCACCTCATATTCCGCTTGGGCAGTCTGCACCCTAGCAGCATAAACATTGACTTCTCCAATTTCCGGCAGCCCTTGCTGTCTCCTCCCCTTCTCAGTTCTCCCTCAGCCCTCTGGCTCCTCCTCTTCCTTTCTCCTTTCTTTCTCCTTCCTACATCAGTCTGAAGAAGGGTTTCGGCCCGAAATGTTGCCTATTTCCTTCGCTCCACAGATGCTGCTGCACCCGCTGAGATTCTCCAGCACTTTTGTCTACCTTCCAAAGTTGTACTGGTTTGTAGGTGAATTGGCTTTGGTAAAAGTCTAACTTGTGGCAAGTGTGTAGGATAGTGTTATTGTATGGTAAACCAGTGTTGGGTTGATTGCTGGTCGGCGGGGACTTGGTGGGCAGGAGGGACTGTTTCTGCGCTGTATCTCTAAAAGTCTAAAGGTCTGTGGTAAACTCTAAAGTGTTTTGGTGCCATTTTCAAAGTCTAGTGTGCGCTCTAGTTCTTATGAGCGGTGTCCGATCCAGGCGAACCCTAGGCTGCTGCGGGCCTCCCATGGACGCCACAGCCTTCTCCTCGCCCGTCCACCTTGGTGCCAAAGGGGGTGGGAGCATCCCGCAGCCGACTTTGAGGGGGCGGTGGGCCAGACCCCGGTTCCCTCTCCTCTCGTACCGGCCTTGCTCCTCGACCGTCGTGCCCTTCGTCGCCGGCGGCTCCATCCTCTGGTCTTCGGGGGATGAGCAGGGGGCGGCTCACCAGCCTCCATCTCTAGGCCATGGCCCACTGGGTCTTAGCGACATCCCCCCCCCCCCCCGTACGGGAAAAAAATCACCGACCATGAGAGAAGATTGAACCGTTTCAAACTGTCAGCCTTCAATAATCTGGCAACTCAACTGCGACTGGCACAATAATTGTGGCAAGACAAAGAGGGTGACTGACTCAGCCTAACCTCTTCCAACCATCTACAAGGCATAAGTCAGGGGTGCGATGGAATAATCTCACTTGCCTCAATTAAAACAGCTCCAATAACAGTCACGAAGGTCAACACTGGAACAAACCAACCTTTGAGGAGGCAGCATATTCATCACCATAGGTATCATGGCCTCCATCACCAGTGCCTGCCATAGCAACAGTATTCATCTGCACAGTTTACAGGCTGCACAGTTCTACATCTACAAGGTTTTGGTTTGCACTCTCTATTCCCACATCTTGCACTGATCAATGTGTGTGGGGCCATCCTTGATTTTAAAGCTGTCCTCCAAGTTGCACCAACCTAACCTGGAGGGTCGCCAGGGCAAATGGTCTTCAGCGTAAGGCCATGAATCCTGCACTTTCCGTTGTCTGGTTAGCACTCAACAAAAGCTTTTCACTATACCTCGGTAGTTTAGTTTAGTTTAGTTTAGTTTAGTTTAATTTAGTTTAATTTAGTTTAGAGATACAGCACGGAAACAGGACCTTCGGTGCACCGAGTCCGCACTGACCAGCTATACCCGCGCACTAACACTATCCTACACACACTGGGAACAATCTACCATTATACCAAGTCAATTAACCTACAAACCTGTACGTCTTTGGAGTGTGGGAGTGATTCCGGGGAAAACCCACGCAGGTCATGGGGAGAATGTGCAAACTCCGTACAGACAGCGCCCCGTAGTCAGGATTGAACCCGGGTCACTGGCGCTGTAAGGCAGCAACTCTACCGCTGCACCACGTGACAATAAACTAAACTCAAACTGGGATTCGAAAATGGCACCAGAAACTGGCGACTCTGTAAGCTATTTCAGAGTTCTACTGCTATACACGTGTACTGTATCTGAGATAATTTCATCTAAGAGGTAACTACGAGCTTACAAATAGTGATGTTTGTTCTGACCTGTATCCAAAAATTAATTTCACAGTATCACAGTACATGTGACAATAAAGTACCATCGAACCATTGGAAACATATGGTGAATGCAACGTCAATACACAGGGTGATCAAGAGCCAGTGGGTGTACGTTTAAGGTGAAGGGGGAAACATTTAATGGGAATGTGAGGGGTAACTTTTTTTGCACAAAGGATGGTGGGTGCTTGCAACAAGCTGCTAGAGAAGGTGGTTGAGGCAGGGACTATTCGACCCTTCAAGCCAGCACCGCCATTCATTGTGATCATGGCTGAGCGTCCCCTATCAATAACCCATGCCTGCCTTCTCCCCATATCCCTTGATTCCACTAGCACCTAGAGCTCTATCTAACTCTCTCTTAAATCCATCCAGTGATTTGGCCTCCACTGCACTCTGTGGCAGGGAATTCCACAAATTCACAACTCTCTGGGTGAAAAAGTTTTTTCGCACCTCAGTCTTAAGTGACCTCCCCTTTATTCTAAGACTGTGGCCCTGGTTCTGGACTCGCCCAACATTGGAAACATTTTCCTGCATCTAGCTTGTCCAGTCCTTTTTCAGTTCCGTCACAATTCAGTAGACACTCAGTGTTGTGTAGATTCCCAGCTCAGACTGAGAGTACTGGCCGTCCCTCGCTTTCTTGCAGCGACTGAGCCACGTCCAGACCTCTGGGTTTTATAGCCCCCCCACCCGGAAGGGGTGTGGCCATCATCACGCTGATTGACAGGAGAGAGAATCTCAAGATTTTTTAAACACTCATAACTCTTTCATTTTTCATCTATGGGAAAAATCCTCGGGGCTAATCATTGGAGGAGGACTCTGAGTGAGATGGCCAAAAAAAAAAATCACAGCCATATATGATAGCGTTTTTTCTAAAATCAAACAACAGCGCAAACAGGAAGTGGTCAAGATGAGACTTTTAATTATATAGATTCAGACAGGTACACGGATAGGGCAGGTTTAGAGGGAAATTGGACAAATGCAGGCAGGTGGGACTAGTGTAGATGGGGCATGTTGGTCGGCGTAGGCAAGTTGGGCTGAAGGGCCTGTTTCCACACTGTATGACTATGATTCAAACTCATTTTATTGCTATAGTGGAGAAATAATGGTTGTCCAGGGCAGTGTAGCTATATGTGACCGCACACTGCTTGACATCCATGTTTTCTGTATTGGCATCCCAGCACTCTGCTGGTGGACCTAACTGGGCTGTGAATTTTAAACTTCTGGTTTACTACATAATTTATGATCAAACTATTCATAATCATGAGTTGCCATGATGATTGAGGAATAAAAGCGAGTGTCCATTTTATTGATCTTACAATCTCTCAGCCCTGAACCCTTCCATCTTCCCACGTATCCCCATTTATTGTTTGAACTACTGTGGCATTTCAGACCTTCAAAAGCTGAGAGGCTCTTGTAATATAATGTTCAAGATGGTGCCGGCCTTTAAAGTTCACCTTTAATCTTATTACATGGGCAGAGAGAATAATATTCTTTCTATTGACTTATGCTGCAACTTGATCATCGGTGATGTGATGCCATATTCTTTGGTCGGCGAGCAATTGTATAATTTGGGCAGACACAAAATGCTGGAGTAACTTCGGTCTTAAAAATAACGGAGTCAGCAGATATGGAGAGACGGGAGGAACATGGTACTGATTGGGGATGATCAGCCGTGATCACATTGAATGGCGGTGCTGGCTCGAAGGGCCAAATGGCCTACTCCTGCATCTATTGTCTATTGTCTATTGTCTAACTCGGCGGGACAGGCAGCATCTCTGGAGAGAAGGAATGGGTGGCGTTTCGGGTCTAAGACCCTACGGAGAACTGGGAAGGGGGAGGGGATGGAGAAAGATGGAAAGCAAGGGTCACTTCATTGCATTCCCTCCCCCTTCCCCCTTCTCTGACCAGTCTTACTGTCTCCGACTACATTTTATCTCTGTACCGCCCACTCCCCTGACATCATATAAAGCATATAATATAACCATATAACAATTACAGCACGGAAACAGGCCTTCTCGGCCCTTCCAGTCCGTGCCGACCATTTATTTTCCCCTAGTCCCATCTACCTGCACTCAGACATCAGTCTGAAGAAGGGTCTCGACCCGAAACATCGCCCATTCCTTCTCTCCAGAGATGCTGCCTGTCTCACTGAGTTACTCCAGCATTTTATGTCTATCTTCGATATAAACCTGCAGTTCTGCAGTGTGCTATCACATCTAGCAACACTGCCCTGGACAACCACCATTTCTCCACTATAGTAATAAAATGAGTTAGAATCATAGAGTCATACACAGTATAACTTGGGTCTCCTGGATTATATTCTCCGCAAGAATTAGTAGCTGCAGCATTCACAAAACTCACAACAAGAGCAGGGTTGTAAGTAAGCTTTCTCAGAGTAGGAAAATCGAGACCCAGAGGACATAGGTTTCAGGTAAGGAGGAAAAATGTAATAGGACCCTGAGGAGTAACTTTTTTACAAAATGGGTGGTGGGTGTATGGAAAAGGGTACTTCAGGCACGTACTATTGCAACGTTTAACAATCATTTAAATAGGTACATGGACAGGATAGGTTTAGAGGGATATGGGCCAAACACGGGCAGGTGGGACTAGTTGGATGGAACATGTTGGTGTTGACAAGTTCAGCCAAAGGGCCTGTTTCCACGCTGTATAACTCCATGACATTATGACTCTAATCATCACGGAACACTATCACATAGTTCCAGCAAGCAATTAGGAGGCCAAACGATATATTGACCTTTATTGAATACAGATGTACAGGGCGCAGCAGTAGAGCTACTGCCTTACAGTGCCAGAGACCCGGGTTCGATCCTGACTACGGGTGCTTGTCTGTACGGAGGCTTGATAATTATTCTGGAAAGAGATGTGTTCTGTCCACTCTCAGATCATGCCCCTGCTTTAGATATAATAAGATCCATCCTATATGATCTTTATTTATACATTGTATAATTTAATGTACTGCAGAGTTGAGAGGTACAGCGTGGAAACTGGCACTTCAACCCACCGCATCCACCAACAACCATCTCTACACTAGTTTTATGTTATCCCATTTTTGCATCCTACACACTAGGGGATCTTTTGCAGAAGCCAATTAATCTACAATCCTGTACGTCTTTGGGATGTGGGAGAGCCCTGTAAAACCCACGCAGTCACGGGGAGAATGTACAAACTCTGCACCGACAGCACCCGTAGTCAGGATCGAACCCGGCTCTCTGGCGCTGTGAGGCAGCAGCTCTACCGCTGCACCACTGTTTAGTGTTGTTTTGTTTACAGATATAATAATAATAATAATAATAATAATATCTTTTATTGTCATTACACGTAAATGCAACGAGATTTGGTTTGCGACTTCGAGATTTCGTTAGCAACCCTCGAGAATAAGGTTTGTAAAAACGAACATTTGACCAGTGACATCAACACAGCCTAAAGTGCGAGGCCGGGGGAGACAGTCCATAGGGGGGGGGGATGGTACTCAGCAGGGCTGGTTCAGAGCCTCTATAGCTCTGGGGATGAAGCTGTTCCTGAGTCTGGCATAGAAGGCCTTGTAATGTCTGCCGGAAGGGAGTAGTTCGAACAGTCCATTACAAGGGTGAGAGGAGTCTTTATGGATGCTGACGGCCTTCCTGAGGCACCGTGTGTGGTAGATGCCCTCCAAGGCTGGTAGCGGTGTCCCAATAATCTGTTGCGCTCTGTGGACAACATATAGCGCAGAAACAGGCCCTTCAGCCCACAGAGACCCCGCCGACCAGCGATCCCCGCACACTAACACCATCCTACACACACACTGGGGACAATTTACAATTTTACTGAAGCCATTTAGCTTACAATCCTTTGCAGGAAGGAACTGCAGATGCTGGTTTACAACGGAAAATGACACTAAAAGCTGGAGTAACTCAGTGGGTCCGGCGGCATCTCTGGAGAAAAGCAATAGGTGACGTTTCGTGTCGAGACCCTTCTTCACACCTGCAAACCTGTACGACTTTGGAGTGTGGGAGGAAACCGGACAACCCCTGGAGAAAACCCACGCAGTAACGGGGAGAACGTACAAACTCCATACAGACAACACCCGTAGTCAGGATCGAACCAGAGTCTCTGACGCTGCATGGGCAGCAACTCTACTGCTGCGCCACACAAAGGCACCTCGAGTCTCCACTCCCTCTCAGTGGAGGTGTGAGAATCGTGTGGAAAGCAGAGAGCCTTTCTAATTACACGTCTACAGAGCCAGCATCTCCTGGCCATGTCCAGATTGAGCCTATTTTACCCCCCTCTGAGTGTGAAAACGATGGTCCAAATCCCTGCGACGCCCTATCCATGCTAACTCCTGCATGTAGCAACAAGCAAATGCCACAGGAACCCCAGATTATCAAGACAATACACGAGAAAACACTATTTTCTGGTGTGAAATGCTGTCACCTTTTACATTTTTCCATCAGCTTCTCCCAGGCAGACGAACTACTTAAACCCAAAAGCTTAAACTCATATTGTTCATTACGACTGAATATTTCCTTATTCAGAGGTGAAAGTTTGCACAAAACGTGTCAAGATGTGTTTGCTCAGTTGGAATATTTATTTAGTTCATGTTATATTTATCTCTGAAAATCATTCTATGTTGTATGATTTAAAGCAGTACTCCCATGTCCCAATGTAATGGTGTCCCAATATTGCAGGGCGGGGGTGCCTGCAATGCTGCTTGAGATCATGTGAAATTATAAAAGGCAGAAGACAAGTGCAAGCACTCTGTTAATACACTCGTCATTTTGCCACTGAGACCACTAATGGCATTTAATGTATCGGAAATTGGTGACGGAGTGGAAATTCATTGTCTGTTAATGTGCAATGAATTGCAATGGGAAAAATATAAGTACGTGGAGCACAGCATCTGTGATCCGGAAGTCTAAAGGAGTTGGGAGGTCATGTTGCAGTTGCATAAGACGTTGGCGAGGCTGCATTTAGAGTATTGTGTTATGGGAAAGATGTTGTTAATTTGGAAAGGGTGCAGAGAAGATTTATTTGCGAGGATGTTGCCAGCGGCGACTACGGAGGGCTCGGGAGGCCCCGACCACGGGTGAACAAGAGAGGAAGAGGACTGAATTTTGGTGCCTTCCCTCACAGTGGAAAACTTTGATACCGCTGTGTGGGGATGTTTATGTTAAAGACTATCGGTCCTGTGTTCTTAATTTTATTCGTATGGCTGTATGGTGACCACAAATGTCACTGTACCAATTGGTGCATGCGGTAATAAATGTCTCTTGTCTTGTGTCTTGTCTTGTCAGTACTCGAGGGTCCGAGCTATAGGGAGAGGTTGAGTAGGCTGGGACTCTATTCCTTGGAGCGCAGGAGGATGAGGGGTGATCTTATAGAGGTGTATACACTCATGAGATGAATAGATCGGGTAGATGCACAGAATCTCTTGCCCAGAGTAGGGAAATCGAGGACCAGAGGACATAGGTTTAAAGTGAAGGGGAAAGGAGTTGATAGGAATCTGAGGGGTGACTTTCTCACACAAAGGGTGGTGGGTGCATGGAACAAGCTGCCGGAGGAGGTAGTTGAGGCAGGGACTATCCCAACGTTTAAGGTACAGTGAAAAGCTTTTGTTGCGTGCTAACCAGTCAATGGAAAGACAATACAAGATTACAACCAAGCCAACCACAGGTTACAAATATATGATAAAGTGAATTCTGTGAATAATGTTTAGTGCAAGATAAAGTCCAGCAAAGTCCGATCAATGATAGCCGGAGGGTCTCCAATGAGGTAGATAGTAGCTCAGGGCAGCTCTCTAGGTGTTGGAAGGATGATTCAGTTGCCTGATAACAGCCGGGATGAAACTTTTCCCTAAGTCTGGAGGTGCGCATTTTCACACTTCTCATAAGATCATAAGTGATAGGAACAGAATTAGGCTATTTGGCCTATCAGGTCTACTCTGCCATTCAATCGTGCCTGATCTATCTCTCCCTCCTAACCCCATTCTCCTGCCTTCTCCCCATATCCTCTGACGGACGTACTGATCAAGAATCTATCCGTCTGTGCCTTAAAAATATCCACTGACTTGGCCTCCACAGCCTTATGTGACTTCTGTACCGTTTGCCTGATGGGAGAAGAGGGAGCGGCGGGGGTGGGACTCGTCCTTGATTATGTTGGCGGTCTTGCCAAGGCAGCGTGAGGTGTAAATGGAGTCAGCGGTCGCATGAGCAGCTTACAACCCAGTGGTATGAATATTGATTCCTCTCACTTCAGGTAGTCCCTGCATTCCCTCTCTCTCTATCCCTCCCCCACCCAAGCCGCACTAGCTTCTCATTTTCACCTAACAAACTGCTAACAATGGCCTGTTTCTTTTATCATCATTACTTTTTTGCATAGCTTTCATTCATTGTTCTTTATCTCTCCACATCACCGTCTATATCTCTCGTTTCCATTATTCCAAACCAGTCTGAGGAAGGGTCTCGACCCAAAACGTCACCCATTTCCTTCCCTCCAGAAATGCTGCCTGTCCCGCTGACTAATTCCAGCTCTTTGTGTCTGTCAACGGAGGAGAAATCAGGTTGATTGGAGCAAATAAAGGGCCTGTCCCACTTGCCGATTTTTCCAGCGACCGCCAGCATCATTGACTGACGTATCAGGGTCGCCGAAAGATTTTGAACATTTCAAAATCCAGCGGCGACAAAAAAAATGTTGCGACACTTGAGGAGACATTGCACGTCAATACGTCGACACGCCGCATCACGCCACATCACGCTGCGTCACACCACGACTTTTATGGTGACCTGATACGTCAGTCAATGATGTTGACAGTCTCCGAAAAAATCGCCAAGTGGGGCAGGCCCTTAACAAGGCACTAAACATGAATGAATGAATAGGGTTATTGGCCAGGTATTCACATACAAGGAATTTGCCTTGGTGCTCTGCCCACAAGTGACAACGACATACAGTGACAGTTAGGAATGACACATCAAACATTAAACGTTAATAATGAGCTAAGCGAGAGAAAGTATCAACAGTACTTCACGATGGACTCTTGCTACCAACAGTTTGTTGATAACTCCTCTAATGTAAAACATTGTTTTCCCCGCCCCACTATTTACAGCGTCACGAAGGGTGACCGACAGTCTCGGAGAATCTAATCATGTGCCGCAAACCCAAGATCAAAGGGATGAACATTTTATGCAGTAGTAGAACAGTTTCCAATACATCACCATGTGGACTTATCACTTTGAGAGATATAGCTGGAGGATGCTCCACACACTCCCTTATGCGCAGATTGAATCCATTATATGAAGTCCTCAGGAGGAAGAGGGCAATTAAGATTGCAGGATCGGCGAAGGGCATCTATCAGATGGGGTTTGGTGTTTAAAATGCAACTTGAGTATCTGTTTAGCAGAAATCTCCGGAGAAATTGTGTTTTTTTGTGTGGAGTGTTGTAAATTAAAATTTGTTTTGTGTGAATTTCTGCCTGTTATCAAATATATCAAATGATGGCTGGTAACTCATTAAAGTGCAAATCATCGTGAGAGCCCAGAAGAACCAAATGCCATTTCCATAATCCGATGATTTTAACATATAATTGCTGTATATGTTGTGTATACGGGGGACCTCATTGAAACATACAAAGTGGCGAAAGGCTTGGATAGAGTGCATGTGGACAGGATGTTTCCACTAGTGGAACAATCTAGAACTAGAGGCCATCGCCTCAGAATTAAAGGATGTTATTTTAGGAAGGAGATGAGGAGAAATGTCTTTAGTCAGAGGGTGGTGAATCTGTGGAATTCTTTGCCACGCAAGGCTGTGGAGGCCAAGTCAGTGGATATTTTTACGGCGGAGATAGATAGATTCTTGATTCGTACAGGTGTCAGAGGTTATGGGGAGGAGGCAGGAGAATGGGGTTAGGAGGGAGAGATAGATCAGCCAAGACTGAATGGCGGAGTAGACTTGATGGGCCGAATGGCCTAACTCTACTCCTATTCCTTATGACCTTTTGACATATGACCTGTACAAGATCGTTTGCCCAATGGTTTACACCTCAGTGAGGACTCTCCGGACAACAATGAGCTTACTGTCCATTAATATTTGCATCCTGACAGAGCCTTGATTTAAAAATAGTCACCTTTCTTTACAGTCTCCTCAATAAAGTTCGCACTTGCTGTCTCTACATTCTCATCCAATCCTACAATCATCTAAATACTGGGCTCTGTCACCTCCTTGAGTCTCATCGCTCTGATGTTTTTGTTTTAGTTTTTAATGTTAGAGATTCAGCGCAGAAACAGGCCCTTCTGCCCATCGAGTCCGCACCGAGCAGCGGTCCCTGCACACTACCACTCTCCTATGTATGGGGTGGAAGGTTGCAACCTTCATGTGGTCCGCCCTGTTTCGACTAATGCAATCAACTCGACGTGCACAAACGGAAGATCAAATAGAACAAGTTGTCCAACAACTTTAGGCTGTGCACGCCACACAAAAGAAGAAGAAGAAGACCACTCTCCTATCTACACATACCAAGCACAAGTTAATGGTTATACCAAGCCAATTAAACCGCAAACCTGTACGTCTTTGGACTGCGGGAGGAAACCGAAGATCTCGGAGACAACCTACGCGGTCACGGGGAGAGCGTACAAACTCCGTGCAGACATGCACCTGTAGTCAGGATCGAACCCGGGTCTCTGGAGCTGTAAGGCAGTAGCTCTACCACTGTCCCACCATGCTGACCTGGTATTGGTGCTAACATTTGCCAAGGTAACAACCATGAGAATTTCATCTCCAAACCTCTCTATTGCCCCTCACCCATTAAGGTTGAGTGAGACATCAGATGTCGGTGCATCAGACTTTGAGCATGACCCATACTGCATACTAGCCAGGTTATGGTCCGCCACAGACTATTTATCAGTACACAGCCATGAGATCAGAGGGGAAAAAATTGAAAGGGGATGTGTGGGGCAAGTGTTTCTTACCCAGAGAGTGCTGGGTGCCTGGAAGGCACTGTTGGGGGTGATGGTGGAAGCAGATGCAATAGCAATGTATAAGAGGCTTTTAGATATGTGCAGGAAATGAAGGGATATGGAAAATGTGCAGGTAGAAAGGATTAGTCTAAGCAGGCATCATGCTCGGCACAGGCAACGTGGGCCAAAGGGCCTTTAGTTTTAGTTCAGCTTTAGTTTAGAGATACAGCACAGAAACAGGGCCTTGGGCCTGCCGAGTCCGCGCTTTCCATCGATCACCCGTTCACACTAGTTCTATGTGATTCCACTTTGCCACGCCCTACACGTTTGGGCAATTTACAGGGGCCAATTAACCCGCAAGCACGCACGTCTTTGGGAGGTGGCAGGAAACTGGAGTACCCGGAGGAAACCTAGGTGGGTTACAGGGAGAACGTGCAAACTCCACACAGACACAGCAGCCGAGGTCAGGATTGAACCCGGGTCTCTGGTGCTGTGAGGTAGCTAGTCTTCTAGCAGTGCCACTGTGCTGCCTGTTCCTGTGCTGTACTGTTACGTTCTAATGTTCTATTTTGGGCCAATGTTCTAATTTGGGCCAGATTCATCTGAGCTGCTTTCACGAGGTTCAAAAAACAGGGATACCGAATTCCATAGAATCACTCCACAGTTTATCTATATGTAGGAAGGAAGTGCAGATGCTGGTTTACACCGAAGATAGATACAAAAACCTGGAGTAACTTGGCGGCTCAGGCAGCATCACTGGAGAAAAGGAATAGGTGACGTTTCAGATCGAGACCCTACCAGACTGAGATTTAGGGGAGAGGGAAACGAGAGAGGGAAAGGTAATGCTACAGTTGTTACAGGAGATTTCAACATGCAGGTAGACTGGGAAAATCAGGTTGGTTCTGGACCCCAAGAAAGGGAGTTTGTGGAGGGCCTCTGTGATGGATTCTTAGAGCAGCTTGTACTGGAGCCTACCAGGGGGAAGGCAATTATGGATTTAGTGTTGTGTAATTAACCAAATTTGATAAGGGAACTTGAGGTTAAGGAACCATTAGGAGGAGTGACCATAATATGACAAGTTTTAATCTACAATTTGAGGGAAAATCGGAAGTGTCAGTGTTACAGTTGAGCAAAGGGGACTATGGAGACATGAGGGAGGAGCTGGCCAAAGTTGACTGGAAAGATACCCTAGCAAGGATGATAGAGGAGCAACAATGGCAGGTATTTCTGGGAATAATACGGAAGGTGCAGAATCAGTTCATTCCAAAGAGGAAGAAATATTCCAAGGGGAGTAAGGATAACCGTGGCTGACAAGGGAAGTCCAGGACAGTATAAAAATAAAAGAGAAGAAGTACAACATAGCAAAGATGAGCGGGAAGCAAGAGAATTGGGTAATGTTTAAAGAGCAACAGAAGACAACTAAAAAGGCAATACGGGGAGAAAAGATTAGGTACGAAGGTAAGCTAGCAAGGAATTCAAGTTATTAAAGCAATTTACCAGCAACCTACTGCAAGAGTAAAGGTGAATGGGTCCTTAACTGAGAGATTTGTGTTAGGAAGAGGAACGAGACAGGGATGTTGTCTTAGGCCTATCGTGTTGGCTATATATATTGAACTATTGGCTCAAGCGATTCATCAAGATAGGGGACTGAGGGGACTAACTATAAGAGACAGAGAAGATAAAATTGGCCTTTTCGCAGATGATGTATCTCACGGAAGTAAACACCTCATTTCCAAGAATGATGGGGATCATAGATGAATTTAATTTTTATGCAGGATATAAAGTGAATATTTCAAAAACTCAAATCCTCCTATTTAATTGTCCTCCTCCAGAAGAAATCAAACAAAATTATAATATTAAATGGGATTCAAAATCAATCAAATACCTAGGGATACATATAACAAAAAATATATAAATGTTGTATGGGGCCAATTATAATCACATCAACCAAAACATAAGAAAGGATATAGAAAGATGGTCCACCTACCCAATGGATTTTAGTAGTAAGATAAATGTCGTGAAAATTAATATTTTGTCAAGGCTATTGTACTTGTTTCAATCTCTGCCAATAGAGGTAGCATTAAAACAATTCATGGAATGGGATAATTTAATATCTAGATTTATTTGGGGAGGAAAGAAGGCCGGAATTCGATACACTACACTCCAGTTGTCAAAGGACAAAGGTGGAATGGCACTTCCAAATTTTAGGATATATTTGTATGCAGCCCAACTTCGACCACTAATTAATTGGTGTGAGGACAGCTATATAGCTAGGTGGAAATAGATTGAGACATATATCCCTGACTTCCACATCCAAACACTCGTGGGAGAAAAAGCGCTTCCTGGACATATCAGGAGTATAATCGATTCAATAACGATATTTACTTTAGAAACCTGGTTCACTCTTACCGGACAACTTAAATTGAATAAAGGACAAAAGGTTTTAAGATGGATTGCTTTGGATAATGAATTTAAACCAGGGATGTATGACTCAACATTTAAAGAGTGGATGAAGAAAGGAATGACTGCATTTTGTACTGTTATTGAAAATGGAGACCTAAGAAATTTCCAAGATTTGAAGGATAGATTTGCACTTCGGAACCAAGACTTGTTTAGATACCTCCAACTGAGAGATTATTACAATAAAAAGGTAAAAATGGAGGCACTAGAAGAAAAAAATCCAGTGATAGAAATGATAGTTAGTGCGTATCATCAAAAAACATTAAGGATTATTTCTAAACTTTATCATAGTTTAATGGAATGTCAAGCTAAAAATACATTTTATGTAAAATTTAAGTGGGAAAAGGAATTTAACATCACAATCTCAGAAGAAGAATGGCATCATATGTGTGTAACACTACAGACATCCACTAACTCACAAAATTGGAGAGAATTTAATTGGAAAATTTTGATTTGTTTCTTTATTACGCCTAACATAAAAAGCAAGCAAATTCTAAGGCAGCAAACATGCTGGAGGCAATGTGGTCAAACAGATGCAAAGCATGCACATATCTTCTGGGATTGCCCAAAAATAGAACCATTTTGGGACAGAGTGAATTCAGAATTAAAGGAGGTATAAGGATATACAATCTGCAAGAAGTGTTCCATTTTATACCTGGGTAATATAAATACAGTGGTGCTGAAGGAAGACCATTAATTGGTTAAAATCCTACTCACAGCTGGCAGAAAGGCCATTAGAAGAAACTGGCTTGCAGCGGACACACCCAGACTTAGACAATGGTTAGACATAGTACAGGAAATATCTGTCACGGAGAAAATGACATATTCTCTAAGAGTGAAAGAAGACGAGGTTAACAGAAAATGGGAAAAATGGATTAGGTATAGAAATGAAAGACATCAACACTGTATAATTTTATAGACAATAATGTAAGTTATTGGAAAATGTTTTAATAAGAAAATAGTTCTGTATACTGCATCATTAATTGTAAACTGAACCCACCGCTACACTGTTGTACGTTTCACTGTATTGTTGTATGTTTTGTTGTTATATTTGTGTTTTATTTGTGTATGCATAAAAGCAATAAAAACTAAAGTGGAAAAAAAAAGCTAGCCAAGAATATAAAGCTTCTTTAGGTATGTGAAGAGGAAAAAATTAGTTAAGACCAAAATTGGACCCTTGAAGACTGAAAAAGGTGAATTTATTATGGGGAACAAGGAAATGGCAGATGAGTTGAAAAGGTACTTTGGATCCGTCTTCACTAAGGAGGACACAAACAATCTTCCTGATGTACCAGTGGCCAGAGGATCTCTGGGTGACGGAGGCACTGAAGGAAATCCACATTAGGCAGGAAATGGTGTTGGGTAGACTGATAGGACTGAAGGCTGATAAATCCCCAGGGCCTGATGGTCTGCATCCCAGGGTACTTAATGAAGTGGTTCTAGAAATTGTGGATGCATTGTTCATTTTCCAAGGTTCTATAGATTCAGGATCTGCTCCTGTGGATTAGAGGGTAGCTAATGTTATCCCACTTTTTAAGAAAGGCGGGAGAGAGAAAACAGGGGATTATAGACCAGTTAACCTGACATCAGTGGTGGGGGAAGATGCTGGAGTCAATCAAAAGAGATGAAATAGCGGCACATTTTGGATAGCAGTAACAGGATCGGTCCAAGTCAGCAGGAATTTACGAAGGAGAAATCATGCTTGACTAATCTTCTGGAATGTTTTGTGGATGGAATTTGGAAAATGGACAAGGGAGAGCCAGTGGATGTAGTGTACATGGAGTTTCAGAATGGATTTGATAAGGTCCCACATAGGAGATTAGTGGGCAAAACTAGGGTCACATGGTATTGGGGGCCGACTGCTGACGGATAGAAAATTGGTTGGCAGACAGGAAACAAAGAGTAGGGATTAACGGGTTCCTTTCAGAATGGCAGGCAGTGACTAGTGGGGTACCGCAAGGATCGGTGCTGGGAGCGCAGCTATTTACAATATAAATCAATGATTTTGATGAAGGGATTCAAAGTAACATTAGCAAAATCGCAAATGACACAAAGCTGGGTGGCAGTGTGAACTGTGAGGAGGATGCTATGAGAATGCAGGGTGACTTGGACAGGTTGGGTGAATGGGCAGATGCATGGCAGGTGCAGTTTAATGTGGATTAATGTGAGGTTATCCACTTTGGTAGCAAAAACAGGAAGGCAGATTATTATCTAAATGGTGTCAAGTTGGGAAAAGGGGATGTACAACGGGATCAGGCGGTCCTTGTTCATCAGTCAATGAAAGTAAGCATGCAGGTACAGCAGGCAGTGAAGAAAGCGAATGGCATGTTGGCCTTCATAACAAGAGGAGATGAGTATAGGAGCAAATAGGTCATTCTGCAGTTGTGCAGGGTCCTAGTGAGACCACACCTGGAGTATTGTGTGCAGCTTTGGACCCCCTAATTTGAGGAAGGACATTCTTGCTATTGAGGGAGTGCAGTGTAGGTTCACAAGGTTAATTCCTGGGATGGCGGACTGTCATAGGTTGAAAGAATGGAACAGCTGGGCTTGTATACTCTGGAGTTTAGAAGGATGAGAGGGGATTTTATTGAAACATATAAGATTATTAAGGGTTTGGACATGCTAGAGGCAGGAAACATGTTCCCGATGTTGGGGGAGTCCAGAACCAGGGGCCATAGTTGACGGAGATGAGGAATCACTTTTTCACACAGAGAGTTGTGAGTCAGTGGAATTCTCTGCCTCAGAGGGCGGTGGAGGCCGGTTCTCTGGATATTTTAAAGAAAGAGCTAGATAGGGCTCTTAAAAATAGCAGGAACGGGGTACTGATTGTGGATGATCAGCCATGATCGCATTGAATGGCGGTGGTGGCTCGAAGGGCTGAATGGCCTACTCTTGTCCCTATTGTCTATTGTTTATTGAGATATGAAAATGTAGAAAGAACAAATGAATGAAAGGTTTGCAAAAGGACAAATCAAAGCCAGCAACGATGACCGAGGAAAGGTGGAGCCCACAATGGTCCATTGTTGGCTGTAGAGAAAGTGATAATGTGTGAAATAGTGCTCTAGTGAAACTAGGCAGGATGGCAGTGAAACTAGTACGACGAATAGGGTGGGGGAGTGACAGAGAGAGAGGGTTGCAAGGTTTACTCAAAGTTAGAGAAAACAATATTCATACTGCTGGGTAGTAGATTTACCAATGATTTGTGCCATATTTATTTATCCTTCTTATCCTTAGAGTTGATGTCTTGCAGCGCAACCAGCGCCCGAGACCCGGGTTCGATCCTGACTATGGGTTCTATCTGTACGGAGTCTGTACGTTTTCCCCGAGACTTGCATGGATTTTCTCCCAGATCTTTGCTTTCCTCCCACACTCCAAGCACGTGCAGGTTTGTAGATTAATTGGCATGGCTAGAATGTAAAAATTGTCCCAAGTGTAGGATGGTGTTAATGTGTGGGAATCGCTGGTCAGCGAGGGCCCAGTGGGCCGATGGGCCTGTGTCCGCGCTGTATATCTAAACTAAACTAAACTTCATGGAGAACTGAAGGTCTGCTGGTGGCACTCCATCAGTAGGACTTTGCTGAGTCCCACTGCCCCAGCCATCTCCTTGTACTCCAAATCCCAAACGCCCCTGTGTAATTAGTTTTCTGCCACGATGGATTCAGTCATGCAGTCCAACTGCTAAGTCCCTCGTAGAGTTCATGGCAGTCACCGTGTCCCTGAAGGAGCCAACATTAAAGTGACGCGTATTCTGCTTCAGTCCCTTGTGTGTGTACACACACACGCACACACACACAGACACGCATGCACAGAACTTCTCTGAGATTGCAACTACCTCACAGGATCAGCTCGCTTCTCTCGGTTCTTCTATCTCAACATCCGAGTCCCCAGCTCCGTACCCTGATCTCCAGCTCCCTCCATGGGAATTCCTCCGAGTCTCTCCCGGTGTTGGAGTCTCAATCACTGAATGTCCCAGTCCCCCTATCAGTCACACAGGTCCCATCCAAATTCTGGCTGCTCGCTCTTGTTCTCACACTGGTGGTACTGAGTATATTTCACCAGTAACAACTCCTAGCCACTCTGACAGATTAGATAAATTTAGTTGCAGAAGGGTCTCGACCCGAAACACCACCCATTTCTTCTCTCCAGAGATGCTGCCTGTCCTGCTGAGATACTCCAGCTTTTCGTGTGTATCTTGTAGTAAGCTTAGTTGAGTTTAGTTTAGGGATACAGCACGGAAACAGGCCCTTCGGCCCACCGAGTCCAGTCCGACCAGCGATCCCCGTACACTAACACTATCCCACACACACTAGGGACAATTTACATTTATGGAAAGCCAATTAACCTACAAATCTGTACGTCTTTGGAGTGTGGGAGGAAGCTGAAGATCTCGGAGAAAACCCAGGCAGGTCACCAGGTCTCTGGTGCTGTGAGGCAGCAACCCTACCTCTGTGCCACCATTTCACGATGCAGTTGAATCCGTCATCCCTGGAACTTCCTCGAAAAGCTCTCGAGGATCTTCATGCGTGGCGACCAGAATTGTGTGCAACACCCTATTTGAGCCGTTACATCCCAGACAGGTGTCACAGACACAGGAGAGCCCATCGAACTGGAGTGGAAACAGTTCATCTCCATGCTAAGGGATGGCCTGAGAAGATTGGTATTGATTGCCATTGAGCGCAGATGTGAAGTGTGTTATCGTTTAGCCAATGAGAAGTTTAACTTTGTATTGAAACCATTTTTGCATGAAGGATTGTACTAAAACACAGCGCCAGTTTCTTCCCAGCTGTTATCAGGCAACTGAATCATCCTACCGCAACCAGGGAGCAGTGCTGAACTACTATCTACCTCATTGAGGAATCTCGGACTATCTTATTCGCTGGCTTTATCTAGCACTAAACGTTATTCCCTCATCATGTACACCTCTTTCATGTCCATTTTGATACAAATGCTGACCTCGCTGTCATCGTCGGTCATGAAAAGGACACAAGCTTCCGGCGAAAATCAGTGGGAGCCATCACTTGTCGCAGTAGATGATGGTGGTAGCAGAATTAGCTCGGGATACTTCCAGTTTCCAGCCCCGCGACATGGTCGCTTCTGCTGTGGGGCCATCATGTACACTGTGAATGGCTCGATTGTGATCATGTGTTGTCTTTCCTCTGACTGGCTAGCACGCAACAAAAGCTCTTCACTGCACCTCGGGTACACGTGACAATAAACGAAACTGCAACTGAAACGAAAACATCGCAGAGTCAAGCTAGAACGGCTTATTTAATTTCTCTTGGTAGCTGAGTGGTTGTCATGGTAACATGCCTACAACTTTGCACCATCCAAAGTCAGATCTAAAGCATTTGAAATGTAAACTTTGCTTCCAATCCTCGTAGCTATGAACAGCAATGCCCACTCACACCAACAATAAATGATAATCACCACTTAATAATTCTTGTTTTTATTGGGGCAAACCAACATTTCCATTATTTAATTACTATTATGAGCACGTCTCCCAGTTCTTTCAACCTACTAATGGCACAGTGGCGCAGAAGTACAGTTGCAACCTTGCAGTGCCAGAGACCCAGGTTCAATTTAACTGGGACTGCAGTCTGTAAGGGGTCTATACCTTCTCCCCGTGACCACGTGGGTTTTCTCGGGGCGCACCGGCTTTCTCCCACATTCCAAAGACATACTGGCTGGTTAACTGGCTTCGGTAAAATGGAAAATTGTCCCTGGTATGTGTGAGATAGTGTTAATGTGTGAGGGGCGCCGGTCAATAGACAATAGACGATAGACGATAGACAATAGGTGCAGGAGTGGGTCATTCAGCCCTTCGAGCCAGCACTGGTCGGCACGGGCTCGGTGGGCCGAAGGGCCTGTTTCCCCTCTGTATCTCAAAACTAAACTAAACTAAATCTGATGTGCAGGAAGGAACTATAGATACTGGTTTACACCAAAGATAGACAGAAAATGCTGGAGTGACTCAGCGGGACAGGCAGCATCTCTGGTGAGAAGGAATGGGTGACGTTTTGGGGCGAGACCCTTCTTCAGGCTGAGAGTCTGGGGAGAGGGGTAGCCTATTTCATTTCTGTATATATGGGTCAGTAAGTTTAGTTTAGTTTAGTTCAGTGATACATTGCGGAAACAGTCCACCGGATCCGTGCCGACCAGCGATCCCCGCACATTAACACTATCCTATACACACTACGGACAATTTTTACATTTACCAAGCCAATTCACCTTCATACCAGTACGTCTTTGGAGTGTGGGAGGAAACCGAAGATCTCGGAGAAAACCCACGCAGGTCACGGGGAGAACATACAAACTCCGTACAGACAGCACCCGTAGTCGGGATCGAACCCAGGTCTCTGGGGCTGTAAGCGCAGTAAGGCAGCAACTCTACCGCTGTGCCACCTTGCTGCCTTTGTTGTTCAGAATTGGTGGGATCAGTCTCCTTGCTTGAGTGGCTTCTTATTGCTGGCAAGCAGGGAACTGGTGATGGATGCACACCACAAAATCGACTTTAGACAAAAATGCTGGAGAAACTCAGTGGGTGAGGCAGCATCTATGGAGCAAAGAAATGGGTGACGCTTCTGGTCGAGACCCATCTTCAGTCTGAAGAAGGTTGTCGACCCGAAATGTCACCTATTTCCTTCGCTCCATAGATGCTGCTTCACCCGCTGAGTTAACCATATAACATATAACAATTACAGCACGGAAACAGGCCTTCTCGGCCCTTCCAGTCCGTGCTGACCATTTATTTTCCCCTAGTCCCATCCACCTGCACTCAGACCATACCCCTCCATTCCCTTCCCGTCCATATACCTATCCACTTGACTTTTAAATGTTAAAATCGATCCTGCCTCCACCACTTCTGCTGGAAGATCATTCCACACAGCCACCACTCTCTGAGTAAAGAAGTTCCCCCTCATGTTACCCATAAACTTCTGTCCCTTAATTTTCATGTCATGCCCTCTTGTTTGAATCTTCCCTACCCTCAATGGGAAAAGCTTATCCACGTCAACTCTGTCTATCCTTTTCATCATTTTAAAGACCTCAATCAAGTCCCCCCTTAACCTTCTGTTCTCCAATGAATAAAGTCCTAACTTCTTCAACCTTTCTCTGTAACTTAGTTGCTGGAACGCAGGCAACAGCAGGAACCCAGTTTCACCAGCATTTTTGTCTCTTTGATTTTTCCAGCATCTGCAGTTCTCTCTCAAACAAAATAGGCTTTATTCACCAAAAGGAAAGCGTGTCAGAACTCTGGAATCAGGAGGAACAGAGGCAGTCTAAAAGAATGCCTGAGATCATGGAGAGTAGGCCCAAGGGCATCTCTAGATGAAAGTATTCCCCATGTAACTCCAGCTTCGATGCACCACCTAGTTGGGTTAATGAGTGAGTGAGAGGGATTATGGCTGTGAGCGAGGCACGGAGACCCATTGAGCAGGGAAGGGCTGCTAGTGGGAGTTGAGGAGACTTGCCAGATTCATCAGGGGATTCATCAGCGTTGGGCCCTGGAGACCGATCCTCTGGAGATGGGTCGTGGTGCATACATTGGAACTATCCTACAGCTGCCTCGACAACACAGAGCAATGGATTTTCATAACCCACTGTCAGCTCAGTAATGGGTTCCAATCCAGATCTACCAAAGGCAGCACGATGGCAAGGTGGTAGATTTGCTGCCTTACAGCGCTTGCAGACCCAGGTTCGATCCCGACTACGGGTGCTGTCTGTTCGGAGTTTGTACGTTCTCCCTGTGACCTGCGTGGGTTTTCTCCGAGATCTTCAGTTCCCTTCCACACACCCCAAGATGTACAGGTTTGTAGGTAAAAATGTAAATTGTTCCAATTGGGTGTAGGATAGTGTTAATGTGTGGCGATCACTGGTCGGAGTGGACTCGGTGGGCCGAAGGGCCGGAATTGTGCGCTGTATCTCTTAAACTAATCTGAACTAAACAAAAAGGCATTTGTTCTGGCAATATATCTGGTTGCTTCTGACGGTGGCTGTGGTGACCTGCTCGTTATGGTTCGAGTCGTAAGATCGAAACAGCACGGAAACAGGCCCTTTGGCCAACAAGTCCATGCTGACAAAGATGTCCCATCTAAACGTCCCACTTGCCTGCATTGTTACAGTTATACTGTAATCGCCACAGTAAAAGGGGAAGAAATTTGAGACGTTATCTAAACGCAAACAATTTTATAACCTAATTAATTAATTTTGATGAATTATCCATTCAACTATAGGATATGGACTTGGTCGGAAAGGGCAATACTTAGTGGCTGCCCCATTCTGCTCTTGAATGGAACGACGTGTTGGGCCATTTCAGAGGTTATTTATTATGAACCCATCCACATTGGGACTGAAGCCACATGCAGACTAGATAAGGCAAGGGTTTTCAAGGTCATTTGCAGGTGTCCACAACATTCTGGTAGCTTTGTGTTCGTCATTGGTGAGACTAGCTTCTTAATTTCAGAATTAATCAGTTTTAAGTTTCCGTCTTCCGTCCGGGAACTTGAAACTCGAGTTTTATCATCATTAATTCAGACTTCCGTACAGCTCGGACAGTAATTTAACTGTTAACATATCATAAGCTCCTACATAAATCCTACTCTTTCTCCTCACTAACCCCTGGCAGTAGCTGGCTGGCTCTGGATATGCCAATGGGTCCCGTATGTGCTTCGAGTCATCAGGTCATTGAGTGATCCAGCGTGGAAACAGGCCCTGCCGCCCAACTTGCCCACACCGGCCAACATGTCCCAGCTACACTAGTCCCACCAGCCCGGGTTTGGCCCGCATCCCTCCAAACCTGCCCTATCCACGTGTTTGTGGAGCCAGGGGAAGGAGAGGTGATCTGGGTGATTTTGTCCGCAGAGCAACGACTCCGCACCCAGTGCGGGAAGTGCAGTTTAGCGACTGGGAAGGAAAGGCGGTCTCCACATGGCCAAAGGTGTGTTTAGTTTAGTTTAGTTTAGAGATACGGCGTGGGAACAGGCCCTTCAGCCCACCAAGCCCACGCCGATCACCTGTACACTAGTTCTTTCCTATACACTAGGGACAATTCTACAGAAGCTAATTAACCTACAAACCTGCACATCTTTCGAACGCGGGGGGGAACCGGAGCACCCGGAGAAAACCCACACAGTCACGGGGAGAATGTACAAACTCCATACAGACAGCATCGTCAGGATCGAACCCGGGTCTCTGGCGCTGTGAAGCAGCAACTCTACCGCTGTGCCACCGTGCCATCCCCAGTTGTTGGTTTGTGGACTCAACATCAAGTCACTTTTTGTTTCAAATACTATTTTACGAGGACAGGCTTGGCACAAACTGCAGTCAAGGGCAGATATTCCAATTGGGACAACCATTTCCCATTGGAATTACTTTTCCCATCAATGGGCACCATTTTCCATTGGATTTGCTTTTCCCATGAGGGAGCAGTCATTTCCATCGGAATGGCCTTTCCCATCAGAACCGCCTTTCGCAGTCATTCCCATTGGAAACGCCTTTCAATATGGAAAGTCATTCCCATCGGAATTGCCTTTTCCTTGAAGTGGCAGCCATTTCTAATGGAACTGCCTTTCCAAACAAGGCCAGCAATTCCCATTGGAATTGCCGTTCCCATCAGGAGGGAGCTGTTGCCATGGGAACTGCCCTTCCCATTGGAAACGCTCTACCCATCAAAGGGTGCATCCCATCCCATTGGAGACGCCTCACCCATTGGGATCAGATATTCGCGCTTCAGTCTATCCCCTCATTTGAGTTTTAGAAGGTCAAGGGGTCCTCATTGAAGATTACCGAATGGTGAAAGGCCCGGAGGGAGCGGATGTGGAGAAGATGTTTCCACTGGTGGGAGATTCCAGGATTAGAGGCCATAGCCTCAGAATTAAAGGATGTTCCTTTTGGAAGGAGATGAGGAGGAATTTCTATAGTTAGAAGGTGGTGAATCTGTGGAATTCTTTGCCCCAGACGGCTGTGGAGGCTGAGTCAGTGGATATTTTTAAGGCAGAGATCAAAAGGTTCTTGATTAGTGCAGGTGTCAGGGGTTATGGGGAAAAAGGCAGGAGAAGAGGCAGGGGTCGAGAGGGAAAGATAGATCAGGCATGATTGAATGGTAGAGTAGACTTGACGGGCCGAATGCCCTAATTATGCTCCTAGAATTTATGATGATCTTCTGAACCTCGAGAGCACGTCTCTCATCTCCCTGGTGCTCTGGGGGGGCCGAGAGCATTTTGCAATGGGCCTGCTCCCAACCTGGCAGAGGCCACATCATCTAACCCTTTCCGCTTTCCCCAGTGACACCAGATGGGGTCAGGGGTAAAGGGTGTTAGATGGGCAGATGCAGATCCAAATCCAGCCACCCCTCTCTCCCTCCCCCTGTGTCCCCCCCCCCCTCCCCCTCCCCCCACCGCTGCATCTTATCGAGAGCTCCGCAGTCATTTCCGATTTGCAGCCTCCCAGCTTGTTTGCTGGAGCTGGATTTTCTCGATTCATCGAGCTTCTGGGCAACCTCAGGCAATGTTGGACGGGTTTCCTCCTTCCTCTTTGTCATCCTCACCCACCCCTTTTCCAATTGTCACCGGGCGCGGGCCACAATCACACGGGGGAGCTTTGCCAGGCCATATTGCGGGGCGCCACCACATCTGCCGCAGTGCCTGGAAGCAGGCCCGCGAGCACCCTGACTGTCTGCTGAGCAGCAGTCGGAGCCGTTCCAAGGACCGCCTGATATCTCCTGTCCCCCGCTGGGTGTGAACTCTGCGGGAGGCGCCATCAGCCGGGGCTACGGAGATTAGCCCTGGTATACAGTCAACCAACATGATACACAGTCTATTGGCGCAGCAACTCAGGGATAAGTCCTGGCACCGTCTTGGGTAGGAGACACTGACAAGCCAAACTGTGCAATTTGGCATCGGGCACTGGCTGCACATTAATTGAATGGAACCCTTCTGGTTTCGGGAATTGAGAGTAATTATCGAAAAGGACGTTGAGCGGCACATGGGTACAACCAACGGCAAACGGCACCAGCTCGACTGTGCTACATGCCTGCTACATCTCTGTTTCGCAAGGTCCATTGGGAATGAACTCAATTGACAACGCCCATTACTTTCGATGCAAGTCAGGCAATCCTGACTATTCCCACCCATTCTCTTTCCTGTCCTGGGCCTCCTCCACTGTCAGATTGAGGCCAAACACAAATTGGAGGAACAGCACCTCATGTTTCACTTGGGCAGCTTACAACCCAGCGGTAAGACTACTGATTTCTATAACTTCAAGTAACCCTTGCATGCCCCCCCTCTCCATCTCCCCCCCACCCAAGTCGCACTAGCTTCAATGTTGTCTTGTTGAGTCTCATTGTCTGTAACTTGTTTTCACCTAGCTCACAGCTAAAGATGGCCTGTTTCCCTTCTCATCGTTACTTTTTTGTATATCTTTTATTCATTTGTTCCATATCTCTCTACATCACCGTCTATATTTCACGTTTCCCTTTCCCCTGACTCTCATTCTGCAGAAGGGTCCCTTCCTCTTCTCCAGAGATGATGCCAAACCCACTGAGTTACTCCAGCGTTTTGTGGTCCATCCTGTTAGACTGGCAGGTTCCACTGCTCCATATAGCCGAGCGATGTCGGGGCAGGTGGCCTTAGCCTGAGTTCAGCCTGACAACCTGCTACATCTGGGAGTTTGCCGGTCACTGGCCGTCTTGGGATTGCTATTTTGGATGGTCTTTTCAGTCTCCAGGATTGGAGATGGGCGAAACAAGGCAACAATATCCCAGGAATGATTAGGTTTACATAGGATGAGCGTTTGAAGGCATTGGGCCTGTGCTTGCTGGAGTTTAGAAAGATGAGGGGGGGACATCATTGAAACTTACCGAATAGTGAAAGGCCTGGATAGAGTGAATTTGGAGAGGATGTTTCGGCTAGTGGGAGAGTCTAGGACCGGGGGCCTCAAAATAAAAGGACGTACCTTTAGAAAGGAGATGAGAAGGAATTTATTTAGTCAGAGGGTGGTGAATCTGTGGAATGAATTGCCACAGAAGGCTGTAGAGACCAAGTCAATGGATATTTTTAAGGCCAAGATTGACAGATTCTTGATTAATAAGAGCGTCAGGGGTTATGGGGAGAAGGCAGGGGAACAGGGTTGAGATGGAAAGATAGAGCAGCCATGATTGAATGGCAGAGTAGACTTGATGGGCCGAATGGCCTAATTCTGCTGCTAGAACTTATGAATTTATCAACCACACAGCTGATGTATTGTCCATTGGGTCGGCATCCTGAAACATTCACCTGGTTGATGCTTGGATGTTAGAGGCTGATATTAGTCAAACAAGACAAGATGCGGACATTTTAGTGAAATACTTTGCATTGGGCAGTTCTCAACTTTTTAAGGCAGAAGATTAATTGTTATCCCGGGCTATTTGTAAAGCACCGATGGATATGGACACCCTGTTTGGACACATAGGAAGGTGCCTTTTGTTTCAAAGAGTAAAGTGGAATTCCGCAAACCCTGACCTTAGAGGCTGCCATGTTCACCAAAGTACGATGATCTGTCCTATTTTCCCCTACCCCCCCCCCCCCCCCCGCCCCCCCCCCCCCCCCCTGTTCCCCCCTCCCCCCAACAAACTCCTATTGAGGGTTACAGACCAATATCCCTCCTGGGATAAATAAAGTTATATCGCATTGTATCGTATTGTATCATATCGTATCGTATTGTATCTTGTCGCATCGTATCGAAAGATCGGGGAATTGAGGATTGACGTCAAGGAGGAGATATGGCCTTGAACGTGTTAGCCAAGTTCATATTGAATGACAGATAGACACAAAATGCTGGAGTAACTTAGCAGGTCAGGCAGCATCTCTGGAGGAAAGGAACAGGTGACGATTCGGTTCGAGATCCTTCCTTGAGTCAGGGGAGAGGGAAACAAAAGATATGAAATAGCGCAGTACAATACTGAGTTACTCCAGCATTCTGTGTCTACCTTCGGTGTAAACCAGCATCTGCGAGTTCCTTTCCACTCGTATCGAAGGACAGGCAAGATTGGAGGACCAACAGTCAAGAGTGTTTAATTGTCACATGTACCAAAAACGGAACAATGTACAAATATGTAGCAAAAAAGGAAACAATGAAATTCTTACTTTCAGCAGCATAACAGGTTTGTAAACACAGTACACATAGATAACATAATAAAAGAAAGTTCAATAAAGTAAAGTTAAACTATATTAGTCCGAAAACAAAAACACAAAAGCTCGAGTGTAACCAAGCTCAATCTAAACGCCATGTCCCACTTTCCCGAGTTACTCACAAACTCTCCCGAGTTTTACCCTTGATTCGAACTCGGAGAATTACGGTAATAGCCGTTCGTATGCACTCAGGGCTATTTTTTTAACTCGTGGACATTTTTCAACATGTTGAAAAAACGTCCCGACTTACGTGATGTTCCTACGGCTGGCATTACGAGCCGCTACGAAACATCTACGGGCTCCCGCGAGCTCGTTACCGACATTCCCCGTGTTCGAATCAAGGGGAAAGCTTGGGAGAGTTTGTGAGTAACTCGGGAAAGTGGGACAGGGGCTTAACTCCCTCTTGAAAACATCCAGTGAATCGGCCTCCGCTGCCTTCTGTGGCAAACAATTCCACAGATTCACAACTCTCTGGGTGAAAATGTTTTTCCTCATCTCAGTCCTAAATGGCCTAGGCCTGCTCTTATTTTCTAATGTTTTACACTATTACAGTATGGTTACCATCGTGATTGCAGTTGTGATTGTGATTATAATCATAACACCTTATACTTAACTTCCATACCAACGCTTAAAATGTGGATTTCAAACATGTTGGACACCACACATCTTGAGGAAATGCTATTCCTCCCAATAGATAAATCAGGCCAATTCTTAATGAGTTGGTCTCCATTTGTCGAATTTTTGGAAGCATATGGTGCAACAAAATCGTAGAAGGTAACAGTTTCAGGATTGGGTGAGGGATGGTCAAGAATATAGATAACGATCTCCTTCATATCTTACTTTCAACTCTTTTTCTTTCGTTTTTTCAATTTTCTTCTTTCACACTTTTTTTCTTTTCACACACTATATATCACATGTTTCTCAACCCTTTATTATCTATTCTCTCTTTTTCTTTTTCATTATTAAAAAAAATAAGAAGCTGTACATAATCATAACACTGAGTGTAAAATGGATGGTGTGAAGAATAATCATAAAGACTCATTTGGGCCATGCACGAGTACTTACCAGATCTCAAGGATACAAGTTTGAAGAACGGTCCAGACCCCACCCGACCTGAAAGGTCACCCATTCCTGCTATCCAGAGATGCTGCCCGTCCCGCTGAGTTACTGCGGCATTTTGTGTCCATTTACAATACATAAAATGGTTTCTTCCCAGCTGTCACCTGGCAACTGAACCTTCCTACCGCCAACTAGGAGCTACTATCTACCTCATTGGAGACCCTCAGACTATCTTTGATTGGACATTAATATATGGCCACACACGGACATATATAAATGGCCACACACTCATCTCCCTGCTACCTTCGGGTAGAAGGTACAGGAGCCTGAAGACTGCAACAACCCGGTTTAGGAATAGCTACTTCCCCACAGCCATCATGCTATTAAACTTGGCTCGGAACTCTGAACATTAATATCCCTCCATCTGTTATTTGCACTTTATTAATTTATTAATTCATGTGTGTATTTACGTATATAATTGTAGTCAATGCCTACTATGTTCTGTTGTGCTATGCAAAGAAAGATTTTCATTGTCCTGTCAGGGACACATGACAATAAACTCTTTTGACTTTGACTTGACTATATAAGTTTGAAACATATAAGATTGTTAAGGGTTTGGACATGCTAGAGGCAGGAAACATGTTCCCGATGTTGGGGGAGTCCAGAACCAGGGGCCGCAGTTTAAGAATAAGGGGTAAGCCATTCAGAACGGAGACGAGGAAACACTTTTTCTCACAGAGAGTGGTGAGTCTGTGGAATTCTCTACCTCAGAGGGCGGTGGAGGCAGGTTCTCTGGATGCTTTCAAGAGAGAGCTAGATAGGGCTCTTAAAAATAGCGGAGCCAGGTGATATGGGGAGAAGGCAGGAAAAGGGTACTGATTGGGGATGATCAGCCATGATCACATTGAATGGCGGTGCTGGTTTGAAGGGCCGAATGGCCTACTCCTGCACCTATTACTGGACTTTAACTGGCACTCAACGGTATTCACCTTATCCCCTTCATCATGTGTCTGTACACTGTGGATGGCTCGATTGTAATGACATATTGTCTCCCGCTGAAGATAGACACAAAATGCTGGAGTAACTCAGCGGGACAGGCAGCATCTGTGGATGGAAGGAATGGGTGACGTTTCGGGTCGAGACCCTTCTTCAGACTGTCTTTCCCCGACTGGTTAGCACCTCGGTACACGTGATAATGAACTAAACTCAAACTAAACAGACTCCCGGCATGGAAAATGAACATTAAAAAAATTCAACCTCAAATTTCATCCTGACGGATGCTTTGACTCCTTATCCTTTCCCTGACACCAGCTGTGAGGGAAAAACGTCAACCTTGTCCTGCTGAATGCATTGATAATTACCATTTTCTCGCTGTTAGTGAGACTTTTGGACAAGGAGGATATGCAACACTGCACAAAATACCTATGTAAGGAGGAAATAGATTTCATGTCTGAGTAGCGAGGAAATGAACAGAAACCACAGCAGTTTATTAAAGTGGACCATTACATTAGTAGTTGACAAACGCAGAGAAGGTACATTTATACACTCTTATTAAAGGAAGCATCTATCATAGCTCTCTACATCATTATCGAACACATTTGACTTCAGGGTAAGAACGATCCATTTTTACAGCGCGCAGAAATGTGAGACTCTGTCAGGCAAAGAGGTAGCAGAAGGAACATCAGTTTCCATAACTCAACTGGATTCTAACATGCAATTAATACGAGGTCACTCCCTCTTCTCCCCTCTCCCACCAGGCAAGAGTTACAGAAGTGTGAAAACGCACACCTCCAGATTCAGGGACAGTTTCTTCCCAGCTGTTATCAGGCAACTGAACCATCCTACCACCATCTAGAGAGTAGTCCTGAGCTACCAACTACCTCATTGGAAACACTCAGACGCTATCGTTAAAAGGCTTTTGCTGAATTTTATCTTGCACTAAATGTGATTGCCTTTATCCTGTATCTGTACACTGTGAACCTCTCGATTATAATCATGTACAGTCTATCCATTGATTGGCTAACATGCAACAAAAAGCTTTTCACTGTACCTTGGTGCACATGACAATAAACCAAACTAGGCTAAAGTAAGCTAAGCTAAAATAAGCTGAGCTAAGCCAAGATAAGCATATGTCCTCTGGTCCTCGATTCACCTACTCTGGGCGAGAGACTGTGCATCTACCCGATCTATTCCTGAATTTGTGCTTTAATGAAGGCAAACCGCACTGATTACTCCTGCTAAACTACAGCCGCAGGGTGTTGATCCATTGTATTTCCCAGGAGAAAGCTAATTGAAGAAAACAAAAACCTGAAAAAGATCATCAAAACTTACCAACTTACTAAGTGCATCCAATCAACTTGGTGAATGTAGCCATCTTGTTCATTTTAATTCAGCTTTTAATACCTTACGCTGCCTCGGCAAGGCCAGCAGCATAATCAAGGATGAGATGCACCCTGGCCACTCCCTCTTCTCCCCTCTCCCATCGGGCAAAAGGTACAGAAGCGTGAAAACGCGTATCTCCAGATTCAGGGACAGTTTCTTCCCAGCTGTTATCAGGCAACTGACCCATCCTACCACAACTAGAAAGCAGTTCGGAACTACGATCTACCTCATTGGAGACCCTCGGACTATGTTTGATCAGACTGTACTGGCTTAATCTTGCACTAAACGTGATTCACGTTTTCCCCATTCATCGTGTACCTGTACACTGTGAAAGGCTCCATTGTAATCACGTATTGTCTTTCCGCTGACTGGTTAGCACACAACAAAAAGTTTTTCACTGTACCTCGGTACGCGTGACAATAAACTAAACTAAACTAGATGCAAGCTGCTCAAAGAGTTAGATTTAACTCTTAGGGCTAACGGAATCAAGGGATATGGGGAAAAAGCAGGAACGGGGTACTGATTTTGGATGGTCATCCATGATCTTATTGAATGGCAGTGCTGGCTCGAAGGGCCGTATGGCCCACTCCTGCACCTGTTTGCTATGTTTAGTTTATTCCAAGTGCAGACCGTTGTGTATTTTTGCTGAAACGTTTGAAACATTTGTTCTTTTGCTCTGGTATTTTATATTAATTCACATGTTTAATCAATAATGTTTTAATATTAATGTTTAATGTTTTATGTGTCCTTCCTAACTGTCACTGTATATCGTTGTCACTTGCGGGCGGAGCACCAAGGCAAATTCCTTGTATGTGAATACTTGGCCAATAAACTTATTAATTCATTCATTCCTTCTACGTTTGTATGTTTCTGCAGCTGATGATAGGGATGAAAGAAAGAGGGAAAAATACACAACAGCCTGCACTTGGACTAAACTAAACTTAACTAAACCAAACTAAACTAAACGGAACACCAAATATTATTTTTACGCAGCTAAAGAAGCATGGTATATCATTGGCACGCAGCCAACAAGAGCAAGGCGTTTAATGGCCCCTGTTAGAACTAGCCCTCTCATTCCCATGAATGCTTCCTGGGTGCTAAATGAGATAACAGTACAACAGCAAACTCAGACCACATGATACGTCTCATTCTAAAAGATTCATACACACCCACACATCCTACAGTGTTCACAACTTCATACAGGGTTCTTAAGAGGGATAGACACAGCGTTCTCAATTGGATATCATAGGATATGTGCTAGATACATAGCCAGAGGGTGCTGGATATAACCAGAGGGCATAGATTTAAGGTAAGGGGCAGAAGATTTAGCGGGATTTGAGGAAGATTTTTTTTTTCCACCCAGAGGGTTGTTGAAATCTGGAACACACTGCCTGAAGGGGTGGTGAAGGCAAGTACTCTCTCAACATTTAAGAAGTATTTAGATGAACGCTTGAAATGCGATGGATAAAAGATTACAGGGCAGGTATCTGAATATTGAATTACTAAATTAGATTACTGATAGCTCACATGTACACAATGGGCCAAAGGGCCAGATTCTGTGCTTAATGGTTCTACGACTGCCAATATAACAATGATGTAGTAATGCCACATTGTCAGGAAGTGCTTCATTTCAAAGGTTTCGTTTAGTTTGGAGATACAGCGCGGAAACTGGCCCTTCAGCCCACCGGGTCCGCGTCGACCAGCGATCTCAGCTCACTATCACTATCCTACACACACTAGTGATAATTTACAATTTTACCAAGCCAATTAACCTACAAACCCGTTTGTCTCTGGACCGTGGGAGGAAACCGGAGATCCCTGAGAAAACCCACGCAGGTCGCGGTGAGAACGTACAAACTCCATACAGACAGCACCCATAGTCAGGAACCCGGGTCTCAGGCGTTATAAGGCAGTAATTCCACACCTGCACCACCTTGAAAGGTAAAATCTGAAACTCGTCGCCTTAAAAGCTGGTTTCAAATGGGTAAAGGGTCTGGCCCCAATGGTGTACCTGGTCATGTTCTTAATACCTGCACAGACCAACTGGCTGGAGTTGTAGCAGGCATTTAGAGATACAGCATTGAAGCAGGCCCTTCGGCCCATCAAGTCCAAGCAGAGCGTCGATAGCTCGTTCACACTTGTTCTCTGTTATTCCACTTTCTCATCCGCTCGTTACACAATTAGGGGCAATTTTTACAGAGGCTCTGAAGGCTGTCAATTGGGATTGACAATCAAGTGATATATTTAAGGCAGAGCTAGATGGATTCTTTATTAGTACGGGTGTCAGGCTTATGGGGAGAAGGCAGGAGAATGGGGTTGAGAGGGAGAGACATGTTTGAATAGCGTTGTAGACTTGATGGGCTGAATGGCCTAATTCTGCTCCTATCACTTATGAACTTGGTCGGTAGGGGGCGCTGCGAGACGGCTGCCCTGCCAGCAGCATGTTCGTCATTTTTTTTAGTGTGTCTAAATGTGTTTTAATGTCTCTTGGTGTGTCTTGTGTGGGGGGGGGGGGGGGGGGTGAGGGGAGGGGGTGAGGGGAGGGGGGGTAAGGGGGGGAACCGCTTTCGGCCACCATGTGGCATCTGCATAGTTTCCTGCAGTCACATAAAAAGTCACCTAAATGGTTCAGGCTCATGAGGGGGCTTTCGAGAGGATGCAAAAGAGGCTTACCAGAATGCTAAAGATAGACACAAAACACTGGAGCAACTTAGCAGGTCAGACAGCATTTGCCATTGAATATCAACTGACTTGGCCTCCACGGCCTTTTGTGGCAAAGAATTCCACAGGTTCACCACCGTTTGTGTCTATCTTTGGTATAAACCAGCAGCTGCAGTTCCTTTTTATTACATTTTTACCAGGATGTTTGGGTCAGAGGGTTTCAGCTATAATGGGAGGCTGGACACACTTGGATTGTTTTCCCTGGAACATTGATGCAGCGCGGAAACAGGCCCTTCGGCCCACCGGGTCTGCGCCGACCAGCGATCCCCGCACATTAACGTTATCCGACACACACAACATGCTAGGGACAAACTTTACATTTAGCAATTAACCTCCAAGCCTGTACGTCTTTGTAGCGTGGGAGGAAACCGAACATCTCGGAGAAAACCCACGCTGGTCACGGGGAGAACGTACAAACTCCGCACAGACAGCACACCAGGCACGTGCTGTCAGGGTAGGCAAGGTAGGCAGTGCATACCCTGACTAAAATTATAAAATAGTAATTATTTTATATATAAATGTAATATATATAAAATATATATAAAACATACATAAAATGGTCATAAATAGTAAAGGCATGGGAGAATTATGCCTCCCTAAGAGATCAATCTCTTAGGGAGGCATAATTCTCCCGTGCCTTTCATCAGCAGTATGTTTTAAACGCGGAAGTATGTGCTACTCACGTGCCGTCGACGATGCTTCAAGCCATCAGTGGGAATCGTCCGTAAAGGCAGCTGAAACTCTGCCTTTACACTGTGAACCAGTGCATGTGCTGCATTGCGCACTGCGCATGCGCACCAGCCTACTGCGCATGCGCAAGTTTCTTAGCGGAATTTTCAAGGGTGGATAGTGATTACCTGAAGAGTTTCAAGAAACAACCTTATGGATATTTTTTGCTGCAAACAGAGAAGAATGTATTTTGTGCACAAATAATATGGTAAGTAAATTTTTTGGAGCTATATGTTTTTAAATACTTTATTAAGAGATAGGACCTATTGAAAACAAATTACATGATAAAAGTCGAGAGAACAATCTGCGCATGCACGGTTTCCACGATTTAAAAATAGCTGAATGACAGTACACCGGGGAGGGAACAATGTGCGCATGCGCGGTTTTCAAGATTTTTAAAAGCCACTGCCTACCCTGGCTGATTACTCACGGCACGTGCCTGCAGCACACGTGGTCAGGCTCGAACCCGTGCATTTGCTGTAAAGCAGCAACTCCACCACTGCGCCACCGTGCCATGATGGATGAGGGGATGAGGGAATGGAAGTTTATAACTGACAAGAGGAATAGACAGGGTAGACATGCGGAACCTTATTCCCAGGGTTGGAATGTCAAAGACTGGAGGGCGTAGCTTTTATGGTGAGAGGGGTACACACGGATTGGTAAGTGCCTCGCATGTGCTGCCAGGGCTGACAGTGGAAGTAGATGCAACAGTGGCATTTAAGAAGCTTTCAAACAAGCATGTGAGCATGCAGGGGCATGAATCACGTGCAGGCAGAAAGGATTCGTTTCATTTGGCAACACGTTCAGCACAACATTGTAGGGGCACCACCGTGGCGCAGAGGTAGCGTTGCTGCCTTACAAAGAATGCAGCGCCAGAGACGCGGGTTCAATCCCGGCTACGGACGCCGTGTCTGCACCGCGTGTTTGTACGTTGTCCCCGTGACTTCACCGCGATCTTCAGTTTCCACCCACACTCCAATGACACACAGGTTCGTAGGTTAAATGGCTTGGTATATATGTAAAATTGCCCCTAGTGTGCGTAGGATAGTGTCAGTGTGCAAGCATTGCGGGTCGGTGCGGACTCGGTGGGCCGAAGGGACGGGTTCCGCATTGAATCTCTAAACTTAAACAGAGATAGTGAGCCGAAGGGCCTGTTCCTGTGCTGTGCTGCTCGACGTTCTAGGTAAGGCAGCATCTGGGGAGGGAGAACCAGAGTTAGCAATGGCCTGCTGTCAGAAGTGAATGATAATAAACGATGACAACTGTGGAGGCTGATTCACATTCCATATTCAACTAAGATTCATCTCCTCATTCTTTTGCTAACAAACCATCCAAATAGACGTCTCTCTGCCCCTCTCTCGTGACAACCATGACTCAGGATGTTCAGCGGTATGAGAATCCTCCGTCTTATTCGAGGTTAACAAACAATCTCGAGCTCGAAGGAGCTGGAAGCCACTTCACCCAGTTAACAGCTATTTAATTGAGTGGCCCATGGCTGTGACCCAGGGGAAGGTGGGCTGAGGGAAATTAAAAATATATTGAATTGTACCGCACTGATGGAATCTATGCAGCGAGAAGCAGGCGTGCCTCGTGGACTGTGTAACGGTCAGGCAGGCGCCTACGAGGGTCGATGGCCCAGCAATATCTGCTCACACATAACCTGATGTTCAAACCCAGGTACCTGAAGACAAGGCCACAATGTGGTGGAAGGAGCATTGTTGTCACTTTATTTGCCAGTAGTGGCTGGCACTCAATACCTTTATGGAGAGTTCCCCCCACCCTCAGCCCAGATAACAAATCGGAGCATTTTGGGCAGCACGGTGGTGCAGCAGTAGAGTTGCTGCCTTACTGTGCTTGTGGTGCCAGAGACCCAGGTTCGATCCCGACTATGGGTGCTGTCTGTACGGAGTTTGTATGTTCTCCCCAAAACCTGCATGGGTTTTCTCCGAGATCTTCGGTTTCCTCCCACACTCGAAAGATGTACAGGTTTGTAGGTTAATTGTCTTGGTATAAGTGTAAATTGTCCTTTGTGCGTGTAGGGTAGTGTTAATGTACAGGGATTGCGGACTCAGTGGGCCGAAGGGCCTGTTTCCGCGCTGTATCTCTAAATTAAACTAAATTTGCGTTGTCCTGTCCATTCATGCCGATATGTAAAATATCTAATCCATATCAGACTTCCAGGACTTCCTTGATCCCCCTCCCCTTCTCATTCCCATTCCTATTCCCATTCCCACACTGACCTTTCTGCCCTGGGCGTCCTCCATTGCCAGAGTGAGACCACATGCAAACTGGAGGAACAACACCTCATATTCCATTGGGTAGCTAACACCCTAATGAGATGAACATTTTCTCCAAATATAGATAACTAACCTTCAAACATCCCCTACTTCCACTCCTCACCCCCAACTTTTGCGTCCTCTCTTCTGTGCCCCAACTGGGTACGCACCCATTTTTCCCACCCCCCCCCCACCCCCCACCACCTCCCAGCTACATTCGTTCCTCAAGCTTCACGGTCCGCATTAACCAACCTGATCTCCCGGTGGATCAGCACTTCAACTCCCCCTCCAATTCCGAATCCGACCTTTCTATCCTGGGCCTCCTCCATTGTCAGAGTGAGCACCACCGGAAATTGGAGGAGCAGCACCTCATATTCCGCTTGGGTAATCTGCACCCCAGCGGCCTGAACATTGACTTCTCCAATTTCTAGTAGCCTTTGCTGTCTCCTCCCCTTCTCAATTCTCCCTCAGCCCTCTGGCTCCTCCTCTTCCTTTCTTCTTCCCGCCCCACCCTGCATCAGTCCGAAGAAGGGTTTCGGCCCGAAACGTTGCCTATTTCCTTCGCTCCATAGATGCTGCTGCACCCGCTGAGTTTCTCCAGCATTTTTGTCTACCTTCACGTATCATACCTCTTCTATCCTTATTCCTTATTTCACACTTTTGTCCACCCTTACCAGCTTTTACAGATGCACCACAGAGAGCATCTAATCGGGATGCCTCACATCTTGGTTTGGGAACAGCTCCATCCAAGGCCGCAAGAAATTGCAGCGAATTGTGGACAAAGCCCAGACCATCACGCAAACCAACCTCCCTTCAATTGATTTCATTTACACCTCACGCTGCCTTGGCAAGGCCAGCAGCATAATCAAGGACCAGTCACACCTCCCCTCTCTCGTCAGACAAAATATACAGAAGTGTGAAAACACACACCTCCAGATTCAGTGGCAGTTTCTTCCCAGCTGTTATCAGGCAACTGAACCATCCTACCAAGAGCGGTCCTGAAAGTACTATCTACCTCATTGGTGGCCCCCGGACTATCCTTGATCGTACTTTGCTGGTTTCGCCTTACACTAAACGTTATTCCATTATCATGTATCTGTACACTGTGAATGGCTCGATTGTAATCATGTATTGTCTCTCTGCTGACTGGTTAGCACGCAACAAAAGCTTTTTGCTGTACATCGGTGCACGTGACAGTAAACTGAACTGAAGCAGAACCATCTATCAATCACACTCCCGTCATCTGTAACTACTTGCCAGGCGTTGTCCTGCCCCCACATCTCTTCCAGCTTTCTGCTCCCTGTCCGCAGAGAGTTCCCAGCGCTAAGCTTTGCATATCCATGTTCTCCAGAGATGCCAGACCTAATTTACAGGGATGTTAGGCAGGTTCTTTGGAAAGCAGGGTGCTGAGGGCTGATCTTATAGAGATGTCCAAAACCATAATATGAATAGATAGGGTGAATGCACAGTCATTTTCCCAGGGTGGGCGAATCAAGAACTAGAGGGCATAGGTTGAAGGTGAGAGGGGAATGTTTTAATCGGAACCCGAGAGGCAACTTTTTTTTATGCAGAGGGTGGTAGGTGTATGGAACAAGCTGCCAGAGGAGGTAGTTGAGGCAGGTACTCTGGCAACACTTGAAAGATATTTGAACAGTTTCTGTTCAGTTCCGTTTAGTTTATTGTCACGTGTACCGAAGAACAGTGAAAAGCCTTTGGTGCGTGAAAGATTTAGAGGATAAAGGCCATATTCAGGCATGTGGGACTAGCATAGATGTAGCATCTTCATCAGCATGGACCAGTTGAGCTGAAGGTGCTGTTCTGTAGATATACTATATGACTCCAAAATCATCCAAAATCCCAACTTCATGATGCAATCAAGTTTAGTTTTTAGTTCAAGAAGGAACTGCAGATGCTGGAAAAATCAAAGGTAGATAAAAATGTTGGAGAAACTCAGCGGGTGAGGCAGCATCTTTGGAGCGAAGGAATAGGTGACGTTTTGGGTCGAGACCCTTCTTCAGACTGATGTGGGGGTGGTGGGGGCGGGAAGAAGAAAGGAAGAGGCGGAGACAGTGGGCTGTTCCCTTCTCCTTCCCGCCCCCACCACCCCCACATCGGTCTGAAGAAGGGTCTCGACCTGAAACGTCACCTATTCCTTCGCTCCATAGATGCCGCCTCACCCGCTGAGTTTCTCCAGCATTTTTATTTACCTGGTTTTTAGTTCAGTTTAGTTTAGAAATACAGCATGGAAACAGGCCCTTTGGCCCACCGAGTCCGCTCCGACCAGCGATCACCCACACACTAGTTCTATCCTACACACAGGGGGCAATTATTTTGACGGAAGCCAATTACCCTACAAACCTGCACGTCTTTGGAACGTGGGCGGAAACCGGAGCACCCGGAGAACGCGGTCACAGGGAGAACGTGCAAGCTCTGTACAGGCAAGCGCCCGTAGTCAGGATCGAACCCGGGTCCCTGGCGCACCGAGGCAGCAGCTCTACCGCCGTGCCCACTGTGCACTCTGCCCTTGTAGATTAAAATGAGCACTACACGTACATTTCTGGTTGCGAAGGGAAATATCCTGATGAATCTACCAGAGTGGACTCTTTGCAGCCTGTATCGTTTCTACTTCATTGCACTGATGCTGGGAAAGCTTTTTTTTTCATGGTTTATTTAGCAGAAAGTCATTTTGATTAGCAAAATGCGTAATACTTTACAGCTGTTTGCAATTACTCGCATCTGTTCTGTCAGCAGACCCAGATATCGGAGTCGGTATTGACGGAACTAAGAGTGTGTGAAAGGACTGGGGCTTCAGCCTGACCAACACAGCACAACACAGTCACAGCACAAGGCCGTAGCACAAAATAGCAAAACTCCTTGCCTAATTTGGGAAAATTATTGATAATCAGACCTTTCCCCCTAATTTCGGCGACCCAGGAAGAAAATTACTGGATCAATTACTGAATAAGTGTATCCATTTAAAAGATGGGTTCAGTTTAAGAAAGGAACCATGAGAATTGACACATCGCTGTGGGATACAGGGCACTATTTTTGCAACTTAGGTTTATCATAACATACTTAATCAGCTTCATTGAAATTAAACGATAAATACCAAGCTGACATTGGTGTGGAAAAGGAAGCACTTCTTGTGAAAGGAAGGAGAGATTTGCATGGCTTAATTCCAATTATGTTGTTCGTTTAATCAATTAACTTATTTTTCACAGTCCAAAGGCCACAATTTAAAATGCCCGCTGCGCTGTTCCTTTCTGCCTCCATTGATTCCTTTCCAGTAAAAATGTCAATACATTATAGATCTGGTTCTTAAAGGTTACTTACCCATTGATCAAATCTATTGAGTGAGCAAGTGTATTTTGCAACATGTCATATTGCAGTTGCAGTTATATATGACGTTGGTGAGGCCGCATTTAGAATATTGTGTTCAGTTCTGGGCACCATGTTATGGGAAAGATGTGGCCAAGCTGGAATGGGTACAGTGAAGATTTTGCCAGGACTGAGCTGTAGGGAGAGGTTGAGTAGGCTGCGACTCTATTCCTTGGAGCGCAGGAGGATGAGGGGTGATCTTACAGAGGTGTATAAAATCATGAGAGGAGTAGATGCCCACAAAAGGATAAACGAGGACCAGAGGACATAGGTTTAAGGTGAAGGAGAAAAGATTTAATAGGAATCTGATGGGATGCTTTGTCACACAAAGGGTGGCGGGGGTATGGATCAAGCTGCCACAGGAGGTAGTTGAGGCTGGGACTATCCCGACATTTAGGAAACATTTAGGAGACAGGTACATGGATAGTACAGGTTTGGAAGGATATGGACCAGACCTGGGCAGATGGGACTAATGTAGATGGGACATGTTGGTCGGTGTGGGCAAGTTAGGCTCAAGAACTTATTTCCACACTACCACTCTATGACTTTATTATAGAAACATAGAAACATAGAAACATAGAAATTAGGTGCAGGAGTAGGCCATTCGGCCCTTCGAGCCTGCACCGCCATTAAATATGATCATGGCTGATCATCCAACTCAGTATCCCGTACCTGCCTTCCCTCCATACCCTCTGATCCCCTTAGCCACAAGGGCCACATCTAACTCCCTCTTAAATATAGCCAATGAACTGGCCTCAACTACCTTCTGTGGCAGAGAGTTCCACAGATTCACCACTCTCTGTGTGAAAAATGTTCTTCTCATGACGGTCCTAAAAGACTTTCCCCTTATCCTTAAACTGTGACCCCATTTTCTGGAGTTCCCCAACATCGTGAACAATCTTCCTGCATCTAGCCTGTCCAACCCCTTAAGAATTTTGTACGTTTCTATAAGATCCCCCCTCAATCTTCTAAATTCTAGCGAGTACAAGCGGAGTCTATCCAGTCTTTCTTCATATGAAAGTCCTGCCATCCCAGGAATTAGTCTGGTGAACCTTCTCTGTACTTTTACAATTAATATATATATATATATATATATATATATGTATATCTAAAGGAAAAAAAAATCAAGATTCCAGTTCGAATTTCCTTTCTTTGCAAGCAAAGGTACAGTCCCTGTTTTTTTTTTATCACAAAGATCTTTGCATTATTTAAAGGAAAGGCCAGATGCAAGAATTTACATTCATCTGTAAGTTGGTACAAAACTGTAAAGTCATTCGGTATATCACTGAAGAAATAATCCATATGTCAACATGAATAACATTTCCTCCCTTCTTGTAGCGCAGGGAATCACAGCCAAAAACCTCTTTGCACTATTCCAGAAGCGCTGACAGATTATGGCCTGCATTTGGTTTATTTTTCATGTTCTTTTTTAATATTTTATGATTGCTCAATAATTTGATATAAATGAAATATAGGAGAATGTTATCACTTTAAATCACGTGTGACGCAGTAGTAGGGTTAGTAACCAGCGGCACTGATTTAAGGTAATTGGTAACATTGGAGAGACAATTTTAAGATGGTTTAGTTCAATTTAGTTTGTTGTCACATATACTGAGGTACAGGGGAAAGCTTTTGTTGCGTGCTAACTAGTCGGCAGAAAGACAGTACATGATTACGATCGATCCATTTACAGTGTATAGGTACATGATAAGGGAATAATGTTTAGTGCAAGGTAAAGCCAGCAAAGTCGAATCAAGGATAGTCCGAGGGTCATCAAAGAGGTAGTGATTCTGGTTGTGGTTGTGGTTGTGGTAGGATGATTCAGTTGCCTAATAACAGTTGGGAAGAAACTGTTCCCGAATCTGATGGGAGTGCATTTACACACTTCTCTACCTTTTGCCTGATTGGAGAACAGGGAGTGGTCAGGGCGCAACTCGTCCTTAATTATGCTGCTGGCCTTGCCGAGGCAGTGTGAGGTATAAATGGAAGGAAGGTTTGGTTTGTGGCAGCGTCCACAATTTGTTGCAATTTCTTGCGGTCTTGCATGGAGCTGTTCCCAAACCATGTATTGTGCTTGGAATGCTTTGTCAGAGATGGCCAGCCAACCAGAGTCAGCAGCGACTTTCAAAAGGGAAATGCATATATTTACTTGACGGAGAAATAGAAATCTGAGGCTTTGGAAATAGAGATAGTAGAGAAACTGTGGGCCAAATGGTCTCCATCTATGATGCTTCATTCTGTCGGAGTATTGAATATCGAAACTATTCTTGAAACTGGTGGTCGCGGTTTGTCAGGCTCCTGTGTCGTCATCCCGATGGTGGGAGAAAAATCAGAGCGTGGCCAGGGTGGTGTGAGTCTTTGATGAACATCTTGCTGTTCTGATAAATGTTTCCCATAGAATCATACAGCATGGATACTAATTTGCCCATGCCGACCAACATGCCCCATACACACTAGTACGCCTGGCCCATAGCCCTCTAAACATATCCTATCGATGTACCTGAAGATGAGTCTCAACCCAAAATGTCACCTATTCCTTTTCTCTAGAGATGTTGTCTGACCCGCAGAGTTACTCCAGCTTTTTGTGTCTATGTTTGGTTTAAACCAACTTCTGCAGTTCCTTCCTACCCATACCTCCAATCAATTACAATTGAAAAAAATAGTAAAAGCTGCAGATGCTTAAATTCCAAACTAAAAACAGCAAGTGCTGAGATATGCAATAAGCAGCAACTGCAGGAATAGAAAAGTTCATGTTTCAGTTTGATGACCTTTCTGCTTACTTTTGTCATTGTCTCGGTGTTGATATTGGCATGTTGCTGTGCAAAAAAACTTGCCCTGCACATCTCCTTTAAACTTTTCCCCTCTCCCCTTCAAGCTATGACCTTTGCTTTTTTGATAAAGTTCATAAGTGATAGGAGCAGAATTGGGCCATTCGGCCCCTCAAGTCTACTCCGCTGTTCAATCATGGCTGATGTATCTTTCCACACTGGAAAAAAGGTTCTGGCTGTCTACCTTATCTGCTGCTCTCATCATTTTATAAACTTCTATCAGGTCTCTCCTCAGCCCCCAACACTCCAGAAAAAACTACCCAAGTCCTATGACTCCTTATAGCTATTACTCACTGACGAAGGCTCTGAAGAACAAACCAGATTTTTTTTTCTAAGAAGTCGGAAATGGAAGCAGTCCCAAAGGCCATGATCTGCCATTCATTTAAAGCTCAGACGATTTTTAGCATCAAAGCCCATTTTTCACCTTGACGTCAAATCCTTTTTATCTGACCTTGGCTCTGTGTGTGCTCATTGCCTGTATCTTCACAGCCCCCTGAGGTAGAGAACTCCAGAAATTCACATCTGCTTAAAGATGTTTCTGCTCAGATAGAGTCAAGATAGTCAAGAGTGTTTAATTATCGTGTGTTCCGAAAGGGAACAATGAAATTCTTAAGGGGCTGTCCCACTTGGGTGACCTAATCCGCGAGTCCAGAAGAGTGTCTTCGACCTTCAAGCTCGAGGGCACTCGCCTGGAAAGCCTCGAGCTGGATCGACTGTCCGCGTTGAAACCGCGAGCTGGATCGACCGACTGCGCACAAACACATCGCAAAGGCGGGGGCCAGGGAAAGCGGGGGAGTGCTGTTTGAAATTCACACCCGCAATGAAGAAGAAGGTAAAACGGCTGCACAGTAACGGTAGGTCCTTTAGAGAGCGCTGGGGGGGGGGGGGGGGGGGGGGGTGGGGGGGGGGGGAAGAAGGGGAGAGAAGGGGAAGAAGGGGAGGGAAGGGGAAAAAGGGGAGGGAAGGGGAAAAAGGGGAGAGAAGGGGAGAGAAGAGGGAGAGAAGGGGGGGAGAAGGGGGGGAGAAGTGGGGGGGAAGAAGGAGTGGAGAAACTTTTAAGAAGTATAATAAAGTTTAGCGGGCATTTTACCTACGGGTTGGTCTTCCTTGGTCCTGAAAACTCCAATAAGCCAATCAAAATGGCCGGTCAGCGAAGGAGATTGCCTACGGCTGCCCTCGACTGCCTGTAACTAAATAGCGACCCCACTCCACTCCACCACGAGTTAAAAAGACCCATGTCAATCAAATTTTACTTGCGGAAATTTTTTCAACATGCTGAAAGATTTTCCGCGACCTAGCTGAGGCCACGAGTATTCGGGAACTTCCCTCGAGCATGAAGGAGAGTTCCAGTGACCTCATAGAACCTCCTAGGACCACGTGTCGACCATGCTGCGAGTTTGAAGGTCGAAGTCACTCTTCTAAACTCGCAGATTAGGTCGCCGCAGTGGGACACACCCCTTAACTTGCAGCAGCAGCACAACAGGTTGTAAGCACAGGACTCAATAGATAATATGATCGAAGAAACAAACAAAAGAGAAGTTCAATTAAAAAAACACACAATATAGTGCAGAAACAGAACAAAGCCCCAAGTCCCTAGTGCAATCAAGGTAGTTCATTGTCAGGGTTTAGTTTAATTTAGTTTTGTTTATTGTCAGAAGATGGACACAAAATGCTGGAATAACTCAGCGGGACAGGCAGCATCTCTGGATAGATGTTTCAGATCATATCTGAGGAAGGGTCTTGACCCAAAGCATTATCTACACATGTCCTCCAGAGATGCTGCCTGACCCGCTGAGTTATTCCAGGACTTTGTCACTTTACCTCCCCTCTCCACTCCATTCAAGGACCCAAGCAGTCGTTCCAGGTGTGGCAGAGGTTCACCTGCACCTCCTCCAACCTCATCTATTGCACCCGCTGCTCTAGATGTCAGCCGCTCTACATCGGTGAGACCAAGAGAAGGCTTGGCGATCGCTTCGCTGAACACCTCCGCTCGTTTTGCAATAACCAACCTGATCTCCCGGTGGCTCAGCACTTCAACTCACCCACCCATCCGACCTTTCTGTCCTGGGCCTCCTCCATGGCCAGAGTGAGGACCACTGTAAATTGGAGGAGCAGCACCTCATATTTTGCTTTGGCAGTTTGCATCCCAGCGGAATGACCATTGACTTCTTAGTCCTTACTTTCTCCTCCCCCTCTCAGCTCTTCCTCAGCCCTCTGGCTCCACCTCTTCCTTTCTTCTTCCCGCCCCCCCCCTCCCCCCCAACCCTCACATCAGTCTGAGGAAGGGTTTCGACTCGAAACGTTGCCTGTTTCCTTCGCTCCATAGATGCTGCCTTAACCGCTGAGTTTGTCCAGCACTTTTGTCTACCTTCGATTTTCCAGCATCTGCAGTTCCTTCTTAAACACCAGGACTTTGTGTCCCTTGTTGGTGGCTTGAATGTTCTCGCCTGTTCCGATGCTCCAAGTATATGGAGTTCGAACTAATCTGTAAAATATTTCAAACTGCTCTCTTTTTTCTGCATTTTATGTAATTATGCCTGTGGTTATAATTAGCAGAATGTACGAAGGCAAGTGTTGACCATTTGTGTCCTATAATCCCTTTCCTGGCCTTTAAAGCAACCTACTAAATGACCACTTTGTTATAACGACACAATGCTGCTTCACCATACTCCTTGGAGCCTTAATCAAAATGAAATGTGTTTAAAAAGTTACACAATACATTTAAAAATGAGGGGAAAGAAACGAGGCATTCAATTTGCTCTGGCTTCAGCAATTTAACGAAAAAGAAAACCAATTACCATGAAAATGATAAAAGCCGCAGGGATTTAGTAATGATTAGTCATTGCTTACTCTCCTATGGACAATCTAATCAATGAGTTGGTCAACATGGATAATTACTCTCTTCATTTCCAGTCTATAAAGAGATCGATAAAGAAAAATATCGGGATCAGAGGAAGCTGTGGCCTCACAGATCCCAGACTTTTTCACGTAGGCTGAGACTAGTTTCATTTCTTTTATTATGAGACATTTATCTTGAGAAATCTTGCGTTTAGTCTGAGTCTGAAGAAGGGCCCTGAATGGAAACGTCTGCTGCCCATGTCCTTTAGAGATGCTGCTCAACCCACTGAGTTACTCCGGCATTTGTTTTTTTTTTGTTTGTAAATCAACTACCAGGTCCTACTAACCCCCAACCCCCTTTGTTCTCGGCGGCTTGAAAATACATGCACAGAGTCATGAGGTCATAAGGTCATAAGTTAGGCCCCTCTCATAGACATAGAAACATAGAAATTAGGTGCAGGAGTAGGCCATTCGGCCCTTCAAGCCTGCACCGCCATTCAATATGATCATGGCTGGTCATCCAACTCAGTATCCCGTACCTGCCTTCTCTCCATACCCTCTGATCCCCTTAGCCACAAGGGCCACATCTAACTCCCTCTTAAATATAGCCAATGAACTGGCCTCAACTACCCTCTGTGGCAGAGAGTTCCAGAGACCCACCACTCTCTGTGTGAAAAAAGTCCTTCTCATCTCGGTCCTATAGGATTTCCCCCTTATCCTTAAGCTGGTACCCCTTGTCCTGGACCTCCCCAACATCGGGAACAATCTTCCTGCATCTAGCCTGTCCAACCCCTTAAGAATTTTGTAAGTTTCTATAAGATCGCCTCTCAATCTCCTAAATTCTAGAGAGTATAAACCGAGTCTATGCAGTCTTTGTTCATAAGACAGTCCTGACATCCCAGGAATCAGTCGGTCATGACTGACCATGATGGGTGATGCGTCCTGGTCGGATGCAAGTCTGGGCGATGTCATATGGAGGACAGGCTGTTGCCCATGCAGCACGTCCCCCCCTCTCCACGTCGCTGATCGATCCACAGGAACAGCAGGGCCGTTACAGTTTGGCACCAGCGCCGTCGCAGGAGCCACCAGAGCGAGGTTGTATACAACGACGAACTGCCTTAGGGGCTCCGACTCCGGGTTTTCTTGAGGTTTACTCCTGGAGCCTTTTCCATGACTGGATGTGGCCACAAGGCAGTGGAGGTTTTAAATCGGAGTTTTCCCTCTCCTAGATGGACTGCCTTCCCAGGCTGACGAGCCCCATCTGCCCGAGACTGGTGGGGGCGGGAGCGTCTACCTTCCGGTGTAGGTCTATAGAACCTGGCCACTGCCCCGGTCATAAGGAATAGAGCAGAATTAGGTCATTCGGCCCATCAAGTCTAGTCCGCCATTCAATCATGGCTGATCTATCTCTCCCTCCTAACCCCATTCTCCTGCTTTCTCCCCATAACCTCTGACACCCGTACTAATCAAGAATCTACCTATCTCTGCCTTAAAAATATTTGGCCTTCACAGCCTTCTGTGGCAAAGATTTCCACAGATTCACCACCCTTGAGAATACATGCATGGTGTTGTTGTGGCTTTCTTCAATGTATCTGGACTGAGAGAGTGTGCAAAAAAAGAGTTGTTGTACGGCAGCAGGCTGAAGATGGGACTGTTCGGTCAATTTTTGTAACTTTTGTCGGCCCCAGAAATGTGGCGACTCTTGTGTACTGTCCAGGCGAGGTCTGCTGTATGATTTTATCGGGCTGTTGGCAAAACAAAGCATTTCACTGTATCTATGTAATATGACAATAATGTATCATTGAATCATCAACTAATTCAACTCACGTCAAGGGCAGAAATCCAGATCTTCTTGGTTGATTCATCGTTGGAAAAATTCCATGAGCCACTGGTGGATTTTAGAAGAAGAGAAGAAACTATGAAATCCTTGCGATTAGACAAAAAGCAATGGAGTCGTTCGTGACTTGCCAAAATGACCATAAGACCATTAGACCATCAGATATAGGAGCAGAATTAGACCATTCAGCCCATTGATTTGATTCCACCATTCAATCATGGCTGATCTATCTTTCCCTCACAACCCCTTTCTCCTGCCTTCTACCAATAACCTTTGACGCCCTTACTAATCAAGAACCTATCAACCTCTCCTTTAAAAATACCCAGTGTCTTGGCCTCCAAGCTGTCTGTGGCAATGAATTCAACAGATTCACCGCCGTCTGGCTAAAGAAATTCTTCTTCATCTCCATTTTAAAGGTGCGTCCTTTTATTCGGAAGCTCTACCCTCTGTTTCCAATTACAGGAAATTTATTTTCCTCATCTACTCAACCTAGGCATTTCATTACTCAATAGGTTTCAATAAGATCTCCCCTCATCCTTTTGGGAAGTAAATTTCAACAAATAAAATGTTCTTGGATTGTTCCATATCAAATAGAACAAGTTGTCCTACAACTTTAGGCTGTGCACGCCACGCGAAAGAAGAAGGATTATTCCATGTTGCATTCTTTTGTAAATGCCTCGGCAAGGCCTGCAGCATAATCAAGAATGAGTCGCACCCCGGCCACTCCCTCTTCTCTCCTCTCCCATTGCAAAAACGCACACCTCCAGATTCAGGGACAGGTTCTTCCCAGCTGTTATCAGGCAACTGAACCATTCTAGCACCAACTAGAGAACAATCAGCTACTATCTACCTCGTTGGAGAGCCTCGGACCATCTTTGATCGGACTTTACTGGACTTTATCTTGCACTAAACATTATTCCCCTTATCATGTGTCTGCACACTGTGGATAGCTCGATTGTAATCATGTATAGTCCTTCCGCTGCCTGGTGAGCATGCAACAGAAGCTTTTCACGGTACCTCGGTACAAGCGACAATAAACAAAACGAAACTCAAACTAAACTCAAGTGATGAAATGAAAAGCAAACCTATACCCCTCGAGATAACTAACATGTAAGATTACACTTAAGACAAAACATACCGTGAATTAAAATGTACCTCACATTTTCTATTGCGACTACATTATCACTGGAATGCAAAGGTTGCACGTCAGTTTAAGGTAAGTAAAGCGTTACTTTGCAATACGAGGAATATTTAAATTCAGTCCCAAATTTTGCGGGTCGTTAAATTCCATCATCACAATAGCTTTGAAATTCATAATCCTTTTTGTAGATGGCTTATCGAATGATTCATGTCTCGGTTTATTTTTACTGAATATATACAGCTTTAATGTGTAGATGCAAAAGCATTTACAAATGGTTCCTGATCAAACCTGGCACTGTCTTCTCAATCCGTGGACATTATCTGCTCTTTATTCAGCATATTAATCACCATTTTCTTCTCCCTGGTTTCAAGTTGAATTAATGTTTCATGGTATGTCTACAAGCACGACTGATAATTTAGCTGTTCGCTGTTATGACTTGCAGTGAGACACATATACTGCTTGACGAGTGCTTACATATTTTGCATCCAATCCTCCAAAGTAATATTCATTGCCTTAATTTTTTATGACCAAAGCTCTTGTCTTCCACAATTTGAAGCACACCGTCTGAAATATAAAAACCACGATGTGCTTCCTCGCATTCATCACTATTAATATATTCTTTCCCTTCTGTTTGGGGAACTGTGCCTGAACACCACACACTTGCTCATCATTGCTGCACTTTGTTTTTAATTATTATTATTAAAGGAAGTACTTGGAGCCAAGTTCTTTTTTTTTCTCTCTTCTTCAATTGTCTTTCCTTCTCTCCTCCCCTTCTGGACCATTGGTGAGGGAGGGCGGGCATTAAATCGGATAGCAGATGGATACCAGATTGGCGAAACATCACCCGTTCCTTCCCTCCAGAGATGCTGCCTGTCCCGCCGAGCTTAGAATTTGGAAGATTGAAGGGGGATCTTATAGAAACTGACAAAATTCTTAAGGGGTTGGACAGGCTAGATGCAGGAAGATTGTTCCCGCTGTTGGGGAAGTCCAGGACAAGGGGTCACAGTTTAAGGATAAGGGGGAAGTCTTTTAGGACCGAGATGAGAAAAACATTTTTCACACAGAGAGTGGTGAATCTGTGGAATTCTCTGCCACAGAACGTAGTTGAGGCCAGTTTACTGGCTATATTTAAGAGGGAGTTAGATGTGGCCCTTGTGGCTAAAGGGATCAGGGGAAATGGAGAGAAGGCAGGTACAGGATACTGAGTTGGATGATCAGCCATGATCATATTGAATGGCGGTGCAGGATCGAAGGGCCGAATGGCCTACTCCTGCACCTATTTTCTATGTTTCTATGTTACTCCAACGTTTTGTGTCTGTCTTCAGCGAAGATGCCTAATTGGCTGCGGTGTCGTGTATTGGAATGACTGACAGTGGAAACTTTGGCAGTGAAGATGAAGCAGAGGTAAAGTCTTGAACTTGCGAGTCAGGTAGGTCTGCTATTGTCACGTGTACCGAGATACAGTAAAAGGCTCTTGATTGTGTGCTTACCAACTAAATAAGATACTATCAAACATGAATAAGATCAAGCCATACATAAGTACCACAGGTCGAGCAAAGCGAAGAAGACCAGAATGCTGGATATAGTTTAAGCATTGCAGCATTACAGTTCCATAGAAAAAGTGCGATGTCCACAATGATGTAGGTTGGAGGATTGGGATGACACCCTAGCTTATGTGTGAAATACTAGCTTACAGTGAAAGCAAATACATTTTCAGTAGCTGAAAAGGTGTGGAGAGGAACGGGTAGGATAATGGGATATATCTCTCATCGGAAGAGACCAAGTGCAGAAGCTGGAATCAGATTGTGTTTTTTATCAGTGTTATGCTTTGCTAACAGTAGGGCTGTGGGCAGGTCCATCTGGACAAGTGCAAAGTCTGGGGAAGGGTCCCGACCTGAAACATCACCCATCCATTTTCTCCAGAGATGCTGAATTACTTTAGCATTTTGCATCTATCCAACTGCACCCTGGTCACTCTCCCTTCTCCCATTAGGCAAGAGCTACAGAAGTGTGAAAACGCACTCCTCCAGATTCAGGGACAGTTTCTCTTCCCAGCTGTTCTCAGGCAACAGGACCATCCTATCAACAACTAGAGAGTGGTCTTCATTGAAGGCCCTCAGATTACTTTAATCGAACTTTACTGTACTTTATCTTGCACCAAACGTTATTCCTTTTATCATGTATCTGTATGCTGTGGACGGCTTGATTGGAATCAAGTGCAGTATTTTCGCTGACTGGTTAGCAATTTCATTGTACCTCGGTACACGTGACAGTAAATAATAAATTAAAGTAAACAAGTGGACACGCTCTGCCAAAGATTCAAAAACGGAGACAAACTCACAGACGGCAGAAATGGCCATTTCTGAGGATGGATAGAAGGAGACTAAGTTTTCAATACCATGTTGGAAAGCTGGCACTTGATACCAACTGCTGGTGTTATCTAAGTAGAAAGTTATCAATAAATGGGTGAGTAACATCACAAGCAAGAAGCAATATTCAGCAGAAAATTTACTAGAGTAATGACCACCTGGGATGTTAGAAACATAGAAATTAGGTGCAGGAGTAGGCCATTCAGCCCTTCGAGCCAGCACTGCCATTCAATGTGATCGTGGCTGATCATCCACAATCAGTACACCGTTCCTGCCTTCCCCCATATCCCTTGATTCCGCTAACCCTAAGAGCTCTATCTAACTCTCTTTTGAATGCATCTAGTGAATCAGCCTCCACTGCCTTCTCAGGCAGAGAATTCCATAAATGTACAACTCTCTGGGTGAAAACGCTTTCCCTCATCTCAGTTCTAAATGGCCTACCCCTTATTCTTAAACTGTGGCCCCTGGTTCTAGACTCCCCCAACATCAGGAACATGTTTCCAGCATCTAGTTTGTCCAATCCCTTAAGAATTTTATATGTTTACGAATCCAACTGAGACCTGTTGGATCCCTGTCACACGGGAGGCTTGGCCCACCCAACGCAATCCGTTCTCCAACACAACCCATTCCCCAACGCAATATTGCACCACTAACCCGTAGCCCCCAGGGGAGGCATGATCCCCCAACTCAAACCATTCCCGAATGTAAGATTCCAGCACTCCTCTGCCTCTCCCAGTACTGGACGTTGAACAAAATTCCAATTGCACTTCCCCTGCAGCCAATTGCAATAGCAATTCACCCTCCCCCTCCTGTTGAAGCACCTGCTGCCAGTATGATGGCAACATTGTTGCAAAAGTCAGATGGAGGAATGTGGTATCCCATTCAGGTGAAAACTTGGTGGAAGCACTGAGTGTTCCTGTAATGAAACTTTGTATCGAAGTCTGTTGGAAGCTGGTGCAGCAAGGATTTGACAGTGGATGCGGCGATGATGCAGGAAGGGGCGTCGTCCCCCCGGCGGTGGCAGACAGGAGAGGAGACCAACCTGCGCATGTGTGTTTTTAAAGATTTTTAAACCTTAATAACTTTTAAAATATACCACGGATCGGAACAGAACTTATTGCACTTGCAGCACAGGAGAATGGTGAGTAAGGTGGCAATAATAATCATAGCGTTATCATGTACCGTTTTTGCGCAATTGTAAAAACAATGCAAACCAGAAGATAACAAGATGAGAATGTTATAGATGGATAGAGAGATAGAGAGATAGAGAGATAGAGAGATAGAGAGATAGAGAGATAGAGAGAGATAGAGGGATAGAGGGATAGAGGGATAGATGGATAGATGGATAGATGGATAGATGGATAGATGGATAGATGGATAGATGGATAGATAGATAGATAGATAGATAGATAGATAGATAGATAGATAGATAGATAGATAGATAGATAGATAGATAGATAGATAGATAGATAGATAGATAGATAGATAGATAGATAGATAGATAGATAGATAGATAGATAGATAGATAGAAGATTTCCTCTCATCCTTCTAAATTCCAGTGAACACAAGCTCATTCTTTCCTCATATGGCAGTCCTGCCACCCCGGGAAATAACCTCATGAACTTATGCCACACTCCCTCAATAACAAGAATGTCTTTCCTCAAATTAGGAGAACAAAACTGCACACAATACTCCAGGTGTGATCTCACCAGGGCCCTGCACAACTGCAGAAGGACCTCTTTGCTGATTTACTCAAATGCATATTATGAAGGCCAAAATGCCATTAGCTTTCTTCACTGCCTGCTGTACCTGCAAGCTTACTTTCAGTGACTGATATGAAAGACAACCAGGTCTTGTTACACTTCACCTTTATCTAATCTGACACCATTCAGATAATAATCTACCTTCTTGTTCTTGCCATCAAAATAGATAACCTCACATTTATCCACATTGGTCTTCACTGTGGCTTAGCGACTTTAGACTTTGGAAATACTGCACGGTAACAGGCCCTTGGGCCCACCTAGTCATGCCGACTAGTGATCCCGCACAGTAGCACTATCCTACAAACTAGGGACAATTTACAATTTTGCCGAATTTTACTAATTAACCAACAAACGTACACATCTTTGGATTGTGGGAGGAAAACTGGAGCACCCGGAGAAAATCCACGTGGTCACAGGTAGAACATACAAACTCCATACAGATAGCATTCATGGTCAGGATTCAACCCGGGTATCTGGCGCTGTAAGGCAGCAACTCTACCATTGCTCCACTATGCCGCCCTGACTCATAATTGAACTTGCAGAAGAGACTAGATGTGGATAAATGTACGTTTGGGGTTTGTAGTTTGAAGTTTGAAGTTTGGGATCAGTCTTGCAAACAAATTACAGAGCAAGAAACTTGAATGATCAAGTTCTAAAATTGCCATTTACGAAAATCGCCACCAGTGACTTATTTGAAGCTGGCTTAAAGTAGCGACCACAACTGTTGTGGCAAATCTGATTAGTCTTCCGGTTGAGGTGTGTTTGATGGTTGATGGTTGATACTCAGTTAAATATGACTCAATTTAGGATGCCCAGCCTAACGAACTGAAAAAAAGGCCTTTTCCTCCATTAGATGCCTCCGTGCGATTGTCAATAGTCTTAAAAAGTGTAATGATTTCTTATTAGCGTCTGAATGAACCGTAAAACTACCTTTGGAGATATTGACATTTCCACAGAAATAAACACTGGAGTTCCTTCCCCTTCATATACAAAGTGACAGCTCGTTATTTCAAGCTGCATCATTGGTTGCCAATCGTGCATGGACCACTGTATTTAAGAATATACTTACTATTATTGGTATTATTCTGCTATTATTGTTTGTTTTTATGTGTATATATATACATATACACACGTACACATAAAAAACAAGCAATAATAGTGCAATTATAGAATATGTGTGTGTACATATATATATTTATTTATATATATATAGTCAATATGTGTGTGTGTATATGTGAGTATGTGCATATACCATATACACGCACTGAACTTTTTTTTCCTCATTTATTATATTGTTTACAGTCTTCTTCTTGGGTATGGCGTGCTCGGCCGAAAGTTGTAGATCAAGGGTAGACATCCAGGCCAGGACAGCATCAGCTACTGGGTGGATGGCTTTGATGCCCCCAGGGAAAAGCCTCAGTGAGCAGTCATTCACGATGTGTGGGATGGTCTGGTCTGGATGTCCGCTGTCGTAAGCAGGGCTGTCTGTCATCCCCCACTTATGCAGGTGCTGGGCTGTTCTTGCATGGAGGGTGCGGATTCTGTTCAGGGAGGTCAAAACCCAGTGGTTTCACTGAGGGGTCTGTGAGGATCTCTCCCTTGTTGGTGTTGGCGTCTTTCAAGGCTCTGCGCCACTCAGTCTCGGAGTCAACCTTCACGTGGTCCACCATTTCGGCTAATGCATTCAACCCGACGTGCACAAACAAATAGATTGTTTGCAGTGTACGATGGTTCCATATTCTATTGGGCTGATGCAAGGAACAATGTCATTGTTCTCTCTGAGACACATGACAATAAAACACTCATGACTTGATTTGTCAAATACACGGCTATTATTTTTGTCTCCTTTGCATCTCTCTGTATTTACCAATGGTAATTGGGAAAGTTTACAAGTCCTTCTGCATTGTAAATAATGCACTGTTCCCAAACATATACTCAATCAGTTTTTACCACGAGTAAGGATTACCAATGAAGATAGACACAAAATGCTGGAGTAACTCAGCGGGACAGGCAGCATCTCTGGAGCGAAGGAATGAGTGACATTTCACCAATCTGATATCCATCAGCTTTTGGATTTAATGCCTTCATCACCAGCGATTAGATAGGCTTCAGAAGACAAGGAGTGAAGGGAAAACAATTGAAGAAGAAAAAAAAGAAAGGTGGCTCAAAGTATTTCCTTTAATAATAATTAAAACAAAGTACAGTAATGATGAGAAAGTGTTTGGTGTCAAGGCACGGTTCCCCCAACAGAGGGGAAAGAATATATTAATCCTCTGTTCCAAACATAAATTCAATCTTTTTTTTTAAACACAGGTAAGGATTATCAATGAAGATAGACACAAAATGCTGGAGTAACTCAGCAGGACAGGCAGCATGTCTGGAGAGAAGGAATGGGTGACGTTTCGGGTCGAGCCCCTGCTTCAGACCGAGTCTTGACCCAAACGTCATCCATTCCTTCTCTCCAGAGAGACTGCCTGTCCCGCTGAGTTACGCCAGCATTTTGTGTCGATCTTCAGTGTAAACCAGCATCTGCAGTTCCTTCCGACACATCAGGATTATCAATGAAGATAGACACAAAATACCGGAGTAACTCAGCGGGGACAGGCAGCATCTCTGGAGAGAAGGAATGGGGGGCGTTTCGAGTCGAGACCCTTCTTCAAACTGAGAGTCAGGGGAGAAGGAGACGTAGAGATATGCAAGGGTGAGGTGTGATAACGAGAGATCAAAGGAGATGAAAATCAAGGAATATGTAGAATGGATCAACGATTCATTCAGCAGATACAAGTAAAAAATTACATTTCTAATGTCGCACAAACTGATTTTAATGCAGGTTTCAAGACACCTAATGTTTCGTAACAAAGCTATTTTATAAATGAAATAATAGGTGAAATGGAAGTGGTAACTGGTCTATAGATTGCCAGACATTATTGTAATGTTGTTCAGGTCCTCAGTACCAAAGATGGCAGAATATGAATGATTGTAGATGTCTTCAAAGATTCATATGTGTTCAAAGATTCATAGAAGTTGCCCAGCACGGAAATCTGCCCAACTCGTCCATGCTAACCAAGAGCCCATCTAAATTGTAGATAGATGCAAAATGCTGGAGTAACTCAGTGGGTCAGGCAGCATCTCTGGAGATAAGGAATAGGTGATGTTCCTGGTCGGAACCCTTCTTCTGACCACTCCAGTCTGAAAAAGGTCTCGAGCCGAAATGTCACCCATTCCTTCTCTCCAGAGATGCCGCCTGTCCCGCTGAGTCTCACCAAATAAGTGCGGTGGAAGATTGCAACCTTCATGTGGTCTGCCCTGTTTCCACGAATGCAATCAACCCGGCGTGCACAATCAAGCAAGATCAAATAGAACAAGTTGTCCTTCAACTCAAGGCTGTGCACGCCATACGCATGAAGACGACCAGATAAGTGGTGGATGAAAATTCAATTTAGGTTCTAAAGGGGATTGGATACATCATTGAAGACATTCAGACCTCCTGACTCCTTCCAACGAGATGTTGCCTGTCCCGCTGAGTTACTCCATCATTTGTGTCTATCTTCAGTATAAACCTGCATCTGCAGTTCCTTCCTGCCCACCTAAATTCATCTTACATGCCTGCATGTAACCCATATCCCTCTAAACCTTTCTTAATGGGTCGACTGGGCTTTTATTCACTGGAATTTAGAAGGACAAGAGGGGATCATATAGAAACATGTACAATTCTTAAGGGATTGGACAGGCTAGCTGCAGGACAAATGTTCCCCATGTCGGGGGAGTCCAGAACTAGGGGTCACATTTCAAGAATAAGGGGTAGGCCATTTAGGACTGAGATGAGGAAAAACTTTTTCACCCAGAGAGTTGTGAATCTGTGGAATTCTCTGCCACAGAGGGCAGTGGAGGCCAATTCACTGGATGTATTCATGAGAGAGTTAGATATAGCTCTTAAGTCTAACAGAATCAATGATATGGGGAAAAAGCAGGAACAGGGGACAGATTTTGGATTATCAGCATTGATCATATTGAATGGTGGTGCTGGCTCGAAGGGCCAAATAGCCTACTCCTGCTCCTAGTTTCTATGTTTTATCCATGTAACATCTGTAAAGCAACAACTAGATGGAGAACTTAGCAGCATAGTGTCAAGACAACTACCTCACCCTCAATGTCAGAAATACAAAGGAGCTATTTATTAACCTCAGGAAAAGGTGCACACCTCCCAGTCAGTAACAATGAAGGCTAAGTGGAAATGATCGTGAGCTCAAGTAAACATCACCAACAATTTGTCCTGCATCAACCACATTGAAGCTATGCTCAACAATGCACATTAATGCCTCACCAGGCTAAAGGGCCTGTCCTACCAGCATCCGACTCCATGCGATGAGCGCGATCAAACTAGAAGCGGGGGCCGCGCGGAGGTCGGGTGATCCCTGTACAGAGCCGTTCCCACCAACATGCGCCTGCATGCGGCAAGCGCGACCAAACCGGCAGTAGGGGCCGCGCGGAGGTCGGGTGAATGGCGCAACGCGGCGCAAAGTGAGGCGAACTTGGAGCGAAGTCTAAAGGTAAGTTCGCCAGGACAGAGAGGGACACACAGAGAGGGACACAGAGGCACACACAGAGAGGGTCACGGAGGCACCTACTGAGAGGGTCACGGAGGCACGATGTCGAGGCGGTGTGTAATGCGTCGAGGCGACTGCGACAAGCCGTTGCCACGCGGAATTTTTGAACATAGTCAGTTTTTCGGAGCCCCGCGCGATGTCGGGTTGAACTCCGCACAATTTCGCATGGCTCCGGCGATCGAAGTGGGACCGGCCCCGCGACGCCAGACGGCTCAAGCGACCACATTAGGTTGTGCTCATCGCATAGATTTGCATGCTGGTGGGACAGGCCCTTAAGGAAATTCAGCATGTCTCCAATTTACTCTCACAAACTTCTGCAGATGCACAATAGAAAGCATCACAACTTAGTTTGGTAACTGCTCTGCCCCACACTGCAGGAAATTGCAAACAGATGTGGATTTACACCCCCCCCCCACCATCAATAGACAATAGACAATAGACATTTGGCCTTTCGAGCCATTCAATGTGATCATGGCTGATCATCCCCAATAAGTACTCTGTTCCTGCCTTCTCCACATATCCCCTGACTCTGCTATCTTTAAGAGCCCTGTCTAGCTCTCTCTTGAAAGTATCCAGAAATACTTCAACACCATTGCCATGTGAAAGGAGTCAACATAACCAATGACCAATTATGCCCCCGGGGATCACTCCTGCTTCTCCCCTCTCCTGTTGGGCAGAAGATACAAAAGCCTGAAAGCACGTACCACCCGATTCAGAGCAACTTCTTCCCTGCTGTTATGAGACGACTGATTCCCCAACCTACCTCATTGTGACCGTTGGACTTGTTTTTCCTGCACTTTCTCTGCAGCTGGAGCAACTATATTCTGCACTCTGGTATTTTTTCCTTGCGTTATCTGTTGCAATTGTGCACTGACTATATTGTACTCATGCATAGTATCATTTGACAGGACAGCATGTAAACCAAGTGCTTCTCTGTTTCTCAGTGCAAGTGACAATATACCAATACTAATATATACCCGGAAATCATACCAGTCTGAAGAAGGGTCTCGACCCGAAACGTCACAAATTCCTTTCCTCCAGAGTTGCCGTCTGACCCGCTGAGTTACTCCAGCTTTTTGTCTCTATCTGGAAAATAAGAATTTAGTTCAACCAAAGAAGGTTGGACATTGAGACAAAAACATTGTAGAAGGAAGAGTATATGAATTAGACTCAAGATAGGCATGGAGAAATTAGACTTTAGACTTTAGAGATTTAGCCCTTCAGCAGACCAGTGATCAGCCCGTATACTTGCATTATCCTCCACATTAGGGACAACTTACAAGTGACAGAAAACATTGAAACTACAAACGTGTGCGTCTCCCTGTACAGAGTGTAGGAGCACCCGGAGGAAACCCGCGCGGTCACAAGGAGAACGTACAAACTCCACGCAGACAGCACCGGCAGTCAGGATTGAACCCGGGTCTCTGGCGCCTTGAGACAGCGACTCTACCGCTGCACCACTGTGCTGCCCCAAATAGGAGGAGAGAAAGATCAGATTTTTTTAAAAGAGAAAGGAAAAATAAGGGAGAAACGAGGCGGAAAAGCAAAAGTCTGGACCAGACCTGTTCAAATCTGAAAATAGCTATTTATTATACTCATTAATTATGTGCAGAGGTACAGAATTTGAAGACCAGGTGGTAACTTTACCAAGATACCACCTGGTCTTCAAAACCAAAATAACTGCATGTTATCTGAAGAAAGACTGGATAGACTCGGTTTATACTCTCTAGAATTTAGGAGATTGAGGGGGGATCTTATAGAAACTTACAAAATTCTTAAGGGGTTGGACAGGCTAGATGCAGGAAGATTGTTCCCGATGTTGGGGAGGACCAGGACAAGGGGTTCAGCTTAAGGATAAGGGGGAAATCCTTTAGGACCGAAATGAGAAGGACTTTTTTTCACACAGAGAGTGGTGGGTCTCTGGAACTCTCTGCCACAGAGGGTAGTTGAGGCCAGTTCATTGGCTATATTTAAGAGGGAGTTAGATGTGGCCCTTGTGGCTAAGGGGATCAGAGGGTATGGAGAGAAGGCAGGTACGGGATACTGAGTTGGATGATCAGCCATGATCATATTGAATAGCGGTGCAGGCTCGAAGGGCCGAATGGCCTACTCCTGCACCTAATTTCTATGTTTCTATCTGCACTAAACGATGCCATCATCCCAGGCCAGATCTCTTAAAGAAACATCCATGCACTCCACATGGGAAATAATACATTTTAAAAACTTGTTTTAATATTTCACAGATATTATTATATGTAGGAGCAAGGCTCAACTGTTAAATTGCAAGCACAATCCTCACAAGCAATAACCATATAACCATATAACAATTACAGCACGGAAACAGGCCTTCTCGGCCCTTCCAGTCCGTGCCAACCATTTATTTTCCCCTAGTCCCATCTACCTGCACTCAGACCATACCCCTCCATTCCCTTCCCGTCCATATACCTATCCACTTTACTATTAAATGTTAAAATCGATCCTGCCTCCACCACTTCATTCCACACACCCACCGCTCTCTGAGTAAAGAAGTTCCCCCTCATGTTACCCCTAAACTTCTGTCCCTTAATTCTCATGTCATGCCCTCTTGTTTGAATCTTCCCTACCCTCAATGGGAAAAGCTTATCCACGTCAACTCTGTCTATCCCTTTCATCATTTTAAAGACCTCAATCAAGTCCCCCCTTAACTTTCTGCGCTCCAAAGAATAAAGACCTAACTTGTTCAACCTTTCTCTGTAACTTAGTTGCTGGAACCCAGGCAACATTCTAGTAAAAGTAGCAATGCATTAACGATGTTAAAAAAAAGTACTTATGCAATTTGTTTACTTTAGGCAAGTTTAGAGGTACAGTGCGGACCAGATGCTTCAGTCCACCGAATCCACACCGACCAGCAATCCCCACACACTAACACTATCCTAGACATACTAGGGACAATTTACATACATACCAAGCAAATCAACCTACAACCATGTACATCTTTGGAGTGTGGGAAGGAACCCGAAGATCTCAGAGAAAGCCTACGCGGTCACGGGGAGAACGTACAATCACCGTACAGACAGCACCGTGGTCAGGATCGAACCCAGGACTCTGGCGCTGTAAGCACTGTAAGGCAGCAACTCTACCACTGCACCACCGTATTAATAGGTGGAAACAATGAACTGCAGATGCTCAAAAGGACCTGATGTTCTGGAGTAACTCGGGTTAGGCAGCATTGTTGGAGACCAAGGATAGGTGACGTTTCGGGTCGGGATTCTTCTTCAGGAAAAATATTCCCCATGTTGGGGGAGTCCAGAAACAGGGGTCACAGTTTACGAATAAGGGGTAGGCCATTAAAGACTGAGATGAGGAAAAACCTTTTCACCCAGAGAGTTGCAAATCCGTGGAATTCTCTGCCACAAAAGGCAGTGGAGGCCGATTCACTGGATGTTTTCAAGAGAGAGTTAGATTTAGCTCTTAGGGTGGGGAGAAAGCAGGGATGGGGTACTGATTTTGGATGATCAGCCATGATCATATTGAATGGCGGTGCTGGCTCGAAGGGCCGAATGGCCTACTCCTGCACCTATTTTCTGTGTTTCTAAGTTTCAGCCTGATTGTGGGGGAGTGGGGAAGAGAGCTGGGAGAGAGGGGGGGGCAGGACAAAGTGTTCCAAACATCTGCCCATCGGAAACCTCTCTTGCCTGAGTCCACCTGTTACCTACCATGCTTTGCACTGCATCTCCTCTCACCCAGCTTTCTTTCCCTCCCTTCCCTACAATCAGCCTGAAGAAGGGTCCCAACCCGAAACATCACCTATTAGCCAAAGATGTTGCCCTTACCCGCTGAGTTACTCCAGCACTTTGTGTCCTACTTATGCGATTTAAGCACGTTCTAATTTTCGACAGCACGCTTAATGAGCAATTAACGAAAAGGTTCAGCAACAAAAAGAAACGAACGGACGCAGAGGGTAAGATGCTGTTATTGCAAGGAATAAGTGGTACCATACTTAATACCAGAGAGAGAAAGTTATATGGAGAAAAGGAGACCACTTAACTAAATAAGAGACCTTATGTCAAATAACGAAAGCTGTGGGAGCTCAGGTAGAAAGTCAAATAAAATAAATTAATTATCTGGCGTGGTAATTGTTATTGTGGGGAGGAACATGTGCTTATTGATTAATGAGACAGTGCTGTAAGCACTCATAGGAATATTAATTAATTTCTCGTGCACAGGAGAAGTCATTAAAGAGCTAAAGAGATTTCAACTCCGCCGCCCTCTTAAGTGGCCGAAAGTGGGGAGCTTGTACATTTGCGAAAACTAGTTGGGAATTTCAACACATTCATGCCCGTTGTTGAATCTCCCACCCTCTCGGAAGTCCAATGGTGGATCCCAGTTACACTGTTGTCCCGTCACATTAGACATGGGCGGTACACATGTGCGGCTGTTAATGAGATATCAAACACCAGCATCATGTGGATTTATTCTTCCTGGTTAATTTGGTTCATTGTCACTGCCTCTGCTCCGGGGAAATGGGGAAATCATTTCAAACTTAGCGAAAGCACGGCTGGGGAACCAAACAGTCAGCTCGGTGTCCAGCACGTGTGCTCGCTTCTCGACATTTCTGCCGTTCCACTTCCAGAGCTGCCCTTTCCCTTGCCCACCGGACACCGCAGGGTAGCAGACTTTCCCCAGCTCCAACGCCGAAGGTGAATTGAGGCAGAGATATCACAAGCTCGGCTCGCGAAGGATGTGTTGCAGGTCTGGCCCAGCGACTCTGCCGGGATTTCACCCGGTAACACGATGTGCAGAAATCAGACAGCTGCCTTCCTCTGTTCAACACCGTTTCAAAGAGTTTCACCTGTGTATGAAGGAGCGACCTGTTAAGCACGGAAAAACAAAGAACTACGGCTGCTGGTCTATACCAAAGATGGGCACAAAGTGCTGGAGTAACTCAGCAGATCAGGCACCATCTTTAGACTTTAGAGTTACAGCACGAAAACAGGCCCTTCTGCCCACCTCGTCTGCGCTGACGAGCGATTACCCCACACACTACAAGGGAAATTTGCTATTGTTTTTTACCGAAGCCAATTAACCTACACACCTAGACGTCTTTGGAGCGTGGGAGGAAACCGGAGCGCCCTGAGAAAACCCATGCGGCCACGGGGAGAACGTACAAACTCCGTACTCCGTTTTCAAGAGAGAGTTAGATTTAGCTCTTAGGGCTAAAGGAATTAAGGAATTATGGGGAAAAACGCGGTACTAATGTTAGATGATCAGCCATGATCATATTGAATGGCAGTGCTGGCTCGAAGGTCCGAATGGCCTATTCCTGCACCTATTTTCCGATGTTTCTATACTGACAGCACCTGTAGTCAGGATCGAACCCTGGTCTCTGGCGCTGTAAGGCAGCATCTCTATCTTTGCGGGATGCTCTTGTAACTTACCCCTAGTTTAGCTTAGTTTAGTTTGGAGATACAGAGCGGAAACAGGCCCTTCGGCCCCACCGGGTCCATGCCGACCAGCGATCCCCGCACATTAACACTATCCTACACCCACTAGGAACAATTTTTACGTTTACCAAGCCAATTAACCCAAAAACCTGTACGTCTTTGGAGTGTGGGAGGAAACCGAAGATATCGGAGAAAACCCACGCAGATCAAGGGGAGAACGTACAAACTCCGTACAGACAGCACCCGTATACAATGCGCAAGTGGAATAACATAGAACTAGTGTACAGGGTGATGGATGATCAGCCTGGCCTTGGTGGGCCAAAGGGCCTGTTTCCATGCTGTATCTATAAACTAAACTAAACCTCATTGCTATCAATCAGGCCTGCAGCACTGCAGATTGTGAGATAGAGGGAAACGTAAGTTGTTTTCTAAATCATTTTTGCTTTAACAATTTTTACAGTGTTTATGGTTTATGTGTTTTAAATATGTTCACGTGATTTTTAAACTATTATTACATTTTTAACTCTAATTTATCTTAAGTTAGTGTTTTTTTTTATTCCTCTGAATACAAGGATCCTCGAAGAACAATTGGGAATCATTTACACTTTTTAACAGCCCATCATTCCTGGGATGTCAAGACTTTCATATGAGGAAAGATTGGATAGACTCGGCTTGTACTCGCTGGAATTTAGAAGATTGAGGGGGGATCTTATAGAAACTTACAAAATTCTTAAGGGGTTGGACAGGCTAGATGCTGGAAGATTGTTCCCGATGTTGGGGGAGTCCAGAACAAGGGGTCACAGTCTAAGGATAAGGGGGAAGTCCTTTAGGACCGAGATGAAGAAAACATTCTTTACACAGAGAGTGGTGAGTCTCTGGAATTCTCTGCCACAGAAGGTAGTTGAGGCCAGTTCATTGGCTACATTTAAGAGGGCGTTAGATGTGGCACTTATGGCTAAAGGGATCAGGGGGTATGGAGAGAAGGCAGGTACAGGATACTGAGTTGGATGATCAGCCATGATCACATTGAATGGCGGTGCAGGCTCAAAGGGCCGAATGGCCTACTCCTGCACCTATTTTTCTATGTTTCTATGTTTCTATCAAGCAAGGGTTCGGTTTTGCCAGCTGTCAAAGGCCGCCAGGTCATCTTTCAGACAAATAGGCGGAGGTTGCTGGGTGCCTGGAACGCATTGACAGGGCTGGTGGTGGAGACAGAGATGATGGTGGCGTTTAACAGTCTTTTAGATAGTTCAGAGTTTATTTCAGAGTATAGTTTAGAGTTTAGAGATGCAGTGCGGAAACAGGCCCACCAGGCCACCAAGTCCGTGCCGACCACACAAGCACACACTACACAATAGGGACAATTTTACAATTTTTACCAGAGCCAATTAACCGACAAACCTGCACGTCTTTGGAGTGTGGGAGGAAACCGAAGCACCCAGGAAAAACCCTTGCGATCACGGGTAGAGCGTACAAACTCCGTACAGACAGCACCCATATTCGGGTTGGAACGCGGGTCTCATAGAAACATAGAAAATAGCTGCAGGCTATTCGGCCCTTTGGCCCTTCGAGCCAGCACCGCCATTCATTGCGATCATGGCTGATCGTCCCCAATCAATAACCCGTGCCTGCCTTCTCCCCATATCCCTTGATTCCACTAGCCCCTGGAGCTCTATCTAACTCTCTCTTAAATCCATCCAGTGACTTGGCCTCCACTGCCCTCTGTGGCAGGGAATTCCATAAATTCACAACTCTCTGGGTGAAAACGTTTTTTCTCCCCTCAGTCTTAAATGGCCTCCCCTCTATTCTAAGACTGTGGCCACTGGTTCTGGACTCGCCCAACACTGGGAACATTTTTCCTGCATCTAGCTTGTCCAGTCCCTTTACAATTTTATATGTCTCGATAAGATTCCCCCTCATCCATCTAAACTCCAAGCCTAGTCTTTTCAATCTTTCCTCATATGATAGAGTTTATCTCTGCTGCTGTAAGGCAGCAACTCTACCGCTGCACCACCACAGCACACATGGACATACAGGGTTGTGGATCACCTGCAGACAGATGAGATTAATTTATCTTGACATTTTTGTTCGGCACAAACATTGTGGGCCAAAGTGCCTGTTCCTACCTTTTCTATGCTCTGTTTCGTGTACAGGACTTATTTGGCTGTCAGTACAGTATTCGTAGAGTGTCGGACTGTTGGCGGCCATTCAGAGGAAATACTAGACCAGTAAATTGTTTGCCATGTTTTCTGAGGGGAGCAAGATTTAATAGGAACTTTATCACTCAAAGGGTGGTGGGTGTATGGAACGAGCTGATGAAGGAGGTAGTTGAGGCAGGTACTATCGTAACGTTTGAGAAAGATTTGGACAGGTACATGGATAGGATATGTTTGCCCACACCCAACATGCCCACATCTACATTAGTTTCATCTGCCAGCATTTTCCCACACCCAACATACCCACATCTACACTAGTTCCACCTGCCAGTGTTTGCCCACACCCAATATGCCCACATCTACACTAGTCCCACCTGCCAGCATTTGCCCACACCCAACATGCCCACATCTACACTAGTTCCACCATGCCCATATCCCTGGTGTAGATGGGGCATGTTGGTTGGTGTGGGCAAGTTGGGCCGGAGGGCCAGTTTCCATGCTGTATGACTCGAAGATTCTATAACTGCTTGCAAAGGATCACTGGGTGTGTTTGCCTGGTCTTGTGCCAACGTTAATCTTCAGTCAATACTGTGCCACAACCTGGCTGTTTATCTTTGTGCAATTTTGTGGAATCTGACAGCCACACATGGCCACATTAAAAGGACGCCTACACTTCACCAGTAATTTGGGATCTATGAAGTGGTTTGGAAGCTCTTGAGGACATGAAAAGCACAACATAAAAGGCATCCCCACACCTTAGCAAGGAATTACATGCAATGACCCAATTAAATTCAGCAATACGTTCAACCAGACAAACTTCACGTGCAAACCATGACTAGATTACTATCCACCATGTTTGGCATCTCAGCCCCGCTATTTTGGTTCGTCATTTGTTATTACATCCCTGAACCCAACCTGCCCAAGTTCCAACTTAGTTTAGTTCAGTTTAGAGATACAGCGTGAAAACAGGCCCTTTGGCCCACCGAGTCTGCGCCGACCAGCGATCCCCCCCTACGCTATCCTACACACTAGGGACAATTTACAGTTTTTACCGAAGCTATAGTGACCGACAAATTTGAACGTCTTTGGAGCTTGGGAGGCACCCGAAGCACCCGGAGAAAATTAACACGGACACAGGGGAGAATGTACAAACTCCGTACAGACAGCACCCATGGTCAGGATCGAACCCAGGTCTCTGGTGCTGTAATGGGCCTGTTCCACTTAGGTTATTTTTTTGGGTGTCTACAGGTGACTGTGGCAAAATTTTCAACATGTTTGAACATTTTCGGCGACAGTGGCGACAATTTTTGCTGTCGTAGGTTGACGTAAGTGTTGTCGTGGGTTGTCGCCAGATGTGGTAGGTGAATTCCATTAAAACTAGTCCCTGGCAGTTCCCTAAAGAGTCACCTAACTGGGAGGCAGCAACTCTACCACTGCGCCACCGAGCCGCACATAGACTTGATCAAGACTTCAGATGAACGGCCGTTAATCTTTGACATATAACTCTGTTTTTCTCTTCGCAGATGCGACATGACCCGCTGAGTGTTTCCAGCATATTTCTCATTTATTTCATCTTTCTGGTCTCCGCAGTATTTTGCCTCTGCTTACCAGTTAATCCCGGTACCATCCTGCAAATCATTGCTCAGCTAAGTGAGATGATTCACTCTGCGGGAAACAAATCCTCCCCGGCATCAACCAAATCCTTCCCGGCATCAACCAAATCCTTAAGCTCTTTCTCTCAGACTTTCTTTGCAAACTCCTCTAATTCCCAATCTACACAATGTGCTCCTCCAAGTACAGGCTGGTGTGTATTTTGCCTCTTCCCTCTTCTCTATCTTTAGCAGCCGTCTTGCATTTGCTTTATTTTAGTTTATTGTCACGTTTACCGAGGTACAGTGAAAGGTTTTGTCGTGTGCGAACCAGTTAGCGGAACGACGCTGCTTGATTATTGAACATTGACGAACTGTGCACTGCAAGGGCCAGGAAGCGAGCGGGTAAGATCATCTCTGACCCCTCTCACTCTGGCCACAAACTCTTTGAATCACTTCCCCCTGGAAGGCGACTCCGGACTATCAAAGCTGCCACAGCCAGACACAAAAACAGCTTTTTTTTCCATGAGTAGTAGCTCTACTCAATAACCAAAATTTTTATTTAATTCACATGTTTAATCAATAATGTTTTATTAATAATGTTTAATGTGTCATGTGTCATTCCTAACTGTCACTGTATGTCATGTTGTCACTTGTGGGCGGAGCACCCAGGCAAATTCCTTGTATTTGAATATTTGGCCAATAAACGTATTCATTCATAGTCGAGCCATCGAGAGTATGCAGATACATGATAAAGAGAATGAAGGGCCTGTCCCACCAGCATGCAACTCTATGCGATGAACGCGATCAAACCGGCAGCGGGGGCCGCGCGGAGGTCGGGTGATCCCCTGTACAGGGCCGTTCCCACCAGCATGCGCCTGCATGCGGCAAGCGCAACCAAACCGGCAGCAGGGGCCGCGCGGAGGTCGGGTGAGTGGCGCAACGCGGCGCAAAGTGAGGCGAATTTAGAGCGAAGTCCAAGGTAAGTTCGCCAGGACAGAGAGGAGCACACAGAGAGGGGCACCGAGGCACACACACACAGGGCCACGGAGCCACACACAAAGAGGGTCACGGAGGCACCGACAGATAGGTTCACGGAGGCACGATGTCCGGGCGGTGTGTAAATGTTGAGGCGACTGCGATCCGACAAGCCATTGCCGTGCGGAATTTTTGGACATAGTCGGTTTTTCGGAGCCCCGCGCGGTGGCGGGACGAACTTGGGACGAACTCCGCACAATTCCGCACGAATCGAAGTGGGACCAGCCCCGCGACGCCGGACGGCTCAAGCGACCACGTTAGGTCGCGCTAATCGCATAGAGTTGCATGCTGGTGGGACCGGCCCTTAACGTTTAGTGCAAGATAGAATCCAGTAAAGTCCGATCAAAGGTAGTCCAAGGATCTCCAAAGAGGCAGATAGCAGTACAGGACCACTCTCTAGTTGTTAATAGGATGGATCAGTTGCCTGATAACAGCTGGGAAGAAACTGCCCCTAAATCTGGAGGCATGTGTTTTCAAGTCAAGTCAAGAGGATTTATTATCTTGTGTCCCAGATAGGACAATGACATTCTTGCTTGCTGCAGCACAACAGAATATTGTAGGCATAAATACAGAACACATCAGTGTGTCCATATACCATAGAAAATATATATACACATTTAAATAAACAGATAAAGTGCAATAGGCTGTTATAGTTCAGAGTTTGTTTGATGTTGTGTTTAAGAGTCTGATGGCTGTGGGGAAGTAGCTGTTCCTGAACCTGGATGTTGCAGATTTCAGGCTCCTGTACCTTCTACCTGAAGGCAGCGGAGAGATGAGTGTGTGGCCAGGATGGTGTGGGTCCTTGATGATGTTGGCAGCCTTTATGAGGCAGCGACTGCGATAGATCCCCTCGATGGTAGGGAGGTCAGAGCCGATGATGGACTGGGCAGTGTTCACAACTTTTTGCAGCCTTTTCTGCACCTGTTGATTGATGTGAGAGGGGAGAAGAGGGAGTGGCCAGCGTCCTTGATTATACTGCTGGCCTTGTCGAGGCAGCGTGAGGTATAGATGCAGTCAATGGAAGGGAGATTGGTTTCCGTGATGGTCTGGGCCGCGTCCACACTCTGTGGTCTTGGATGGAGCTGTTCCCCAAAAAATGCTGTGATGAATCCCAATAAAATTCTTTTTCTAGCGCATCTGTAGAAGTTGGTGCATCCATGGTGTAACTGAGCCCAGAAGCCTAGTCACCTCTTGCTACCTTTAAATAACTTTCTGGCGCCTCCTCTTTTGAACTCTTGAAAATATATATTTCTCCCAATTGAGGAACTCTTCCTTTAGACTGGCAAAGCCTATGTATTTCTGGTTCTATTAATGAACATGAGAGAGTTGCAGAGAGTTCCATCACACAGACCAGACGTCCCACAAATGTTTCCATCTACACCTCATGCTACTTCTGAAAAGCAGTCAAAACAATCAATGACTTGTCCCACCCCTGTCATTCTTTCTTCTCCCCATGCCCGTCTGGCAGAAGGTGCAGAGGTTTGCAAAGCGCGCACCACCAGACTTAGGAACAGCTTCATCCCCTCTGTTGTCAGGCATCTGAATGGTCCTCCCATAGGCTAGGGTACTGTACTATCCTGCACTATATCCTTCACTCTGTATCTTCCCCTTTGCTCTATCTATTGTACTTGTTATATGACTGAGGAAGCGTCATATCTCGATCTGAAACATCACCTATCTCCAGAGATGCTACCTGATTTGCTGAGTTACTCCAGTACTTTTGTAAATGCATCGACAGTTCTTTTGTTCAACATCTTTAGTTTGAACTCAGATGGATAAATCCAGATCCGGCTGCTTAGAATAATACTTCGTGGAAGATGTTTTTGACCTCGGGGGCACACGACTTGCATTTAGCAGAATGTGTTTTATTCCTTGAAGCTCGCCAGAAGAGTAGCTGAAGTTATCGACACGTTATGATCTTGATGTATTAGCTTATGGGCAGCCACGGTGGCACAGTGATAGAGTTGCTGCCTTACAGCGCTTGCAGTGCTGGAGACCCCGGTTCGATCCCGACTACTGGTGCTGTCTGTACGGAGTTTGTACGTTCTCCCCGTGACCACATGGGTTTTTTTTCCGAGATATTTTTCCAAGTTTCCTTCCACACTCCAAAGACGTACAGGTATGAAGGTTAATTGGCATGGTGTATGTTTAAATTGTCCCTAGTGTGTGTAGGATTGTGTTAATGTGCTGGGAATAGCTGGTCGGTGTGGACTCGGTGGGCTGAAGGTCCTCTTTCCACGCTGTATCTCTAAATTAAACCATGGGCGGAAATCCTGGAAGGGACAGGGGGGATACACGTCCCCACCCCATGCTTTGAGAGGTGGGAGAAAATCCCCCCCCCCCATGTTTTGTAATCCGGGCTTTATCAGACACTTTCTAAGGGCTGAATCGGCCCATTCGCACGGTCTTTCAACACCCAGTGCGGCTTAAAATCAAACTGCTGCATCGAGGCGATCAAGGCTCCCGATGTTGAAGCCCCTGTCAGCCGATTTTAAGCCATGCCGGCCGAAGAAAGACACTGAGAACAGGCCGATTCAAGCCCCGCGATTCGGGGCGGACGAAGCTGCTGTTGCTGGAGTTCGGAGTCGGTCACCAACCAGGTCAGCTTCCGATGTTACCGTCCACAGGGCACACGGCCGAAGCCGCGCGTGTGTGCGCGTGTGTGAGCATGCGCATGCGGCTGGCAAGAAATTGTGTCCTCTGCATGTTTTAATTTCCACGCCTGAACTAAACTAAGAGGAGCTAATTGAGCGAAACCTTTAGTTGCAAGGTTGTGAAAATGTTCTACTAGGAGCAGGCCATGCAGGTTTGTAATTCTCATCCATGAAAGGCAAATTATTAATTATAAGATGAATGTTGATATATTTGTTAATGAGTTAGTCACATTTCAAGTCAAGTCACATTTATTTATATAGCACATTTAAAAAACAACTCTCGTTGACCAAAGTGCTTTACATTTGTTATAAGAGTAGTATACACAAGCAGGCTACATACATATATACAAATAGCCCTCACTCAGAGGACGTCAGGAAAGGCTTGGGAGAACAGATACGTTTTTAGACTAGACTTAAAGGAGTCGATGGAGGGGGCAGTTCTAATGGGGAGGGGGATGCTGTTCCACAGTCTAGGTGCTGTGACCGCAAAGGCGCGGTCGGTCGCCCCTGAGCTTATGCCTAGACTGCGGGACATTCAGCAACCCCAAGTCGGCTGATCTGAGGGACCTGGAGGTGGTGTGGTGGGTGAGAAGACTTTTGATGTAGGTGGGTGCAAGCCCATTGAGGGCTTTGTAGACAAAGAGGAGGGTCTTGAAATTAATTCGGAACCGCACAGGGAGCCAGTGGAGAGAGGCCAGGATCGGGGTGATGTGGTCCCTTTTTCGGGTGCCCGTCAGGAGTCTCGCTGCAGCGTTTTGGACCAGTTGCAGGCGGGACAGGGAAGATTGGCTGATGCCAGTGTAAAGGGAGTTGCAGTAATCTAGGCGGGAGGAGATAAATGTGTGGATGATCTTTTCGAGGTCATCAAACTGGAGGAATTGTTTTATTTTAGCTATCATCCGAAGCTGAAAGAAGCTAGCTTTTACCACGGCATTGACTTGTTTGTCAAATTTCAGTGCTGAGTCAAATATCACGCCAAGGTTTTTGACGTGAGGTTTGAGTAATGGGGTAAGACTTCCCAAGGCCGCCTGCTATCATTTTCATTGAGTCCGAGGGGCCGAGAAGGATGACCTCAGACTTACTCTCGTTTAGTTGGAGGAAGTTCTGGGCCATCCAGCACTTTATATCCTCGAGGCAGCGGGTAAGGTTAAGCAGATGTGATTGGTTTTTGGGCTTCAGCGGGGGGTACAGTTGTGTATCGTCTGCGTAGCAATGGAATGAAATGCCGTGCCTTTTAATGACTTGGCCTAAGGGGAGCATATACAGGGAGAAGAGAATGGGGCCAAGGATGGAACCTTGTGGAACCCCACAGCAGAGGCTAGCTGGGGAGGAGAAAGAGTTGCCTATGTTAGTGGAGAAACTCCTACCTTTGAGGTAGGAGATGAACCAGCTCAGGGCAGAGCCATCAATACCAACCCCGTACCGGAGACGGTCAATTAGGATGGCGTGGTCGACAGTATCAAATGCTGCGCTGAGGTCAAGAAGGAGCAGGATTGCACATTCGCCGGAGTCAACGGTGAGCAGTAAGTCATTATGTACCTTCAACAAGGCAGACTCTGTGCTGTGGTGGGCCCTGAAACCTGATTGAAATGTTTCCAAGATAGTATTTTGGTGAATGTAAGGCATAAGTTGACTTAAGATTACCTTTTCAAGGGCTTTTGAGAGGAAAGGCAGTTTATGAATGGGTCTGTAGTTGCTTGGCAAGGTGGGGGTCGAAGTTAGGTTTTTTCAGGAGTGGCTGGACCACCGCATGCTTGAAGCAGGTAGGTACAGTACCAGTGGCCAGAGAACTGTTGAAGATGGCTAGGATACTGGGACCGGCTGTTATGATGACGTCCTTTAGGAGGGCAGAGGGGACAGTGTGGAGGGGGCAGGTCGTAGGTTCCATGGTGGTGAATCAGTTTTACAGGGGAGGGTAGAGTAACAGGTTGGAAACAATCTAATTTTGAAGAACAGATCAATGAGACATCTAGGTCACTGGTGGGAGGGGAGATATCCGTTCTTATGTTCTTTACCTTGGTGGTGAAAAATGTAGTAAATTCCTCGCATTTAGTCGGGGATCCCGGTTAAGCTGATGCTGGGGGCAGGACAAATGATGGAGGTGATGGTGCTAAAAAGGACCTTGGAATTATGAGCGTTTTTGGAGATAAGGGTGGAAAAGTATTTTGTTGTTGCGGATTTTACCGCTTCCTGGTATTTGTGAAGGTTGTTTTTCAGGAGTTTGAAGGAAATTTGAAGCTTATCAGATTTGTACTTCCGTTCTGATTTTCTGCATTCTCTTCTTAGGGTTCTGGTGGTGTCATTGAGCCATGGCTCGCCTTTAGGCTTAGGCTTTTTCATGTTAAGAGGAGCAACAGAATCCAGGATGGAAGAGCAAGTGGTATTGAATAGAGAGAGGAGGGCGTCGGTGCTGAGGTGGGGGTTAGACGCCTCAATAGTGCAGATGTCGGGGGCGGCTATGAGACCCTCAGAGAACTTACTGGCCGTCGTGGAGTTAACGTAGTGGGAGTAGCGAGCAGGGAGATGGGACTTTGAGCGAGAGAAAGGCAGAGATATATCGAATATAATAGCACTGTGATCAGACAGGCAGGCATCAATGGTATCTGTGTTACGAGTTCATGTTTGGATTTATCATTGCCATGTGTGTACCGACATACAGTGAAATGCTTTGTTTTGTACCCAAAGTCAGATAATACTATACATAAATACAATTAAGCCAAACTTAAGTACAATAGGTGGTTACACAAAAAGCTGGAGAAACTCAGCGGGTGCAGCAGCATCTAAGGAGCGAAGGAGATAGGCGACGTTTCGGGTCGAGACCCTTCTTCAGACTCATAGGTATTTATTTATTAAGACATACAATATAAAATAGAGTCATAGTGTCATAGAGTCACACACCGTGGAAACAGGCCCTTTTGTCCAACTTGCCCACACTGGCCAACATGTCCCATCTACACTAGTCCCACCTGCTTGCATTTGGCCCCATATCCCTGTAAACTTTTCCAATGCATGTACCTGTCGAAATGTTTCTTAAATGTTGCGATAGTACCTGCCATTTATTTAGTTTAATTTAATTTAGAGATACAGTGCGGAAACAGGCCCTTCGGCTCACCGGGTCCGCACTGACCAGCAATCCCGGCACATTAGCACTATCCGACACACTTACACCAAGGCAATTAACCTACAGACCTGTACACCTTTGGACTGTGGGAGGAAACCGGAGATCTCGGAGAAAACCGACGGGGTTACGGGGAGAACGTACAAACTCCGTGCAGACAGCACCCGTGGTCGGGATCGAACCCGGGTCTCTGGCGCTGCAATCGCTGTAAGACAGCAACTCTACTGCCGCGCCACCTATTATTATTATTTTTTTTTTGTTAAATATTTTTTATTACAAGTACATATCAAGATAAGGATATATACGTCATATACATTCTTAATATTATTAATATTACCAATTATTTCTAATTTGTACTTCTATGAATTTTTCATTTTTAATATAGATGGGAAATAAAAGAGAAAAATAAAATAATGATAGGGATTCAGAAAAATGAATGAAGTGTTAAGCAGTTTGTACATCATTGGAGATATATCCATGGGTTATTATATGTAAATCTTCGTCTATTTCTTCGTTCAGGCATCAGTCAGGTTCTCGCACCGAACCACTTTGACCCTTTAAATATTCAATAAATGGAGACCATGTCCCTCTGAATTGATCCAACTTGCCCAGAAGGACGTCTTAATCTTACAAGATGAAGTGTCTCCGACATTTCAGTGACCTATTATTATTTTAATACAATTTATTACTTATTAGAATTAGTACAATTGGCTAATTGTACTAGAGGGAAGGGAAAGGTACAGAGTGCGGAATATACTTCCCAGCATTACTGTGCAATAGTTCCAGAGACAGAGTCCAATGTCCGCAATGAGGTAGAGTGAATATGGACTGTGCCCTAGCTTATGGAAGGACCATTCAGAAGTTGGATAATAGATATCCGCAGGTATTTAGGGACATGTGATACAGTGGTAGATCATGAATCAGACATGATCCCATTGAACGGTAGAGCAGGCTCAAGGGCCTAAGTGGCTTACTCCAGTTCCCGGGTTTCTGTGATCAATTCTCCTAATCCTCCTTCCTCCGGCCTAGCTCCATCACACGAGGAGCCGGGGTACACCTTGGGGACAACCTGTTGCACCGCAGGTAGATGCTCATTGTTTCCCGTTAATGTCTAAATAAGGCGGGTGAATGGGCCGCAAAGCAGGACGCGTCTCCGGGAAGTGATTAATATTATCTGGTTACTGGTTTCAAAAGGAAAACGGAGATCTCTGTTTGACAGATGAGTTGTGGCCAGTGGGAAAGCAAATCACCAATGCTCCAGATAACAAGGCCTCAGTAGAGGAGACTGTGGTCCTATTACCATAGCAACACAGATCAAAATAGATTTTTTTAAAGTGAGATTTTTCTCGTTTTGCTGAGGAATGATGCATGAACACGGGGCCTGGTTCATTCTCCTGAGCTTGCCCGTGCTCTGTTAATCTTTCTGCTGGCTCGCCTGCCTCCTGGTTTTAACATAAGTTATTAAAGAAGCAACGATGGGGATGCATTGGGAGCACGCTAAATAAAGCAATAATTGTAATTCCTTCTAAATAATGATCAGAATGCACGGGCCCGGTGTGCTACTGCGCTTATCTGATGGTCCCTAGCTCCAATTCCAACTCTTAACGCAAGGGCTGAAATGCTCTCCTCTCTGATGGCTGCTAAGATCTTAAGTGAAATTAGTTTAAGCATGTTCAGTCCGGGTCCCAGTGGGCTAGCTCTGCAGCACAATGCTAGCCCCAATTTGCCTCTAATTGGCACAAATGCAGCAATGCAGCCCTGAGGGGTGGAAGATTGGGAAGCCCCGCTGGGCTCCTGCGTCTCGTAGACCGTGTCTGAGAAGCAAGATCAAAGGAGCATGTGTGTGTCTGCACTTCGGGGGTGGAGTTGGAATTCATTTGGCCGCTGTGATAGCGGATTTGGGAGTGTTTGACGATCTCATTGGGTGTTCATAAATATAACAAAATCATCGACGCAGACCCTTTGAGGCAGGGGATATTCCCTGTTCTACATTAAGCTTGTCCCATTGGATCAAGTGGAAATTTCGGCTTCATTCCTAAATCACGCACTTACACCGATTAACATAATCCAGATGCAAAGGTAGCATTTTTGCGAATCATTATACATCTGAAATGAGGATTTGAAACGATAGGACATGGACGGGACTGCAGTTGCTGGTTTGAACCGAAAACAGACACAAAACCAGGAGTAACTCAGTGGGTCTGGCAGCTTCGCTGGAGAAAAGGTATAGGTGACGTTTCGGGTCAGGAAGGGCACCAATTCCTTATCTCCAGAGTTGCTTCAGCATCTCATACTTCGTTTGGGCAGTGGTATGAATATTGATTTCTCTAACTTTAAGTAACCCCTGGCATTCCCTCTCTCTCTATCCCTCCCCCACCCAAGTCGCACTAGCTTCTCGTTTTCACGCAACAAACAGTTAACAATGGCCTGTTTCCTTTATTATTGTTACTTTTTTGCATATCTTTCATTTTCATTGTTCTTTATCTCTCGACATCATCATTCATATCTCTCTTTTCCCATTCCAGCCACTTTCAGTTTGGCGAAGGGTCTCGACCCGAAACGTCACCCATTCCTTCTCTCCAGAGATGCTGCCTGGCCCGCTGAGTTACTCCATCTTATGCGCCTATCTTTTTGAAACAACATGTTTAAGAAAGAACTGCAGATGCTGGAAAAATCGAAGGTGGACCAAAATGCTGGAGGAACTCAGTGGGTGAGGCAGCATTTATAGAGAGAACGAATATGTGACATTTCAGGTCGAGAATCTTCTTCAGACTGCATGGTTGGTCCCACCACTGTATAACAATAACGTTAGATTATCATTGCCAGCATGTGTGTTTTTTCTCTCATAAATAGGAATTGTGTTAGTAACAAATATACAGCCTCCAAATTTCAGTACCAGCTGAAAGCAAGTTGCAACTTCACATGTAGAGTTCTAAACTGTATTTTTTTCAAATCGTTTTAAAGTTAAACCAAACTATGTTTGATGGAGCTCACATCGCCATTATAGACACTCTATTCAATAAAATAAGGGAGTTTCTAAATCTTGCTATAAGTTCGACTGCACTCATTTAAATTATTTTGGGAGGAAATTGATTTTAGTTTAGTTTAGGGACACGGCGTGGAAACAGGCCCTTCGGCCCACCGAGTCCATGCCGACCAGCGATCCCCACACGCTTACAATATCCTACACACGCCAGGAACAATTTACAGTTTTACTGTAGCCAATTACTCTACAAACATGTACGTCTTTGGAGTGCGGGAGGAAACCAGAGTTCCAGGAGAAAACCCACGCAGTCTCCGGGAGAATGTACAAACTCCATACAGACGGTACACGTAGTCAGGATCAAACCTGGGTCACCCGTGCTGTAAGGCAGCAACTCGACCGCTGCACCACCATCTTAGGTGCAGCCGGCATCTTATTTTGCTGTTGTGGTACAATATCATTGTGAACACAATGGCATTTATTTCGTTCGAACACAGTGGGTGCACAGTTGGTGGCACAGCGGTGGAGTCGTTGCCTTACAGCGCCAGAGACCCAGTTTCAAAGTTGACTTCAGGTGTTGTCTGTACAGAGTTTGTATGCTCTCCCCGTAACCGCATGGGTTTTCTCCGGGTGCTCCCACATCCCAAAGACGTGCAGGTTTATAGGTTAACTGGCTTCTGAAAATTGCCCAGAATGTATAGGATAGAATTTAATGAAACGTTTATGAAAAACAGTTAGACAGGTACATGGATAGGACAGGTTTAGAGGGATATGGGCTAAATGTAGGCAGGTGGCACTAATGCAGATGGGACATAGAAACATAGAAAATAGGTGCAGGAGTAGGCCATTCGGCCCTTCGAGCCTGCACCGCCATTCAATATGATCATGGCTGATCATCCAACTCAGTACCCTGTACCTGCCTTCTCTCCATACCCCCTGATCCCTTTAGCCACAAGGGCCACATCTAACACTCTTAAGTATGGCCAATGAACTGGCCTCAACTACCTTCTGTGGCAGAGAATTCCACAGATTCACCACTCTCTGTGTGAAAAATGATTTTCTCATCCTCCCCCTTAAAAGACTTCCCCCTTATCCTTAAACTGTGACCCCTTGTTCTAGACTTCCCCAACATCGGGAACAATCTTCCTGCATCTAGCCTGTCCGACCCCTTATGTTGGCCGGTGTGGGCAGGTTGGGCCGAAGGGCCTGTTTTCAAGCTGTAAAGGGCCTGTCCCACTTGGCGATTTTTTTCGGCGACTGCCAAAAGATTTTGAACATTTCAAAATCAAGCGGTGACAAAAAAAATGAGGAAACACCGTGCGTCAATACGCACGTAATCATGCCGCATCACGCCGCATCACGCCACATCACGCTGCAACTTTTTCGGTGACCTGATACATCAGTCAATGATACTGGCAGTCGCTTAAAAAATTGGCAAGTGGGACAGGCCCTTTAGACTCGATGACTCTCTGACTCAATAATTAGTTTACGGGTGATTGCTGGTTGGCATGGACTCGGTGGGGCGGAGTACAGTTCCCAAACTGTACCTCTATATAGGTATGTTACAAAACTTACCTTGAGTGGCACTGCAGTTCTGCCACTCCCGTGTGCGCGACTTTGGCGCCTTTCAGAGGGGGGCAGGTTTAAAGTGCCGTTTTTCTACAGACAGGGCAAATCGATCCATCTCTGGGGATTTCGTTGCTGAAGAGAAATCGCTCTGACATTTGTTTTATAAAGGTATTTTTAAACTACACTAGATCATTTATTAGCTAGAGTAATTTAAAAATCATCTTCTAAAGCCGTGAGCACCGACAATGGGAAGGATTTTACATAGGCGATAAAATAAAGTACACAGTTTATATTTACATAAAAACGTGCTTCTTAGGAAGCCTTTAATCAAATTTTCGTGTTGCGAAAAGGGGACAAAAAATATATACGAACCAGCAGTGTTTTTCCTGCCAACTGTGGGTTAAATTCATTGCAAACCGCAACGTTCCAATCCATCGCATTCCACTAAAACCCACTCGCAAGTTTATTTAAATGGCCATTAATTTACGGGAATTAAACACTAAATTCCTTCCATTTGGCCTATAAATTCATGAAAATGAATTTAAAAATCATGTTATATTGTGAATTATTGTGTAAATGTTATCTGGACACTTAGGCAATTTAAAAATGTTTATCTTTTCTTAAGAAATGGATAGATGTTTAGATCTAGTAATTGAATTTTGTAATTAGCTACAATTAGGTAACTAACTAATTATATGCTTTAATTTCAGGTCATCCAAGTAAGATTGTTTCATATTTGTTTCAGAATGCTTCAATCTATAATAACTGAAAATGTCATTGAGTTCTCTTAATTTTTAAGAAAGTGATGGGCTTTTGACTGTCCTAGATCACAGCTTTTGAGTTAAGTCAATGGAAAGGCAATGGGGAACAAGATGCTAATTTCCGAGTATGAAAATGGCCATAACCTTTTTAATACTGAAGATATGAAAGTGAATTAGGTGTCAAATTAAACTTCTTTTTATGCTTTATCTGATGGGATAAATTGCAGACTTGATTTTAAAAGTATCAAAATTTTGTAACATTGCTACTCTATACCTAAAACTAAAAACGTCTGTGCCACACATATTGAATCAGCCATTTTACAAGTACAGAAATGACAATGAATATAAAATGCACTGGGGAACAGGACTGTATTATTGTATGTAAGTTAGTCACTGCAACAGTAACAACTAATTATGAATTGGTGAAGAAGGAAAAATAATGAAATTAAACTGAAGAGATCCAACCCACATATTAAAAATGGTTTTATATTGTAAATGCAACAATGCTCCCGTGACAGAATATTTCAAAGTGTAATTCACTCATGCGGAGAACTGGTGAATATTATTGTAATCGTGGAAAATTCCCTGTAATGTAGCTGCCATTCTATACTTTATTATCCACCTCTGTGGACGCTGTGGATGACTTGCCGAGCGATTGATGTCATTGATTGCTTTCAGATTGTGATTCTCTACCTGCTGCGGGAGATTTCTTACTGAGATCTCATGGAGGAACATTCATAACCTGGACTCCAGGGCCCACAGAGGGTGTTTGTGTTGAATGTGGAACTGAATTAAGTTGTCAGTGAAAAACAATGAAAGTGGAGTTTTATGTTTTCCAGCATACAACCAACAAATCATCTACATTCAGTACCAAGGTGAAGTTTTCTCCTTTAGTAAGATCGACTTGAAACCAATCCTCATTACTGCTCCTCAATACAGGTTCTTCGTCTGAAGAAGGGTCTCATAGAAACATAGAAAAAGTGGTGCAGGAGTAGGCCATTCGGCCCTTCGAGCCTGCACCACCATTCAATATGATCATGGCTGATCATCCAACTCAGTATCCTGTACCTGCCTTCTCTCCATACCCCCTGATCCCTTTAGACAAAGGGCCACATCTAACTCCCTCTTAATTATAGCCAATGAACTGGCCTCAACGACCTTCTGTGGCAGAGAATTCCAGAGACTCACCACTCTCTGTGTAAAGAATGTTTTCCTCATTTTGGTCCTAAAGGAATTCCCCCTTATCCTTAGACTGTGACCCCTTGTTCTGGACTCCCCCAACATCGGGAACAATCTTCCTGCATCTAGCTTGTCCAACCCCTTAAGAATTTTGTAAGTTTCTATAAGATCCCCCCTCAGTCTTATAAATTCCAGTGAGTACAAGCCGAGTCTATCCAGTCTTTCTTCATATGAAAGTCCCGACATCCCAGGAATCAGTCTGGTGAACCTTCTCTGAACTCCCTCTATGGCAAGAATCTCTTTCCTCAGATTTGGAGACCAAAACTGTACGCAATACTCCAGGTGTGGCCTCACCAAAACCCTGTACAACTGCAGTAGAAATAGTGGATGCATTAGTGATAATCTTTCAAAACTCTTTAGATTCTGGAGTAGTTCCTGAGGATTGGCGGGTAGCAAACGTAACCCCTCTTTTTAAGAAGGGAGGGAGAGAGAAAACGGGGAATTACAGACCAGTTAGTCTAACATCGGTAGTGGCAAAACTGGTAGAGTCAGTTATTAAAGATGGGATAGCAGCACATTTGGATAGTGGTGAAATCATTGGACAAAGTCCGCATGGATTTACGACAGGTAAATCATGTCTGACGAATTGTGTGGAATTTTTCAAGGATGTAACTAGTAGTGTGGATAAGGGTGAACAAGTGGATGTGTGTATCTGGACTTCCAGAAGGCTTTCAACAAGGTCCCACATAAGAGATTAGTATACAAACTTAAAGCATATGGCATTGGGGGTTCAGTATTGATGTGGATAGAGAACTAGCTGGCAAACAGGAAGCAAAGAGTAGGAGTAAACGGGTCCTTTTCACAATGGCAGGCAGTGACTAGTGGGGTACCGCAAGGCTCAGTGCTAGGAACCCAGCTATTTACAATATGTATTAATGATCTGGATGAAGGAATTGAAGGCAATATCTCCAAGTTTGCGGATGACACTAAGCTGAGGGGCAGTGTTAGCTGCGAGGAGGATGCTAGGAGACTGCAAGGTGGATAGGCTGGGTGAGTGCGCAAATGTTTGGTAGATGCAGTATAATGTGGATAAATGTGAGGTTATCCACTTTGGTGGCAAAAACAGGAAAGCATCTATTATCTAAATGATGGCCGATTAGGAAAAGGGGAGATGCAGCGAGACCTGGGTGTCATGGTACACCAGTCATTGAAAGTAGGCATGCAGGTGCAGCAGGCAGTGAATAAAGCGAATGGTATATTAGCTTTCATAGCAAAAGGATTTGAGTATAGGAGCAGGGAGGTTCTACTTCAGTTGTACAGGGTCTTGGTGAGACCACACCTGGAGTATTTCATACAATTTTGGTCTCCAAATCTCAGGAAGGACATTATTGCCGTAGAGGGAGTGCAGAGAAGATTCACCGGATTGATTCCTGGGATGTCAGGACTGTCTTATGAAGAAAGACTGGATAGACTCGGTTTATACTCTCTAGAATTTAGGAGATTGAGAGGGGATCTTATAGAAAATTACAAAATTCTTAAGGGGTTGGACAGGCTAGATGCAGGAAGATTGTTCCCGATGTTGGGGAGGTCCAGGACAAGGGGGCACAGCTTAAGGATAAGGGGGAAATCCTTTAAGACCAAGATGAGGAAGACTTTTTTCACACAGAGAGTAGTGAGTCTCTGGAACTCTCTGCCACAGAGGGTAGTTGAGGCCAGTTCATTGGCTATATTTAAGAGGGAGTTAGATGTGGCCCTTGTGGCTAAGGGGATCAGAGGGTATGGAGAGAAGGCAGGTACGGGATACTGAGTTGGATGATCAGCCATGATCATATTGAATGGCGGTGCAGGCTCGAAGGGCCGAATGGCCTACTCCTGCACCTAATTTCTATGTTTCTAACCTCCCTGCTCCTATACTCAAATCCTTTTGCTATGAATGCTAACATACCATTTGCTTTCTTCACTGCCTGCTGCACCTGCATGCCTACTTTCAATGACTGGTGCACCATGACACCCAGGTCTCGTTGCATCTCCCCTTTTCCTAATCTGCCACCATTCAGATAATAGCCACCAATCAGATAATACTGTGAATTATCGAGGTGACGTCTCGATCCGAAACGTCACCTATTCTCCAGATATGCTGTCTGACCCACTGAGTTGCTCCAGCATTTTGTGTCTATCTTCAGTTTAGTTTAGTTTAGTTTCGTTAAGTTTAATTTAATTTAGTTTAGTTTAGAGATACAGCGTGGAAACAGGCCCTTCGGCCCACCCAACCCGCTCTGACCAATGATCACCCATACACTAGTTCTATGTTATCCCAGTTTCGCATCCTACACACCCGGGGCAATTTTACAGAAGCAAATTAACCTAGAACCTCGGATATATGCAAGAGAGAGTTAGATATAGCTCTTAGGGTGAATGTATTCAAGGGATATGGGGAGAAAGCAGGAATGGGGTACTGATTTTGGATAATCAGTCATGATCATATTGAATGGCGGTGCTGGCTTGAAAGGCCGAAGGGCCTACTCCTGCACCTATTTTCCATGTTTCCATGTTACAAATCTGCAGGAAGGAATGCAGATGCTGGTTTACCCAGAAGATAGACACAGAATGCTGAAGTAACTCAGTGGGACAGGCAGCATAGAAACATAGAAACATAGAAAATATGTGCAGGAGGAGACCATTCAGCCCTTCAAGCCAGCACCGCCATTCATTGTGATTGTCCCCTTGCCTGTCTTCTCCCCTTCTCCCCGTATCCCTTTACTCCACTAGCCCCTAGAGCTCTATCTAATTATCTTTTAAATCCGTCCAGTGATTTGGCCTCCACTGCCCTATGTGGCAGGGAATTCCATAAATTCGCAAATCTCTGGAGAGAAGGAATGGGTGACGTTTCTGATTGAGACACTTCTTCAGACTGAGAGTCAGGGGAGAGGGAGTCCAGAGATATGGAAGGGTATGGTGTGAAAACGACAGATCAAAGCAGACGATGATATGGAAATGTAGGATGGTTCATTGTTAGGTGAGGGGAAGGTGACAAGGAGGTATAAAATCAGTTACATTAATCAGGACAGTGAAACTAGCCAGAGAACTAGGGTGGGGGAGGGACAGAGAGACATGGAAAGCAAGTATGAAGAAGCGTCTCGACTCGAATTGTCACCCATTCCTTCTCTCCAGAGATGCTGCCCGGCCCAGTTGAGTTACTCCAGCATTTTGTGTCTAATCTTCAGTGTAAACCAACATCTGAATGAATGAATGAATAAGAATGAATAAGTTTATTGGCCAAGTATTCACATACAAGGAATTTGCCTTGGTGCTCGAAAGTGACAATGGCATACAGTAACAGTGAGGAAGGACACATAAAACATTAAACATTAGTAATAAAACATTATTGATTTAACAACATGTGAATTCAATAAAATACCAGGGCAAAAGGAGGTTTTTGGCTATTGAGTAGAGCTACTACTCATGGAAAAAAGCAGTTTTTATGTCTGGCTGTGGCAGCTTTGACAGTCCGAAGCTGCCTTCCAGAAGGAAGTGATTCAAAGAGTTTGTGGCCAGAGTGAGAGGGGTCAGAGATGATCTTACCCGCTCGCTTCCGTGCCCTTTCAGTGTACAGTTCATCCATGGAGGGAAGGTTGCACCCCCATCCTGGATCAGTCCAATCAGGGTTGTGTCGTCCGCAAACTTGAGAAGCTTGACAGTGGAGGTACAGTCATTGGTGTAGAGAGAGTAGAGGAGAGGAGAGAGTACGCAGCCTTGTGGTGCTAATATGCTGAGGTGTCCGAGATGTGCTTTCCCAGCCTCGCATGCTGCTTCCTGTCTGTCAGGAAGCCAGTGATCCACCGACAGAGGGGTTCAGGCACAGTCAACTCGGAAAGTTTGGAGTGTAGTAGCACTGGCACAATGGTGTTGAATGCGGAGCTAAAATCAACAAACAAAATCCTCGCATAGGTCCCTGGGCAGTCTAGGTGCTGGAGGATGAAGTGCAGGCCCAGATTGACTGCGTCATCCACAGATCTGTTGGCCCGATGATGGGCGAGTCCAGAACCAGGCGCCACAGTCTTAGAATAAAGGGGAGGCCATTTGAGATTGAGATGAGAAAAAATGTTTTCACTCACACAGTTATGAATTTGGGAAATTCCCTGCCACAGAGGGCAGTGGAGTCCAAATCACTGGATGGATTTAAGAGAGAGTTAGATAGAGCTCTAGGGGCTAGTGGTATCAAGGGGTATGGAGAGAAGGCAGGCATGGATTATTGATTGGGGGCGATCAGCCATGATCATGATGAATGGCGGTGCTGGCTCGAAGGGCCGAATGGCCTCCTCCTGCACCTATTTTCAATGTTTCAATGTTTCTATGTTTCTATTTGCAAACTGCAGTGGGTGCAGCAGGGGGTTTGTGATATTTTTCAGCTTGGCCAGCACATGCCTTTCAAGGGTCTTCATGACTACAGTCAGTGTGACAGGCCTGTAATCATTAAGACCAGTACTCCTTGCCTTTTTGGGTACAGGAACAATTGTGGAGACTTTGAAGCAGGCAGGGACAGTACAGGTTTGCAGGGACCAGTTGAAAATGTTCTGCACAGAGCTTGAGAGTAGAGGGGGAAACATTGGCCAGTCCTGGAGATTTCCAGTATTTCTGTCTTCTGAACAGCCTCTCCACCTCCTCTATTTTTATTGTTGATAATGGAGAAGTGATGTTGTGCAGCACAGAGGGGATGGGTAATGGGGTGTGAATTGTTGATTGGAGAGGGGTGGGTGGGAAAGGGTCCAGTCTTTTCAGACTGGAGTCTTGCTTTAAGTAGGTGTGAAGTGGTAATTGGGGAGGCGTGGGTGTAGAAAGGTCCAGTCTTTGCAGACTGGGGTCAGGCTGTGAGTGATTGTGAAGTGTTGGTTGGGGTGGAAAAGGGTCCAGTCTTTGCAGACTGGGGTCTGGCTGTGTTGGTTGTGGAGGGGGGGAGGGAGTACCAGGGTTACGTTTCTGCTTATCAAACCTTCAGTAGAACTCATTCAGGTCATTGGTCAGCTGATGATTGTCCAAAGAGCAGGGGGGCTTTCCTCTTGTAGCTGGTGATTTTTTTGCAAGCCCTTCCAAACTGAAGAAGAGTCACTAGCTGAGAACTTGCTCCTCAACTTCCCAGAGTACCTTTCCTTGGCAGCTCTGATTCCTCTTCTCAGCTTGTACTTGGCCTGCCTTGGAGGTCTGCATCCCCGCTCCTGTAGGCTTCCTCTTTAGACTGTCGGAGCTGTCGTGAACCAGGGCTTGTCGTTGTTGAACCAGGTGGAATGCAACTGTCCTCACAAAAGCTGACGTACGATGATACAGTGTCCGTATACTCATCGAGGCTTGTGGTTGCTTCCCTGAACACATTCCAATCCGTGCAGTCAAAGCAGGATTGTAGGTTCTCAATGCCCTCGCTTGTCCACCTTTTCGTTGTTCTGACCACAGGTTTAGCAGCTTGTAGTTTCTGCCTGTAGGCCGGAAAAAGGTGAAGTAGACAATGATCAGAGAGACCCAGACCCGCCCCGGGAACAGAGCGATATGCGTTCTTGATTGCCGTATAACAGTGATCAAGTGTTCTCTCCCCTCTGGTGGGGCAGGTAACATGAAGTCTGTACTTTGGAAGGTCACGGCTGAGGTTAGCTTTGTTAAGGTCCCCCAAAACAATGACCGTAGAGTCACTCTCTACCCTCATTCCCTGGTCAGCGAGTTGCGTTTGCCCCTCACTTATGCAGGCATGGGGGGGGGGGGGGGGGAGGATGTAAACTCCAGTGAGAATAAAGGAGTTAAATTCCCTCGGAGAGTAGAAGGGTTTGCAGTTCATAAAGAAGGATTCTAGGTTGGGAGAGCAGAAGTTTGACTGTACCATGTTGTCGCTGCACCAGCCCTGGTTGGTATAGAAGCATATTCAATGTCTCTTGCTTTCCCCGATGCCTCCACTTTGCGGTCCGCTCTGTGAAGTTGGAAGCCAGCCAGTTGCAGAGCGCTGTCCGGGGTCGACTCACAAAGCCAGGTCTCGGTGAAGCACAGAGCAGCGGCTCGAGAGAACTCCTTGTTTGTCCGGCGGCACAGGAGTTGCAGTTCCTTCCTACACATTCAATTTAGTTTAGTTTAGGTTAGTTTAGTTTAATTTAGTTTTACAACTTGGAAACAGGCCCATCGGCCCATCGGCCCACCCTACTCGCTCTGACCAATGATCACCTGTGCACTAGTTTAATGTTATCCCAGTTTCACATCCTACGCACTAGGGGCAATTTTACTGAAGCCAATTAACCTCGAAACCTGCAAGTTTAGTTTGTTCGTTTAGTTTAGTTTATTATTGTCACGTGTACCGAGGTACAGTGGAAAGCTTCAAAGGGGAAAGATTTAATGGGAAAGTGAGGGGTTACTTTTTAATACGAAGGGTGGTGGGTGTATGGGACGCGTTGCAGGTGGAGGTAGTTGATGGCAGGTACTGTTGCAATCAGGCACGTGCCATCAGGGTAGGCAAGGTAGGCAGTGCCCACCCTGACTAAAATTACAAAATGGTCATTATTTTATATATATACATACAATATATATACAATATATATAAAATAAATATAAAACATATATAAAATGGTCATAAATAGTAAAGGTACGTGAGAATTACGCATCCCTAAGAGATCGATCTCTTAGGGAGGTATAATTCTCCCGTGCCTTTCATCCGCTGTACATTTAAAACGCGGAAGTACGTGCTACTCACGTGCCGTCGACGATGCTTCGTGACATCAATGGGAACGGTCCGTAAAGGCAGCTGAAATTCTGCATTTACACCGTGGACCGTGTGCATGTGCTGCGCTGCACACTGCGCATGCGCACCTCCGTACTGCGCATGCGCACCAGCCTACTGAGCAAGTTTCTTGGCGGGTTTTTCAAAGATAGATAGTGATTACCTGAAGAGTTTCGCGAAGAGTTGGCAGACCAACGTCGGAACTTAAAGAACTTCAACAGTGCAAACGAACAAAAATAATTAGAACATTTAAAACAGCTTGGTACAACAGGAAACAGAGAGAAGAATGGATTTTGTGTACAAATAATATGGTAAGTAAATTTCTTTGAGCTATATATGTTTAAATACTTTATTAATACTTTAAATACTTTATTGGGGTACCGCAAGGTTCAGTGCTGGGACCCCAGCTATTTACAATATACATTAATGATTTGGACGAGGGAATTGAATACAACATCTCCAAATTTGCAGATGACACCAAGCTAGGGGGTATAGTTAGGTGTGAGGAGGATGCTAAGAGGCTGCAGGGTGATTTGGATAGGCTGAGTGAATGGGCAGATGCATGGCAGATGCAGTATTATGTGGATAAATGTGAGGTTATCCACTTCGGTGGCAAAAACATGAGGGTAGACTATTATCTGAATGGTGGCAGATTAGGAAAGGGGGAGATGCAACGAGACCTGGGTGTCATGGTACACCAGTCATTGAAAGTAGGCATGCAGGTGCAGCAGGCAGTGAAGAAAGCAAGTGGTATGTTAGCATTCATAGCGAAAGGATTTGAGTATAGGAGCAGGGAGGTTCTACTGCAGTTGTGCAGGGTTTTGGTGAAACCACACCTGGAGTATTGCGTACAGTTTTGATCTCCAAATCTGAGGAAAGACATTCTTGCCATAGAGGGGATTCAGAGAAGGTTCACCACACTGATTCCTGGGATGTCGGGACTTTCATATGAAGAAAGACTGGATAGACTCGGCTTGTACTGGAATTTAGAAGATTGAGGGGGGATCTTATAGAAACTTACTAAATTCTTAAGGGGTTGGACAAGTTAGATGCAGGAAGATTGTTCCCGATGTTGGGGGAGTCCAGAACAAGGGGTCACAGTCTAAGGATAAGGGGGAATTCCTTTAGGACCGAGATGAGGAAAACAATCTTTACACAGAGAGTGGTGAGTCTCTGGAATTCTCTGCCACAGAAGGTCATTGAGGCCAGTTCATTGGCTATATTCAAGAGGGAGTTGGCTGTGGCTCTTGTGGCTAAAGGGATCAGGGGGTATAGAGAGAAGGCAGGTATGGGATACTGAGTTGGATGATCAGCCATGATCATATTGAATGGCGGTGCAGGCTCGAAGGGCTGAATGGCCTACTCCTGCACCTATTTTACTATGTTTCTATGTTTAAGAGATAGGACCTATTGAAGGCAAATTACTTGATAAAAGTCGAGAGAACAATCTGCACTTGCGCGGTTTTCAAGATATTTTAAAGCCACTGCCTACCCTGACTAATTACTCATGGCACGTGCCTGGTTGCAACGTTTAAGAACAGGTACATGGATAGGATAGGATTAGAGGGACATGGGCTAAATGCAGGCAGGTGGGACTAGTGTGGGTGGGACAAGTTGGTTGGGGCATGGGCAAGGTGGACTGAAGGGCCTGTTTCCATACTGTATCTCTCTCGGACTCGATGCTTTACAGGAACTCCCCTGTAGAGCCCATGCCTGCTGAAAGGGAACCATAGTGCAAAGTAAGCACTACGAGCTCCCAGTAGCGTACCTGTCCGCACCTGGCTAACCCCCCCCCCCTCCCCCACCCACTGACCAGCGATGGATTTGGGTCAGGGGACAATCATTTCTGGAGGAGGTCCTAGAAATGCAAGGCCATGTTACAAGCATTCGCAGTCCGGGCTTGCTGCTCTCTGCTTCCCTCCAAGTCCATAACTCCTGTGGGAGTGGCAACCCAAGTAGATAGTGGTAAAGAAGACATACGGTAGACTTGTGTAGGACGGGACTGCAGATGCTGGTTTACACCGGAGTAACTCAGTCGGACAGGCAGTATTGATGGGTTGGAAGCTGCCCAAGTGAAATATGAGGCGCTGTTCCTCCAAATTGCATTTGGCCATACTCTGATAGCGGAGGAGGCCCAGGATAGAAAGGTTACAACCCAGGCAGCTTACAACCCAGGCGGTGTGAATATTGATTTATCTAACTTCAAGTAAAGGGCCTGTCCCACTGTACGAGCTAATTTAAGAGCTCTCCTGAGTAAAAAAAAAATTGAACTTGCACATTTTTCCGACCTACAGGCAGAAACTCCAAGCTGCTAAACCTGTGGTCAGAACAATGAAAAGGTGGACAAGCGAGGGCATTGAGAACCTACAATCCTGCTTTGACAGCACAGATTGGAATGTCTTCAGGGAAGCAACCACAAGCCTCGATGAGTATACAGACACTGTATCATCGTATGTCAGCTTTTGTGAGGGCAGTTGCATTCCACCTGGTTCAACAACGACAAGCCCTGGTTCACGACAGCTCCGACAGTCTAAAGAGGAAGCCTACAGGAGCGGGGATGCAGACCTCTAAGGCAGGCCAAGTACAAGCTGAGAAGAGGAATCAGAGCTGCCAAGGAAAGGTACTCTGGGAAGTTGAGGAACAAGTTCTCAGCTAGTGACTCTTCTTCAGTTTGGAAGGGCTTGCAAAAAATCACCAGCGACAAGAGGAAAGCCCCCCTGCTCTTTGGACAATCATCAGCTGACCAATGACCTGATTGAGTTCTACTGAAGGTTTGATAAGCAGAAACATAACCCTGGTACTCCCTGCCCCCCTCCACAACCAACACAGCCAGACCCCAGTCTGCAAAGACTGGACCCTTTTCCACCCCAACCAACACTTCACAATCATTCACAGCCTGACCACAGTCTGCAAAGACTGGACCTTTCTACACCCACGCCTCCCCAATTACCACTTCACACCTACTTAAAGCAAGACTCCAGTCTGAAAAGACTGGACCCTTTCCCACCCACCCCTCTCCAATCAACAATTCACACCCCATTACCCATCCCCTCTGTGCTGCACAACATCACTTCTCCATTATCAACAATAAAAATAGAGGAGGTGGAGAGGCTGTTCAGAAGACAGAAATACTGGAAATCTCCAGGACTGGCCAATGTTTCCCCCTCTACTCTCAAGCTCTGTGCAGAACATTTTCAACTGGTCCCTGCAAACCTGTACTGCCCCTGCCTGCTTCAAAGTCTCCACAATTGTTCCTGTACCCAAAAAGGCAAGGATTACTGGTCTTAATGACTACAGGCCTGTCACACTGACTGTAGTCATGAAGACCCTTGAAAGGCATGTGCTGGCCAAGCTGAAAAATATCACAAACCCCCTGCTGCACCCACTGCAGTTTGCAAATAGAATCATAGAAACATGGAAAATAAGTGCAGGAGGAGGCCATTCGGCCCTTCGAGCCAGCACCGCCATTCATTGAGATCATGGATGATCGTCCCCAATCAATAATCAGTGCCTGCCTTCTCCCCATATCCCCACTAGCCCCTAGAGCTCTATCTAACTCTCTCTTAAATCCATCCAGTGATTTGGCCTCTGTGGCAGGGAATTCCACGAATTCACAATTCTCTGGGTGAAAAAGTTTTTTCTCACCTCAGTCTTAAATGACCTCCCCTTTATTCTACGACTGTGGCCGCTGGGTCTGGACTCACCCAACATTGGGAACATTTTTCCTGCATCTAGCTTGTCCATTCCTTTTATAATGTTATATGTTTCTATAAGAACCCCCTCATCCTTCTCCAACTCCAGTGAATACAAGCCTAGTCTTTTCAATCTTTCCTCATATGACATCCCAGGGATCAATCACGTGAACCTGCGCTGCACTGCCTCAATCACAAGGATGTCCTTCCTCAAATTAGGAGAGCAAAACTGTACACAATATTCCGGATGTGGTCTCACCAGAGCCCTATACACTGCAGAAGAAGCTTGTACAGCTGCTAAAGATCATTGCTGAGGTGACCCGTTGTCTTGTGAAACACATTTCATTGTACGTTGACCCTGTGTTAACCTACATATGACAAATAAAACTGAACTGAACTGAACTGGAAGGCCAATCCCTTCTCTCCATAGATGCTGCCTCACCCGCTGAGTTACTCCAGCATTTTGTGTCTACCTTCAATTTCCCAGCATCTGCAGTTCTTTCTTAAACAAAACTTACCAGAATGATGCCTGGATTATGGAGTATTAGCGACAGCGCCAGTTGGACAAACTTGCCTGGATCAAGCTGCCAGAGGTGGTGGTGGAGGCAGATGTGACAGAGGCATTTAAGAGACTTTGAAATAGGCACACGAATATGCAGGGAATGGAGGGATGTGGATTATATGCTGGCCTATAAAAGTTGGTCTTGGCATCATGTTTGGCACCGACACTGTGGGCCAAAGAGCCTATCTCTGTGCTCTACTGTTCTATGTTCTAACAAAAGTCCATAATCATACACATGGAACAGGATCTTGGACCCCGGTCAGCGGGCCAGGCAGCATCTCTGGAAAAAATGGACAGGTGACGTTTCAGATCGGGACCCTTCTTCAGACACATTGTAGCAGGGAAAGTGCTTATTATTATTATTATTAATATTATTTTTTTTTAATGTGATTATTATTACATTAATATAATTCCCTCTTGGATTGAGGTGTCAGAGTTCATAAAAGTTAGCAAGGGTGACTGCACCTGGGTAGTTTATATTTAGTTTAGCTATTTAGACCAACACGGTGGCGCAGCGGTAGAGTTGCTGCCATACAGGGCTTACGGCGCCAGAGCCCCGGGTTCGATCCTGGCTGCGGGTGATGTTTGCACGAAGTTTTCCCCGCGACCTGCGTGGGTTTTCTCCGGGTGCTCCGGTTTCCTCCCACACTCCAAAGACGCACAGGTTTGCAAGTAAATTGTCCCTCATGTGTAGGATAGTGTTAGTGTGCGGCGATCGCTGGTCGGCGCGGACTCGGTGGGCCGATGGGCCTCTTTCCGCGCTGTGTCTCTAAACTAAAAGCATACTTTATATGATGGAAGAGACTGAAGGAAAGACAATGGAGTAATGAATGTGTGTTCCTGTCAGGTTCAAAAGCTAGGCAACCAGGCCTTGTCCACTTCAAGCTCTGCTGTCAAAGGATATGTTATATCAATATTGATGCAGTTCTCCTTACATTACCCAATTCCCTGTAAATCACATCACTGTGGACATACCTTAATTAAGCATGCAAGTCTATTTTCAATTTCGACTCTTTCTGCTTGTGTGCTTTTTGACAATACTCCAAGCAAGTCCAGGTGGGACAAGCATGTAAACAAGCTTGTGAATGTAGTTGCCATACACAGAAATTAGCTCCTTCCAAATTAAGATGCAGGCAGTGTGTTTGCTGCCAAGGATATAGCAACACACAGGAGCTGGTGTTTAGTAATTAATGACAGACACAACATACATCAAACATGGGACCATTCAAAGTTACACATTCAACCCAACAATACTTTCAAGGGCAACCATCAACAATACTTTGCGCATACAGAGTCTGAAGGAGGGTCTCGACCCGTAACGTCACCCATTCCTTCTCTCTAGTGATGCTGCCTGTCACGCTGAGTTACTCCAGCATTCTGTGTCTATCTTCAGTGTAAAACCAGCATCTGCAGTTCCTTCACACTCTCCAGCCTCTGACCCTGTTCTTAATGATGAAGTGGGCATTAGATTTCACTCATAATACCCACAATATAGTAACCATCCATTTTGCCCCGTTTCCAAAATTCGACTCAATTACTTAAGTTTAGTTTAATTTAGTGATACAATGTGGAAACAGGCCCCTCGGCCTACCGAGTCTGCACCGACCAGCGATCCCCGCACACTAACACTATCCCCACACTGGGTTCAATTTACACTTGCACCAAGCCAATTAACTTACAAACCTGTGCAGCTTTGGAGTGTGGGAGGAAACAGAAGATCTCCACACAGTCACAGGGAGAACGGACAAACTCCGTACAGACAGCACCAGTAGTGGGGATCGAACCCGGGTCTCTGGCGCTACAAGTGCTGCAAGGCAGCAACTCTAACGCTGCGACACCGTGCCGCCCAAATGTTCTTAATGATGAGGTACTCAAGAAAGTAGGTATTTAAATGACAAACATTTGACGAAACAAGGAGCAGCAGGTGCTGGTTTACAAAAGGAGGCACAAAGTGCTGGAGGAACTCAGTGGGCCAGGCAACATCTCTGGAGAACATGGATTATGTGACGTTTTGGGTCGGGACCTTACCTCAGACTGGGTCAAAAGACTGTGTCTGTTGAAGGGTCTTGACCCGAAACAGTCTGGAGAAGGCTCCTGACCCCGATTCATCACCTGTCCATGATCTCCAGAGATGCCCCTTTACCTACTGAGTTACTGCAGGATTTTGTGTCATGTTTTGTAAACCAGCATCTGCAATTCCGTGTTTCCACTCTAGAATGAATAGTGTTGCTTGCTTCTCGGACCCCACAGAATTTGTGCTTGGTTATTATGCAATTATTATGTCTAATTCATCATTAGCTTGTTCACCATCGTCTTGCAAAGTATTTTTCCCACATTTTATTATCTAATTCCCTCTTGAAGTCCATCAAGGAATGTAACCCCACCATATCTACATGTGGTGCAATACAGAGTCCGAACACTTGCTGCTTAAATATGTACTTCTCGTGTCACTTCTAATTATCATCCCCTTTAGTTTATAACTCTGATCTCTTGACCTCAAACCCCTCCATCAAAGGGAACAGCCTCCCACTGTACACGGTGGTGCAGCGGTAGAGATACTGCCTTACAGCGCCAGTGACCCGGGTTTGATCCCGACCACGGGTGCTGTCTGTACGGAGTTAGTGCGTTCTCACCGTGACTTGCGTGGGTTTTTCTCCGAGATCTTCAGTTACCTTCCACACTCCAAAGACGTACCGGTTTGTAGGTTAATTGGCTTGGTATAAATGTTTTTAAAAAAATAGTCCCTCGTGTGTGTAGGATAGTGTTCGTGACCGAATCTGACGAGTGAGTATGAAGAACGGACCTCACCCGATAGAGTCTGAAGGAGGGTCCCAATCTGGAATGTCACCCACCTATGTCACATGCACGTGTTCTCAGAGATACTGCCTGACCCGCTGAGTTATGGAGTCATACAGTGTGGAAACAAGCCCATTGGCCCAACTTGCCCACAGTTGAGGGCTATGTGTGAGTGGATAGGGCGGGGGATGTGAGAAAAGGAGCGAATGAAAGAGTTACTTGAAATTAAAGAAATCAACGTTCAAATGCTGGGTTGTAAGATGTCCAAGAGAAATAAAAGGTGCTGTTCCTCCAATTTGTGTATGGCCTCACACTGCTTTGACAGTGGAGCAGGCCCGGGACAAAAAGGTCAGTTTTGGAATGGGAAGGGGAGTTAATTCATTGACCTGCTCCATTATAATACATTTGACATCAACACTACATTTGTAAAGGTCCCAGAACCTGACTGCTGTTAGACAAAGCTCCCATGTTTAATATATTTGGATGAACAGTCTGCAGACTTCAATTTGGATTTGTGTCGTGATTATAAAACAAACAATGGAAAATCAGTTTGAAGAGAACCATAGACCAGGTTCCAGAATGTGAATGGAAGCAAGGAAGCAAGCAGATGGGGAACTGATCTCTTATACTACAAACCTTGCAGCAACATGCACCTTTCACGCTGAGGATTCCCCATGGTCATTCATTTACTACAACATTTCAACATTGGATATTTTCCAAATTGGAATTGTCAGATTTACTTCACAGGTCAATGTTCCTGATCAGTAAATTATGTGCTTGATAGTGCAGGGAACCAGAGTGAGGTGTTCAAATCCCTAGGCATCTGTGGGATTTAAATCTAACTAACTAACTAAATAAATCTGAAGAAGGGTCTTGATCCAAAATGTCACATCCACGTCTTCCAGAGATGCTGTCTGACCCACTGAGTTGCAACTCCTTGTGTCTTTTTTGGTAAATAATCTCTTAATAATTCATATTAATTAAAATATTAATATAATATCAAGTGGCGGGGGTTGGTGTGTATATGTGGGGGGTGGTTAGTGTGTGTGTGTGACGCTGCACCCCCCCCCCCCCCCCCCCTCTGCAACCATGCATTGAGGGGACGGGACCCAACGGGTCCAACTTGGTCTAGTATCCCTCTAAATCTGTCCTATCTATGTACCTGTCTAAATGTTTCTTAAAGGGCCTGTCCCACTGTACGAGGTAATTCAAGAGCTCTCCCGAGTTCTTGAGTTCTAGAATGTGCGTAGTGGGTACGTCGGAGCTCGAGACGTCTCATAGCGGCTCGTAACGCTAACGGCAGGTACTCGGGAAACGCAGTAAGCTCGTGAAGACTCGTGAAGATTTTGCAACATGTCCACGAGAGCTCCGAGTCCCGACAAGCGGCAATTATCGTTATTCTCTGAGTTCGAATCAGGGGAAACTCGGGAGAACTCTTGAATTAGCTCGCACAGTGGGACAAGCCCTTTAATGTGCGATAGTCCCTGCCTCAACTACCTGCTCTGGCAGCGCATCCCAGCTACCCACCAAAACGTAGCCCTCAGATTCCTATTAAATCTTTCCGATTTTTGTCTAACTACATTAAGATAAAACTCTTTGCTGGGTAAACCTTGCACTAAACGTTATTCCGTTATCGTGTATCTAGACACAGTAATGGCTCGATTGTAATCATGTATTGTCTTTCTGCTGACTGGATAGCACGCAACAAAGGCTTTTCTCTGTTGCTCCAACTCACTGAGTGGAATGCCGATTAGATGGAGTATTAAATCAAGGGTAAAAAGTCTGAGATCTATTTGAGCACCTCAGCCTTAGCTGCACAAAGTTCACTGCACATACTCCAGCCAAAGTTTTATTATGACAGAAGGAACTGCAGATGCTGGTTTACATCGAAGATGGAATCTAAAAGGACACCAGTTCCTCAACTGGAGTAACTCAGCGCGAGTCAAGCAGCATCTCTGGAGAAAAGGAATAGGTGACGTTTCGGATCGAGACCCTTCTTCAGACTGAACGTCGGGGAGAGGAAAACTGGACATATGAAGAGGTACAAAGGACAAATGAATGACAGGTATGCAAAAGTACAAATCAGAGCCTCCCTTGACTTTCAGTCTTCTCCAGAGATGCTGCCTGACCCGATTAGTCACCAAGTTTTAGTGTCGTCCATTCATTTGTGTTGGGTGCCTGATGTCACACTTCAGTCTTCTGTGCAACACTGCCCCCCATCTCGCTCAACCAAACAATTCAAAGTGGTCCAAGCTTAGTTCGGAGAAACAGCATGGAAAGTGATCACCAGTCTGACCCGGACTGTCATCTATCCACGTTCTCCAGAGACGCTGCCTAGCCCGCAGAGTTACTCCAGCATTCTGTCAGCCAGTATCTGAAGTTAGACTTTAGACCTTACAAACACAGTACGGGAACGGGCCCTTCGGCCCATTGAGTCCGCGCCGACTAGCGATCACCAGCACCATCTTACACACTAGGGACGACTTACAATATTTTTTACCGAAGCCAATTAACCTGCAAACCTGTAGTTCTGTGCAATGTGGGAGGAAACCAGAGCACCTGGAGAAAACCCACGCGGTCACAGGGAGAGTGTACAATCTCCGTACAGACAGCGCCCGTAGTCAGGATAGACACAAAAAGCTGGAGTAACTCAGCCGGTCAGACAGCATCTCTGGCGAAAAGGAATAGGTGACGTTTTGGGTCGAGACCTTTCTTGAGACCCTATAGTCAGGATCGAACCTGGGTCTCTGGCGCTGTGAGGTAGCAGCTCTACTGCTACGCCACTGTGCCATCCCAGTATTCTTCTACTCTACAGCCACTGTATTCCTCGCTAAAATTCTGAATGCAGTTGGAGACAATCGCGTGTTAACTCTAAAGTTACATAAATGGAGCTTTTTTGCTCTGGAAGTGGTAATGACTCATGTGATTGAAGGGAAAGGCAGTCTGCGCTGCAATGGGAGCAATTTTCCGCCCCACCACCAGCTTTTCAGGTTATGTTGTTCATCTTTCTGCAACTCCTGATGTCAGAGCAAGCCCAGTTCTGAGGTGTTCAGGGACCTGAAGCCTAGTAGCAGCGTCCAGCACGGAAACCACAGAGATGCCCCTCGGCTTTGAAGAGATCACTTTTATCGGATGCTCTGATTCACTTCAGAATGTTGCTGGTGGGAATTGGCGTCCTGTGTCGCTCTGCTCCCCTTCACTGATCTCCCGACCCCCCTGCAGAAATCCATTAAAAGTTCCATAAGAGCAATGTTTCTTATGGGTGATTGTACTTCGCTTAGATTCAGATGTGTTTGGGGACATCTCTTGACCTGCAGAGAGGAACGAACACTAACCATTATGAAATATATTGCTTTGTGTGCAATGGGCCGACTCATCTTTATCAGAAGATTCGTCGGCACATAAAACTTCTGTGGCATTTTGTAATAGAATTTGGCCGGGTTTTACCAATGAAAGTTTAAAGGCATTGTTCATACGCGATCATTCAATGTTAACTTGCACCCACTGTTTCATCCAAACGTATACGTGAATATACTTCCACACACATGGACCCTTTCATGATAGTTTAGTTTAGTTTGGTTTGTTGTCACATGTACCAAGGTTGAGTGAAACGTTTTTGTTGCATGCTATCCAGTCGGCGGAAAGATCTGGTACTAAATGTCATTTAAGAAGCCTCTCAATTCATACCAAAAGGATTTGAGTACAAGAGCAGGGAGGTTCTACTGCAGTTGTACAGGGTCTTGGTGAGGCCACACCTGGAGTATTGCGTACAGTTTTGGTCTCCAAATCTGAAGAAAGACATTCTTGCCATAGAGCGACTACAGAGGAGGTCCACCAGACTGATTCCTGGGATGGTAGGACTTCCATATGAAGAAAGACTGGATAGACTCGGCTTGCACTCGCTGGAATTTAGAAGATTGAGGGGAGATCTTATAGAGACTTCTTAAGGGGTTGGACAGACTAGATGCAGGAGGATTGTTCCCGATGTTGGGGAAGTCCAGAACAAGGGGTCAGTTCAAGGATAAGGGGGGAAGTCTTTTAGGAGCGAGATGAGAAAATCATTTTTCACACAGAGAGTGGTGAGTCTGTGGAATTCTCTGCCACAGAAGGTAGTTGAGGCCAGTTCATTGGCTATATTTAAGAGGGAGTTAGATGTGGCCCTTGTGGCTAAAGGGATCAGGGGGTATGGAGAGAAGGCAGGTACAGGATACTGAGTTGGATAATCAGCCATGATCATAGTGAATGGCGGTGCAGGCTCGAAGGGCCGAATGGCCTACTCCTGCACCTTTTTTCTGTTTCAACTGCTGTAGAGGTATAATGGAGTTGCCACTATAGACATGCCTTCTTTACAAAAATCTGATTTGTTTGCAACCAGTCAGTTCTAACCTAGTTTAGTTTATTGTCACGTGGACCGAGGTACAGTGAAAAGCTTTCGTCGAGTGCTAACCAGACAGCGGAAAGGCAATACATTTCAGAAGGTTAAGGGGGGACTTCATTGAGGTCTTTAAAATGATGAAAGGGATAGACAGAGTTGACGTGGATAAGCTTTTCCCATTGAGGGTAGGGAAGATTCAAACAAGAGGGCATGACGTGAGAATTAAGGGACAGAAGTTTAGGGGTAACATGAGGGGGAGCTTCTTTACTCAGAGAGTGGTGGCTGTGTGGAATGATCTTCCAGCAGAAGTGGTGGAGGCAGGATCGATTTTAACATTTAAAAGTAAAGTGGATAGGTACATGGACGGGAAGGGAATGGAGGGGTATGGTCTGAGTGCAGGTAGATGGGACTAGGGGAAAATAAATGGTCGGCATGGACTGGAAGGGCCGAGAAGGCCTGTTTCCGTGCTGTAATTGTTATTTGGTTATATGGTTAATACATGATTACAATCGAACCATCCACAGTGTACAGATACACGATAAATGGAATAACTCGAATAAGGTTTAGTGCAAGATATAGCCAGTAAAGTCCGATCAGAGATAGTCCGAGGGTCTCCAACGAGGTAGATAGTAAAGTGGTCCAGCACTGTTCCCCCAGCTTAGTGGAACAAGATCAAGTCTGTTCTTGCGGCGAGCAGCATTGTGGAATAAACTTAGTTTACGTTTGAATATAATTGTCAGGCACTTAGTGAGTAAAATGTTTTTACCCTCCACGCGGTGTTTTTATTAACTGAAGCATACAGAAGGAATAAAGGTCTGTCACAACGCGTTAGCCGTTTCAACAGAGTGGTGGCTAATTGAAAAACCTGCTCTTTAAAACAAATCGCGGTTACAAATCGAACTCACGAATCCTATGATTAAAATACTGCCTGGGTTTAAAATTACGGCTGGGAGATTTTTTTTCTCTTCTGGCTGACATAATTACCCTTTTTGTGACTGTCAGCTAAAACATGGAAATTTCGTTCGGCTCTCATCTTACCACGGCAGCGCAAATAGGGAGCTGTTCCTGTGCTTTGATAGTTATACAGGTGCCCTGAAACGCTGTGTTAATATCAGCCCATGTGGTGAGTGCTGGCTGGCACTTAGACGGTTGTTTGCTGAAATGACCAGTTTACTTTGGATACATTCACAGCGCCACTGTAACATTTTCCCGACGCTAAAGGTCAGAAAGAGCTGAGGTGTTTTTTTTTACCCGTTCCCCTCTTCTAACTCATTCTCAGCCAGAAGAGAATAAATCTCAGGGCAGAATTCTGAAAATTATTTATGAATAATCAATGTACCGACTATGTTTGAATTGAGAAAAGGCTTTCATATCCTTTCCATTAGCTCAGATTAACTTTTCATACAGAAGCCGGGGAGCATGCTAGCAATATCCTTGGCTCGTTTTTTAATGAAAATTTTATTAGTGCGTTTTTCTCTCTCTCTCTCTCTCCCTATCTCTCTGCGGTTGTACACAGTCTGCCTTTGAATCTGAAGCTTGGAACAGGCATGAACTTCTCGCAACCTGGCCGACGACGACTCTAAAGGCTTCAATATTTTATAGGCTCTGGCTAAGTCAGCCGTGACATTCGAGTGCAGAGATTTCATTCCAATGCGAGACGATGAACGGATTGAAAAACCAGGACGTCATAAGTAAAACATCTGCCGGAGTGCGGGTGCAGTCACATATTTTTTTTAAAAAGGGGGTTTCAGAACGAAAAACGAGACTCTCTGCTCTCTCTTTATGCCCTAAAATGAAAAGCCTCTGAGCTATCACAATAATACAGGCTTTCCTTTTTCTTTAAAGCTTGCCTGCTTTACTTCAATTGGCACTTAATTGTTGCATTTTTTTCCTCCCTGAGTTCAGCCTTCGACAAGAAAGGTTCTTAAATGTCAGGTTTCAGCAGAAATGGGCTTCACATCACTTAATGTTTGCGGGCCAAATTCATTTCTTTTGTGTCCCTTCTTTTTGTGTGTGTGTGTCTCAAAACTGGTTTAAAACAGTTGGAAAATCTGTCCATTCAGCTGGAGTGTTCTGACGCATTCTTCCCTGAAAACAGTTAGGTCAGATGTGATTTTTCTGATGGACTTTCTCGCTGCAATCTATAGCCATTTCCCTCGAGTCGTGTAGTGTCGAGCAGTAAAGAGAACGGCTCTATAATGGCCCAGAAACAATGTGTTCTTTGTGTGCAAGAATCCAGGGTGAAATGCTGGAAGGTGCGTCAGGCTAGAAAATTATGTGCTGGTCTGTATTTTCATTATACATGTTGGCTCCACTGGAAATATCTTCTTGACAGTTATTTTGTGGAGTCCCTTTCAGCAGATTGCCTTAAAGCCATAGCAATTTGGGAATATAGAAATCAAAAGATGCCCACAATATTTCTTACATATTTATAAATACTCTTTAGAAGCACGGAGATGATTGTTGATGAGAAATCGAGGCAGAGAGTTAATGGAGCAATTGCAAAGGCTGATAATGTGATAGACTGCAACCTACATACTTAAGGATATTTAATGCAACCCAGATATTTATTATCAAGATCAAAATATTTTTACGCCTCCATTATTTAAGAAGACTTGAATGGTGTAGGCAGAGAAAGCAAAGGGACAAGTGGTGGGAAATGATCATCACGGACATGGTGGGCCAAATGGCCTATATCCGTGTTTTAGTTTACTTTACTTTAGAGACACGGGGCGGAAGCAGGCCCTTTGGCCCTCATGGTCCCCGCTGACCAGTGTTCCACGCACACTAACACTATCCTACACACACTAGGGACAATTTACAATTTTACCGAAGCCATATAACCTACAAACCTGTCCGTCTTTGGAGTGTGGGAGGAAACCAAAGATCTCTGAGAAATCCCACACAGGTCACAGGGAGAACGTACAAACTCCGTACAGACAGCACCCGTGGTCTGGATCGAACCTTGGTCGTTGCAGATGCTGTATGAATCTGTGATTATAATAGCAATGTTACAAAATTTTGAGATTTAAAAAATCAAGTCTGCAATTTATCCCATTAGATAAAGCATAAAAAGAAGTTTAATTTGACACATAATTCACTTTCATATCTTCAGTATTAAGAAAGTTATGACCATTTTCATACTCGGAAATTAGCATCTTGTTCCCCATTGCCTTTCAATTCTTAACTCAAAAGCTGTGATCTAGAACCGTTAAAAGCCCATAACTTTCTTAAAAATTGAGAGAACTCAATGAAATTTTCAGTTATTATAGATTGAAGCATTCTGAAACAAATATGAAACAATCTTACTTGGATGACCTGAAATTAAAGCATATAATTAGTTAGTTATCTAATTGTAGCTAATTACAAAATTCAATGAGTAGATCTAAACATCTATCCATTTCTTAAGAAAATATAAACTTTTTGAAATTGCCTAAGTGTCCAAATAACATTCACACAATAATCCACAATATAACATAATTTTTAAATCTCATTTTCATGAATTTCTGGGCCAAATGGAAGGAATTTAGTGTTTAATGCATGTAAATTAATGGCCATTTAAATCAACTAGCGAGTCGGTTTTAGTGGAATGCAGTGGATTGGAACGTTGTGGTTTGCGGTGAAGTCGGGAGGAAAAATACTGTTGGTTCATACATTTTTTTTGACCCCATTTCGCAACATGAAAATATTATTAAAGCCTCCATAAAAACCAACTTTTAATATAAAAATAAACTGTGTACCCTTTTTTCTCCCCTACGCAAAATCCTTCCCGTTGTCGGCGCTCACGGCTTTTGAAGGTGATTTTTAAATTACTCTAGATAATAAATAATCTAGCGTAATTTAAAAATACCTTAATTAATGAAATGTCAGAGCGATTTTTCTTCCGCAACGAAATCGCCCGACATGGATCGATTTACCCTGTCTGTAGAAAAACGGCACTTTAAGCCCGCCCCCCTCTGAAAGGCGCCAAAGTCACGCACACGGGGAGCGGCAAAACTGCAGCGCTGCTTAAGGTAAGTTTTGTAACATACGTAATTATAACTCTTCGACAGTGACTATTACATAGAAGCTGCAATATATGCTGTAAAGAAACTTTCACTTGTCACCGACCAACATAGGCCTGCACATCACTAGAACATGGGGCAGTACAGCACAGGAATAAGCCCTTTGGCCCACAGTGTCCATGCCGAACATAATGCCAAGAATCTAAACTCCTCTACCTACATCCCTCCATATCCACGTGCCTTTCTAAAAACCTCTTAAAATGCCACTATGGTATCTGCCTCCACCACCAACCGTGGTAAAACAGTTCAGACACCCGCTGCTCTGTGTAAAAAACTTGCCCTGCTCGATTAACCAATTGCTCTTAACCAATTTCCAATTGCTCTATTAACTCTCTGCCTACATTTCTTATCAACAATCATCACCTTTAAGGGCCTGTCCCACTGCGGCGACCTAACTGGCGAGTTTAGAAGAGTTTGCCCTCGACATACAGCATGGTCGTCACGAGGTCCTAGGAGGTCTTTGTAACTCTCCTTCATGCTCGAGAGTAGTCCCCACATACTCGACGCCTCAGCTAGGTCGCGGTGTTTTTTTCAACATGCTGAAAATTGCCCGCGAGTAAAAAAAAGGACGCCATGGAAAAAATCTATATTTTTTTACTCACATGTTTAGTCGAGGTAGGTCGTAGTAGGTCGGCATGCTATCCTAGGTAATCAAAGGCAATCAAAGGTAGTCGAAGGTAAAGCTCGTTGAGAAAGAAAAAGGTAAGTAAACCGACCGGTAATGTTAAATGCCCGCTAAAATTTATTAAACATTGTCTGGTTTTTCAAAAGTCTCTCCCCCCTTCTCCGCCCCCTTCTCTCCCCCCTTCTCTCCCCCCCCCCCCCTCCCCCCCCCCCCCCCGCATGCTGTAAAGGACTTACTGTAACTGTGCCAGCCGTCTTTTATCTTCCTGTTCATTGCAGGTGTGAATTTCAGGCAGCACTCCCCCACTTTCCCTGGCCCCCGCTTTTGCGATGTGTTTGTGTGTGTGCAGACGGTCGATCCGGCTCGCGCTTTAATCGCTCGAGGTTTTTTAGGCGAGTGCCCTCGAGCTTGAAGGTTGCTGAAAAGTTGCATTAGAGGGACAGGCCCTTTAATCTTCACCCTCTCACCTTAAAGTTATGCCCTCTATTCTTTGATACCTCCAGTCCAGGGAAAAAGATTGTGGCTGTATACCTTATCTATTCCCCTCGTCATTTTACAGACACCTTATCAGGTCTTCCTGCAGACTTCGACGTTCCAGAGAAAATGATCCATTTGTCCAAAAGGACCCAAAGTGCTGGAGTAAATCAACAGGTCAGGCAGCATCTCTGGAGAACATCAGATTGAAGAGTCAAAAGTCAAAAGAGTTTATTGTCATGTGTCCCTGACAGTACAATGAAATTCTTTCTTTGCTTCAGCACAACATAGTAGGCATTGACTGCAAAACAGATCAGTGTGTCCATATACCATTATATACGTAAATACACACATGAATAAATAAATTGATAAAAGTGCAAATATCAGATAAAGGGGTATTAATGTTCAGAGTTTTGTCCGAGCCAAGTTTAATAGCCTGATGGCTGTGGGGAAGTAGTTATTCCTGAACCTGGTCGTTGCAGTCTTCAGGCTCCTGTACCTTGTACCTGAAGGTAGCGGGGAGATGAGTGTGTGGCCAGGATGGTGTGGGTCCTTGATGATGCTGCCAGCCTTTTTGAGGCAGCGACTGCGATAGATCCCCTCGATGGAAGGAAGGTCAGAGCCGATGATGGACTGGGCAGTGTTTACTACTTTTGTAGTTTTTTCCTCCCCTGGGCGCTCAAGTTGCCGAACCAATCCACGATGCAACCGGTCAGCAAGCTCTCTACTGTGCACCTGTAGAAGTTAGAGAGAGTCCTCCTTGACAGACCGACTCTCCGTAATCTTCTCAGCAAGTAGAAGCGCTGATGAGCTTTCTTAATAATTGTGTCTGTGTTCTCGGACCAGGAAAGATCTTCACAGATGTGCAAGCCCAGGAATTTGAAGCTCTTGACCCTTTCAACCATCGACCCATTGATATAAACAGGACTGTGGGACCCCATCCTATTCCTTCCAAAGTCCACAATCAGTTCCTTGGTTTTGCTGGTGTTGAGGGCCAGGTTATTGTGCTGGCACCATAGGGACAGTCGCTCGATCTCTCTTCTATACTCTGACTCATCCCCATCAGTGATACGTCCCACAACAGTGGTGTCGTCAGCGAACTTGATGATGGAGTTCGCACATTGGTCGCCTATCCATGTTCTCCAGAGATGCTGCCTGACCTGCTGAGTTCCTCCAGCACTGTGTGCTTTTGTGTATTAACCAGCATCTGCAGTTCTTTGCTACTACATTTGGACTAGCTCCTTGCAGCTAATTACATGTGAAGCCTTCGGTCAAAGGATACAGTTCCCTTCTGGTTCATATTTCAGCTCAAGCGTGTACTTAAACAGCCAAATGTGCTCTGAAGACATTGCCCTGTTAAAAAAAAATGATGATCCATGCTAAAATGGAAGTGCTCAGTGCACATGTGGGGTGGGAGATTGCAACCTTCACGTGGTTTGACGAATGTAATCAACCTGGTGTGCACAATCACATAAGATCAAATAGAACAAGCTGTCCTACAACTTTAAGGCCCTGTCCCACTTGCGTGTCCTTGGCACGCTAATTACGCGACTCGTCGCGTTGAGGTGTGACGGTCCCGCGAGAGTCGTACGCGTCATCATGCGCCCGCACAGCCGTCTGGAGCGCGTGACGTCATTTGAGGATGGACACAAAATGCAGGAGTAACCCAGCGGGACCGGCAGCATCTCTGGAGAGAAGCAATGGATGGCGTTTTGGGTCGAGACTCTTCAGTCTGAAAGAAGGGTCTTGGCCCAAAACGTCATCCATTCCTTCTCTCCAGAGATGCTGCCGATCCCGCTGAGTTACTATCTTCAATTTTCTTGGCCCCGCTCTGGGAGTAGAAGTGGGGGCGGATCCGGATCCGCAACGGCCGTGAGCCCCAGCTGAGTTAGACGATCGTTTGCATTCTTCTGCTGCTGTTGGAGGCGAGACGTTGTATCTCGCCAGGGTCTTGGGCGTGTCCCACTTTGTCCGTCAGTTACGTGACAGGCCGGTGGCGAGCGAAGATTTTGTTCGTTACAAAATCCAGGAGTGCCGCGCATTACGATGCACAACTCCATACCTCTCCGTGCCTCTCAGTGGGACCGGTCCCGCGTGGCCACACGATGCCCGTGCGCCTCAACGTGACGTCGATGTCCCGTAATGTGCGTGCCAAGGACACGTAAGTGGGACGGGGCCTTAAGGCTGTGCATGCCATACGCAAGAAGAAGAAGTGCAAATGTTATAATGGTAACAACACTGAATTAGCAACATATCTTAAGCACAGCCACCAACTCTGTCTAAAGGCTAATTAATATCAAGTCATTATGGAACTGCTGTCTTAATGACAGCCTGTGGCAAACGGCACTTGTTTTTCCCCTGTATGCTTTTGTTTCTTGCCACTCCTTGGCATGCTGCTCAGGTCACACCTACCTGAATCCCCCATGACTGGGCAGGGACTGTAACACCATCAGGAAGCACAGAGACCTCCACCCACATGTGATTAATACGCCCTGCATTTTCCAAATTCAGAAGCCGCAAACAAAAGGAGTGGAGTAACTCAGCAGATTAATCAGTATATCTTGAGAACACGGAGAGGTGACGTTTTGGATCAGGACCCTTCTTCACACCCCTTCTGCAGGTGTATGTGGGTTATGGGGAGAAGGCAGGCACGGGTTATTGATAGGGGACGATCAGCCATGATCACAATGAATGGCGGTGCTGGCTCGAAGGGCCGAATGGCCTCCTCCTGCACCTATTTTCTATGTTTCTATGTCTGAAGATTCATGTTCTCCTGACGTGCGGCCTATCCCACTGAGTCTCTTCCTTTCTTTCTTTCCCTCTTTCTGTCTCTTTCTTTCTCTCCTCTCTTTATGCCTCTGTCTCTCTCTTTCTTTCTTTTTCTCTTTTTCCCTTTCTCTGTCCCTCTTTCTCTCCGTCTCTCTTTCTGTCTCTCCCTCTCTCTTTACATCCTTCTTTCTCCCTCTCTTTCTTTCTCCTTTTCTTTCTCCTTTTCTCTTCTTCTTCTTGCGATTGAGGCAGCAGAAGTTATGCAAGTTATGCAGCCAGTTAAGGGGCTGTCCCACTGCGGCGACCTAATCTGCGAGTTTAGAAGAGTTTGCCCTCGACTCAAACTCGCAGCATGGTCGACACGTGGTCCTAGGAGGTCCTATGAGGTTACTGGAACTCTCCTTCATGCTCGAGGGAAGTTCCCGCATACTCGTGGCCTCAGCTAGGTCGCGGAAAAACCTTCAGCATGTTGAAAAGTTTTCCGCAAGTAAATTTTGGTCGGCATGGCTCTTTTGATCTCGTAGTGGAGTGGAGTGGGGTCGCTATGTAGTTACAGGCAGTCGGGGGCAGCCGTAGGCAACCTCCTTCGCTGACTGGGCATTTTAATTGGCTCATTGGAGTTTTCTGGACCAAGGAAAACCGACCGGTTGGTAAAATGCCCGCTAAACTTTATTATGCTTCTTAAAAGTGTCTCCACTCCCTCTCTCCCCCTCTCTCCCCCCCTCTCCCCCCCTCCCCCTCTCTCCCCCCCTCTCCACCCCTCTCCCCCCTCTCCCCCCCCTCTCCCCCCCCCTCTTCGCCCCCCTCTTCCCCCCCTCTTCCCCCCCCCTCTTCCCCCCCCCTCTCCCCCCCCCTCTCCCCCCCCCTCCTCTCCCCCCCCCTCTCCCCCCCTCTCCTCCCCCTCTCTCCCCCCCTCTTCCCCCCCCTCTCCCCCCCCCTCTCCCCCTCCCTCTTCTCCACCCCCCTTCTTCCCCCCCCCCACCCCCCGCGCTCTCTAAAGGACTTACCGTTACTGTGCCAGCCGTCTTTTACCTTCCCCTTCATCGCGGGTGTGAATTTCAGACAGCGCTCCCCCACTTTCCCAGGCCCCCGCCTTTGCGATGTGTTTGTGTGCGGTCGGTCGATCCAGCTCGCGGTTGCATCGCTGACAGTCGATCCAGCTCGAGGTTTTTCAGGCGAGTGCCCTCAAGCTTGAAGGTCGAAGACACTCTTCTGAACTCGTGGATTATCTCGCCACAGTGGGACAGCCCCTTTAGGCCTTCCGCATTCAGCTGCAACAGGGTGATGCCATCCGGTTCGACATCCGTAGATGCCCGCCCTAAAAAGGGCGCACGCTCCGGGTTAGCGCCAAGCCGTGGCGACTGTGGTTGCATGGGCTGCAAGCTGCAGCGACTGAGGTTGCATTATTCCTGCTGCTGTCTCTGTTTGTTGTCGCTCGCCTGACTGAGGTCAGTTGACAGGGCTCAACCTGAAACGTCGCCTATCCATGTTCTCTGGAGATGCTGCCTGGCCTTTCAGGGTGGCAGGGTGGCGCAGGGGTAGAGTTGCTGCCTTACAACGGCAGAGACCCGGGTTCGATCCTGACTACGGGTGCTGTCTGTATGGAGTTCGTACGTTCTCCCTGTGATCTGCGTGGGGATCTCCAGTTTCCTCCCACACTCCAAAGATGCACATGTATGTAGGTTAATTGGCTTTGGTAAAATTGTAAATTGTGTAGGATAATGCTAGTGCATGAGGTGCGGACTGGTGGGCCGAAGGGTTTGGTTCTGTGCTGTATCTAGGAACTAAACTAAACTGAACATTAAAAGTACAGCTGTATTAAACTGCACTGTCCTGCACGCATATGTCTTGCCATAGGGAGCTGACTAATCCATCCATGATCCCATAAGGTGTATCTAAAAACTAGACATCACTTCCCCATTACTGGATTTCCAAATGCTTATAAAATAGAGCAAAGGGTTTTAACTTTCCCCATGCACTCTCTTAACTGAATAGTTTTTACAGACTGGCAGTATATGTCATGCAATGAATGTCGAGCCTGTTATTGCAACAAAATTGTGCATTCAATATTTTCGAGCTTCAGTCAGGATTTGTTCATCTGGAAGTTTGATTGGAAATATCCAGTGACCATGCAGAAAGCCTTTAAGGGCGGCACGGTGGTGCAGCGGTAGTGTTGCTGCCTTACAGCGCCAGAGACCTGGGTTCAATCCTAGCTACAGGTGCTGTCTGTACAGAGTTTGTACGTTCTCCCCACAGCCTGCGTGGGTTTTTGCCGGTTGCTCCGGCTTCCTCCCACATTCCAAAGACGTACAGGTTTGCTGGTTAATTGACCTTAGTAAGTTGTAAAATTGTCCCTTGCGTGTGTAGAATAGAACGAGTGTACGGTTGATCGCTGACCGGGGCAGACGCGGTGGTCCGAAGGGCCTGTTTCTACGCTGTATCACTGAACTAAACTAAACAAATCCACCCTTTCGTTAAAATAAAATGGTGTGCATTCAGATAAAGGACTTCAATTTTGTCTTTATACCATTTCTTCCTACTCTGACGAATTCCAGATATCCATTTTGTGATTTATGACCCTAATGCCCCTGCCCCACTTAGGAAACCTGAACGGAAACCTCTGGAGACTCTGCGCCCCACCCAAGGTTTCCGTGCGGTTCCTGGAGGTTTTTGTCAGTCTCCCTAATGGTCGGAAGTGGTTTCCGTTTTAAAAATCGGTCATTTTTTAGTCGAAGCCGGTTGCGATGCTAGTTGAAGGTGGTTGCCGGAGGACGAAAATCTCCGGGAACCGCACGGAAACCTTAGGTGGGGTGCAAAGTCTCCAGAGGTTTCCGTTCAGGTTTCCTAAGTGGGACAGGGGCATTACCAGCAGACACTAGTTTAGTTTAGAGATACAGTGTAGAAAGAGGACCTTCGGCCCACCGGGTATGCGCCAACCAGTGATCCCCGCACACTAGCGCTATCCTACACACACTGGGGACAATTTACAATTTTACCTAAGCCAATTAACCTACAAACCTCCACGTCTTTGGAATGTGGGAGGAAACCAGAGATCCTGGAGAAAACGCACACAGGTCATGGGGAGAAGGTATAAACTCCGTACAGACACTAGTCTGCAGTCGGGTCTCTGGCGCTGCAAGGCAGCAGCTCCACCGCTGAGCCTCTGTGCCGACCGGTTAATGTGACCCATTTTTCTACCCTGCACTATGATTTTGCTCTTGTTCATTTGTTCTCTCAATTTCCCCTTCACTGGAACCTGCTTCCAAGCTGCATCCCTTAAACTAAAACTAAATTGAGTGGGAAAGCAGCCTTGAGGGGCTGAATGGCCAACCCCTGTCTCTTGTGTTTTCCTCCAGGCTCCATTTCATTAGCAATCTTCTCAGAATATATACACATTACACTGGACATAACTGTTCCAACGTGTGTCCCCTGGAAAAAAAAGTGCTTACAATGTCATAATGATGTATTACAACAGTGTAGCAATGCACCTTAGAGAGTTTCTGTGGGTAAGTACAAATTAGTCTAAGGATTATTGACTAAACACTATTGCGTAAGTAACACAGGCACAGCACCTTTAAATTGCTGAAATTTAGCAATGTTGTGCACTTATTAGCAGTCTCTTGGCGTTTACCACCTTGACTAGTGTGAGAGGCATCGTTAATAGAGTACCCTGTCACTTACCTTCAAAGCAAAAATTAACAACGAACAGGGGGGGTTTGTGGTACACAGTCTCCTGTATTTGCAGAGAGGCTGATTTTTCACTGCTAATCTGTAAAGGAACGTGTTAAAAGACATTTATCCTGTGCACGCTGCGATGTGGTTACACTGGAAACACAATGCATGGAAACAATTTTCACTCTCGGGGAGAGAGACGGGGATTGTATCTGTCCCAGATCTGCAGGCTGGCTCCCATTGTCGAAGGAAGAGGTACAAGACAGTTTAAAACGTACGCCAACCCGTCCGTTTTATTGTCATGTGTCCCAGACAGAACAATGACATTCTCACTTACAGCAGCAAAACAGAACACGTGAGCATACTACTCTGTAAACAATATAATAAACACGACAAAAAAAGTTTAAACAGTTTAGTTTATTGTCACGTGTACCACGGTACAATGAAAAGCGTTTGTTGCGTGCTATCCAGTCAGCGGAAAGACAATACGCGATTACAATGGAGCCTTTCACATGTATCGATACATGATTAGAGGATAATGTTTAGTGTTCAACTTTAAGCAAGTGCTAACATTGAATGTTCAGTGTATATATACACACACACACACACACACACACACACACACACACACACACACACACACACACACACACACACACACACACACACACACACACACACAGTATACAACACAAAAACCTGGAGTAACTCAGCGGGACAGGCATAATCTCTGGAGAGAAGGAATATCAACAAAAGGGAAAAAAATATGTGGTACAGTGGTTGGGATAATTTACAGATAGTTTACAGCTGGTAGAGTTGCTGCCTTACAAGTACAGGAGACGCGGATTCGATCCTAACCTCGGGTGCTGTCTGTGTGGTGTTTGCACATTCTCCTCGTGACTGGGTGGGTTTCCTGTGGGCGTTCCAGTTTCCTCCCATCAACCCAAAGACGTGCGGGTTTGCAGGTAGATTTGCCTCTGTAAATTGACCCTAATGTGTGGGGAGTGGATGCGAAAGTGGGATAACATAGAAAGAGTGTGGACGGGTGATCAATGTTCAGCATAGGCTCGGTGGGCTGAAGGGCCTGTTTCCATGCCCGATATCTAAATTAAACCAAATTTGCTTTCGTAGTTGCAATCTGAGCGTTGAAAAAATAATCCTTTGGCACAAAGAAAACTTAACATGGAGTGAAGACACCCAACTCTCGTCCAGCTCCCCCCTACTGCAATCTGTCTAAAGAAACGGGCAGCACGGTTGCACAGCGGTAGAGTTTCTGCCTCACGGCGACAGAGACCCGGGTTCGATCCTGACTACGGGTGGTGTCTGTACGGGGTTTGTACATTCTCCCCATGACCTGCGTGGGTTTTCTCCGGGACCACAAATTTCCTCCCACACTCCAAAGACGTACAGGTTTGTAGGTTAATTGACTTGGTATAAGGGTGTGTCGGATAGTGTAAGTGTGCAGGGATCTCTGGTCAGCACGGACTCGATGGGCCGAAGGGCCTGTTTCCACGCTGTATCTCCAGACTAAACTAAAACCTACATCACCTATCCCGTGTCCTCCAAAGATATTGCCTTTGTCCCTCTGAGTTTCTCCAGCACTCTGTGTCTATTTTTAAACACGGGATGACTTTTTTTTTCAAGCCACCAATCTCTACATTTACGGGCGACTATTTGCAGACCTTGGGTATGCAAGCAAAGAATTTCACCGTGACTTGTCACATGTGACCATAAAGCATTCAATTCAATATTTCTTGTACCAGTTTCTCTTTAGATGTAAAAGTAAACCGATGCCCAGCTCTTGTCCTTGGAAACAAGGCACTCCAGTGCTTTTGATTAAAAGCTTTAGCCTGTGACATCCTTATTTTTCAGAAGGCGAGTTATTTATTACCTTATACACTGTGGACAAATAGATGCCATCACTTAATTGAAGACAACTGTTAGATATAGAGGATTTGACTATATCTCGAGATGGCCCTAATAAATCACACATACCAGCCCATGGGAGGACTGTCATCTTTCTCTCTTTTGCTCTTTTCATCTCAGCGTCAGGTGAAAGGTTAACATGTATCTTACTCTCCTTTTCTGTATTTTTCCGTTCGAAAGGAAGGACTCTTTTAAAAAAAAAAAATGATTGCTTTGATATAGAGTCATAGAGAGTCACAGCGTGATCCAGCGTGGAAACAGGCCCATCGGCCCAACTTGCCCACGCCGACCAACATGCCCCATCTGCACAAGGGGCGGTGGGTGTATGGAGCGAGCTGCCTGAGGAGGTAGTTGAGGCAGGGACTATCGCTACGTTTAAGAAGCAATTAGACAGGTACATGGATAGGGTAGGTTTAGAGGGATATGAGAGAAACGCAGGTCGGTGGGACTAGACTAGATGGGACGTTAGTCTGTGTGGGCAAGTTGGGCCGATGGGCCTGTTTCCACACTGCATAACTCTGTGACCCTGCGACTCGATACTAATCCCACATCATACATTTGGCCCATATCTCTCTGAACCTATCCTATCCATGTACCTGTCCGAATATTTCTTAAATGTTGCGATAGCACCTGCAAGCAGATTTGGTTGCATTTAAAACAGCACAGATAATGTTTAGGGCCAAAAATAAAAACTTACCTGGAAATATACAAAAATTATTCAATGAGCGAGTGGGGGGTTATAATTTAAGAAGAATATTTAATTTTAAGGTACAAAGAGTCTGCACGACCAGAAAAACGTTTTGTATTTTGGTCTGTGGAGTGGGATTGTGGAACAGTTTGAATGTAGAGTTAAAGCAATGGCCAAACATGAACCAGTTCAAAATGACAGACAAAAAACTTTTTTTCGCAAGACACAGGGATGAAGGGGATGGTTGACAAACAGGGATTAATGTTTATTTTTTATTTATTTTATTTATTATTTATTTATGTTTTTTGGTTACTTCATACGTATTACTTGTATGTGTTTCTCAGTTGTATGTATATATATATGTCTGTGTGCATCTCTAAACATTGTCTGGGGTAAAATTGTATCTCAAATAAATAATTAGCTATTGTAGATTATATATTGTATATTGTGTTACATATTACATTACTATTGATACAATATTATTATTATAAGCAATGTTATTAATAATGGTGATAATTATTATTATTAATTAATTATTAAATATGGAAGAAGGGTTTAGGGAGAAGGGGTGAGAAGGGGTGAATAAGTTATTCTTCTTCTCACTCCTTTTCGAGCTTGTAAAGAAAAAGTGTTGGTCATTTAAATTTTGCTTTATGCTTTTCATTGCTTTGCAAATATTGCCTGGAATGTCCAATTGTTTGACTATTTCGATTTTGTTGTTGTTATTTTTTCCTATTTATGTCTTTACTTGTTCGGAAGTAAATAAAATTCACACTCATTTCCACGTACAGTTTTAAATTGAGGGACCTTTCCCCCACCCTTCCCCTCCCTAATTCCACGTCAATAAGCCACGAACCAACAAACAACATAAAATATTCAGATTCCATCCATTCACTTGAGAAACACATTGCTGGTGAGGACAGCATTTATTTCCACCTTTGTACTTGATAATGGTCGCTGAGGTGTCTGTACACCTGCTTCATTATTTCAGGTGAAAGTTAACCACATTGATGTGGGTCTGGATTTGGATATCAGTCAGACCCAGCATTGAACCTGCTTTGCTAATCTCTAGAACATTCATTAATCAGTCGGGTTTTTGTAAGAATCCAGTTTCTTCGCAGTCGCTCACTACTGATGCTTGCAAAAGGTAGGATCCTGACATGAATTCACAAACTGTGCGGGATTCGAACTCACTTTTAGTTTAGTTTAGAGATACAGCGCGGAAACAGCCCCTTTCGGCCCACCGGGTCCACGCCGACCAGCGATCCCCGCACACTATCACTATCCCACACACACTAGGGGACAATTTACACTTATACCAAGCCAATTAACCTTCAAACCTGTACGTCTTTGGAGTGTGGGAGGAAACCGGAGATGCCGGAGAAAACCCACGCGGTCACGGGGAGAAACGTACAAACTCCATACAGACAGCACCCGTAATCAGGATCGAACCCGGGTTTCCAGCACTGCATTCGCTGTAAAAGCCCTGTCCCACGGTACGAGTTCATTCCAAAAGCTCTCCCGAGTTTAAAAAAAATCAAACTCGTGGTAAGCACGGAGAATGAACGTCAGAGCTCGGGGACTTCAATTAGCGGTTCTTTACGCTAACGGCAGGTACTCGGGAAGACTCGCTAACGGCAGGTAAGCTCGGGAAAACGCGGAAGATTTTTCAACACGTTGAATCATTTACCCTTCCATACCTCTCTGTCTCCCTCTGCCCTGACTCAGCCTGAAGAAAAGTCCCAACCCGAAACGTCACCCATTCCTTCTCTGCAGGGATGCTGCCTGTCCCGCTGAGTTACTCCAGCATTTTGTGTCTATCTTCTACATAACCACTATACTGTTGTTGCTGGGGTTCTGGATTGGGAATCTTCTGGAATGAGTGTACTCTTCTATCTTCTATATGCACAGGTAGATAAGAGATAGGTTCTAGGAGCAGAATTTGGTCATTCGGCCCTTCAAGTCAACTCTGTCATTCAATCATGGCTGATCTATCTTTCCCTCGCAACCCCATTCTCCTGCCTTCTCCCCATAACCCCTGACACCCCATACTAATCAAGAATCTGCCTCATGTTTGGCATTGTGAGCCAAAGGGCCTGTTTTTGTGCCATACAGTTCTGGTTTTTATAATTCACGAAACAGTTTAGTTTAGTTTCGCGGAAACAGGCCCTTTGGCCAACTGACTCCACGCCGACTAGTGAATCCCACACTAACACTCTCCTACACACACTAGGGACAATTCACACTCATATCAAGCCAATTAACCTACAATGTCTTTGGAGTGTGTGAGGAAACCGAAGATCTCGGAGAAAATCCACGCGTACAACATACAACCTCTGTACAGACAGCACCCGTAGTCGGGATCGAACCCGCTTCTCTGGCACTCAAAGGCAGCAACTCAACCGCTGTGCCCCTTCTCCTGCTTTTCTTCGAACGTTGCCATAAGATTTTTTTGCATTCCACCTGAGCTGACAAATAGGGCATCGCTTAATGTCCCTTCATTTGAGCTAATTTCAACAGGAAAATAAAAGTGCAGACAAAAAAGCGGCTGATTTGTAAGGAATAAAAAAATGTATCAAGGTGTGAGTATTGTAGTTTTCTTCAAACTGCATTTTTCAAAAACACAGATTTAGTTGCGTTTTGCTTTTAGTTGGCTCTGGAGACAGATAACTAACTGGAAAGTGACACACTATTCTGGCACAAGTTGCCCTTAACCTCCCTATTATTTACCATGCTTTATCTTTCAAAATTACAGCTGCCTTGAAATAGCTATGTCATAGGTCTTGTCTTTTCCCAATCTCTGCTTCAGTTACTTAGGAAACAAAAATGGCATGTAATAGCACAGGGATTTTATTAATGTTGGTCTTTACTCTATTGTGACTTGATGGGTAGCAAATTGCCTCTTATGACTGGTGATGTCTGCTGATGTCCCTGGAAGGAACATTTCAGTAACACATTAGACCAAAATAGCCTCCGTGTATCACAGCCCGATGTTACATTAAACTCCATTAGAGGTGGAGTTTAGGTTCCATGTAATTGTGATTCAAGTCCGTTGTTCTAATGGCAGAAATTGACGCAAATGAGATGAAAGTTCTGAGTAAAATTGCCTTCTTTGGTCTTTGCTGAGTAGTGTTAACATTGCCTTCAGCCATGCTGTCTGCAAACTCACTCTGCACAAATGACTTGGCCAGCACTGAAAGTATTGACACAGTGTGCCCATGAATGATATTAGGACTGCCTCGATGTAAGAAAACAATGAAAACAGAATCAGGAAAGTACTTCCGAAAATTACCTTTCCCGGTGAAACTCGCTCAGTGTGCTTTGATGTGGCTGAAGGTGGTTTTAAGTTTAAAATGTCAAAGCAGCACAGAAGGAAATTGATGGGAATTGTCAGGGCACTGTGTGGATATTTGATGCAGTCAATGGATTAGGACTCTTCATTGCCAACCGATTACGAGCTGTGTTTTCTGTTTGCCCTCCCCCCTCTCACCCCTCCTCACCCACAAAACATACACACACACGCTCACTCACACACACACCATACTTATACACATGCATACATGCATGCACACACATGCACACACATGCACACACACACACACACACACACTCTCACACACTCACACACACCACACATACACATGCACACGCACACACACACATACTCTCTCACACACACACACCCCACACTTATATACACACACACACACACTCACTCATACACAAGCACATGCACACACTCACTCACACACACACACACACGCACACATACACACATGCGCACACACGCACACGCACACACTCACTCACACACACACACACAGATACACACACGCACACACATGCACACACACACTCACTCATACACACACACACGCACATGCACACACTCACTCACACACACGCACACACACACACGCACATGCACACACTCAATCACACACACGCACACACACATACACACACGCACACACATACGCACACACACACACACACACATACACACACACATGCACACACACACGCGCGCACACGCACACAAACACGCGCACACACTTAAAGCCTTACATTGAATCATTGCATTGCTCCGGCTCAATTATCAGCACAACAGATTTCTCCAGATTGGCTACTGTACAGAAAAACTTATTATGACGGCTATATCATTTCCACTTGCAAATAGCAAGACTGCTTTATGGTTGAATTGGTCGGCAAGGTGGCGCAGCGGTAGAGTTGCTGCCTCACAATGCCAGAGACCCGAGTTTGATCCTGACTACGGGTGCTGTCTGCATAGAGTTTGTATATTCTGTTTTAATGTTCTAGTCAAAAGTTCATAAGTTACTAAGTTCATAAGGGACAGGAGCAGAGTTAGTCCATTCGGCCCATCAAGTTTACTCCGCCATTCAACCATTCAGCTTAGGCCTCATAACCCATGACACGCGTACTAATCAAGAATCTATCCATGTCTGCCTTAGAAAAATATCCATTGACGGCCTCCCTAGCCTTCTGTGGCAATGAATTCCTCTCGAAGTCATCTCGAAATAAATGCTAGCATTGAATCTGCCTTCCTTACTACCGATTCGACTGGTCGTTCAAGGTTTAATAAAAGTTTAAGTTTCAAACTTTACTCTGATGAAGTGGAGCACGTACATTTAGCACCATACTGACAGCAATCATGTGCATCAATGTTTCATTGCCTGATACAACTCATTAACTATTGAATGGAGAAATGCTTACTCAAGCCATGGGTTTGGAAAGATGAGGAGTGGTGATGTGTGAGCAGAATACTGAGTGAATGAGATTCCCTGGACTGACACCATCAAACCACACCAGCCATCTCCCCCTCCCCCCCCCCCATCCCCCCCACCCCCCCTCGCCCACCGCTTGCTTCTCCAACTCAACAATCCCCTTGTGTAACAATGTAAACATTTCTCTCAGAATTGCAAGCTGCAAGCGCAAACATCAGATTCAGTAGTAGACACAAAAAGCTGGAGTAACTCAGCGGGACAGGCAACATCTCTGGATAGAAGGAATGGGTGATGTTTCGGGTCGAGACCCTTCTTCAGACTGGGGAGTCAGGGGACAGGGAGACACCAGAGATATGGAAGGGTAAGGTGTGACGACGAGAGATCAAGGGGGACGAAGATCAAGGAAGATGTAGAACAGATCATTGTTAGCTGTGGGGAAGGCGTGCAAAGATAAAATGTAATCAAGAGTCCAGTCAAACTAGTCGGAGAACTAGGATGGGGGAGGGATGGAGAGAGAGGGGAAGCAAGGGTTACTTGAAGTTAGAGAAGGCAATATTCATACCTGTCTGCATACGAATCTTGAAGAAGGGTCTCCACCCAAAACGTCACCCATTCCTTCTCTCCAGAGATGCTGCCTGTCCTGTTGAGATACTCCAACTATTTGAGTCTATCTTCAATATTCACACTGCTGGGTTGTAAACTACCCAACTGGTATATTTGTTACCTTGCTGGACTTGAATCCAGACACATGGATTTGAATCATGATTACTGATCATAGCCCAGCAAGGCAGCAGGGCAATTGGAATCCAATTAATTAAATAATAGTGCCATAGTCATGGGATCACACAGCATGGAAACAAGTCTTCTGGCCCAACGTCCATGTCGACCAAGGTACCCCATTGATACCAATCCCCCTTTCCTATCCATGTCGATTTTTAGGAAAAGCTGAAAAATCCATCTGATTAGCGAGTTGTCGTAGTTCCTACACTCTTTCAATAGACAATAGACAATAGGTGCAGGACTAGGCCATTCGGCCCTTTGAGCCAGCACCGCCATTCAATGTGATCATGGCTGATCATCCCAAATCAGTACCCCGTTCCTGCCTTCTCCCCATATCCCCTGACTCCGCTATTTTTAAGAGCCCTATCTAGCTCTCTCTTGAAAGCATCCAGAGAACCGGCCTCCACCGCCCTCTGAGGCAGAGAATTCCACAGACCCACCACTCTCTGTGAGAAAAAAGTGTTTCCTCGTCTCTGTTCTAAATGGCTTACTCCTTATTCTTAAACTGTGGCCCCTGGTTCTGTACTCCCCCAACATCAGAAACATGTTGGGTTACACAAAAAGCTGGAGAAACTCAGCGGGTGCAGCAGCATCTAAGGAGTGAAGGAGATAGGCGACGTTTCGGGTCGAGACCCTTCTTCAGACTGGTCAGGGATCAGGGAAACGAGAGATATAAACAGTGATATGGAGAGATAAAGCAAGAACAATGAGTGAAAGATATGCAAAAAAGTATTGGTGATAAGGAAAGCAGGCCATTGTAAGCTGTTTCTGGTGTGAAAATGAGAAGCTAGTGCGACTTGGGGGGGGGGGGGGGGGGAGATGGAGAAGGAATGTCAGGGCCCGAGGGCTGAGGGAGAGGTGGGGGGGTGGGGGGAAAGGAGCAGTCTGGGTTAACAGAATTGAGAAAATTCAATGTTTAAGCCCAGAGGATGCAGGCTCCCCAAGCGGAATATGAGATGTTGTTCCTCAAACTTGCGGTGTTGTTCACTCTGGCCATGGAGGAGGCCCAGGACCGAGAGGTCGGATACGGAGTGGGAGGGGGAGTTGAAGTGCTGAGCCACCGGGAGGTCGGGTTGGTTATTGCGGACCGAGCGGAGGTGTTCGGCGAAACGATCGCCTAGCCTCCGCTTGGTCTCACCGATGTAGATTAGCTGGCATCTGGAGCAACGGATGCAGTAGACGAGGTTGGAGGAGGTGCAGGTGAACCTCTGTCGGACTTGGAATGACTGCTTGGGTCCCTGAAAGGAGTGGATGGGGGAGGTGAAGGAACAAGTGTAGCATCTCTTGCGGTTGCAAGGGAAAGTGCCCGGGGAAGGAGTGGAGCAGGAGGGAAGGGAAGAATTGACGAGGGAGTTGCGGAGGGAGCGGTCTTTGCGGAAGGCAGATAGGGGGGGAGATGGGAAGATGTGGCGAGTGGAGGGGTCACGTTGGAGGTGGCGAAACTGGCGGAGGACTATCTGTTGTATGCGCTGGCTGGTGGGGTGAAAGGTGAGGACCAGGGGGACTCGGCCCTTGTTGTGAGTGGGGGAATGGGGAGAGAGGGCAGTGTTGCGGGGTATGGAGGAGACCCTGGTGCGAGCCTCATCGATAGTGGGGGAGGGGAAACCCCGTTCTCTGAAGAACGAGGACATTTGCGATGACCTGGTGTGGAACACGTCATCCTGGGAGCAGATGCGGCGTAGTCGGAGGAATTGGGAATAGGGGATGGAGTCCTTACAGGAAGCAGGGTGGGAGGAAGAGTAGTCCAGGTAGCTGTGGGAGTCAGCTGGTTTGTAGTGGATGTCAGTCAGGAGTGTGTCACCTGCAATAGAGATGGTGAGGTCAAGGACTCGACCCGAAACGTCGCCTATCTCCTTCACTCCTTAGATGCTGCTGCACCCGCTGAGTTTCTCCAGCTTTTTGTGTAACCCTCGATTCTCCAGCATCTGCAGTTCCTTCTTTAACATCAGAAACATGTTTCCTGCCTCTAATGTGTCCAAGCCCTTAGCAGTCTTATATGTTTCAATAAGATCCCCTCTCATCCTTCTAAACTTCTTCCATCCATTGTCCAACTTTAAGCCATGTGTTGTCGGTGGGCTCCACTCTTGACGGGCTTGTAGAGCTGTTTTTCCCCTTGAGGCTTGGTGGAACTTCTATTCCATTCTGATCATGCTTTACGTTTGTAGGTAATTTAAACCTTACCTTGGAGGTAATTTAAACCTTGGATCTCCTTGGTCATTCTCAGGAATGATAGTTTTCTCACTTAGTTTAATTTTGAGATACAGCGCAGGAAACAGGCCCTTCAGCCCACCAAGTCCACACCGACCAGCGATCGCCACACATTAATACTATCCTACACACACACTTGGGACAATTTACACTTATACCGTCAATTAACCTACAAACATGTACGCCTTTGGAGTGTGGGAGGAAACCGAAGATCTCGGAGAAAACCCACACAGTCACAGGATGAACGTACAAACTCCGTACAGCCAGCACTAATCGAGAATCCATCTATCACTGTCTTATAAATATGCATTGACTTGGCCTCCACAGCCTTCTGTGGCAAAGAATTCCACAGATTCACCACTCTCTGACTACAATCACAGAGTGATACAGCGTGAAAACAGGCCCTTCAGCTCAACTTGCCCACACTGACCTACATGTCCCATCTACATCAGTCCCACTTGCCTGCATTTGGCCCATATCCCTCCAAACCTATCCAATCCATGTAAACATTTCTTAAACGTTGCGATAGTGCCTGCCTCAACTATCTCCTCCGGCAGCTCATGCCATACACCCACCACCCCTCAGATTCCTATTAAATCTTTCCCCACTCACCTTAATCCTATGTCCTCTGGCTCTCGATTCCACTACTCTGGGCACAAGTCTGTGTGCGTTTACCCCCCTCTATTCCTCTCATGATTTTATACTTATTCTGGATTTATTAATTGTTTTGTAACTTTAGTTCTGGAAAATCAACCACCCACACACCCACAAATTAATCCCTTATGTACGACCGTTTATCCTTTGCAGATGCTCTGTGTCTCACACAATGTGCGGACATGGAGTTTAAGTGGTCTGCTAAAGTATTTGGATGGACCGCTTGTAAGCTATTCTGAAAAAGAAACTTACCTGGTCATTGGATTGGACGGCATGGTAGTGCAATGGTAGAGTTGCTGCCTTACAGTGCCAGAGACCTGGGTTCAATCCCGACTACAGAGTTTGTACGTTCTCCCCATGACCAGTGTGGGGTTTCTCCGAGATCTTCGGTTTCCTCCCACACTCCAAAGACGTGCAGGTTTGTAGGTTAATTGGCTGGTACATATGTAAAATTGTACCTAGTGTGTGTTGGACTATGTTAGTGTGCGGGGATTGCTGGTCAATGTGGACTCGGTGGGCCGATGGGCCTGTTTCCACTCTGTATCTCTAAACTAAACTCCAATCTTCTGGCTGCCATTCAAACCAATTTAAATGAATTCAATATTTCCAAAGGCAAGTAATGGGGTTACAAGAGACTGCAGATGCTGGAATCTTGAGACAAACACAAAGTGCATGAGGAACTCAATGAGTCAGGTAGCATCTGTAGAGGGAAATGGACAGGTGACATTTTTCATTCAGGACCCTTATTCAGACCAGAGAACAAGTCATGGAGTTATTGAGGTTTGCCTCTGTGTGCAATTGTCATGTGAATTGAGAGGACAAAATGTATAGAAAGGAACTGCAGTTGCTGGTTTAAATGGAAGATAACTCCTCCTTTTAACTCCCCTTCCCATTCCCACACTGACCTTTCTGTCCTGGGCCTCCTCCACTGTCAAGGGTGAGGCCACACGCAAACTGGAGGAAGAGCACCTCATATTTAGCTTGGGCAGCTTACACCCCAGCGGTGTGAATATTGATTTCTCTAATATCAAGTAACCCTTGCATTCTTTCTCGCTCCGTCCCTCCCCCACCCTAGTCGTCCTACTAGTTCCATTGTTTGCTTCCTTGTGATCACCTCTTCCCCAGCCATCAATGAACCATTGTGGACTCCACCCTTCCTTGGCCATCTTTTGCCGACCCCTATTTTTCTGGCCGTTTCCCACCTCCAGTTCCCTCCCCTCTACTTTCATTCTGAAGAAGGGTTCCGACCCAAAACGTCACCTATCATTTTCCTCTATAGGAGCTGCCTGACCCGCTGAGTTGATTTTGGGACACAGCTACCAGCCTTGGAGAGCATCTACTATACATGGTGCCTCAGGAAGGCCATCAGCATCCACAAAGACCCCTCACACCCTTGTAATAGTCTGTTCGAACTCCGGCAGACGTTACAAGGCCTTCTACGCCCGCACCTCTAGACTCAGGAACAGCTCCATCCCCAGAGCTATAGCGGCTCTGAACCGGCCCCGCTGAGTGCCCCCCACCCCCATGGACTGTCTCCCTCGGATGGTCACGTCTCGCATCGACCCGGCACAGACATATTTGCACTTTTGACTCTTTTACTGTTTTTCTGCTCTTTTTTATAAAACATATTTCTTGGGGTATCTAAATTTTATTCGTTGTTTAAGTTATGACATCGGATGGATGTTGCAAACCAAATCTCGTTGCACCCATGTGCAATGACAATAAAAATATATTATTATTATTATTATTATTATTATTATTATGTCTATTAATGGAGAGGAGCTGGGTTTAGTTTAGTTTAGGGATACAGGGCGGAAACAGGCCCTTCGGCCCACCAAGTCCGCGCCCACCAGCGATCCCCACACACTAACACTATCCTACACACACTAGGGACAATTTACACATACACCAAGCCAATTAACCTACAAACCTATAAGTCTTTGTCATGTGGGAGGAAAACGATGATCTCGGGGAAAACAGTGCGGTCATGGGGAGAAGTACAAACTCTGTACAGACAGCAACCGTGCTTGAAATTGAACCGGGTCTCCAGCGCAAATGTAAGGCAGCAATTCTACCGCTGCGCCACCGTGGCAGCCCGCTTATAGACTGGTTATGGACAGTGATGCACAATGGGAGCTCAGGGTCCACTCGTGGGGCTGGCAACTCATTCACAGAGACACCCAGGAATAAATCTTTGACTGGGCCTGAAGTTAACAAAGGGAGAGGGAGTGGAGTGAAGATTTACGAGGAGCTAACAAGACCTGAGGGCCTGAGATATGAGGAGAGAGAGTCACAAAATGCTCGAGTATCTCAGCGGGACAGGCAGCGTCTCTGGAGAAAAGGAAAGGGCAACATTGCGGATCAAGACCCTTCCTCGGACTGAGAGTCAGGGTGAAGGGAATCTAGAGATATGGAAGGATAAGGTGTGAAAATGACAGATCAAAGCAGAGGGATCATTGTTAGCTGAGGGGAAGTTGACAATGAGGCATACAATTAGTAGTATTTAATCAGGAGGACAGTAGAACTGGTTGGGGAACCAGGATGGGGGAAGAATCTATAGGGGGAAGTTGGGCGGCTAGGACTTTATTCCTTGTGGGGCAGGAGGATGAGGGGGATCTTATAGGGGTGCATAAGATCATGGGAGGAATAGATGGGGGTCGATGCACAGTCTTTTAGCCAGCGTAGGGGAATCAAGTACTTTAATCTGTTTTACTGTTCTAATGTTCTTTGTACAAACCATGTTCTCGGGGTATCTAAATGTTATAAGTTGTTTAAGTTATGACATCGGATGGAAGTTGCAAACCAAATCTCGTTGCACTTATGTGTAATGACAATAAAAGATATTATTATTAACCAGAGGTCATAGATTCAGCACTTCCAAACCACTTTGACTAATATTTGATGCACGATTAGCTTTTATTTAATATTTCTTCTTCATAAGACACACATTGCACGGTGGTTGCCTCAGAGCACAAGTGACTCGGGTTCGATCCTGACTACGGGTGCTGGACCCAAAAATCTGGATTAACTCAGCGGGATAGGCAGCATCTGTGGTGAGAAGGAATGGGTGACGTTTTGGGTCGAGACCCTTCTTCAGACTGGTTGGGGATACGGGAAACGAGAGATGTAGACGGTGATGTGGAGAGATAAAGAACAATGAACGAAAGATATGCAAAAAAGTAACGATGATAAAGGAAACAGGCTGGTTATTGGGTGTAGGGTTACACAAAAAGCTGGAGAAACTCAGCGGGTGCAGCAGCATCTAAGGAGCGAAGGAGATAGGCGACGTTTCGGGCCGAGCCCCTTCTTCAGACTGGTCAGGGATCAGGGAAACGAGAGATATAGACAGTGATGTGGAGAGATAAAGAACAATGAATGAAAGATATGCAAAAAAGTATCGATGATAAAGGAAACAGGCCATTGTAGGCTGTTTGTAGTGTGAAAATGAGAAGCTAGTGCGACTTGGATGGGGGGGGGGGAGATGGAGAAGGAATGTCAGGGTTATTGGGTGTATATGAGAAGCTAGTGGGACTTGGGTGGGGGGGGGGGAGATGGAGAAGGAATGTCAGGGTTATTGGGTGTATATGAGAAGCTAGTGGGACTTGGGTGGGGGGGGGGGGAGATGGAGAAGGAATGTCAGGGTTATTGGGTGTATATGAGAAGCTAGTGGGACTTGGGTGGGGGGGGGAGATGGAGAAGGAATGTCAGGGTTATTGGGTGTATATGAGAAGCTAGTGGGACTTGGGTGGGGGGAGGGGGAGATGGAGAAGGAATGTCAGGGTTATTGGGTGTATATGAGAAGCTGGTGCGACTTGGGTGGGGGAGGGATAGAAAGAGAGGGAAATCAATAATCATACCACTGGGCTGCAAGCTGCCCAAGCGAACTACTGATGCTGTCTGCACAGAGTTTGTACTTTCTCTCTGTGACCGCGTGCTCCGCTTTCCTCCAAAGACCTACAGGTTTGAGGGTTAATTGGCTTCAGTAAAATTGTAAATTGTCCCTAATGTGTAGGATGGTGCTAGTGATCGCTGGTCGGCATGGATACGGTGGGCTGAAGGGCCTGTTTCTGCTCTGTATCCCTAAAGTAAAGTGAAGTCTAAATCATTTGATCTCGTGTCAAAAAGCAGCACTATTTTTAAACTGTACTTTCAGTTCTGAGTCTGTCATACATATTATTCTTCCAAGCGAGGATATTAATAATCGAAATCTGGCACAAGCTAAAAACTGGGCAAGAATGCCCTAGAACATTTAAAAATGATGTGCAGAGATAAAGTCCATGCATCACCAAATTAAGCTGACTTGACTTTAGTTTAGTTTAGGTTTGTTTAGAGATACAACATGGAAACATGCCCTTCGGCCCAGCGAGTCTGTGCTGGCCACACGTACTAGTGACAATTTACAATTGAACCAAACCAATTATCCTACAAACCTGTAAGTCTTTGCACTGTGGGAGGAAACCGGAACACCCAGAGAAAGCCCACGCATGTCACTGGGAGAATTTGCAAACTCCGCACAGACAGCACCCGGAGTCAGGATGGAACCCGTGTCTCCAGAACTGCAAGCAGATGAAGCAATGTGGACGTGAAATGGTTTCCGCTAATGGGAGAGTCGAGAACCAGAGGGCATAGCCTCAGCATAACCGAATGTACCTTCAAAGTGGAGATGAGGAGGAAATTCTTTAGCCAGGGGGTGGTGAATCTATGGAATTCATGGCCACAGACGGCCATGGAGGCCAAGTCATTGGGTGTTTTTGAAGCAGAGATTGATATATTCTTGACAAGTTAGGGTGTAAAAGGTGACGGGGAGAAGGCGGGAGAATGGGGTTGAGAGGGAAAAATAGATCAGCCATGATTGAATGGCGGAGTGGACTCGACGGGATGAATGGCCTAATTCTACTCCAATGTCTTATGGTCAGTGAATGATTGTCCACAGTAATACGCAAATAATATCGCTTTAAACTTTCCAATGAGTGTTTCGTTCTATATCTATTTCATAAAACTGATTGAATTGCACTTTCTTTGTTACTCCAAAGACTAGTGCAAAGGTTCTGTGCCCCACTCTCATGTTATGGACTCTGTGGCATTATTCAAGCAAGCCTCATCAAACTAATTTGTGTGGACAACCTCCAAGCATAATCTCTTTTCAAATATCCATTAGTGAATTCACAGAGGTAGGTGAATTCTTTTGCCAATAATTAACTTGCTCATGTATATTAACACTTTAAGATTAGTTTCAGCACTCCACTTCACTTCATGCCAAAACAAATCCTATTGTGCTAAATGTATGATAACCTCAAGTATCTCTTTCACTATTGCTTAATTATCCTGCTAATAGCCATGTCGCTGAATCTTCATTTGCTTGATTAGCTAAAATATTAGTCCGTGCATTAGTCTGCACGTCTGCAGAGTTGCTGAACTATTTCTGAAATGTTTGTTCATTCTTACCAGGGCCAATTGAAGAGAAACTCTTATGTTCACCATATTTTCCCTGGGTAGCTTTATTCACAATAATAAAGTTATTCACCGCGGCGGCACGGTGGCGCAGCGGTAGAGCTGCTGCCTTAGAGTGCTGGAGACCCGAGTTCGATCCTTACTACGGGTGCTTGTCTGTACGGAGTTTGTACATTCACCCCATGACCTGCGTGGGTTTTCTCAGAGACCTTCGGTTTCCTCCCACACTCCAAAGACAAACAGGTTTGAAGGTTCATTGGCTTGGTGCAAATGTAAAATTGTCCCTAGTGTCCCTGTAGGATAGTGTTAATGTGTGGGGATCGCCGGTCTGCGCGGACTCGGTGGGCCGAAGGGCCTGTTTCAGCACTGTTTCTCTAAATTAAACTGATTAAAAAAAATTTAAACCACACCAAGTACGAGACCTGCTCCATGGCAGAATAAATATACTTGCTTGGTGCTAAGAAATTTTGTTTTCCAAAAAATATTTATTAATAATAATAAAAAATATATAACCAAACAAGAACAGTGCAAATTGCGTAGGAAGGAACTACAGATGCTGGTTTTAACTGAAGATAGACACAAAATGCTGGAGTAACTCAGCGGGACAGGCAGCATCTCTGGAGATAAGGAATAGGTGACGTTTTGGGTCGAGACCCTTTTCGAGACTCTATTCTAGGGAAACTAGAATTCCCTCTCCCCTGTGTGTCAGTCTGAAGAAGGGTCTCAATCCACAACATCACCTATTCCTTTTCTCTAGAGATGCGGCCTGACCCGCTGAGTTACTCCAGCATCGTGTGTCTATCTTTAAGAACAGTGCATTAACTCTTCAGACATTCTCAGCGTCTAAACTTATCTTCATCAGTGCTATATTCAGTACTGTTCACAAACTATCCTTATACAAAGCACCCATGGCAAACATGCTGCCTGTCCCGGTGAGTTACTCCAGCATTCTGTGTCTATCTTCGATTTTAAACCAGCATCTGTAGTTCTTTTCTACCCATGCCACCTTTGTGCCCCCCTGGGGTGATATCCCTTCCCTTGTTTGAGGGGCGCCTCCACTACACCCTGCCCTCCCATGTCCAGCAGCGGAAGGACCTAGACTGTGGTCCTCCCCACAGAGCCTTGGCGTTGGTTGCACCGAACCTCAGTGCGTCCCTCAGCACGTACTCCTGCAGTCTGCAGCGGGTCAGTCGGGAGGTCAACAAGGTTCTGGCAGAGCAAAGAGTGTCGTTCACCGAGTTGATGACCTTCCAGCAGCACTTGACGTCCGTCTCCGAATGCGTCCCTGGGAGCAGCCCGTAAATTAGAGAGTCCTCTGTTACGGAGCTGTTCGGGATAAACCGTGACAGAGGCCCTTGCATCCTTCTCCAGACTCTCTTCGCAAATCCACACTCTGCGAAGAGGTGGGCAACCGTCTCCTCTCCATAGCAACCATCCCATGGGCACGTTACTGAGGGAATACTCCACTGTAATGAAGCTATCCTCTGGAAGAAATGCTATTCTGCAGACTATGTTCGTTCCCCAGTTGTTTTTTGGAGAGCTCAACGTATATTGAAGGATACAAGGATTTCTCATATTGTCTTGTCACCATTTTTCTTTTTTTAAGTGACCAAGGCAGGATTAATTGGATATCTTATGTTCACAACTGACTGGGGAGGGATGAGAGAAAGCTGATGATGATTTGTTGGGTTTGAAGTTTAGGAGAGACTCACGAGAAATTGTCCCCATGAACAAGAGAACCTTGGACTGGGAGATAACCCATATGTTTCAGAAACTGGGGACAAAGATAATGTTTAGGTAACCTCTCACTAAGAGGGGAAACCGTTTCCCACTCACTACCGTGAAAAGATGCATCGTTTCTCCGAGTCGCATCTACGCCCCCTCCTCGCGGCCTACCAACTGGATTGGCACGGCCTTTCCTGCCAGAGACCAACCAGCGGGCGCAGCGCTGAATTCCATCGCGGAGCGGGACGATGCCTTACCGGGGATCGCCTGTTGATGCTCCGGAGTGTTGGCCCTGCAGTTTAACACCGTGGAGCTGTGGTTTGCGGAGCTTCTAACCGCGGGCGGCGCTGACTTTAACATCGCGGAGTCCTGGGATCCTTTGCCGAGGGTCGCCAGTGTTGAATGTCCGCCCAGCTCGACCTGTGGACCTCGGGCGCCGCGGTCCTCGGTAGGAAGCGGCCGATTCGGAAACTCCAGGCCGCGAGTGTGTTCTTCCGTTCCGACGCCGGAGTTCCGATCATCCCGACGAGAGGGCCTGAATATCGGGCCGCCGTAGCGCCGACTGCGGCAGGGAACACAGGTGAACAAAGAGGAAGATGACTGAACTTTACTGCCTTCCCTCACAATGGGAAACATTGATTCCGCTGTGCGGGGCCGTTTATGTCAAACTCTATCGCGTATTGTGATCTTTTCATTCGTGTGGCTGTATGGTAACTCAAATCTCACTGTACCAATTGGTGCATGTGACAATAAATGTAACTTGAACTTGAACTCCCCCCCCCCCCTCCCATTCTTCTGCATAACCACCCCAATCTCCCCTCCTCGCCCCCCAACCTCCCTCCCCTGTGCTTCACCTGAACTGACACCCATTTGTTGAAGGCCTTCTGAAAGACCCAAAACACCACATTAACATATTCCGCTTGGGCAATCTGCACCCCAGTGGCTTGAACATTGACTTCTCCAATTTCCGGTAGCCCTTGCTGTCTCCTCCCCTTCTCAGCTCTCCCTCAGTCCTCTCACTCCTCCTCTTCCTTTCTTATTCCCGCCCCCCCCCCCCCCCCCTCACCCAACATCAGCCCGAAACGTTGCCTATTTCCTTTGCTCCATAGATGCTGCCTCACCCACTGAGTTTCTCCAGCATTTTTGTCTACATTCGATTTTCCAGCATCTGCAGTTCCTTCTTGAACACCACATCAACAGGTTTACCCATCGCTGTTTTCTGCTAGTTTTTCAAACTAAAATTTATAACTTCAAAGATATGTCAAACATGATTTCCCTTCCATAAACCCTTGTTGACTCTACCCAATCCTACTGCTGTTTTCTAAAGTGCTCTATGCCTGTTTACCACCCCTAAAATGATAGATTCGGACTTTCTCCCTCCAACATTGGAGGATTACAGGGTTGAAGATTATAGAGGAGCGAGAAGGTGAAAGCAATTGACAGCTTTGAAAGGAAGAACGAGAATTTTAAATCGAAGCTTTGCTCAAATGGGAGGCAGAGAGCAGGAAGGGGGGAGGAGGAGGGTGAATGGGTGGTATTTGCTGTTTCCACCCATAAGACAATCCTTAATCCATACTAGCGAACAAGGGTAACATGATGACTAAATCTATGAAGATCCATACCAAGAACTGGTTTGGAGGGTCTCAGCTACAGGGAGAGGTTGGATAGACTTGGATTGTTTTCTCTGGAACGTTGGAGGGTGAGGGGAAATTTGATAGGTATGCAAAGTTACCACAGACTTAGATAGGATAGACCGTCAGAACACTTTTTCCCCCAGGGTGGAGGCGCCCACACTCTAGAGGGCATAGCTATAAGGTGAGAGGGGCGAAAGTTTAATGGTGATGTGCGGGGCAAGTTTAATTTTACGCAGAGAGTAGTGGGGGGTCTGGAACAGATGATAGGGGTTGAAAAGGGGTCCCAACCCGATATGTCACCTTTGTAGCAGCACCTAGTGGTGGCTTGGGGAAGTGCAAACCCTCGTTATTGGCTGGCGCATCACGTGATCGCGGGTGTGTTTTCGCGGGCTTTTCTCCTCAGTCTACAGCGATTTGCCCGTGTAGCAGGAGCTGTTATATATTTGGCTGACCCAGCACGCAGTTTTCGACTATTCTATTTGTTTGTTGTTTCCAAACAAAACCGTTTTACTCAACCTGCCTGTCTCGCCAAACATAATCCTTATTCGCCAGAGCTGCTGCCTGACCCGTTGAGTTACTCTAGCACTTTGTGTCTATCCTGGAACACATTGTCAGGGGGTAGACACAAAAAGCTGGAGTAACTCAGCGGGACAAGCAGCGTCTCTGGGGAAAAGGAATGGGTGACGTTTCAGGTCGAGACCCTTCTTCAGACTAGTTTGTGATAAGTAGCCTGAAAGAGGGCCTTGACCCAAAACGTCACCCATTTCTTCTCTCCAGAGATGCTGCCTGTCCCGCTGAGTTGCTCCAGCATTTTGTGTCTATCTTTGGTTTAAACCAGCATCTGCAGTTCCTTCCTACACACAGTGTCAGAGGTGGTGGTGGAGGCAGATACGATAGTGGCGTTTAAGAGACATTTCGCACATGGAAGTGCAGGGAAGAGAGGGAATAGTCAGGAACAATAAGAACAAACTGCCAGAGGAGGTAGTTGAGGCAGAGACTATCCCATCATTTATGAAACAGTTAGACAGGTACATGGATTGGACAGGTTTGGAGGGATAGAAACATAGAAACATAGAAATTAGGTGCAGTAGGCCCTTCGAGCCTGCAACACCATTCAATATGATCGTGGCTGATCATCCAACTCAGTATCCTGTACCTGCCTTCTCTCCATACCCTCTGATCCCCTTAGCCACAAGGGCCACATCTAACTCCCTCTTAAATATAGCCACTGAACTGGCCTCAACTACCTTCTGTGGCAGAGAGTTCTCGAGACCCACCACTCTCTGTGTGAATTAAAGTCCTTCTCATCTCGGTCCTAAAGGATTTCCCCCTTATCCTTAAGCTGTGACCCCTTGTCCTGGACCTCCCCAACATCGGGAACAATCTTCCTGCACCTAGCCTGCCCAACCCCTTAAGATCGGGACCAAATGCTAGCATGTGGGACAAGTGTAGCTGGGACATGTTGTCCGGTGTGGGCAAGTTGGGCCGAAGGGCCATGTATCAACACTGTCAAACTCTATGACTCTTTGAGTATATGGATCATGAATTGTGAAGGAGGGTCCCGATGGAAACACTGTGTTTCCATGTCCTGCAGAGATGCTGCCTGACCAGTTGGTTTACTCCAGCACTTTGTGTTTTCTTTTCAAAACAAGTTGCTTGCAGAAGATGCTGGGAAGTGCTTGCTAAGGAGGATCTTGACACAAACACGCATAACAAAACAAAACATATCCACTATCCGAATTATGTAATGGGAGTGGGTGATTATGTGTTTGTGTGTGTGTGTGTAACACCAGAAGGCACACTGTCCCGAAGCTGTAAACCGACAATAGACAATAGACAATAGGTGCAGGAGGTGGCCATTCGGCCCTTCGAGCCAGCACCCATTATATCATTCAATATTGATCATGGCTGATCATTCGCAATCCAGAAAGGTCCTTCTGCCCACCGAGTCCGCGTCAAACAGGCGATCACCCCGTACACTAACACTATCCTACATAACAGGAACAATTTACAATTTTGTACCAAAGCCAATTAACCTACGAACTTGTAATGTGGGAGGAAACCTGAGCAACCGGAAAAAAACACGCAGGTCACAAGGCAAACGTACATTCTCTGTACAGACAGCACCCTCAGTATCATTCCAGTGCTTTCCCCTTCTGCACTAATACCAATAGGCTGTACTAGGTCTGTATCTTAGGAGATTGAGAGGGGATCTTATAGAAACGTACAAAATTCTTAAGGGGTTGGACCGGCTAGATGCAGGAAGATTGTTCCCGATGTTGGGGAGGTCCAGGACAAGGGGTCACAGCTTAAGGATAAGGGGGAAATCCTTTAGGACCGAGATGAGAAGGACTTTTTTCACACAGAGTGGTGGGTCTCTGGAACTCTCTGCCACAGAGGGTAGTTGAGGCCAGTTCATTGCCTATATTTAAGAGGGAGTTAGATGTGGCCCTTGTGGCTAAGGGGATCAGAGGGTATGGAGAGAAGGCAGGTACGGGATACTGAGTTGGATGATCAGCCATGATTATATTGAATGGCGGTGCAGGCTTGAAGGGCCGAATGGCCTACTCCTGCACCTAATTTCTATGTTTCTATGTTTCTATGTTTCTATCCTTCTATATCTTACTTATTCAAAGTCAAAAGTCAAAGTCAAAATTGACTTTATTTTATTCGTCACATACACCTGAAGGTGCAGTGAAATGAATTTGCCAGCAGCGATACACTTAAAAACAACACAAAACGCACAATATAATTTTCTTTCATTTTTTTAAATTTTATTTTATTTATTAGAAGTAATGTACATTACAGTGATATAAGCCAAAAAATAACATAATACATTTCCTGTACCACTTCTTATTTTAAACTTTAAGTAGAAGAAGAATAGAGAAAGCTAGATAAGATAGTAAGTGCGTGAGAGAGTGATCAGGAAGAACCCGCAGAAGCGTAAAACACGAGAAAGAATAAAAAAGAAAACCAAAGGAGAAGAAATATAATATAATTTATATTATAAACACAATATAATGGAACACAAAAATCCACCACAGCATTCTTCACTGTGGTGGAAGGCAACAAAGTCCAGTCTGAAGAAGGGTCTCGACCTGAAACGTCGCCTATCTCCTTCGCTCCTTAGATGCTGCTGCACCCGCTGAGTTTCTCCAGCTTTTTGTGTAACCCTCGATTCTCCAGCATCTGCAGTTCCTTCTTTAACACAAAGTTCAGCCAGTCCTCCTCCTTTCTTCATCCGTGGTCTGTAGTCGTCGTTACTGAAGACCTGATGTTCAGGCCCTCTCGTCGGGATGATCCAAACCCCGACGTCGGGACGGACAAACACATTCCGTGGCTTGGAGGTCCCGACTCGGCACTTTCCTACCGGAGACCGCGGCTCCAGGATGTTATAGGCCGCCGGCCGGCGGTCGGAGCTCTTCTCCGGCGATCCACGGCGGGGGATCCCAGGCTCCGGATGGTAAGTCCACGCCACGACCGCGGCTAAAAGCTCTGCAGACCCCAGCCCCCTGATGCCAACGTCACCAAGCCAGCGATTGGAGCACTCCTCTCTGGCGACCCCCAGCAAGGGTTCGCCCGCTCCGCGAGCACCTGTCTAAATGCTTCATAAATATCATGATTTAATCTGATTCCACTACCTCCTCCAGATAGCCAGCAACATCTTCCAAATGGCACGGTGGCGCAGCTGGTAGAGTTGCTGCCTTACAGCGCCAGAGACCCTGACTCTAGGTTCAGTCTGTACGGAGTTTGTGCGTTCTCCCTGTGACTGTGTGGGCTTTCTCCGGGTGCTCCGGTTTCCTCCCACGCTTGAAAGACGTGCAGGTTTGTCGGTTAATAAACTAGTTTAGTTTGGAGATTTCAGTTTAGATCTTTTAGTTTAGTTTAGTTAACTAAATTAATAGATCTAAACTGAAATCTCAAACTAAACTAAACTAAACTAAAACAACAAATCTATTAGACACTTTCCTTGAGCTTCATTCCCTTTGCCCTGTTTTCGCACCTTCCACTTCCTTATCTATGTACCTCACATTAGTCTGAAGAAGGGTCTCGACCCAAAACGTCATGCATTCCGTCTCTCCAGAGATGCTGCCTGTCCCGCTGAGTTACTCCAGCATTTTGTGTCTACCTTCGGTTTAAACCAGCATCTGCAGTTCCTTCCTAAAGTCAAGTCAGGTTTATTCGTCACATACACATACGAAATGTGCAGTGAAATGAAAAGTGGCAATGCTTGCGGATTGTGCAAAAAAACTACAAAACAGAATCACATATTCACATATTACATATTTGTGGTAAGAGGAGAAAAAAAGAAAAAAACAGCTATTTTAAAAGACCCCACACAACAGTAAATTGGTGCAGTAAAGTTAGTCCCTGGTGAGATAGGAGTTTACAGTCTTAATGGTCTCTGGGAAGAAATTCCTTCTCATCCTCTCCGTTCTCACAGCATGGCAACGGAGGCGTTTGCCTGACCGTAGCAGCTGGAACAGTCCGTTGCTGGGGTGGAAGGGGTCTCCCATGATCTTGTTGGCTCTGGATCTGCACCTTCTGATGTATAGTTCTTGCAGGGGGGCAAGTGTAGTTTCCATAGTGTGTTCGGCCAAACGCACTACTCTCTGCAGAGCCTTCTTGTCCTGGGCAGAGCAGTTCCCAAAACCAAATCGTGATGTTTCCGGACAAGATGCTTTCCACAGCCGCTGAGTAGAAGCACTGGGGGATCCTCAGAGACACTCTGAATTTCCTCAATTGCCTGAGGTGGTAAAGGCGCTGCCTTGCCTTACTCACCAGTGCTGCAGCGTGTGATGTCCATGTCAGATCCTCTGAGATGTGGACTCCCAGGTATTTAAAGCAGCTCACCTTATCCACAGTAGCCCCATTTATCTTCAATGGTGTGTACGTCCTCGGATGATGTGCCCTCCTAAAGTCCACGATCAGCTCCTTAGTTTTTTGATATTCAAGAGGCTATTGTCCTGATACCAGAGTGCCAGATCAGCCACCTCCCCCTGGTAGGCCTTTTCATCGTTAGAGGGAAGGTCTACCGACATCTAAACTAAAAGATGTCAACCATTCTTTGTGGAAAAACAAAACACCCTTCAGATCTCATTTAAAACCCCTTCCCTCTCTTCTTAACCTCTTGTTTTTGATACCCTCCCCGCAGGATAAAGATTCTTTCTATGCACTCCGTCCATGCCTCTCATAATTTTATATACCTCAGCCAGGTCACCCTTCAGCCTCATTCACTCCAGGAAACGCAATACCAGACAATCCAATCCCTTTCCATAGCTCAAGTCCTCCATTTAAGACAACACAGACCATAAGACATAGGAACAGAATTAGGCCATTCAGCCCACCGAGACCTTGGCGTGCAGGAGGATGAGAGGTAATCTTAAAGAGGTGTACAAAGTCATGAGAGGAATAGATCGGATAGACGCACAGAATCCCTTACCCAGAGTTGGGGAATCGAGAAACAGAGGTTTAATCACAATCACAATCAGTCTTAAGGTGAGGGGGGAAAGATTGGATAGGAACCTGAAGGGTAACTTTATCACAAAAAAGGTGGTAGGTATATAGAACGAGCTGCCGGAGGAGGTAGTTGAGGCAAGTATATCGCAACGTTTATGAAATATTTAGACATGTACATGGATAGGGTAGGTTTGGTTGGATAGGGGCCAAATGCAGGCAGGTGGGATCAGTTTAGATGGAACATGTTGGCTGGTGTGGGCAAGTTGGGCCGAAGGGACTGATCCATGTTGTAATACTCTATGCCTCTGTGATTCTACAAGAGTACTCCGGCATTTGATCATGGCTGATCTATTTTTCCCTCTCAACCTCATTCTCCAGCCTTCTCCCCATAACCTTTGATGTTACATCCAGGTGAGCCTCCTTTGCATTCTCCCCAGCGAGACCACATCCCTCCTAACAGGGTGGCAATATTAGGAGTATTCAGACTGATCTCCAGAATAACAGTCAGATCCCTCCTAATGCCCAATCTGTTATCTCCAACAGAGAAAGCAACCTTGTAACTTGATGCCCAACTCTGTGCTATGGGCATGTTATTTAGTGTAGTTTGTTGGAGGTACAGCATGGAAACAGGCCCATCGAGTCCACACCGACCATCGATCACCGGCTCACACTAATTTTATGTTATCCCATTTATGCATTAATTCGTCACACATTCAGGGCACTTTTGCAGAGGCCAATTCATGTACAAACCCACATTTCTTTGGGATATTTTAGTTTAGCGATGCAGCGCGGAAGCAGGCCCTTTGGCCCACCGAGTCCGCGCCGACCAGCGATCCCTGCACATTAACACTATCCTGCTCACACTCGGGACAATTCACAATTATACCAAGCCAATTAACCTACAAACCAGATGCGTCTTTGGAGCGTGGGAAGAAACCGGAGAACCCGGAGGAAACCCACGCAATCACAGGGAGAACGTGCAAACTCCACAAGGACAGCAATCGAGGTGAGGATTGAACCCAGGCCTCTGGTGCGGCAAAGCAGCAGCCTGTACCAGCTGTGCCACTGTGCTGCCCAAAGTGATAACACTTATGATTCATGTTGAGACTAACGCTGGGCACTTGCCAAAATGCACGCACTAATGCCCAGAGGCACTAGTTACCAACTTGGAGACAAGGATTCATCCCAATGTGGTCCCTCTGGCTTATTAAATTCAAGCAATTAAATCTAGAATTAGAGGTTAGTGTCAACAATGACCATGAAACTATCGAACTGCGGTTAAGGAAACAGTGCAAAACATTCAGTCATAAATGATAAATGTTTCAATGTTATGGAAATGGTTCGATAGCATTTTTCATTGATGCAAAAAAGACATAGGAGCGGAATTAGGCCATTTGGCCCATCGCGTCTGCTCTTTAACTCGATCACTCGATCATGGCTGATCTGATCCTCCCTCTCAACTCCATTCTTGGTTTATTATTGTCACATGTACCGAGATACAGTGAAAAGCTTCTGCATGCTATCCAGGCATAAAATAAAACCATGCGTCAACATAATCAAGTGTAAATATAAAGAGGAAAAGGTAGGCTGGAGTTAATATACTCCCCTGTAACCTTTGGCACCCTTCCTAATCAAGAACCTTATTATTAATTATTATTAATGACTCAGCCGTCTATATTGCTTTGAGGATATAAAGCAACATATGGTATGGATGGGTAATTAGTAACGGCCTTTCCAGTGTTATTCTCATTCTGTAAAGAATCACATGATCATTTGAAGATGGACACAAAAAGCTGGAGTAACTCAGCGGGTCAGGCAGCATCTCTGGAGAAAAGGAATAGGTGACGTTTTGGGTCAAGACCCTTTCACCTTCTCGACTCGAAACTTCATCTACTGCTTTTCTCCAGAGATGCTGCCTGACCCACAGAGTTGCTCCAGCTTTTTGAGTCTATCTTCCATTTGAACCAGTTCTTTCCTACACATATTAATTTGCCTAGGTTTTGGGTCATTTCGCCCAGGCCCTATTCCCTAAAGACATCTGAAATATAAAGACGGACGTGTTATCACAGAACTTGTCCTCTTAGAAATCTATAAATAATTGCTCTTCGAACGTTCAGCCCAGATCATCCCCTTGTAGAAACATAGAAACATAGAAATTAGGTGCAGGAGTAGGCCATTCGGCCCTTCGAGCCTGCACCGCCATTCAATATGATCATGGCTGATCATCCAACTCGGTATCCCGTACCTGTCTTCTCTCCATACCCTCTGATCCCCTTAGCCACAAGGGCCACATCTAACTCCCTCTTAAATATAGCCAATGAACTGGCCTCAACTACCCTCTGTGGCAGAGAGTTCCAGAGACCCACCGCTCTTTGTGTGAAAAAAGTCCTTCTCATCTCGGTCCTAAAGGATTTCCCCCTTATCCTTAAGCTGTGACCCCTTGTCCTGGACCTCCCCAACATCGGGAACAATCTTCCTGCATCTAGCCTGTCCAACCCCTTAAGAATTTTGCAAGTTTCTATAAGATCCCCTCTCAATCTCCTAAATTCTAGAGAGTATAAACCGAGTCTATCCAGCCTTTGTTCATAAGACAGTCCTGACATCCCAGGAATCAGTCTGGTGAACCTTCTCTGCACTCCTTCTATGGCAATAATGTCCTTCCTCAGATTTGGAGACCAGGACTGTACGCAATACTCCAGGTGTGGTCTCACCAAGACCCTATACAACTGAAGTAGAACCTCCCTGCTCCTATACTCAAATCCTTTTACTATGAAAGCTAACATACCATTCGCTTTCTTGTGCTTGGAATGAGGGAGGGAAGCCATTTTCTTGCAAGCAGCTTTAACAATAGAGGAAGGTTGAGAGCAGAGGATATTGTGAAGTCTAAATCAATGGTTATAGGCTGTGCATGGCATAAGGGCGGCACGGTGGCGCAGTGGTAGAATTGCTGCTCTACGGTGCTTGCAGCGCCAGAGACCCGGGTTCAATCCCGACTACGAGTGCTTTTCTGTACGGAGCTTGCACGTTCTCCCCGTGAGCGCGAGGGCTTTCTCCGACAACATCGGCCTCCTCCCGCACTCCAAAGACGTGCAGGTTTGTAGGTTAATTGGCTTGGTATAAGTGTAAATTGTCCCTAGCGTGTGCAGGGTAGGGTTAATGTGCGGGAATGTGCTGGTAGGCGCGGACTCGGTGGACTGTTCTCTAAACTAAAACTAAACTAAACGAAGGCTGTTTGGACAAGACCAAATTTCAAAGGAGCACTTGGGAAACTTCCAAACGTTCCAAACTTTGTTGTGTTATCGACAAAGAACTTACAGCTCAGAACCATCAGCCGCTCCTGATCTGCAGCAGAATGGCTTGTTGTAAAAATTACACTGCCTTCCCTATGATTTCCCATCCATTACATAAATGGATGGAAAATTGTGGGGCAGAGACTGGAGATCTTCTGATAAACTACCTATTGTTTGTGCAGTTCCACCCAGGGAGCTAAGTCTCAAAAAGCCCATAATTTCACCCATTCTACCACCCCCTGCAATATGTTCCAAGGAAGCACATCACAATAGAGAGACCTTTACGTGACGAACACCCATCTTCGTTCAACAATGCAAAAATTAAAACTACCTGGATGTGCCCTTTATCCTTCATCTGAGCACTGTGGATGGCTTCATTGTATCCGCGTATAGTCTTTTCCTTGGCAGGATAGCATGCTAACTAAAGCTTATCACTGTACCTCGGTACATGTGACAACAATAATAATAAACTAAGCTAAAGTGAAATAAAGCAAGGTTATTTTACCACCATAAGTGTTTTGTTTGCTTGTAGTTTCTCAATTGAATATCGGCGTATTCTTTTGTTGTGTGACTTCCTCTCTTTTCATGTTCAGGCAGAGTGAATCATGCAGTAAAAAGGCTTTTTGATTGAGGCCCTTGTCTAAGTGCATTTGTAAAAATGTTCCGAGTGCAAAATATGAGGCAAGGTACTGAAATAAAGATAGATGATAAATAAATGACTTCAACACATGCTGGGATGATTGACTTGGACATATCTGGATTATTACTGACATTTCCATCACGACAGTTATTCCTCTTCGCATGCACTTGCCTTGAAACTTAATAAATTCAGACTTGCTCAATCTTCATTGTTTTATTTTTCTTACTGCCTTTTGGACGTGGTTCAAAGAACAACTCATCAAGGCATTATTTGTTCACCCTCCTTGTTATGGAGTCATCGAGTGATACAGCGCGGAAACAGGCCCTTCGGCCCAGCATGCTCACACCAGCCAACATGTCCCAGCTGCACTAGTCCTACCTGCCTGCGTTTGGTTCATATCCCACCAAATCTGTCCTATCCATGTACCTGCCCAACTGTTTCATAAATGTTGGGATAGTTCCAGCCTCAACTACTTCCCCTGGATGCTCGTCTCATACATCCACCACCCTTTGTATGAAAAGGTTGCCCCTCAGATTCCTATTTAATCTTTCCCCCATCATCTTAAACCTCTGTCCTCTGGTCCTCAATTCCTCTACTCTGGGCAAGAGACTCTGTGCATCTACCCGATCTATTCCCCTCATGATTTTATGCAAGATTTGTTAGACTTGGTATATGATGCGTATTTTTTTAATTTAATATGGTGCCCACATTTTCATGCCTTACGTCACTTAGTAGGTTACGTTTTCAAAATAATCAGGTCTTCCTTCAAAGTGGGTGGTCACAGTTTCACGGCAGGTAAAGTTTCACAATTCCAGCAACCAAGAATAAGCTAAACCTGGAAGAGAGGCACGGTGGCACAGCGGTAGAGTTGCTGCCTTATAGTGCCAGAGATTCGGGTTCGATCCTGACTACGGCTGCTGTCCGTACGGAGTTTGTATGTTCTCCCTGTAACCACGTGCGTTTTCTCCGGGCGCTCCGGTTTCAAAGACCTGCATTTTGGTAGGTTAATTGGCTTCTGTAAATGGTCCTTAGTGTTGGTAGGGTGGATAGGATAGGTGTAGACGGATATAAGCCAATACAGGCAGGTGGGACTAGTGTAGATGGGGCATGTTGGTCAGCAAGAGCAAGTTGGGCCAAGTGGCCTGTTTCCATGTTGTATGACTCGATGAGGGAACCATTCTACACAACCTAATCCAGAAAATACACATGCTGTTTACAGCATGGAACCCACTCAAAGTGCCTGAGAATCCAGCTGTTATATTCACAATGTTCTACTCCAATGTAAGAAAACTTTCCCTTCCAGTTCAGTTTAGTTTATTGTCACATGTACTGAGGTACATAGAAAAGCTTTTGTTGCGTGCTATCCAGCCATCGGAAAGACAATACATGATTACAATCGAGCCATTCCGTTTGACCCCTTGGAGGAATTGTATAGAATCTGGTACTGTAAAGGGCCTGTCACATTTTCCCGAGTTATTCACGAATTCTCCCGAGTTTTCAAACTCGCAGAATGTCCGTAGGAGGCCGTAGGACTCGGGGCTATTTTTTTACTCGTGGGCATTTTTCATCATGCTGAACAAACGTCTCAACTTACCTGATGCCCCGAGTACCTACGGCTGGCATAACGAGCCGCTACGATATATCCACGGACTCCTACGGCCTCCTAGGGACTAGTTACGAACATTCTGCGAGTTTGAAAACTCGGGAGAATTCGTGAATAACTCGGGAAAGTGGGGCGGGCCCTCAACATTTTAACCTACCTTGCTATGTATTAAAAAACAACATTTATCCCAACAGCTCTGAATATGTGAAATCAATGTTGTTATGTGGTCCACCACTAGATGTCCTATTAAGTAAAGACTGAATGTGAATGGAAAAGAAACTACCATTTGAAAATAATTATTAGCAACGTGCTAAGGTGCAATATAAAATATTGTTAGAGGTCTGCTAGCAGTGGGTAGTCATCTTGGTTAAGGATGTGCTAAAAAATATATAACAAAGTGACAAGCATGGGGGTGAAAAGGGCTGGGTGCTGGCTGAAAGGAAGCTATAATCATCTGTCCAAGAGGTAACTGAAGTGCTGTGTGAGGTTTGGGTTAGTTTGGGTTAGTTTCGAGATACAGCGTGGAACCAGACCCTTTGGCCCACCGAGTCCGCACCGACCAGCAATCCCTGCACATTAACGCTATCCTACTCGCACTGGGGACAATTTGCATCTGTGCCAAGCCAATTAACCAACAAATCTGTTTGTCTTTGGAGAATGGGAGGAAACCGAAGATCTCGGAGAAAACCCACGCAGGCATGATGGGGTGGGTGGACCATTAGACCATAAGGAGGGTAGTCATTGGGGTAGATGTTCGATAGTGCTCCCTCAAAGGCAATTTCATTTCGGAGTCACGTGAGTGACTTCGTGAAGAGCCCGCCGGCGCACATGCTCGACATATCGTCGTATCGCGTTGCTGCGACGGCTGGCGGTGGAGCGCGCTCCTCGCCAGCCCTTCATAAGGGAACCACTGAGGTAAGTATCCTACCTTAAGTTGGTGGTCCTTGTTGTGTTGATTTGTTTCTTCCAGCAAGGACATGGATGGGAGTTCCAAGGGCCGGAGAACGTCTGGACGAGGTCGCCGGTCAGCAGTCCCGGAGCCATTGATATCGGCGGTACCTGCAGCGCAGGCCGGGACACGGGCGGGAATATCGGTAAGCCCTGTGTTTACAGGTCCGGATCCGCCAGCACACCACAGTTCGGAGGAGTTCGACAAGGAGGAGTGTGGTGTGCCGCCAGAGCAGGAGGACCCTACCATGGCAGTCAGGTCGTCAGCAGGCTTGCTGGCGACCTCGAGCAGAAGGGTGCGTGCAGCTGCACGGCCCTTTTCACTCAGCCCTCCGAGTAGGGGAAGGGCAGGAGCCCGGAAGTCTAACCCTGTCGGGGCTAAGGCTTTGCCTGCCGCCGAGGAGCGGTCAGGTTCCAGGGCGGGACCTGGGGCGGCTGTGAGGTCCAGTCGACGCCCCCCAACTCTCGACGCCGGGACGGGTCGGTTGGGTCGGGTCTCGTCACGGTCGCCGAGCCCCCCATGGATGGGTGGGCGAGACCATGCGTCGGCGAGGTCCACAATGTGGGCAGCCGGCAAGCCCGCGCGGGCATCAGGTATCCATGCTGCGGCTGGTGCCGACACCATGCCGCAAGTGCCCTTAGTGGCAGCAGCTTCAGCTCCCGCTAAACGGAGGCGGTTGAACACGCCCGCGCGGGAATCGCGCAGTTTCGCTTCGGCAGCTGTTAGCGACGACTACCGGCACCGGGTGGGCCTCGATGAGGTGCGGGCCGATGATAGGGGCCCCGGCAATTTCTCAGAGCCGGAGGACTCCGACCACCCGAGTGTTCAGGGTGAAGGGCGTATTGACCGTATGGAGCGGCTGCTGGAGCTCCTGCTTCACGGTCAACAGCAGCAAGCGTCCAGCAGCGACAGGCACAGGGCTGTTTCACCAACTTCCACCAGCAGCCTGGAGCAGCAGGATGAGGAGGTTTTGGTCGATCCCATACCACCTCCGTCAGATTTACCAGCGGAGGAACTTCTCGATGTGGCCACTAAGTTCACGGCCCCACACTCGTCTGGGCTTCCCCTGAACTCGAAATTGGCAGCCACAGTGGACTTCCTCAACAACCATCAGCTCCAGGAAGAAGTTCTCATTCAGGCCATGAGCCGTCACAAGGCTCCATCCAACTGCAACTCCCTCAACGTGCCTGTGGTCAATACGCCGATATGGGGCAACATCAGTGCGGCTATCCGTCAACAGGAGCTGAAAATTCAGCGGATCCTGAAGCTCCTCATGGCCGGTATTACCGCCTTTGTGCGGTCGGTTGATGGGGATGAATTAAATTTGGACCAGGAGGATGCTCTGGCTCTATTGTGCGCAAGTCAACATGAGATCAATGGGTTCCGCAAAAGCAGCATCCGCCCGGCGCTCAACCCTAAGTTTGCAGGGTTGTGCAAACCACCGCCGCCGCTGCCGCCCCGTCAGCACTTTGGAGAAGATCTCTCGAAGAGGGTCAAAGAGCTTGACGAACAAGCCAAGACGGTGGGACTCATGCGCTCTCACAGTGCCCCCACGCCGTCGGGCTCAAAAGCTCCGCTTGTTCGTCCACGAGGGTCTGCCAGCACCTCTACAAGGACCTACCCTCCAGCTCCACCCCGTTACCAACAGCCCCAGCAGCAGGGGGCTTTTTTAGGACAAGGTCGGCAGAAACCCTGGTGGAAGATGAGGACGCCGCGCCCTCAAGCCAACCCAGCACCTCCACGTCCACCCACACGTGTCAAGGACCGCCGGTAACCACGGAGGTGAGGCGGTCTGGTTCTCTCTTTTCTCTTTGTCTAACCTCACATGTTGGTGGGCGCCTTCGGTTCTTTTTGGGTGCATGGGGTGATATTACTGGTGATGAGGATGTGTTACAAAATATTCAGGGTCATAAAATTGAGTTTCTTAATGGGGACATTCCTCCATCCCAGCACAGGCCTGGTCGAACATTTAAATTGTCTGCTGCAGAACAGGCAGCAGGCTATAAGGAAATTTTGAGGCTAGAACAGAAGGGAGTGATAGAGAAAACGGTTCATGAGCCAGTTGAATTTGTTTCTAATATATTCACTCGACCCAAGAAGGATGGAGGCTGTCGAGTCATCATTGACCTGACTCGTTTAAATACTTTTGTAACATATACTCATTTCAAAATGAACACTTTTGAAACAGCTAAATCATTGATTTCACATGGTTGCTTTATGGCATGCATTGATTTACAAGATGCGTACTATACTGTATCCATTCAAAAATATTATAGGAGGTTTCTGAAATTTATCTGGATGGGTCAACTCTGGCAATATAGGGCTTTGCCAAACGGGCTTACCACAGCCCCTAGATTGTTCACTAAATTGGTGAAGCCAATTATGGCTTATTTACGACAACGACATCATATAGTAATGGCCTATTTAGATGATATCTTAATTGTCGGCCACACCCTGGAATTGGCTCAACAGGGTGTTGCAGCTGCTGTCAATATATTTCAGCAGCTGGGGTTCATTGTCCATCCAGCCAAATCAAAGTTCTGCCCCTCCCAGGTAATTCATTATCTGGGGTTTACGGAGGACTCTATTCGCATGAGGGTCACCATACCAACTAATAAGGTTGAGGAGGTCACCCAGGTGTGTCAAGGTTTAATCAGCGCTAGTATACCATCGATTCGACATACAGCTACAGTAATTGGCAAACTTGTAGCATTGTTTCCGGCAGCCCGATATGGGCCTTTGCATTATCAGAATTTGCAAAGGGCCAAGATCGCTGCGTTAAGACAGCACGCTGGTCATTATGATCGACCAATGCAGCTGCCGCCCGAAGAGACGGATGAGTTACGATGGTGGGTGCGTCACATTCGTAACTCATTTAAGCCTATTATTGAGGCTAATCCGGTGGTATACTTGCAAACTGATGCGAGCTCTTATGGCTGGGGAGCTACGGATCATTACTCTAGTTGCGGGGGCAGATGGGATACCCTTGAGGCTACTATGTTGTTGTCACAAGGGATAAACTATTTGGAGCTACTTGCAGCATTCCACGGACTTCGTGCTTATTGTTCCAAGGTTTTTGGAGCACATGTCCGTCTCCAAATAGACAACACCACAGCGGTGGCATATTTAAACCATATGGGCGGTACCAGGTCAGTTTCATGTGATAAATTGGCTAACTCAATTTGGCTCTGGTGTGTTCAAAGAGACATTTGGATTTCAGCTACCTATTTGCCAGGTGAGCTTAATACTGTGGCGGACACCAGGTCACGCAAGTTTAATGACAATATTGAATGGATGTTGCATCCTGAAATTTTTGCCAAAGTCACAGCCAAATTTGGGAAACCGGATATTGACCTTTTTGCGTCACGGTTGAACCATCAGGTACCAACATATGTCTCGTGGGAACCAGATCCTGGGGCTATGGCGCTAGATGCATTCTCGCTGGGCTGGGGGAATTGGTTTTTCTATGCATTCCCCCCGTTTTGCCTCATCAGTCGGGTATTACGAAAGATTCAGATGGATGCAGCCAAGGGCATCCTTATTATACCCGACTGGCCTACACAGCCGTGGTATCCGGTGGTCTTTGACATGCTCAGTGAGCCTTGGGTCCTTTTGAAGGGTTGCCCAGAATTGGTTACTCACCCTGTCTCAGGGGAGCCACAACCCTGCCATGGCTATTTAAATTTGTTGGCTTGCAGGTTTTGAACAGGCCGTTAGTCCAATACGGCCTCTCAACTCGGACCATGGATATCATTGGGGCGTCGTGTCGAGAGTCAACAAGGCGAAGATATCGCTCACATATCAAGAAGTGGGAAGCCTACTGCAGCCGCTCTCGCATCACGTACGATGGCGTGACTATAACCGACGTCCTGGAATTCCTCGCGGGGTTGCACCATGATGAACACTTAAGTTACAGTGCCATCAACAGCGCCAGGAGCACGCTGTCATTCTACCTCAAGATTGAGGTGGGATCCAACAGGCTAGTGTCCAGACTCATGCGGGGTATATTCAATATGAATCCGCCTACACCACGCTACACTATCACCTGGGATGTCAGGGACGTATTAACCCTGCTCAGGACGTGGTCTCCCATGGAAGGGCTCCAGCTGGACAAACTCACCATGAAGCTGGTGATGTTACTAGCGCTGACTTCAGCACAGAGGGTGCAGACACTGCATAAACTACGTGTCGACAGAATGATGTCTACCCCTACAGAAGTAGTCTTTTTTGTTGATGAGCTACTAAAGCAGCATAGACCTGGGTGCACAGGGCTGCAGCTGAAGTTCCCGGCATACCCTGCAGATGCTAGGCTGTGTTTAGCCTCACATATCCGTCACTATGTCAAGGTGACGGCATGCATCAGAGGAATGGAGAGATACCTGCTTGTCACTCATAAGAGACCTCATCATCGAGTGACAGTCCAGACGATATCCAGGTGGCTCCGGCTCGTCTTGGGTAAGTCAGGTATCGACACTAATGTGTTCAAGTCTCATTCCACCAGGGCTGCATCAATGTCAGCGGCGAGGATTATGGAGGTGCCTATGGACCATATTCTCGCCACAGCAGGATGGGCTAATGAAGCTGTGTTCCAGCGTTTTTATAACAAGCCTGTTGCTGCTCCTCTACAGTTCGCGGAAGCCGTGCTGAACGCAGGTCAAGAACGTGGAGGTGTCCCCGCATGAGAGGTTTTTGATTTGTTGTTAATAAATATGCTCTTGTTTTGCAGTATGAACTATTTGAGCAAGTTTGTTCCTCCCATCCATCCCTGCTAGTGGTGTGTCAGCATGGACGTGGTCCAGGGTGTGTAATCACAGAAGCTTTGAAGTCTTCACGAAGTCACTCACGTGACTCCGAAATGAAATAGTAAGATTGAACGAGAACTTACCAGTTCGAATGTTGATCGTTATTTCACGAGGAGTCGCGGTGAGGGATTTCGTGCCCTCCTCGCCCAACCCTCAATCGCCTTCACCTGGTAATTTGAGTCTCTTTCATCTTACTATGCCAAGTCATTTCTGTTACTGGTTTCTGTGATTCCACACCGCTACTTTGAAGAATGTCGAGCATGCGCGCCGGCGGGCTCTTCATGAAATCCCTCACCGCGACTCCTCATGAAATAACGATCAACCTTCGAACTGGTAAGTTCTCGTTCAATCTTACTATTCCTTTTCCTTCCCAGTTTTAATGGACAATAGGAGAAGGGAGAGCTCTGCTGTTACAGAGAATCACTGTGCAAGTTAAGATCTGAGAGGAAAGGAGCTAAGGTGGAAAGCATAAAGAAACAACCAAAGTAGAGGCCAATGTCAGATAGACACAAAATGCTGGAGTAACTCAGCGGATCAGACAGCATGGGTACGAAGGAACTACAGATGCTGGTTTAAACTGAAGAAGAAAGACACAAAAAGCTGGAGTAACTCAGCGGGACAGGCAGCATATCTGGAGTGACTCGGTCTGAAGAAGGGTGTCGACCTGAAACGTCACCCATTCTCTCTCTCCAGAGATCAGACAGCATATCTGGAGAAAATGGATAGGTGATGTTTAGGTTCGGAGTTTAGGGTTTAGAGTCATACAGCGGGGAAACAGGCCCTTCGGCCCATCTTGCCAAAACTAACCAACATGCCCCACCAGCACTAGTCCCACCTTCCTGTGTTTGACCCATATCCTTCTAAACCTGTCCTATCAATCTACCTGTCTAAATGTTTCGTAAATGTTGGGATAGTTACTGCCCCTCCTCCGGCAGCACGTTCCATACACCCACCACCCTTGTGTGAAAATGTTACCCCTCAGATTCCTATTAAATCTTCCCTCTCTTTCACCTTAAACCTCTGTCCTCTGTTTCTGAATGCCCCTTCTCTGGGCAACAAGCTGTGCATTTACCTAATCCATTCCTCTCATGATTTTGTACACCACTATAAGATCACCCCTCATCCTCCTGTGCTCCAAGGAATAGATTCATAGCCTGATCAACCTCTCCCTATAGCTCAGGCCCTCAAGTCCTGGCAACATCCCCGTAAATCTTCTCTGCACCCTTTCCAACTTGACAACATCTCTCCGACAAAACGGTGCCCAGCTCTGAACACAATACCCTAAATGAGGCCTCACCAACATCCTATATAACTTCAACATGACCTCCCAACTTCTACCTCCCAATGCTCTTCTTCAGACATATCTTTGTTCATATGATATCAGTACCCTACTTTATGGTACCATGTAGAACCCACACCCAATACAGAGTTCTTGGTCCAGGGAAAATATATTTTTTACTAAAAACAATACTAGAAAGCAAAGTATTAAAAAAGTTCCTAAAGTTGCCAAACGCAGTCAGCTTAAGGCCCTGTCCCACGTTCACAACCTAATCCACGACCTTTTTTACTCATGGACATTTTTCATCATGCTCGAAAAACACCCCGACCTACTTGATGCCACGTGTACCTATGACTAGCATCACGGCCTGCTACGACCTACCTACAACCTCCTACGATCTCGTGACGACCATGCTGCGAGTATGAGTCAAGGGCAAACTCGGCAGAGGTCGTGAATTAGGTCGTCAAAGTGGGACAGGCCCTTTACTCAGTGCAACACATTGGAGAAGCTCCCGACTTAAATCGTCACCTATCCATGTTCTCCAGAGAGGCTGCCTGTTAGTTACTCCAGCACTTTGAGTTTTGTTTTTCATGAACCAGCATCTGCAGTTCCTTGTTTCTACGACAATGATCAGGTTCATTGGCCCAATGAGAGTGCACAGTATCCATGGCGCTCAGCCAACGAGAGTGTAGTACATAATAACCCCATTTAGAAGTGCTTCAATTAGCACCTTGGTAAAGCCCACAGAGCTACTGTAAGTGAGATACGAGTGCATCTAATAGCCTACCAAAAAATATCATATATAATTGTAACTACTGTTGAAAGCTAACATATCATTTTGTATAGATAGACAGAGTAACAGAGTTACAGAATTGTATGAATTGGTGAGTCTCTGGAACTGGTGAGTCACAGAATTGGTGAGTCTCTGGAATTCTCTGCCACAGAAGGTAGTTGAGGCCAGTTCATTGGCTATATTTAAGAGGGCGTTAGATGTGGCACTTGTGGCTAAAGGGATCAGGGGGTATGGAGAGAAGGCAGGTACGGGATACTGAGTTGGATGATCAGCCATGATCACATTGAATGGCGGTGCAGGCTCGAAGGGCCGAATGGCCTACTCCTGCACCTATTTTCTATGTTTCTATGTATAGATAGACAGAGAGGGAATGGGTGACGTTTCAGGTCGACACCCTTCTTCAGACTGAGTCACTCCAGATGTGCTGCTTGTCCCGCTGAGTTACTCCAGCTTTGGATAGACAGAGTTGGATAGACAGAGTTGACTTGGATAAGTTTTTCCCATTGAGGATAGGGAAGATTCAAACAAGAGGGCATGACATGAGAATGAAGGGACAGAAGTTTAGGGGTAACATGAGGGGGGAACTTCTTTACTCAGAGAGTGGTGGCTGTGTGGAATGAGCTTCCAGCAGAAGTGGTGGAGGCAGGATCGATTTTAACATTTAAAAGTAAAGTGGATAGGTATATGGACGGGAAGGGAATGGAGGGGTATGGTCTGAGTGCAGGTAGATGGGACTAGGGGAAAATAAATGGTCGGCACGGACTGGAAGGGCTGAGAGGGCCTGTTTCCGTGCTGTAATTGTTATATGTTATATGTTTTATATGTATTGTTTAGGAATACAGCGCAGAAACAGGCTCTTCGGCCCACCGAGTCCCCGCCGACAAGCGACCCCCTTTACACTAACACTGTCCTACACATACCATGGCCAATAGGTAACTCAAAAATAGGCCAACTCAAAAAATCAAATAGAATCATAATGGTAGAGCTAAGAAACAACTAGCTGGAAACAAAATGGCAGGAGTACTCAACTACTGGCGGTAATGTAGGACCTTGCGCAAGGGGGGCGCTGTGGCACAGTGGTAGAGCTAATGCCTTGCAGCGCCGGAGACCCAGGTTCAATCCTGACCATGGGTGCTGCCTGTACGGAGTTTGTACGTTCTCCCCATGACCTGTGCGGGCTTTCTCGGGGTGCTCTGTTTTCCTTCCACACTCCAAAGACGTACCGGTTTGTAGGTTAATTGGCTTGGTATAAAAGTAAAAAAATTGTCCCCAATGTGTGTAGGGTCGTGTTAATGTGCGGGGATTGCTGGTTGGCGCAGACACGGTGGGCCAAAGGGCCTGTTTCCACGGTGTACCTCTAAAACTAAAACTAAAAGGCATTGCAATAATTAGAGAGGGGTGTGATTCTAATGTACATGTACAGTGGGTAAACCGAAGCAATGTTAATATTGTGGAGAATGAATACATGGCTTGAATATATTTCTAGGCCAGTGTGTCATGAACCCAGAAGGGGTTACATATAACATATAACAATGTTACATAAGTGTTACATTTAAAATTGGATAAATTGGATAATCAGGGTTAACTGATGATCTGGTTGTTAAAGGGGGCAGCAATCATAATGACAGAATTGTATATAAGGATTGAAGTGATTGAAGAAAGGTTGCAGAAAGGTTGGCGCAGCAGTAGAGTTGCTGCCTTCGTGCCAAACCCGGGTTCGATCCTGACTACGGATGCTGTCTGCGCGGAGTTTGCACGTTCTCCCTGTGACCACGTGGGTTTTCCCCGGGTGCTCCGGTTTCCTCCCACACACCAAGGACATACAGATTTGTAGGTTAGTTGGCTTCAGTAAATATTGTAAAATGTCCCAGGTGTGTAGGATAGTGCTAGTGTATGGGCGTTGCTGGTCAGCACTGACTCAGTGGGCCGAAGGGTCTATTTCTTCTCTGTATCTCTACACTAAAAACGAAAGTAAACTAAATGAAAGGCAAAATATGAGAAAAGGCCAACAAAAAAAAATTATGAGAGTTTTTTTGTTCATTAAAAAGGAAAAGAAAATTGTGGGTGTCTCATAGACTGAGGTAGGAGAGGAAATAAGGAAATGGAACAGATATTTTGTGCCTATAATGACAGAAAACCTTCCAGAAATAGTGCACTACAAGTCATCAATAACGAAGGCAAGAGCTTATTGAATGACTGACCAGGTGCGAGGGGCTGAATGGCCTACTCCTGCTCCTATTCCTTGTGTTATTAATATTCTCTAGCAAACACTACAGTTAAATGTTTAATTCTGAGTGATGTCAGTTCAGTAAGTAGATCCACACACAGATTGGCAACTGAGTTCTATCTTACTGTTATTATCAGATTCCAGCTGAATGAATTGGTGTCCTGGTTCAGTGCTATGGAGACTGCAACATATGTTCTCTCTTGCCGTTTTTAAATGTATTATACCAGTGGGCATAAATGTTGGCTTGGCTGGCTGAATAGTCGCCAGCTGATGAGGAGACAAAGTGAGTTAGCCTCGAAGCATTCACAAGGCAAGAAAGAGCCCTGTACATGGAATAAATGCCGAGCCCAAAACTGCTACATATATTTTTTGCTTTCTTCCGGTTAATTTGTTGGTTTATTAATATAAAAGGTTTCAATGATGTTGTGTTCTGACAAGGAGACTTGGATAGGGTGGATGTGGAGAGGATGTTTCCACTAGTGGGACAGTCTAGGACCAGAGGTCACGGCCTCAGAATGAAAGGATGAGGACCCAATGAGGAGGAACTTCTTTAGTCAGAGGGTGGTGGTGAATCTGTGGAATTCAAATGCCACAGAAGACCGTGGAGGCCAAGTCAATGGATATTTTTACGGGAGAGATTGATAGATTCTCAATTAGTACGGGTGTCAGGGGTTACGAGGAGAAGCCAGGAAATGGGTTTAAGAGGAGAAGATAGATCAGCCATGATTGAACGGCAGAGAGGTTTGATGGGCCGAGTGGCCTAATTCTGCACCTATCACATATGAATTTATGAGACTATTCCCCACTGCCACTGCGCATTAGATCACTATTTCACACAGACGCAGTTGTAATCTGCTCGACCCTGCTTCAATGCTGATAAAGGTTCCCTATTAATTTAGTAATTTCACTGACGCAGAAAAGGTATTGTAGCGGGCAATTGTCAATCTTGTTGCTAAACAATAATAAATATGTTATTCGTGTAATTCTGAGTGTAGTGTTTACCTTGAGCATTTCAGTGGACTCTTAGGCAGTTCAATAATCAGAACATTCATTTATATAGTGCCTTTAAAGGGCCTGTCCCACTGTACGAGATAATTCAAGAGATCTCCCGAGTTTTCCCTGATTCGAACTCGGAGAATTACGGTAATAGCCGTTCGTAGGTAGTCGGGGCTCTCGTGGACATTTTTCACAGTGGTAAAAAAACTTCACGAGTTACCGCGTTTCCCGAGTACTTGCCGTTAGAATTACGGTCCGCTAAGAGACGTCCACGAGCTCCGACGTAGCCGCTCCTGAATTACCTCGTACAGTGGGACAGCTCCTTAACTATGCCCAAAGACTTACAGCATTAGCAACCAAACCCAGCAAACATTAAGAGTGGAAAAGTGCCTATGCAACTATGTCCCAATGCTTAGTTTAGTTTAGAGACTAAAACAGCCCCTTCAGCCCACCAAATCCACTCCGACCAGCACGCTAAAGCTATCCAAGGGACAATTTCAATTATACCGAGCCAATTCACCTACAAACCTGTACTTCTTTGGAGTGTGGGAGGAAACCGGAGATCTCAGAGAAAACCCATGCGGTCACGGGGAGAACGTACAAACTCCGTACAGACTAGCCCCCCATGTCAGGATGGAACCCTGTTCTCCAGCGCTGCAAGTGCTATAAGGCAGCAACTCTACCGCTGTGTCACCACGCCACCCTAAATGCTGTGTGATTAACCAATTAGGTGTGTAGCACTAAACTCCCAACCTGCCACATTGCACTTTTCTTTAAATCAGAGGGCCGAAGGGCCTGTTTTCACACTGTATCTCCGAACTGAACCTAAACTTTGGTGTAAACCAGCATCTGAAGTTGTTTGTTTCTACATAAGGGATATTTGGACAGGTACATGGATAGGATAGATTTAGGTTGTTAACTTATAAGTGATAGGAGCAGAATTAGGCCATTCCACCCATCAAGTCTACTCCACCATTCAATCATGGCTGATCTATCTCTCCCTCCTAACCCCATGCTCCTGCCTTCTCCCCATAACCCTTGACAACTGTACTAATCAAGAATCTATCCATCTCTTAAAAATATCCATTGATGGCCTCCACAGCACCTTTGTGGCAAAGAATTCCGCAGATTCACCACCCTCTGTCTGAAGAAATTCCTCCTCGTCTGAAGGGTCGTCCTTTAATTTTGAAGCTTAACTCCTAGACTCTCCCACCGGTGGAAACATTCTCTCTACACCCAAGCCTTTCACTATTCTGTAAGTTTCAATGGGGTACTCTCATCTTTCTAAACTCCAGCGAACACAGGGCCAGTGCTGTCAAACGCTCATCGTATGTTTAGAGTGATATGGGCCATGCGTGGGCCGATGGGACTTTTGTAGATGGGGCATGTTGGTCGGCGTGGGCAAGTTGGGCCAGAGGACCTGTTTCCACGCTGTATGACTCGATGACTCTATAAGTGAAGAACTAGTTCATCAACTGAAGAAGTTAATTCAGTCTGTGCTGAAAAAATGCTGAAAGGAAAATGAATTATTTGAATCCATTGAATTCTTTACATTATATACCACACATTTATTTTGGCTTCTGAAATATTTGTAGACTTGAATCCTAAGAGTCATAAGCAATTGATATTCACCGATAAATATTTTCATCTAGATTTTCCAAGCAAGGATTTTTCTTTGAAATGAGTAGGGAATTAAGGAGGACAGTAATGAGAAGCTATTACAACTTCCTAATGAAGATACATTGAAAATTCCAAGTATGCTCTACATATAAAATGTTTCACATATGATTCATAAGCTTATAAGTGATAGGAACAGAATTAAGTCCCATTGAGAATTAAACCCATCAAGTCTACTCCGCCATTCAATCATGGCTGATCTATCTTTTCCTCTCAAACTTATTCTCCTGTCTTCTCCCCATAACCCCTGACACCCGTACTACACAAGAATCTGTCATTCGTCACCTTAAAATTATCCAATGATTGGGCACCACAGCCTTCTTTAGTTTAGTTTAGTTTAGAGGTACAGCACGGAAACAGGCCCTTCGGCCCATTATGTCCTCACCGCACATCAACACTATCGTACACACACTACGGACAATTTACAATTTTACCAAGTCGATTAACCTACAAACCTGCACGGCTTTGAAGTGCAGGAGGAAACTGGAGCTCCTGAGGAAACCCAATGCAGTTCATGGAGAGAAAGTATAGACTCCATACAGATAGAACCCGTAGTCAGGATCGAAACCGGGTGTCCGGTGCTGTAAGGCAGCAACTCTACCGCTGCGCCCGTGGCAATGAATTCCGCAGATTCACCACCCTCTGACCAAAACAATTCCTCCCCATTTCCTTCCTAAAGGTACGTCCCTTTATGCAGAGGCTATGGCCTCTGGTCCGAGACTCTCCCATTAGTGGAAACATCCTCTCCACATCCATTCTATCCAGGCCTTTCAGTATTCGATTGCCCACTCTATCTATCACCTTGCCTTCCAATCCTCTCTACGAGAACATACTCGAGCTGCAATGGATGTACTTTGAAAGACAATTTTATTTTTTAGGTTTTAGGTTTATTCTTGTCACGTGGGGGGAGTCTTTAACTTTTATATGTGAGGGAGGGGGGCAGGGTAAGGGGGAAACTGTTTCCCAGTCGCTTCCTGGCGGGGACGCGACTATTTCTCCGAGTCGCGTCCTCGCCCCCCCACCTCGCGGCCTACCTCCTGGATTGGAGCGGCCTTTCCTGTTGGGGACCGGGAACCGGACCAGAGCTGCAATAGCGGCAGCGCGGCGCTGGAGTCACCGCGGAGCGGGCGATGCCTACCTGGGTCGCCGTTTGGAGCTCCGCAGCGTTGGGCTGCTGCTCCAACATCGTGGAGCTCTGGTTTGGGGAGAGCTCCCAACGCGGGCGGCGCTGAACAACTCCCTGGGGCCCTTTGCAGAGGGCCTCCAGCGTTGCATCTCCACCCGGCGCACCCTGCGGACTTTGGGAGCCGCGGACTCCGGTAGGAGGGGGCCGACTCGGGGTCGAGGCCTCTGAGGACATCCCCCAGCCCCGACGTTGGACTTACATCACCCCGGTGAGGGGGCCTCTACATCGGGCCCAGAGCGACGACTGCGGAGGGCTCGGGGAGGCCCCGACCACGGGTGAACAGTGGGGAACATCTGAGGAAGAGACTGACTTTGGTGCCTTCCCTCACAGTAGGAAATTTTGATCCTGCTGTGTGGGGATGTTTTATGTCGAATTCTATCAACTCCATGTGTGTTCTTTATTTTTGCTGTTTGGCTGCATGGTGATTTCATTTCACTGTGCCAATTGGCACACGTGACAAATAAATGTATCTTGAATCTTGAATCTTGAATCTTGAATCTTGAATCTTGAATCTTGAATCTTGAATCTTGAATCTTGAATCTTGTGTACCGAGGCACAGTGAAAAGCTTTGTATTGCATGCTATCCAATCAGATGTACCACACAATACATATACATACATACATACATCAGGTCAATCCCAAGTATAATAGATAGAGCCAGGGGAAAATATAGAGTGCAGAATATTGTTCTCAGCACAGCAGCACATTATCGTATATCAGTTCCGTAGACAAGGTCCAATGTCGTCAATGGGGTAGAGGTGAATCGAACCGTATCCTTTGTGTTGGAGAGTTAATGTCTGTAACAGCGTGTAAAAGGCACTTGGACAGATACGTGGCTAGGAAAGGCTGGGATATGGCCTAAACGCGAGCAAATGGAACTAGCTTACATAATAGACAATAGACATTAGGCGCAGGAGTAGGCCATTTGCCCTTTGAGCCAGCACCGCCATTCACTGTGATTATGGCTGATCATCCACACTCGGTGCCCCGTTCCTGCCTTCTCCCCATATCCCCTGGCTCCGCTATCTTTATCTCCACTATGGGGCAACTTAGCTGATTTGGGCTGTATCCATGTTATATGACTCTATGACCCTAACATTTTTTAAGATAGTATCATTTAATATTTGAATCATTTGCCAATGAAATTGACTTTATTTCACAACGCTGGGGGAGGGGTTTGAATAAACAGAACTGTAAATTATTTCAGTGCAGGAAGGAACTGCAGATGCTGGTTTAAACCGAAGATAGACACAAAGTGGTGGAGTAACTCAACGATGACAGGCAGCATCTCTGGAGATGCTCTGGAATGGGTGACGTTTCGGGTGGAGACCCTTCTTCTGGTGGAGAGTGTTGTTTTCCTTTCCCCCCCCCCTCCCGCCTCTCGGTCTGAAGAAGGGTCTCGACCTGCTAATGTTTCAGCTGTAGTGAGGCCTGGATGAGGTCAGGAAAAGGCCAGATGCCAGGCAGGTTCAGAAGTCATTTTAATGAATCAAGGCAAACACACAGAACGCCCGCGAGCAGGACCCGGGGGAACCCCATAGGCAGACCATCGCCCCTGTTCCTCATGAGCCGAGGGGGATGACCCAAGGTGCGGCCTAACCCCCAGGGACTGACACACAGCTTTGGTTGTAAAAAGAGTCATTTTAAGCATTTGAAAGTCATCACAAGAACTTAAAATGGATAGATTTTACAGAAGAGCATTTAAAAATGCTTCAAAGGTCACCCCTGCTCCAGATCGATAAGGAGAGAGACATCTTGTAATCCTTAACTGGTAACACAGTGTTGTCACAAGGTATTGAAGCAAACAATTCAATAGCTCAATCAGCAATTCAATATTTATTGCCCACCAGACAGTTGTTTAAGCACTTAGAATCATAGAGGCATAAGGTCACTAGTGATAGGAGCAGAATTAGGCCATTCGGCCCATCACGTCTTCTCTGCCATTCAGTCATGGCTAATCTATCTCTCCCTCGTAACCATTCTCCTGCCTTCTCCCCATAACCCCTGACAACCGTCCTAATCAAGAATCTATCTTTTTTTGCCTTAGAATTATCCATTGACTTGGCCTCCATGGCCTTCTGTGGCAAAGAATTCCACAGATTCACCACCCTCTGACTGAAGACATTCCTCCTCATCTCCTTCCTGAAGGAACGTCCTTTAATTCTGAGGCTGTGCCCTCTGGTCCTAGATTCTACCACCAGTGGAAACGTCAGTCATAGAGTCATAGGGTCTTACAACATTCCCTTCGGCCCAACTTGCCCAAACCGGCTAGCATGTTCCATCTACACTAGTCCCACCTGCCTGCATTAGGTCCATTACCTTCTAAACCTGTCCCATCCATGTACCTGTCTAAATGTTTCTTAAACATGACCGTAGTCCTCAACTACCCCCTTGTGGCAGCTCATTCCATACACCAACCACCTTTTGTGTGAAAAAGCTACCCCTCTGATTCTTACTAAATCATTACCCCCTCACCTTAAACCTACAGTATGTCCTCCAGTTCACGATTCCTCTAAAACACATGTGATGTTGCATGTAGATTTAGACTAAAGCTGCTTAAGGCCATGGACCTGATGGGTGACACAACTAAACACATTCTTGTTCGATTACAATAATGAGTCACGACAAACTGACATGAGCTTCCTTGGATTTATTAGATCTCATACTGGAATTAATGAGCCTGAAATTAGGTCCAATAAATCTTATAAAATGAAACACTTATAAATTAAGCACAACATCATAAATATCCACTAGGAGATGTAAATAAATAATTAGCTAGAGAAAACATGAATCACCTTTAATAATAATAGAACATTTATGATAAATGTGACTTTTGGGCAATGGGGAACTAACTGGAACAACAAAAGTGCATTATAAGTACAGGCACTAAATGCTAGAGTAACTCAGTGGGATAGGCAGCATCTCTGGATAGAAGGGATGCGTGACGTTTCAGGTCGAGACCCTACTTCAGGCTGAAGTCGATCTGAAGAAGGGTCTCAACCCGAAATGACTCACATTCCTTCTATCCCGAGATGCTGCCTGCCCCGCTGAGTTACTCCAGCAACTTGTGTCTATCTTTGGTGTAAACCAGCATCTGCAGTTCCTTCCTATGCATTATAATTAATTAATGGTTGGGAATGTTGTCCAACATTATGCCTGTTGGTAACATATTTGAATAAAATACATTGAAAAGACATTTGGACAGGTACATAGATGGACAATTGTTTTGAAGGATGTCATCAAAATATGGGCCAAAGGTGATCGATTGGAAAGCACGAAAGATAAATAACTAAAGGGTTTAACGTACCCTCTATTTTTCTCTGCCTTCATTTCACCTTTCTCGTTGAACTTAAAACTCATTTAATTCAAACTTTTCCCAGTTCAGGGGATAAATTATCTACCCGAAATGTTAGTTGGGTTTCTCTTTCCACGGATGCCGCCTGACCAGTTTGTATTTCCGCCCTGCAGCACCTATTGATCTTTGCTTCCCTAAGATCGCTCTTCACCATTTTGTTTACCAATCGTCTGTCTGGAGCAGAGAGTGCTCCAGCTTTGAAATTTTGAGCGATTTTTCCTTAATACTATCTACTTGGACAAGCCAACATCATCAAAGACCCGCACCGTCCTGGCCACACAATCATTTCACCACTGCCATCGGGAAGAAGGTACAGGAGCCTGAAAACTGTAACATCCAGGTTCAGGAACAGCTTCTTCCCTGCAGCCATCAGGCTATTAAACACCACAACAAATAAGCTCTGAACTGCAACAGACTATTATTAATATTATTATTATTATTATTGCACTATATTTGTTATTTGTTGAGATTGAGTAAGTGTGCATGTGTATACATACACTGAACTTTTTTTCTTCTCTCGTTATGTACCATGTTTACATATTCTGTTGCGCTGCAGCAAGCAAGAATTTCATCATCCAATCTGTGACATGTGACAATAAAACGCTCTGGACACTCTCTCAGATTGAAAACCTGTTCAGCAGTCCAATACGTTCCGTTCACGATTGTTCAAAATGGCGCCCAAGCCGGTCGACTCTCCTTATGCTGGTCCCAGTTCAGTTCAGTTCAGTTCACTTTATTGTCACGTGTACTGAGGTACAGCGAAAAGCTTTTGTTCCGTGCTAACCAGCCAGTGAAAAGACAATACATGATTACAATCAAGCCATCCGCAGTGTACAGATACATCACAGTGTGCAGATACACTGGTCCCAGAGGTGGATCTACTATTACTCATTATAATCGCTCCAGAGGGGTGGATATATGTGGAAGAGGACAAGGAGGAGGGGAAAAGGGACAGGATAGGGGAAAGGGCGCGCTGGGATGGGGGTGACACAGGAAGGAGAGAGGAGGCTGTTATTTAAAATTGGAGTATTCAGGGTGGTACGGTGCCGCAGCAGTAGAGTTGCTGCCTTACAGCGCCCGAGACCCGGGTTCGATTCAGACTATGGGTTGTGTCTGCATGCAGTTTATACGTTCCGCCCGTGACCACGTGGGGTTTCTCCGGGCGCTCCAGTTTCCTCCCACATTCCAAAGACGTGTCGGTTTGTAGGAATTGCAAATCATAAGTGTTTAGGATAGTGTTAGTGTACGGGGTGATCGCTGGTCAGCGTGGACTTGGTGGGCTGAAGGGCCTGTTTCCGTGCAGTATCTCCAAACTAACCTAGCCTAAATTCCAATTACGTGGATAAGCTTTTCCCATTGAGGGTAGGAAAGATTCAAACAAGAGGGCATGACATGAGAATTAAGGGACAGAAGTTTAGGGGTAACATGAGGGGGAACTTCTTTACTCAGAGAGTGGTGGCTGTGTGGAATGATCTTCCTGCAGAAGTGGTGGAGGCAGGATCGATTTTAACATTTAAAAGTAAAGTGGATAGGTATATGGACGGCAAGGGAATGGAGGGGTATGGTCTGCGTGCAGGTAGATGGGACTAGGGGAAAATAAATGGTCGGCACGGACTGGAAGGGCCGAGAAGGCCTGTTTCCATGCTATAATTGTTATATGCTTATATGGTTATAAATATCATTGGGTTGTAGGATGCTCAAGCGGAATATGAGGTGCTGTTCCTCTAATTATAAATATTCCCCTGCAACGGTATCCATGTAGAAAGCTCTCTTATTTAATCATTACGGTTTGAATGTACCACTCTCGTTATCTGTGCCTGTAATGTTTGCATTTTAAAATGTCTTATTTATTCAATGGATTTTGCTTGATTTCACAGTTCACCTCCAGGTGTAAGCCGTGCAGAAAACCAACACTACCCCGATCATGACCATATTTGTATTTCTGATTGCAAGGCTTGCGTTCCACTGGGGAAGATTACAGATGCTCTCTTGGGGACCTTGTCGCGGAGAACAATGGGGGAACTGGCCCTCCAAGTGCAACATTGGCAGTAATTCTCACAGGCCGCTGAATATTAATGCCAATGCAAATTTGCAGGACAACAAGCCCACCGGAGAATACAATTGGAAAACAATTATCATCTTCCAGAGTTCAAAGGCAACGCTGTGCGGCTCCCACAAGGTTTGTACGCTGCACCCTATGGGATGTCCGACTTCAAAGGGGGCTGCTGGACCACTGGAGTAACCATTTGCAACGAGGAGCAACATTCCCAGAGGCTTTGCTGCACTGAATTTGAGTGGAACACCGTCTATTCTCCTCATGCACCCTTCCGAGGGGAATAACCATGAACCAGCATCAAAGGATGTAACCAAGGGTGTGAAAATTGAAAGAATTAGCTGCCATATAGAATTGGAAAAGCAAAAGCAAGGGTCAAAGTGCTGGTTATTTTGATCCACGTTTTGATTTGAAATAAACAAGTTGTTATTTGTTACACGTTCCACTTGGTGTTGGATCATTAATTGCAAATCAATTGATGAGCTGTTAGTGCTGTTAATTCATTTGATCTCCCGTTAAAAATGTCCTACAGGCTAAATTGTGATTTTTGCACTCAGACTAGACAGGACAAGTGAAAAAAAATGGTTTACTGCTTGAAATAAGGCTGTAAACAGTGCTAACTCCACTCCATAACAGAATAAATTCATAAGTCACAGGAGCAGAATTAGGCCATTCAGCCCATCGAGTCTTCTCCATCATTCAATCATGGCTTATCTGTCTATCCAACTCAACCCCATTCTCCTCCCTTCTCCCCATGACCCCTAATGGGAATAATTGATTCATTCCACTGTAAGGAGTTTGGTCGTTCTCCCCGCGACCTGCGTGGGTTTTCTCCGGGATCTCCGGGGGTTAATCGGCTTGGTGTAATTCTGAGTGTGTGTAGGATTGCGTTAGTGTGCGGGGATCGCTTGCCGGGGGCAGGCTCAGGTGGGGCGAAAGGCTTGTTTCCGTGCTGTATCTCGAAACTAAAAAGAAAATCCACTGATGATCCGCTGGTGATTCCAATAGGTGATGGAGTTTGAACTGAAACCTAAAATTCACATGTTACCATTCTGCGCTCAGTATATTTCTGATGGACTCATTCGTGCTTGGATTCATTCATAAGTTGCTATTAGTCTTTATCTTGACTTTACCAGAGGTTTGCTGGGCCAAATGGCCTTTTTCTCTGCGGAACCTGCATCCTCATGGTCCCGACCTCTTCGTTGGAGACCTTCGAACTGTCTTTCACCGGACTTTATTGGACTTTATCTTCACTAAACATTAGACCCTTTATCCTTTATCTGTATACTGTGTGATATACCCACGATTACAGGTGAAACAATTAATCTCTGTCTCCAACGCTGGCTACTCTAACTGGTGTATTCTAAAAAAAACTTATGACTAATGCAGTGGTTGTACTTCGCTGACGTTTGTGCTGCATTGGTGCCAAAGGGTGGTTTGTTGCTGCCAGCGCAGATCAGCGTTGGTGTAAAGGCAGCCTACCTGTCCTTTCACACCTGATGATGTTTTCAAGAGAGAGTCAGATTTAGCTCTTAGGGCTAACGGAATCAAGGGATATGGGGAGAAAGCAGGAACGGGTTACTGATTTTGGATGATCAGCCGCGATCATATTGTATGGCGGTGTTGGTTCGAAAGGGCGAATGGCCTACTGCTGAACCTATTGTCTATTGTCTATTGACTGGATAGCATGCAACAAAAAGCTTTTCACTGTACCTCGGTACACGTGACAGTAATAAGTTTACTTCATAAGGTCTAGGAGCAGAATTAGGCCATTCAGCCCATCAAGCCTACACCGCCATTCAATCATGGCCTTCTCCCGAATCTCTTGCCTTCTCCCCATAACCCTTGACACCCGCACTAAGCAATAAACTAAACTTAACTAAACTAAAATTGGTTCCTGCTCTCTTCAAATAGACCGTTTTCTGAATAAATTAAAATTTTGTTGGCTGCATAAATAATTGTTCAAACTCAGAGGCTGACGCAGAGTTGCCAATAGAGACTCTCCCCACTTGTCGATATCATTCGATAGTTACAAGTGGGATGTGTCAGCACAGAAGCCAAATCAAGTGTTGATTGATGAAATTATTTTCCCCATCAATTCTTCCACATGAGCTGTTTCATGCGCCTATTCCAATGCTGGGAAAGCTAAGTAACTGGGGATAGAAGCCGGAGTAGCTTTGCTGGTATTCACAATCCCCCACAAACTCAACTGTCCGCACATCAGTCTGCTGAGCACTTTGTGTTTATTCTGCTGTTCCAGCCTCTGCAGTACTATTTAATGGACACCCTAAACCTCGGCACATTTGTACACTGTACGCTGTACATTTGCCCTTACCCTGGCAATTATCTTAAATCATTTTTTTAAATTTAGCTTAGGTTAGAGATACAGCGCGGAAACAGGCCCCTCGGCCCACCGAGTCCCTGCCGACCAGTGGTCCCCGTACACTTGCACTATTCTACACACACTAGGGACAATTCAACCAAGCCAATTAGCCCACAAACCTGTACGTCTTTGGAGTGTGGGAGGAAACCCGGGATCCTGAGGAAAATCACCGCAGGTCACAGGGAGAACGTACAAACTCCTTGCAAACAGCACCCATAGTTAGGATCGAACCAGGGTCCCTGACGCTGTAAGGCAGTAACTCTACCCCTGCGCCACAGTGCCGCACTTTTTCTTGGTGTGTCGCGGATTATCTTTCATATTAGCCCAGGATGTTCTACAATAGCACATAAAGGGTCTCGACCCGAAACGTCGCCTATCTCCTTCGCTCCTTAGATGCTGCTGCACCCGCTGAATTTCTCCAGCCTTATGTGTACTCAGCATATACCATAAGTTTTGCCAACTACAAAAATGTCTGGAGTCACAGAGTCATAGAGTCATACAGTGTGGAAACAGGTCCTTCGGCCCAACTTGCCCACACCTGCCAACATGTCCCAGCTACACTAGTCCCACCTGCCTGTGTTTGGTCCATATCCCTTCAAACTTGTCCTATGCATGTCAATACCTGTCTAATTGTTTCTTAAACATTGGGATAGTCCCAGCCTTAACTACCTCCTCTGGAAGCTTGTTCCATACACCCACCTCCCTTTGTGTGAAAATGTTACCCCTCAGATTCCTATTAAATCTTTTCCCCTTCACCTTGAACCTATGTCCTCGATTCCCTTTCTCTGGGCAAGGGATTGTGTGCTATTCGACCCTATTCATGATTTTATACACCTCTATAAGATCACCCCTCATCCTCCTGCGCTCCAAGGAATAGAGTCCCAGCCTACTCAACCTCTCCCTATCGCTCAGACCCTGTAGTCCTGGCAATATCCTCATAAATCTTCTCTGAACCCTTTCAAGCTTGACAATATCTTTCCTATAACCTGCTGCCCAGAATTGAACCCAATGCTCTAAATGCGGCCTCACCAGTGTCTTGTACAACTGCAACATGAATTAAGAATAGTCACAACTGAAGAATCCAAAGCCTGTCATTAAAATTATGATGAAGGTCAACACAAAAAGCTGGAATAATTCAGCGGGTCAGACAGCATCTCTGGAGAAAGGGAATAAGTGACGTTCCGGGTCGAGACCCTTCTTCAGAGTCGATCCGAATCGTCACCTATTCTTTTTCTCCCGGGGTGCTCTCTGACCCGCTGAGTTATTCCAGCTTTGTGTATCTGTCTTTGGTTTAAACCAGCATCTGCAGTTCCCTCCTACACGGTAAAATTATGGTTTTCATTAGTAGCATTGACTGCATTAATTGCACTTTACATGCTCGAAGAATGCTTGAAATTAAAACTTAATGCATCCTGAACCAACCTGCAGGCTTGAATGATTTGTCCTCCCTTACCTACTAATTATGTAAAAGAAAAATGCTTAATTACTTTAACAGCTTTAATTTAGGTGCCCTAGATGTTGATTGCATTTCTTAATCTATGCTACCATTTCAATGAAGATGCCTGTTGTTGCCTCTACATTTTCCCTAATAGGCTATTAATCTATTTATAATATATAGGCCTTTACCAAGATTATTTGAGATGCATGATCATTGAGGTTTATTTTATATTCGTTATCAAACTCTAAACGTGTCCATTTACCTGGTACTATAAATCATTAAGCTATTAGACCGACAATGTAATTTGTAATAAAAGTCGTATTAACCTTAACTGCATTGGCAAAATATGCCTAATAAAACCATGTAGGAAATGTGATCCAATGGTACAATTGTAAACGTGGTCTTAGAACAGGGAAGATCTGGGCATTCAAGCCATTGATGCTGTCTTGATCTATTGAGCAAAGTTGTGTTAAAATTAAGTAGTTAAAAAGTAGTCACAAAGGACAAAAATGAGTGTGTTATGGGCCTGTCCCACTTGGGTGATTTTTTTTAGGCAACTACAGTGGCGACAATTTGGGCTGTCATAGGTTGTCGTAGGTGCTGTCGTAGGTTGTCGCCAGGTGATGTAGGTTGTCACCGGTGCTGGCTACAATTAATTCTATTATCCTATTCGCTGGCAGTCACCTAAAAAATCACTTTAGTGGAACAGGCCCATTATTAGTGCTTAGAAACTCATTGCCGGTTTGAAGGCTGATTGAAAAATTGGATGTGGAGAGGATGATTCCACTAGTGGGAGAGTCTGGACCAAAGGTCGTGGCCTCAGAATTAAAGGATGTTCCTTTAGAAAGAAGATGAGGAGAAATTTATTTAGGCAGAGGGTGATGAATCTGGAGAATTCATTGTCACAGGAGGCTGTGGAGGCCAGGTAAATGGATATTTTTAAGGCAGAGATAGATCGATATTTGATTAGTGAGCGTGTCAGGGGTTATGGGGAGAATGCAGGAAAATAGGGTTCAGGGGGAGAGTTAGATTAGCCATGATTCAATGGCAGGGTAAAGATGGGCCAAATGGCATCATTCACTCCTATCACTTGAACTTATGAAAGACACTGCATGAAAACAGGCCCTTCAGCCCACCAAGTCCATGCTGACCACCGATCACCAATTCACAGTAGTTCTATGTTATCCAACTTTATCATCCAACCCTACACACCAAGGGGCATTTTACAGTAGCCAGACAATGTACAAATCCGCTCACCTTTGGAATGTGGGAGGAAACCGTAGCACCATTCCATATATATATGGAATTCATTGCCACAAAAGGCTGTGATAGATTCTTGATTAGTACGGGTGTCAGGGGTTATGGGGAAAAGGCAGGAGAATGAGTTTAAGAGGAGAAGATAGATCAGCCATGATTTAATGGCAGAGAGATTTGATGGGCCGAGTGGCCTAATTCTGCTACTATCACATATGAATTTATGAGATGATTCCACACTGCCACTGCCCATTAGATCACTATTTCACACTAATACTCTTTTAATTCAATAATTTCACTGATGCAGCAAAGGTATTGTAGCGGGCAATTGTCAATCTTGTTGCTAAACAATAATAATTAGGTTATTCGTGTAATTCTGAGTGCACTGTTTACCTTGAGCATTTCAGTGGACTCTCAGGCAGTTCAATAACCAGATTATTCATTTATACAGTGCTGGAGTCTGAGGTTAGGAGGGAGAGATAGATCAGCCATGATTGAATGGCGGGGTAGACTTGATGGGCTGAATGACCTAATTCTGCTCCTACTACTTATGAAGTTGTGAACCTCACCAAATACCCAATTTCCTTTAACCACTTACCCCCCTCACATCTCTCAGGAGGCAGCAGCCACGCAGACATGCATGGCATGCAGTTAGTTGTTGTGTTCTGGAAGATGTTACCTGAAGAGTGATAGCAACACTTTCAATATCAACTTTCAAAAATGCATTGTACGCAAAGAGGAAAACATTATATTGGCAAGAGTAAGGATTACTCTGGTTTTACCTATACTGAACTGAGTTACTCCTGCACTTTGTGTCCTTTTGCGAATAAACCTGCATTTGCAGTTCTTTACTTCTTTATTTCTACCCCCAATTTCACCAAGTTGCACTGAAGAGTTAGTCAGATAGTACAGGCACGATGGGCTGAACGGCCTCTTTCTGTGCTGGATTCTATATCTAAATCCAGTACAAGTGCAATTGACTTAAGGCAGTGCTGGTTTCAATAATTAATGCAAATTGCATTTTTGCAGAGATAGAAAGTTGGAAAAAAGTTTGATTAAAAGTAGTTTAATTGACAATAAACCAAAGAGTATTCAAATCATTGACTGATTGGGCTTCTGAGACTCAATTGGCACTAAATTAAAGTCTGGAAGATGTGCTCGTCATTTACTCTCATTAACACTCCACTGCTATACTTTCGCTCAATCAATCCAGTCAGTTAAGTAGACTGGTAATATTCTCAATCGCTTTATCTTCAATCTCATTTTGATTATACCACAAATGTCATAAAACTGATCAGGCCTCTAACATTTGTTTGCATGCACTAATTCATAAATTATATCTGGCAAAAAAAAACATTAGCAGACAGTTTGCTTGACATGCTAATATGACATTGTTCTATCACCTATTTTAAGAGTCATTAACCTGATTAAATAAATGGGTTACTGCTTCCCTTAAAATAGCAAGGTAATGAATGCTTGAATAAGGCATTTGCTAATTTAGCGACAGTAATCGGTGAGTTTTTTTTAATTATTCAAGCCAAGTTTAAAATAACCTGCCTCTCAGCCTTTGAAACAAATACCGTTTTGGTTAATCCAGAACCATGTTTCTTTTTGAATGGGTCTTAGTTCAAATAAACTTTTACAACTTCAATTAAATCAGATATGATATCTAGATGTTCAAAGCAGTACCACCTGCTTTGAACTTGTCCCATTGGGCTACCTATCCTCTGCCTAACTTACTAACTAGCTAATCAAATCAGAACTTAATCTTCTGATGATCAAGAGTCAATTTTTGAATTGCCACTTTTATTCTCAGCTAATTTCCTCGAGCCCATAAGAGACGCAAATCTTTTTTGCGGGTATGTGGTTGGCAACGCAAATGTCAAAGTATGTGAAGAATCGGGTTGGTTTCTTTTTCAAATATAAACAAGGCTGTTAGGAAATTTTCTCCGTTCTCAAGTGTACCCTAATTAAATTAAAGACAGCGCTTTTCAAATATAAAGGACAAAAATTCCCTTCCAGGTGTTCTAAATCTCTGGCAAGCTGTGTCGAAAGTCCCACGAGAGGTGTTGGCCTGCAAAGTCTCTGATTATCATCTTGAAGGTATGAGATGCAACAAAATTAAGTAAGAACTCCTGCGGAGAAAACACATTGGCACCAGTGACATCCTTGAAACTGTCGGCGGAGCCATCACAACGCAGCATGGTGCCTTGGGGATAAATGGTGAGCCACTAGAGGGTTTGAGAGTTGCTAGTTAGGGGAGGTGCTGTGGGGGTGTATGTAAAGTCAGATATGTCTTCATAAAATTTATATTCAATTCCAGTGGAAACAACTGCTGGCTGTTGTGCCCTTCAAATGCAGTGCCGTTAACACCAACATCACCAGCGGAATGAAAGGTGAGGAGAGGTGGGCTTTGTTATTTTGTACCTGTTGTTGGCATTCCTAAACATGGATGCGGCCTGGAAGGCACCCCCTTCATCATGTGGGACTTGTAGCATGGATGGATGTTATCACCCAGCTGTTATCAGGCAACTGAATCATCCTACCACAACTACTATCTACCTGATTAGCGACCCTCAGACGATCTTAGATCGGACTTTACTGGCTTTACCTTGCACTAAACATTATTCCCTTATCACATATCCATACACTGTGAATGGCTCGATTGTAATCGTGCATTGTCTTTCAGCTGACTTGATAGCACGCAACAAAAGCTTTTCACTGTACCTCGATACACATGAAAATAAACTAAACTTGATGATAGACACAAGGTGCTGGAGTAACTCAGTGTGTCACGCAGCATCTCTGGAGAAAAAGGATGGGTCAAGTCAAGTCAACAGAGTTTATTGTCATGTGTCCCAGATAGGACAATGAAATTCTTGCTTTGCATCAGCACAATGGAATATAATAGGCATGAATACAGAACAAATCAGTGTGTCCATATACCATTATATAAATATATACACACATCAATAAATAAGCAGATAATGTGCAAATAAACAGATAATGGTCTATTAATGGTCAGAGATTTGTTTCAGTTGAGTTTAATAGCCTGATGGCTGTGGGGAAGTAGCTATTTCTGAACCTGGACATTGCAGCCTTCAGGCTCCTGTACCTTCTACCTGAAGGTAGCGGGGAGATGAGTGTGTGGCCAGCATGGTGTGGGTCCCTGATGATGCTGCCAGCCTTTTTGAAGCAGCGACTGCGGTAAATCCCCTCGATGGTAGGGAGGACAGAGCCGTTGATGGACTGGGCAGTGTTTACTACCTTTTGTAGTCTTTTCCGCTCCTGGGCGCTCAAGTTGCCGAACCAAGCCACGATGCAACCGGTCAGCAAGCTCTCTACTGTGCACCTGTAGAAGTTAGAGAGAGTCCTCCTTGACAGACCGACTCTCCGTAATCTTCTCAGGAAGTAGAGTCGTTCAGTGTTCTCGGACCAGGAGAGATCTTCAGAAATATGCATCCCCAGGAATTTGAAGCTCTTGACCCTCTCCACCATCGACCGGTTGATATAAACGGGACTGTGGGTCCCCATCCTACCCCTTCCAAAGTCCACAAAACAAATAATTTTTGGGTTGAAATTTGACCCATCTGAAGAAAGGTTCTGACTGGAAACCTCACCCTTCCTTTTTCTCCAGTGATGTTGCCTGAACCGCAGAGGTACTCCAGCACTTTGTATCTATCTTCGATATAAACCAGCAGCTGCAGTTCCTTCCTACACATTTTAGACAATAGACATTAGACAATAGGTGCAGGAGTAGGCCATTCGTTCCATCGAGCCAACACCGCCATTCAATATGATCATGGCTGATCATGCACAATCAATACCCCGTTCCTGCCTTCTCGCCATACCCCCTGACTCTGCTACCTTTTAAAGCTCTTTCTAACTTTCTCTTGAAAGCATCCAGTGAATTGGCCTCCACTGCCTTCTGAGGTCGAGAGTTCCACAGGTTCACAACCCTCTGTGTGAAAAAGAGTTTCCTCATCTCTGTTCTAAATGGCTTACCATTTATTCTTAAACTGTGGCTCCTGGTTCTGGACTCCCCCAACATGGGGAACATGTTTCCTGCCTCTAGCGTGTCCAAACCCTTAATAATCTTATATGTTTCAATAAGATATCCACTCAGCCTTCTAAATTCCAGAGTATACACGCCCAGCCGCTCTATTCTATCAACATATGACAGTCCCGTCATCCCGGGAATTAACCTTGCGAATGAACGCTGCACTCCCTCAATAGCAAGAATGTTCTTCCTCAAATTTGGAGACCAAAACTGCACACAATATTCCAGGTGTGGTCCTCACTAGGGCCTTATTTAGCCTGTACACAGATGGGATGTGAAACTACAATGTATTCAGGGGAGTGAAGGTGTCTGGAAGATAGAGTGAGGTGAAGGAAAGTGAGAAGGGCACAGTCCCATTTCTTTCCTTCTACCCTCTCTCTCTCCCTCCCTCCCTCCCTCCCTCCCTCCCTCCCTCCCTCCCTCCCTCCCTCCCTCCCTCCCTCCCTCCCTCCCTCCCAGGCATCTGAATCCCCCACTAGCCACCCAACCTTCACATTTGCAGGTTAGAATACAAGTGTTCATATATGATACTGCATTATTATCCAACTCTGTGTGTTGCAAGTAGTTTTGCTCTTCTAATTGAAGACCGGATATACTTAGACAAGGATTCACAAGGGTGATTTCTGGAATCGAGATTGGGTAGGCTGGGTCTATATTTGCTACAGATGAGAGAACTAGCAGAGTGGACAGCATTGTAAATATGGACTCTATCTATGCCACTTGAGTGATGTATTGGAACCTAAGTTCATAAAAAGTAGGAGCAGAATTAGGCCATTCGGCCCATTGAGTTTACTCCACCATTCAATCATAGCTGATCTATCTTTTCCTCTCAGCCCCATTTTCCTGCCTTCTCCCTACAACCTTTGACACTCTTGCTAATCAAGAACCTATCCATCTCCGTTTAAAATGACCCAATATCTTGACCTCCACAACTGGCTATGCCAATGAAGTCCACATATTCACCACGCTCTGGCAGAAGAAACTCTCTCCATTCTACAGGTACATCCATTATTCTGAGGTTGGATCTTCTGGTCCAAGACTCTCCCACTTGCAGAACCATCCTCTTCACATTCAATTTATCCAGGCCTTTTAATATTTGCTATCGCGAGAATCGAAACCCGATGGAATCAAATGGATCCTGTAGATTTTCAGATTTCCAAATTTCCCAGAAGCTGGTTCCTAGTTTAGTTTATTTTATTTTAGATCACATCCACTCTTTGACGTCAAACTGATCATTTCTTGGCACTGGGCCTGTACTCGCTGGAGTTTAGATGAATGAGGGGGGACCTCATTGAAATGAATTTGAAGAGGAATTTATTTAGTCAGAGGTGGTGAATCTCTGGAATTCTTTGCCAAGTCAATGGATATTTTTAAGGCAGAAATAGACAGATTCTTGATTAGTTGGGGTGTCAGGGGTTATGGGGAAAATACTGGAGAATGGGGTTAGGATGGAGAGATACTGGCGATCAGCCATGTATGAATGGCGGAGTAGACTTGATGGGCCAAATGGCCTAATTCTGCTTCTATCATTTATGACCTTATGACCTCTATCCAGGCCTTTATCTGATTTGATCAGACAGCAGGCTTTTCAGAATAATGGACATACCTTTAGAATGGAGATGAGGAAGAATTACTTCAGTGTACATGTGACAATAATCAACCTAAACCTCAGGAGACTGCAACACCAGTCCAGTTACATCTCGCATTGAAACGTTGAATTGGCCAAAGTGTCCCCAAATTATAAATCAAAAGGAAACCAATGATTTTTATTATAGCATTAATAATAATAACCTCAAATGCCAGCGCTGACCTCTTGTTAATGTCTTCAAGGGAGACGTGTCTGGATTGTGGATGATCAGCCATGATCACATTGAATTGTGGTGCTGGCTCGAAGGGCCGGATGGCCTACTCCAGCACCTATTGTCTATTGTCTATTGGTTTGCTCCTGCAATGCAGTGGCTGCACTGTAGCTGCCAACTAGGCTGGTGGAAGGCCGCATCTGATCACATGGGGGCAGCAAATGTCTGTGATGACCTCTTGCAGGGTCAGTTACTTCAACACGATGCCCTGCAGTCTTGGTTATTCTGGCAAAGGGGACAACAGCAACGGAGTGCTGGAGTAGCTCAGCGGGTCAGGCAGCATCTTAGGAGAACATTGGTAGGTGCATTTTCGGATCGAGATCCTTCTGGCTGCACCAGACCTGGCCTCTGTTGCTGATTTCCTCTAAAAGATCATCTTCTCCAACATTATCCAAAATGGGGAATGGAGGCAGGAGAATCTTGCACTCTCTGTCGGTCCCCACTGCTTTACCAAGTGGTCATAGAGTCATACAGAGTGGAAGCAGGCGCTTTAGCCCAACTTGACAACACCGACCAGTATGTCCCATCTACACAAATCCCACCTGCCTCCATTTAGCCTTTATCATTCTAAACCTGTCCTACCTATGTACCTGTCCAAATGTTTATTGAATGTTGTGATGATACTACCTGCCTCAACTACCTCCTCAGGCAGCTCGTTCCATATGCCCATCCCCCTTTGTGTAAAAATGGCGCCCCTCAGGTTCCTATTAAATCTTTCTCTCCTCACCTGAAACCAATATATTTGGGCAGTAGGGCAGCGCAGCTGGTAGAGCTGCTACCTCTGTGACTGTGTGGGCTTTCATCGGGTGTTCCGGTTTCCTCTAACATCCCGAAAGCATGCGGGTCTGTAGGCCAATTGGCCCCTTCAAACTACCCCCAATGTGTAAGGAGTGTACGAGAACGTGGGATAAAAAAAACTAGTGCGAATGGGTGATCGATTTTTGGCGTGGACTTGTTTGGTTGAACCACCTGTTTCCGTGCTGTATCTCTGAACCAAGCAATGATAGAAACACTCAGCAGGTCGGATGGCATGCCACCTTATTTACTGAGGATTTTCCAAATTTACCTCTGTCTTTTGGTTCTCGATTCCCCTACTCTGCGTGAAAGACTCTTGTACATTTGCCCTTTCTATTCCTCTCATGATCTTATACACCTCGTCAAGATCACCCCTCATCCTCCTGCACTCCAAGGAATAAAGTCTGCTCAACCTCTCCCTATAGCTCAGGCTCACCACTCGTAGCAACATCCTCGTGAATTTTCCCTGTACCCTTTCTAGCTTAGCAACAACTTTCCTACAACAGGATGACCAGAACTGGACACTCTAAATGTGGCCTCACCAACGTCCAACTTTCAATCAATTCAATCAACGACTTGAAAGATAGATCAGCCATGATTGAATACGGAGTAGACTTGATGGGCCGAATGTCCGAATTCTGCTCCTATAACCTATGAACTTGATGAGAATTGCCCTGTTCACTGTTTTAGTTTATTTTTTGAGATACAGCCTGGAAGCTGGTCATGGTCATTTGGCCCACCGGGTCCACACCGACCATCATTCTCCCGCTCATATTAGTTCTATGTTATTCCATTTTTTGCCAACTCTCTACACACTAAGGGCAATTGACAGAGGCCAATTAAAACCTACACATCTGCACCCGCACCTCTTCTCTCCTCTCCCATCAGGCAAACGGTATAGAAGTGTGAAAACGCACACCTCCAGATTCAGGGACAGTTTCTTCTCAGCTGTTATCAGGCAACTGAACCATCCTACCGCAACCAGGGAGCAGTGGTGAACCACTGTCTACCTCAATGGTGGCCCTCGAACTATCCTTGATCGGAATTTACTGGATTTACCTTGCACTAAAAATTATTCCCTTATCGCAAATCTGTGCACAGTGAATCGTAATCATGGATTGTCTTTCCGCTGATGGGATAGCAGAGGACAGAAGCATTTCACTGTACCTAGGTACACGTGACAATAAACGAAACAAAACAAATATATCTGTAGACTGTGAATCGACTGGATCGACTGGAATCATGTATTGTCTTTCCGCTGAATGGTTAGCACGCAACAGAAGCCATTCACTGTACCTCGGCACACGTGATAACAAACTAAATGTAACTGGGAGTAAACCGGAGCACCCGGAAGAAATCCACACGGTTGCAGGGAAAGTGTGCAGACTCGTCACAGACAGGACCTGAGGTTGGGATCGAACCTGGGTCACTGGCGCTGTGAGGCAGCAGCTCTACCATACACGCCTCCCTTGTTGCCGTTCGTTAATCTGTCATTCTGTGCCACCTGTCATTGACACTCCCACGTTACTATGTCAGGCCTGTGTTCCCATGGAGACACCGGCAGAGGCGATCCGAAGCCTTTGTGTTCCTGTGGAATCTGTGGCTGCTTCAATCAGAGCTCGGCCGCATTCACCTGGGAACTAATCAATGCCGTGAAGGAACGAGAGTGAAGTTAGCTGGGAGCAGTTTCCTCTCCTTCTGTAGCAGAGGGACACCGAGCTCCACAGGAAACAGAGCTGTTCTGCACAAACCGAAGGTTGACAACCCAGAGAACAATGTCACCCTCAAGGAGCAGACAGTGATGTGGAGAACATTGGGCACTGGTGCATAGTCGGGACTTTGCGCCCTGCGGGTCACAGGAGGTGGCGGCGTGGCGGTAGATTTGCTGCCTTACAGCGCCAGAGACACGGGTTAGATCCTGTCTATGGGTGCTTGTCTGTACGGAGTTTGTACATTCTCCCCGTGACCACGAGGGTTTCCTCCGGGTGCTCTGGTTTCCTCCCACACTCCAAAGACGTGCAGGTTTGAAAGTTGATTAGCTTTGGTAAAAAATTGTCAATTGTCCTTGGTGTATGGTCTAGTTCTAGTGTACAGGGTGATCGCTGGTCGGCACAGACTGGGTGGGCCGAAGGGCCTGTTTCCACGCTGTGTCTCTAAAGTCTAACGTCTGGCCTTAGGTATGTTGGTCATTGTGGGCAAGTTGGGCTGAAGGGCCTGTTTCCACGCTGTATGACTCTATGCCTCTATGACTCTGTAACCTGGTGGGAAAAATGGGCAAAACACAACCTCCTCTTGGGAAATAAGGGTGGAGGTTTATTTTAGAAATACAGCGCTGAAACAGGCCCTTTGGCCTCCCGAGTCCGCACCGACCAGTGATCCCCGCATATTAACACAAGCCAACACACACTAGGGACAATTTATTTTACACTTATACCAAGTAGACAAACCCAAGCCAATTAGCCTACAAACCTGTACGTCTTTGGAGTGTGGGAGTAAAGGGAAGATCTCAGAGAAACCCACGTGGTCACGGGAAGAACGTACAAACTCCGTACAGACAGCACCCATAGTTGGGATGGAACCCGGGGTCTCTGGCGCTGTAAAGTGGCGGCGCTGCCCAAGCAGCTGCGGCTCGCCTGCAGTCCGTCTGTCTTTTTCTTTTTTTTGTTTTCTTTTGACTTGTTAGACGTATGTTTTAGTTTATTTTTAGTTGTGTGTGGGGGGGGGGGGGGGGGGGGGGAGAAACTTGTTTTAGTCTCTTCCTTCGGGGGGGATGCGACCTTTTCTTTGTTGTATCTCCATCTCTGTCTCCGTCTCCGTCTCCGTCTGCGTTGAGGCCTAATCGCAGAGCTGGCGGACTCCAACCTGGGCCGACCTCGAGGCTCCGGAGGCAGAAGCTGGACTCATCATTGCGAGGCTGGCCGGCTTCGGGGCTGTGGTGGCGTTGGGGAACTCCAGAACAAGGGGTCACAGTTTAAGTATAAGGGGGAAGTCTTTTAGGACTGAGATGAGAAGATCTTTTTTCACACAGAGAGTGGTGAGTCTGTGGAATTCTCTGCCACAGAAGGTAGTTGAGGCCAGTTCATTGGCTATATTTAAGAGGGAGCTAGATGTGGCCCTTGTGGCTAAAGGGATCAGGGGGTATGGAGAGAAGGCAGGTACAGGATACTGAGTTGGATGATCAGCCATGATCATATTGAATGGCGGTGCAGGCTCGAAGGGCCGAATGGCCTACTCCTGCACCTATTTTCTATGATCTAGCCTGTCCAACCCCTTAAGAATTTTGTAAGCCTCTATAAGATCCCCCCTCAATCTCCTAAATTCCAGCGAGTACAAGCCGAGTCTATCCAGTCTTTCTTCATATGGAAGTCCTGCCATCCCAGGAATCAGTCTGGTGAACCTTCTCTGTACTCCCTCTATGGCAAGAATGTCTTTCCTCAGATTAGGAGACCAAAACTGTACACATTACTCCAGGTGTGGCCTCACCAAGACCCTGTACAACTGCAGTAGAACCTCCCTGCTCTTGTACTCAAATCCTTTTGCTATGAATGCCAACATACCATTCGCTTTCTTAGTGAATCACAGTGAGGAGGCCCTGGTAGACTCACTGTGGTGGATGTTAAATCTGTGTTCATTGTGTGTTCTATTATTTTATTCTCTGTCATGACTGCAAGGTACGTAATTTTGTTCAAACTAAAAGTTTGAATGACCATAAAGGACACTTTATACTTTATAATTTATACTTTACGGAAGCTCTGTAATGGAAAATAATCCAAATGTTGTTCCAACTGTTGATGATGATGGCAGTGCTGCAGTTGGTGTCCAATGCATCTCAGCAAGACCTTTGACAAGGGACTGCATGGCAGACTGGTCTGGAAGGTTAGATCAAATGGGATCTAGGGCATACTCCCCAATTGAGAATAAAATTGGTTTGTAGGTAGAAGACAGAAGATGGATAACATATGATTAAGATATGATAACATCAGTCTGAAGAAGGGTCTCGACCCGAAACGTCGCCTATCTCCTTCGCTCCTTAGATGCTGCTGCACCCGCTGAGTTTCTCCAGCTTTTTGTGTAACCCTCGATTCTCCAGCATCTGCAGTTCCTTCTTTAACATATGATGAGCGTTTAACGGCACGGCCTATACTCGCTGGAGTTTAGAAGAATGACGGGTCCTCATTGAAACGTACAGAATAGTGAAAGGCTTGGATAGAGTGGATGTGGAGAGGATGTTTCCACTGGTGGGAGAGTCTAGGATTAGAGGTCAAAGCCTCAGAATTAAAGGACGTTATTTTAGGAAAGAGATGAGGAGGGATTTCTTTAGTCAGAGGGTGGTGAATCTGTGGAATTCTTTGCCACAGAAGGCTGTGGAGGCCACGACAGTGGATATATTTAAGGCAGAGATAGGTAAGATTCTGGATTAGTACGGGTGTCAGAGGTTATGGGGAGAAGGCAGGTGAATGGGGTTAGGAGGGAGAGATAGATCAGTCATGATTGAATTGCAGAGCAGACTAGATGGACAGAATGGCCTAATTCTGCTCCTACCACTCATGATGTTATGTGGTGGTAGAGGGTTATTTTCAGACTGGGCGCTTGAAACAAGAAACGTGCCACAGGGATTAGTGCTCGGCCCACTGTCGTTCATTATCTGTAGGGGCGATTTGGATGTGAATGCGGGGGGGGTGCAATGAGTCGAGTCAGACACATCTCAAGATACAACATATGTTTATTAAATCTACTTACAGTTCCTAGCAGCTACTCATACTGAATGGCGTAGGATGGAGCCACTACTAACAAGCACTGCTATAGCTCTGCCTTCAATACGGTCATCCCCACCAAGCTCACCACCAAACTCCACCAGCTAGGCCTCAGCTCACTGATATGTGATTGGATCCTGAATTTTCTGACGGAGCAACCGCAGGCAGTGAGACTGGGGCCGCACCTGTCCTCCACTATCACCCTGAGCACTGGCACACCACAGGGCTGTGTACTGAGCCCCATGCTCTACTCCCTCTTCACCCACGACTGTGTCCCTGCATTTGACAACAACACCATTGTCAAGTTTGCAGACGACACAACGGTGATCGGGCTGATCACCAACGGTGATGAAACAAACTACAGAGCGGAGGTGCCGAACCTGGCGGACTGGTGCTCACAGAACAACTTGTCACTAAACACCTCCAAGACCAAGGAGCTGATTATCGACTTCAGGACGTCACAGAATTGGGAATACGCCCCAATCTCCATCTACGGGGACAGTGTGGAGAGAGTGTCCAGCTTCAAGTTTCTGGGCACTCACATCTCAGAGGACCTCACATGGTCCACCAACACCGCTGCGCTGGTCAAAAAGGCAATGCAATGACTGTTCTTCCTAAGAACATTGAAACGGACTGGTCTGCCCCAACAGCTGCTGACGACCTTCTACCGCTGCACCACAGAGAGCATAGTAACGTATGGCATCTCTGTGTGGTATCTCAGCTGCACGGAGGCGGAGAGGAGAGCTCTTCAGCGAGTTGTCCACAGAGCGCAACAGATTATTGGGACACGGCTGCCAGCCTTGGAGGGCATCTACCACACACGATGCCTCAGGAAGGCCGTCAGCAGACTCCTCTCACCCCTGTAATGGACTGTTCGAACTACTTCCTTCCAGCAGACGTTGCAAGGCCTTCTACGCCCGCACCTCCAGACTCAGGAACAGCTTCATTCCCACAGCTATAGCGGCTCTGAACCGGTTCTGCTGAGTACCCCCCCCACCCCCATGGACTGTCTCCCCCGGCCTCGCACTTTAGTCTGTGTTGATTTTACTGGTCAAATGTTCGTTTTTACAAAACCTTGTTCTCGGGGTATTTAAACCTAAATTTTATTTGTCGATTAAGTTATGATATCGGATGGAAGTTGCAAACCAAATCTCATTGCACTTATGTGTAATGACAATAAAATATGTTATTATTATTATTATTAATTGGCTAGTAGGAAATAACCAATCTACATCATTCCTTGTAGAAACAAAAGAAAGCATCGGTACATAGGAACATGGTGGCTAAACAATATAGGTAGAGGCACGTTAATAACGCATATAGGGAAGTATGTATAGTTACACAAAATCACTGTATCCAATTGGAGGTGTGGGTTCGGATCCCACTTCTGACACCATGTAATGAGTCGAGTCAGACACATATCAAGATACAACACTTGTTTATTAAATCTAGTTAGAGCATCGGTCTGCAGGACATTACAGTTCCTAGCAGCTACTCATACTGAATGGCGTAGGCAAGCTCTTGTTAATATAAAACGCATATTGGGCGTTTTATATTAACAAGAGCTTGCCTACGCCACTACTAACAAGCACTACAATTGGCTAGTAGGAAATAACCAATCTACAGGGGGGTTAGTAAGTTTACGGATGCCACTATAGTTGATGGTATAGTGGAGCGTGAGGGGCAACTCTCTTCACATGGAAGGCGATGCTTATATGGAAAAGAGCTGCCAGAGGATGTAGTAGAGTTGGGTACAATTATGACATTTAAAAGACACTTGGACAGGTACGTGAACAGAAAGATTTGGAGACCAGTGGGATTAGATCGATTAGGCAGCTTAGTCAGCATGGACAAGTCAGAGGGCATGTTTCAATGCTCGATGACTCTTCCTAAGGCGGAGATTGACAGACTCTTGATTGCTAAAGGCCCTGTCTCACTTTCCCGAGTTACTCACAAATTCTCCCGAGCTTTTCCCTTGATTCAAACTCGGAGAATATCCGTAGCGAGTCCGTAGGAGGCCGTAGGAGTCCGTAGATGTATCGTAGCAGCTGGTTATGCCAGCCGTAGGTACTTGGGGCATCAGGTAAGTCGGGACGTTTTTTCCAGCAGGTTAAAAAAGTCCACGAGTAAAAAGATAGTCGTGTGGAGGAGTTCGTAGATCACAAAAATCTTGATTTTTTTTTTTTTTTTTTCCCTTTCAACTCGGCAGAGGACTCGGGAAAGTGGGACAGGCCCTTAAGGGTGTCAGGGGTTATTGGGCGAAGGCAGGAGAATGGAGTTGGGAGGGAGAGATAGATCAGCCATGATTGAATGGCGGGGTAGACTTGATGGGGCCGAATGGCCTAATTCTGCTCCTGGAACGTATGAACTTCTGAACTTACTATTGTCACCGAGGTGCAATGAAAAGCTTTTTGTTGCATGTTATCCAGTCAGTGATTACAATCGAGCCGTCCACAGTGTACAGTGAACCAGTGTACCAGAGGTATGAATATTGATATCTTTAATTTCATAATCCTTGCACTCCCTCTCTCTCTCTGTCCCTCCACCGTCCCGAGTCGCATTACTAGTTTCACCGTCGTCAGACTTATGAACCAATACCCCTCTGATCCCAATAAAGCCTTTCCCCCTTCACCTAAAACCTATGCCCTCTGGTTCTCCATTCCCCCCTGGTCTGGGCACGAGACTCTGTGCGTTCAATTATTAAGCGCGTCTAATTATGGCGCATTATCGTTTGCGCTCAGCGGGAAAGGGACTTTGTGTTGCAGGAAAATAATCGATGATAGAATGCGTGGAAAAGAGGGTTAAACGTTTGTCTGAACGTCTGTCAATACACAGGCTGTTATGGAAAACTAGTACATCTCACTTTTTTGAATGATCACGGTGCAACATCTTACGATGATACCAGACAAAATGCATCATGACAGTTGGAAGTGGTCAATGCCTGGAGGTAAGGCTTACTTGACTGAACAAAGAAGGGTCAAGACTCTTGTATTGTGTTTTCTACGAAGATAAATGTGGAAAACCGCGAGGAAAGATGGATAGCCGGAGTGTTTCCGGAGAGCTGTAGCCAGCTAGTCACCTGTCTGATAATTTAATTGGACTGTGAAAAGTACAGATAGATCAATACGGCATAGTCAGTAGACTACAGCCATAATCGGCTCCAGCGATGAAGATGTGACAGTTGATGGGGGGAAAGCAGACTTCAAAAACCCAGACACAAACACTTGATTCTGTACAGCTGAATCAACATGACACATTTGAACATGGAACATCCGCGGTTCGAGTCAGCCCAGCAGATCCTTCAGTCAGAGGGTGGTGAATCGGTGCCACAGATCGGGCCGAAGGGTATTTTTAAGATCGACTGATTCTCGGGTGTCAGGGGTTGTGGGGGGCGGGGGGGGAGGCAGGAGAATGGGGTTGGGAGGGAAAGGTGGATCAGCCATGACAATAGACAATAGACAATATGTGCAGGAATAGGCCATTTGGCCCTTCGAGTCAGCACCAACATTCACTGTGATCATGGCTGGTCATCCACATTCAGTACCCCGTTACTGTCTTCTCACCATATCCCCTGACTCCGCTATTTTTAAGTGTATCTAACTCTCTCTTGAAAGAATCCTGGGAATTGGCCTCCACTGCCTTCTGAGGCAGAGAATTCCACAGATTCACAACTCTCTAGGTAAAGAAAATTTCCCTCATCTCCATTCTAAATGGCCTATCCCTTATTCTTAAACTGTGGCCCCTGGTTCTGGACTCCCCCAACACCAGGAACATGTTTCCTGCCTCTAGCGTGTCCAATCCCTTAATAATCTTATATGTTTTGATAAGATCCCCTCTCATCCTTCTAAACACTAGAGTGTACAAGCCCAGCCGCTCCATTCTATCAACATACGACATCCAATCATGATTCAATGGTGGCGTAGACTTGATGGGCTGAATGGCCTAATTCTGCTCCCATGACCTATGAACTTATGGAGGTCCATCCACCCTTACAGAGGAAATGGTGGTGGCGGCACGGTGGCGCAGCGGTAGAGTTGCTGCCTTGCAGCGCCAGAGACCCGGGTTCGACCCTGACAATGGGTGCTGCCTGTATGAAGTTTGTACGTTCTCCCCGTGACCTGCGTGGGTTTTCTCCGGGATCTTGGGTTACTTCTCACACTCCAATGACGTACAGATTTGTCGAATAATTGGCTTGGTATAATTGTAAATTGTCCCTAGTGTGTGTAGGATAGTTTTAGCGTACGGGACTCGATGGGCCGACTGGCCTGTTTCCGCGTTGTATCTATAAACTAAACTAAACTAAATAGGAAGCGGCTAGATAATTGCACTTAGCATGAGAAAAATTCGAATGTTCAGAAACGGAAGTGCAGGGAAAAAGGACCATGATTTCTGCAGCAAAGATGATGGGAATTTAGTTTAGTTTTAGTTTCGAGACACAGCGTGGAAACAGCCCCTTCGGCCCATCGAGTCCGCGCCGACCAGTGATCACTGGGGAGTCTATGCCACCCCTTGATCACCCTGTAGACTAGTTCTATGCCCCACACACGATCGGCAATTTACAGAAGCCAATTAACCTCCAAAAGATAGTGCTGGAGTAGCTTAGTGGGTCAGGCAGCATCTCTGGAGACAAAGGATGGGTGACATTACGGGTTGGGACCCTTCAACCTACAAACCTGCATGTCTTTGGAACAAGGGAGGAAACCAGAGCACCTGGAAAAAAACCCACGCGGTCACGGGGAGAAGGTACAAACTCCGCACGGACAGCACCCGTGGTCAGGATCAAACCCGGGTCTCTGGCGCTTTGAGGCAGCAACTCTACCGCAGCTACGCCAATATGCCCTCTCGCTCCAACCGCAGTATGGGGTTTAACACGATGCAATTCCACGAATGAAAGAGTAACAATGTGATTTAAAACAAACCATTATTATAAAATGAGTCATGAAGATGGTGAAAATATTGCAAATTAAGCACAATTTGTGTAATGCAGGAGGCGATAAGCACCATTTATGGCCCCCTCAAAAATCGTCCTCAGGTGTAATCTTTTATTAATAGATTTCAAGACAGAAGGTGAGGGGAAAGGAGCTATGAAGTAAATAATGGTAGCATGGTTACAAATTGGCGAATACGGATCGAAGTAATGTCACAATCCCTTGGAATAATCACGTACTCATCATAAGTTAGCTCACTGAGGTTGCTTAAAACGAGCAGACTACCTTGCGGAGAAATAAAAGGTTGCAATGTTCTTTGAAAATGTGTGTGTGTTTGTTTTTAGAAAGTAACTCACTCAGACAACCTACAATCAATTAGCTTCAAGGAAGCTAACGCTGTGGCTCGGAAAGAAACTAGGCTACAAACCCAGGAATGGAAGTAGAGGCGAGGTTTGGAATATTCTCTCCCTTTAAATGCATTAAAGACCGTGGGCTGCCAGAGTAGTGCAGCGGTAGAGTTGCTGCCTTACAGCGGTCGTAGCGCCGGAGACCCTGGTACGATCCCGACTACGGGTGCCGTCTGTACAGAGTTTGTACGCTCTCCTCCTGAACGCGTGGGTTTTCTCCGAGATCTTCCCTTTCCTGCCACACTCCAAAGACGCACAGGTTTGTAGGTTAAAATTGTCCCTAGTGTGTGTAGGATAGTGTAATATGCGGGGATCGCTGGTCGGCGCGGACTCGGTGGGCCAAACGGCCTGTTTCCACTCTGTATCTCTAAACTAAGGATGCACCTTGTTGTGGTACTGCATAATGGAGAAAACAGTATGTCAACATAACTAATCCGTGAGGCCTGAGAGGGGCTCACCCCCTCATGTGATGGCGATGAGAGACATTACCCTCCCATATCTCTGACAGGGTAAAACCAGGATGACCATGGGCTTAAGGTGTAAGCAAGGTTATTTTGGTGAGACACAAGGAACTGGCCATGCCGGAATCTTGAGCAAACGCAGTGTGCTGGAGGAACACCTTCCTTCAGTCCGCCTTGGCCTACGTGATGATCTGGTTGCCAAACACTTTAACTCCCCGTCCCAATCCCACACTGACCTTAATGTCCCGGGCCTCCTCCATTGTCACAGTGAGGCCAAACGCAAATTGGAGAAACAGCACCACATATTTACAACCCAGCGGTAGGAGAATTGATTTCGCCAACTCTTTATTTGATTTCTTAATTGATTTCTCTTTCTCTAATTCTATGAGAATTGATTTCTCTAACTTCAAGTAATCCTTGTGTCCCCTCTCCCTACCCCACCCTAGTCATCCTACTAGTTTCACTGTTATCCTGCTGAGTTTCACCCATTGTCACCTTCTCCACAGCCAACAATGGACCATTGTGGGCTCCACCTTTCCCTGATCATCATTGCTGGCTTTGATTTGTCCTTTTGCATGCCTTTCATTCGATAGTTCTATGTACCATTTCATATCCCTCGTTTCCCTTACCCCTGACCTCAATCTGAAGAATAGACAATAGGTGCAGGAGTATGCCATTCAGCCCTTCGAGCCAGCACCGCCATTCAATATGATCATGGCTGATCATCCCCAGTCAGTACTCCCTTCGTGCCTTCTCCCCATATCCCCTGACTCCGCTATCTTTAAGAGCCCTATCTAGCCCTCTCTAGCTCTCTCTTGAAAGTATCCAGAGAACAGGCCTCCACCGCCCTGTCAGGCAGAGAATTCCACAGACTCACAATTCTCTGGGTGAAAAAGGGAAGAAGTGTCTCAACCCGAAACGTCACCCATTCCTTCTCTCCAGAGATGCTGCCTGACCCACTGAGTTACTCCACCATTTTGTGTCAGTCTTCAATACAACTTATCTTTTGGTTTTCAATAGTCCAAGCATTACAAATAGCCATTGTCACATGCAACAGAGCTACTAATGGTTCCTTTGGTATTTTCTATTGAAGTACTTGCCTATCAAATCCAGCTTGGCGTATCACATTTTCTTACAATGACTTTGATGTCAAATGCAGTAGTGGTAATGCTTAGGAAGGAACTGCAGATGCTGGTTTATACTGAAGATAGACATAAAAAGCTGGAGTAACTCAGCAGGCCAGGCAGCATCTCTGGAGAAAAGGAATAGGTGAATAGGTAATGCCTTATAGATTTGACCAGGATTACAAATGGCAATGCTCAAGTGAGATATTTGAGCCTTAGATATTAAATTGTTATTCATTGATGTTACTAGGCCGGAGTCTGTCATGTTTAACACCGCATGGATTATTTTGATTTACCAATCTTTTATTGTTGCTGATTCAAGCATTGTGTTTGTGTTGCATGATAATTTACTCTCAATGCCACAGAACTCATCGGCGATCACTCGAAATGAGTATGACTGTCCTCTCATGGAGGACGTCTGTACGTGACTTTGTTTAACGTGGGGAGACTGGTGCACAGACAGCCACCACACGGTCCTTGACAGATCTGGGTCAGGATCTGTCAGGGACAGCGATGTGGAGTTGGTCAGTAGCACTAAGTTCCTGGGGGTGCAGATCACTAACAGTCTGACCTGGTCAAATAACATCACATCAATGGTTAAGAGAGCGCAGCAGCGGTTGCACTTTCTGCGCCGGATGAAAAGAGCTCACCTCCCCCATCCCGTCCTCACCACTTTCTACAGGGGCACCATAGAGAGTATTTTGACCAGCTGTATCTCTGTCTGGTTTGGGGACTGTAAAGTCTCCGACTGGAAGTCTGTGCAGAGAGTGGTGAGGACGGCTGAAAATATCATCGGGACTTCTCTCCCCTCAATCGGGGATATTGTGACCAAATGTTGTGTGTCTAAGGCCAGCAGCATTATAAAGGACCCCACACATCTCCATCACGGACTGTTCACTCTGCTGCCCTCGGGCAAAATATATCGTAGCATAAGGAGCAGAACATCAAGGTTCTGCAACAGCTTCTTCCCACGAGCCATCAGACTTCTGAATGCCATGTAATGGGCTGCCACCATTGTCTATTTCATCCTTTTATCCATTTTATCCTTCTGTTTATTATCGTGTTGCACGGGGAGCCAAATGCAACGGAATTTTGTTTGGAATTGCATATATCGATGCATTTCTATAATGACAATAAAGTTTGATTGATTGATTTGATTAATTGATCCAGTGGCATGGAATCCAAGACGACTGGAGACCCTTTTCTGCTGCAGCCTTCATCCATCCGCCTTCCCAGCCGTTGTGACGCTCCACTAAGGTCAGCCATCATCCTCCGCCTGTTACACCGTTGAGGTTGTGGTTGGATTGCTCTTTGTCAGAGACCTCCCCCTCGACCTTACCACCATGGGTGACCCTATCAGGAGCATAGCTCCAGACGGCATCGCTCTCAGGGTCTCAGGTCCGCACAAGCTTCCCCACCACGACAAGGTGACAATCCACGGAGAAGACCACAGAACTAGAGGTATTGAGTCATACAGCATGGAAACAGGCCCTTCAGTCCAGCTTGCCCACACCAACCAACTTGTCCCATGTACATTGGTCCCAGATGGCTGCGTTTGGCCCGTAGCCCTCTAAACCTGTCCAATCCATGTACTGTAGCTGTCCATTGCAATAGTCCCTGCCTCAACTACCTCCTCTTCCATCCATCCATCACCCTTTGCATAAACAAGTTACCCCACAGATTCCTATAAAATATTTCCCCCTTCACCTTAAACCTATTCCCTCTAGTTCTTGATTCCCCGCACTCAGGAGAAGAGTATCTGTGTTCTACAGAAACTCTAGCACTAGTTCTCAGCAAAATCGTGTGTCTTGGGATCAATTATGGATGAAGTATTATGTACAATTTTACTATTTGGGATCAGGATGAGAGAAATTGGCTTGGAACGAGGAGCTGCAGATGCCGGTTTACCAAGGAAAGACACAAAATGCTGGAGTTACTCAGCAGGTCAGGGCAGCATCCCTGGGGAACATGGATAAGTGACGTTTCTGAGTCGAGACCCTTCTGAAATTGGCTGCTATGTGTTGATGGAGAAAAAAGCGGGACCCTCGCGACTATAATGAGTACTTTGTAAATTTGTCGGCGCCAGATACGTGACGACTCTACTTTAGTTTGTTGTCATTGTCACGTGTACCGAGGTACAGTGAAAAGCTTTTGTTGCGTGCTATCCAGTCAGCAGAAAGACAACGCATGATTACAATCGAACCATTTACATTGTGTCTTTTTCTTTCTTTACTGCCTATTATGCCTCCTGGCATGTAGGGCAGCAACAAAGGTCCTCCACTCAGTAGTGTTGATTCCTTCAGTTGCTGTTTCCGTAACATATTTGTTTTACGAGACAGGGTTGATAGCCCTGTGCTCAACCTCCAACCTGGAGGACCAGTGGATCGCTCCTCGTCTCGCCTCTACCCTTCGACCTGTCCAGCATGGGAGACCCTAACAGGAGACGAATCCCCCGCTGGCATAGCTCTAGGGGTCACTGAGACACACAAGCTCCCCGACCACGACAAGGTTGCAATCCAACGGGGAGTTACATTGTGTAGATACATGATAAAGGAATAACGTTAAGTGCAAGGTAAAGCCAGCAAAGTCCGATTCAGGATAGTACGAGGGTCACCAAAAAGATAGTAGTTCAGCACTGCTCCCTGGTTGTGGTCGGATGGTTCTGATATGGTTGGTCAACTGGTGTCGGTCGTCAAAGTAAGGACAGATCTGAGCGGAGTTTAAGAAGATCAAAGTTAAAGTACGAAATGTTGCTGTAGGAATACAGATTTAGAGGATTAGAGTGTGTGGAGCGATTATAATATGAGTTTGTAGACCTGCTTCTGTGGCTTCTTCTTCTTTCGTGTGGCGTGCACAGCCTAAAGTTGTTGGACAACTTGTTCTATTTGAACTTCCGTTTGTGCACGTCGAGTTGATTGCATTAGTCGAAACAGGGCGGACCACATGAAGGTTGCAGTCTTCCACCCCGCTTCTGTGGCTAGCACGCAAAGAGTCACCTAGGTTGGGCGCCATCTTGAAAAATAAAACTCTTTGCGTACTTTGTGCATTGGAGGCAAAAACAAAGAAGCTCACTGTACCTCGGTTCATGCAACAATAATGTATCATTGAATAGAGGGCATAGGTTTAAGGCAAGATGGTAAAGATTTAAAGGGGATCGAGGGGGAAGCTTTTTAGCACAGGAGGTGGTGGGTACGAGGAACGAGCTGCCGGAGGATGTGGTTAAGTGCAACATTTAAAAGTGGTTATTACATGAATCGTGTCAGAAGGAACTGCAGATGCTGGTTTACAGCGAAGATAGGCACAAAATGCCGGAGTAACTCAGCGGGTCAGGAAGCATCTCGGGACAGAAGGAATGGGTGACGTTTCTGGTCTGAAAAAGGGTCTTGGCCCAAAACGTCCCCCATTCCTTCTCTTCAGGGAGGTTGCCTGTCCGGCTGAGTTACTCCAGCATTTTGTGTCTAGCTAAGGTTCATGAATTGGAAAGTTTTAGAGGTATGGACCAAATGCATGGAAATGGACTAGCTCGGGAAGGTACTTTGATCGGCAATGACGAGTTGGGTAGAAAAGCCTGTATTCATAAGATCATAACATCTTAAGGTCAAAAGTGATAGGATCAGAATTAGGCCATTCGGCCCCTCAAGTCTACTTCGCCATTCAATCATGACTGATCTTTCTCTTCCTCCTAACCCCATTCTCCTGCCTTCTGCCCATAACTTCTGACACCCGTACTAATCAAGAATCTATCTATCTCTGTTTTAAATATATCCACTGATGTCCTCCACAGCCTTCTGCGGCAAATAATTCAACAGATTCACACTCCTCAGATGAAAGAAATTCCTCCTCATCTCCTTCCTAAAAGAACGTCCTTTAATTCTGAGGCTATGACCTCTAAACATAGAAAATAGGTGCAGGAGGAGGCCATTTGGCCCTTCGAGCCTGCACTGCCATTCATTGTGATCATGGCTGATCATCCACAATCAGTAACCCGGGCCTGCCTTCTCCCCATATCCCTTGATTCTACTAGCCCCTAGGGCTCTATCTAACTCTCTCTCAGTCTCAGTCTCCATCCAGTGATTTGGCCTCCACTGCCATCCCTGACAGAGAATTCCACAAATTCGCATCTCTCTGGCCGAAAAAGTTGTTTTCTCATCTCAGTTTTAAATGGCCACCCCTTTATTCTTAGACACTGACCCCTGGTTCTGGACTCCCCCATCATTGGGAACATTTTTCCTGCATCTAGCTTGTCCAGTCCTTTTATAATTTTATACGTTTCCATAAGTTCTCTAGTCCTAGCCTTTCCCACTAGTGGAAACATCCTTTCCACATCCACTCTATCCAAGCCTATTCATGCTGTACAACTCCGTGACTCCACAGAGGAATCGGAAGTGAGCCTGTTGCTACATTAGAGTGAAACTGTAACGTAAAAAAGAATTGGCAACTAACCAAGTATTTACCATTTATTTCTGTGTTAACAAGTTTTGGGATTTAAACGTCACTACAGGACCTCAGCATGCACTGGAGTTCTGAAAGACTGCAGCGGTGCTCTCTTCTGGGCGAGATATTAAACAACTTCCATCTTCAGGAGGCAGCAAGGTTTCAGGCGGAGCATCCTGCAGGTAAACAAGAGCATATGTTGGCCAATCTTTATCCCTCAATCCCTTTATCCCTCTATCCCTCACTCAACAGACCCACGCAGGTGTGATTCTCCTTATGAATCATGATTCTTCCCCCCCCCCCCCCCCAAAAGAAAATCTCCTAATGCTGGAATTTTAAATCACAAAACAGAAAATGGTGGGAATACCCAGCAGGTCAGGCAGCATCTGCGGAAGGAGAAACCAGAAAATCTCCTAATGCTGGAAATTTAAATCACAAAACAGAAAATGGTGGGAATACCCAGCAGGTCAGGCAGCACCTGCGGAAGGAGAAACCAAATTAATATGCCAGGCCAGTGACTCTTTGTCTGGACTGGAATGGAGATGGGAGAAGCTTGCTAAAGATGCAGAGAAGATGGTGAGGTCAAATGACTCTGACCAGCGGGGATAAGATGCAAGCAGAGCTATTTTGGTTCGCTCGCTCGTGCGTCAGATGACGTGTAGCTCGCTGTTGGCTTCTGCCGTCGTCCAACATGTTGACAGAGTCGGTCGCATCGTGTCGTCGTTTCCGGGGATCGCCACGAGGAGGCTTCTGTCACGATCGCCACTATTTTGGTGCGACACAAGGGATTGCTGATGCGGGAATCTTGAGGAAACACAATGTGCTGGAGGAACACATTCAGTCCGCCTTGGCCCACGTGGTTGCCAAACACTTTAACTCCCCTTCCCATTCTCACGCTAACCTTTCTGTCCTGGGCCTCCTCCACTGTCAGAGTGAGGCCAAACGCAAATTGGAGAAATAGCACCTCATAGTTCCATTGGACAGCTTACAACGCAGCGGTATGAATATTGATTTCTCTAACTTCAAGTAATCCATCCATCCCCTCGCTGTGGCGCCCCATTGATGGCGGCCTCTGCCTACAGTCTGTCTGTTTTTCTATCTTTTTTTCATTTTTAGTCTGTTTTAAAAGTGTGTTTTGGAGGTTTCTTTAGTTTTTCTATGTGTGGGAGGGGGGTAGGGTAAGGGGGAAACCGTTTCCCAGTCACTTCCTGGCGAGGATGCAACTATTCTCCAAGTCGCGTCCTCGCCCCCCCCCCCCCCCCCCCCCCCTCGCGGCCTACCAACTGGATTGGCGCGGCCTTTCCTGCCGGGGACCGGCCAAAGCTTCAGCGGCGGCGCAGCACTGGATTCACCGCGGAGCGGGCGATGCCTTACCCGGATCGCCGTTTGAAGCTCCGGAGCGTTGGGCCTGCTGCTTCAACATCACGGAGCTGCGGTTGGTAGAGCTTCCAGCGCGGGCAGTGCTGACTTCAATATCGCGGAGTCCTGGGACCTTTTGCCGTGGGCCGCCAGCGTGAATCTCCGCCCAGCGCGGCTTGTGGACTTCGGGAACCGCGGACTCCGGTAGGAAGTGGCCGATTCGGAAGTCCAAGCCACTGAGGTTGTTCTCCCGTTCCGACGTTGGAGTTCCATCACCCCGGCGAGAGGGCCTGAACATCAGGCCACCCGTAGCGGCGACAGTGAGGACTTCGGGAGCCCCCCGACCACGGGTGAACAACAGAGGACAACAGAGGTGGATGACGGAATTTGGTGCCTTCCCTCACTGTTGGAAACTTTGACTCCGCTGTGTGGAGATGACTATGTTAAAGACTATTGTGTTCTGTGCTGTTTTTTATTCGTATGGCTGTATGGTGACCACACATTTCACTGTACCAATTGGTACATGTGACAAATAAATGTCTCTTGTCTCTTGTCTTGTCTCTCTCCGTCCCTACCTCACCCTAGTCGTCCTACTAGTTTCACTGTCATCTCTGTTTGTTTCCACTCATTATCGTCTTCTCCACAGCCATCAATGGACCATTGTGGGCTCCACTTTTTATTGGTCATCATTGCTAGCTTTGATTTGTTCTTTCTCATATCTTTTTTTCCTTTATTCTTAAATCTAGTTTCCCTCTCTCCTGATTCTCAGTCTGAAGAAAGCTTCTCGACCCGAAACGTCACCCGTTCCTTCTCTCCACCTTTCATAGCGAAAGGATTTGAGTATAGGAGCAGGGAGGTTCTACTGCAGTTGTACAGGGTTTTGGTGAGGCCACACCTGGAATATTGCGTACAGTTTTGGTCTCCAAATCTGAGGAAAGACATCTTTGCCATAGAGGGGGTACAGAGAAGATTCACCAGACTGATTCCTGGGATGTTAGGACTTTCATATGAGGAAAGATTGGATAGACTGGGCTTGTACTCGCTGGAATTTAGAAGATTGAAGGGGGATCTTATAGAAACTTACAAAATTCTTAAGGGGTTGGACAAGCTAGATGCTGGAAGATTGTTCCCGATGTTGGGGGAGTCCAGAACAAGGGGTCACAGTCTAAGGATAAGGGGGAATTCCTTTAGGACCGAAATGAGGAAAACATTCTTTACACAGAGAGTGGTGAGTCTCTGGAATTCTCTGCCACAGAAGGTAGTTGAGGCCAGTTCATTGGCTATATTTAAGAGGGCGTTAGATGTGGCACTTGTGGCTAAAGGGATCAGGGGGTATGGAGAGAAGGCAGGTACGGGATACTGAGTTGGATGATCAGCCATGATCACATTGAATGGCGGTGCAGGCTCGAAGGGCCGAATGGCCTACTCCTGCACCTATTTTCTATGTTTCTATGTTTCCAGAGATGCTGCCTGACCCGCTGAGTTACTCCAGCATTTTTGTGCCCATCTTGACTGCATAGGGGCCTTTGCTCTCCTTCCCGCCCACAGATAGAAACATAGAAAATAGGTGCAGGAGTAGGCCAGTCGGCCCTTCGAACCAGCACCGCCATTCAATATGATCATGGCTGATCATCCAAAATCAGTACCTCGTTCCTGCTTTCTCCCCATATCCCATATATCTGACTCTCTCTTGAAAACATCATCAGGTGTGAAAGGACAGGTAGGCTGCCTTTTCACCAACGCTGATCTGCGCTGGCAGCAACAAACCACCCTTTGGCACCAATGCAGCACAAACGTCAGCGAAGTACAACCACTGCATTAGTCATAAGTTTTTTTTTAGAATACACCAGTTAGGGTAGCCAGCGTTGGAGACAGAGATTAATTGTTTCATCTGTAATCATGGGTTTAAACTTTCAGTTACAATATATTAATTCCTCTCCTCGCTCTCGGCCTATTAGTAAATTATATTTCTTTGATAAATGTGCAATCACTTTTGCCTGCCAATTAAAGGATTCTCCTCATAAAATAATGGACTGACAAATGGTCATGTAGCAATAGTTACAGCAGATTTATTCCCAAGGTAAACTAAGCCACCTTCAATCAAAATGTTTGCTGCTCTTATACCCCGTGACAAACTTTGGCCCAAAGTTCCTCTCCTCGCTCACGAGGGAATTTGCAAATGGGGGGGGGGGATATAATTACAGAATAAGGATTATCCATTTCAGACGGAGTTGAGGAAGTTCTTCTCTCAGAGGGTGGTGAATCTGTGGAATTTTCCACCCACCCCTGATGACTGTGGAGGATTGCAGTGAATCGAATTGATGATGGAACAACACGGAGGCACAGCGGTGGAGTTGCTGCTTTAAAGCCCTGTCCCACGGTACGAGTTCATTCCAAGAGCTCTCCCGAGTTTGCCCCGATTCGAACTCGGAGATTTACGGTAATGGCCACTCGTCGGTACTCGGAGCTCTCGTGGACGTTTTTCAACATGTTGAAAAATCTTCACAAGTCTTCCCGTGCTTACCTACCGTTAGCGAGTCTTCCCGAGTACCTGCCGTTTGCGTTACGAGCCGCTAAGAGACGTCCCCGAGCTCCAACATACCCGCTACGTTCATTCTCCGTGCTTACCACGAGTTTGATTTATTTTAAAACTCGGGGGAGCTCTTGAAATGAACTCGTACTGTGGGACAGGGCTATAACAGCGCCTGAGACCCGAACACCACAGCCCCACCTTGCTCGGACCTGCCCTGCCAAGATTGGGTCGCCCTGAACCAGCTCTGTATGGGGGTCGGCTGGTTCAACGGCAACATGCATCGCTGGGGGCTGGGTTCATATGCAGCCTGCATGTGTGGAGCAGACCAGCAAACAGCGCAGCACGTCATTTTCAACTGCGCTGTCCTCCGCGTCCCCTGGTAGATCTCACAGCCCTCGACAACAGCACATTGAACTGGCTACAACGCTGGAGGGCGTTACATAACCTCTGCTGCCTCAAACGCAAGATGAAGACAGCGCCAGAGTCCCGGATTCCATCCTGAGGACGGGTGCCGTCTGTACGGCGTTTGTTCGTTCTCCCCGTGACCACGTGGGTTTCCTCCGGGTGCTCCAGTTTCCTCCAATGCTCCAAAGACATACAGATTTGTTGGTTTGTTGGCTGCGGTAAGTTATAAAATTGTCCCTCGAGTGTTGGGTAGTGCTAGTGTACGGCTGAGATCGCTGGTCGGTGCGGACTCAGTCAGCCGAAGGGCCTGTTTCCACGCTGTTTCTCTAAAGTCTAAAGAATTGAAAGGCACAGCTTGCAAACAGGCCTTTCATCCAAAGCAGGTCCACGCTGACCATTCATCAGCCCTTCACACAAGTCCTACGCTATCCCACTTTCACCCCCACTGCCTGCACACTAGGTGAAATTTACAGAGGCCAATTAACCTGCAAACACGTACATCTTTGGCAGGGAGGAGGAAATCGGAGCACGCATCCAGTAAAAGGGCAAAAGTACAAATTCCATACGGAATAGCATAGCACCCGAGGTCAGGATCGAACCCGGGTCTCTGGAGCTGTGAGTCAGCAGCTCTACCGGCTGCATCCGTGTGTGCCCATGGATCCCACGGAATACATTTGAGGCCTAGTCAGACAGATTGTTTGGTCAGGTGGGCGGTTAGACAATAGACACTAGATGCAGGAGTAGGCCATTCGGCCCTTCGAGCCAGCACCGCCATTCAATATGATCACGGCTAATCATCCCCAATCAGTACCCCGTTCCTGCCTTCTCCCCATATCCCCTAACGCCGGCATTTTTAAGAGGGGGAGTGGGATTAAGGGTTGAGGGGAAGAAACAGGAAGGTTGAGCTGAGGTCAAATTGAGAACAACCATTTAGATTTTTTTTAATTTTACTTTTAGAGATACAGCGTGGAAACAGGCCCTTCGGCCCACCAAGTCCACACTGACCATCAATCACCTGCACACGAGTTCTACAGTATGTTAGAAGTATGTTCGCATCCTACACACTAGGGGCAATTTACAGAAGCCAATTAACCTACAATCCTGCACGTCTTTGGGACGTGGAAGATGTAGGAGAGGACTGATGTGTTCACAGAGAGAACGTACAAACTCTGTACAGACAGCACCCGTAGTCAGGGTCGAACCTGGGTCTCTGGCGCTGTGAGGCAGCAACGCTTAATGGGCCAAACAACGCATTCCTGCTCCTATTTCACTTGTCATTTTTTGAACCAGCTGATTTGGTGGACAGTGGGAACACCACCATCAACATAACAACCGCAATGCTGATTCTGTTGCCTTTCAGGCACCTCAACAGAAAGACAGATTGCAAATGGACAGGACCGCAGCACCATTCAACCTGACAATCCGTCGCTACTCCTTCAGTCATGAAAAAGTTTCATACACGCTGGGATGCAATACATCAAGTTGTGCGACTGGCTTACCTCGAGAAATTCTCACAGTTCAGTTTAATTTATTGCCACGTGTACCGCGGTGAAAAGCTTTTTAGTGTGGTTTAGATTTGAGATAAAGCGCTGAAACAGGCCCTTCGGCCAACTGAGTGCGCGCCGACCAGCGATGCCCGCATGTTAACGCTATCCTGCACACTAGTGACAATTGGAATTTATACTGAGCCAATTAACCTACAAACCGGTACGTCTTTTGTTGCATGCTACCCAGTCAGCGGAAAGACAATACGCGATTACAATCGAGCCACCCACAGTGTACAGATACACGATAAAGAGAATAACGTGAATAGCGTTTAGTGCAAGAAAAAGCCAGCAAAGTTTGATCGAAGATAGTCCGAGCATTTCCAATGAGGTAGATAGTAGCTCAGGACTGCTCTCTAGTTGTTGGTAGGATAGTTCGGTTGCCTGATAAGAAACCATTTTTGTCTACCTGTGTCTGGAGGTGCGCGTTTTCACACTTCTGATGAGAGAGGGGTGAAGAGGGAGTGGCCGGGGTGCGACTCGTCCTGGATTTTATGCTGGTGGACTTGCCGAGGCAACACGAGGTGTAAATGGACTCAAAGGAAGGGCGGTCGGTTTGTGTGATGGTCTGGGGCTGCATCATATTATTTAAAAGCCCCCGTGTGCCTTCCACATTTCTGGGGGCTCAGAGATAGCGGAGTTGTGTTCCAAATATACAGCTGTGCGATTGATTAACTAAACTGTCTTTGTAATGGTTCCTATATTTGGAAGTGCTTTCTTGTTTTTCGGTAGTTTGGGGGCATTGGCAAATTGAATCCAACAAAACAAAAAAAAACAACTTGAAATATTAATAACACTTCTGTCAGTAATTTCTCGACTTGATCATCGGTGTCTTAAATCATTTGATTTGAAATCTTCAAACGTTTAAAAAAGTCAATGGAGTTCAGCGAAATCCACATTGGTATGTAATGGCGTTGTCCACATCATCGTGCCTTCCAGGCATATCGGGAAAATGACCGGGAGATCCAAAGCTTTTTCTGCGAAGCTTTAAAGGTTTTTCTTCGCGGCTTTAAAGCTTCGAGAATAGTCTTTCCTTTCATCTTCTACCAAATCAATTCCCTTAAAGCAAAATCCCATAAATATATCTTCAAAACTCTACAAGGCACCCCCTAAAATTTGTAGTTTGACAAAATTCTTTGAACTTTTTATTACTAAAGTTTGGAGAAATATGATTTGAGTTTTAACTGCCTGAGATCAGAGAGCTCCTATTCTTACACCACTTAGAGTCAGAGAGTCATACAGCGTTGGAAACAGCCCCTTCGGCCCGACTTGCCCACACCGGCCCACTACACTACACCACCTGCCTGCGTTTGGCCCATATCCCTCCAAACCTGTCATGTCCATGTACTTGTCTAATTGTTTCTTAAATGTTGCAATTGGCCCCTGCCTCAACTATCTCATCTGGCAGCTTGTTCCATACACCGACCACCCTTTGTGTGAAAAAGTTACCTCTCATTTTCCTATTAAATCATTCCCCCTTCACGTTAACCCTAGTCCTCCAGTTCACGATTCCAGTATTTTTTTTTTAATAAAATATTTTTATTAGAAGCATATGTACAATTTAATTACAGATTTCTTACATAGCTTCAATTTTTTTTTAAAGAGTAAAGATAAAGGGAGAAAGAGATGAGAGAAAGTAATAGAGAGAGAAGAGGAAGAGAAAAACTATTCCACTATTCTGCGCAAGGGACTCTGGGCATCTACCCAATCTATTTCTCTCCTATTCCTTTCACTTGCACTAAGTTATTTAAGACCCATGTTGCCAAAACCCATACCTCTCCCCAATCACACCAAGCATTTAAAATTGATTATCATATGAACATATCATTCCAGAGATTAAAAAAATGTGCCATCTATCATTGGCGAGGTTGCCCAGCTAATTACAAGACCTTAAATCCAATGAAAATTACATTTTAGACAAAGGGAACCGTTTTCAATGTAGAAATGATCTAGAGTTAGGTTCCCAAAACAAAGATACCCTGTATTTATTAATCTACTGCCCAATTAGGGGGGGGGGGGGAAATGCTTGCAAGCTTTTGAGCAAACTCTGTTAATGGTCAAAAGGCTAGTTTTATTCGCAAAGAACTGACTGCTATAAAGTGCAAGAAACATATAGCATTGTGCCAAATTTAACAAATCGTATGTATGTTTGATCTGTTAAATTTTAAAGAAACAATCTAATGGACGTGGCTCTCTTTTAATTAATTTTAATCTTACTTAATGGTAGCTTGTAATAAAATGGATGTACAATTACATATGTTTTATTTATCAAGCCTTAATGCATAATTAACCAATATAGCAGGCTCTTCATTGCTAATCCTGTCATACAGCCTCCTAATCTTCACAACTGGTACTTAATGATGAAGGTCCCTCAAGCTTTTCCTCTTATCTCCAGCTAGGCTTTGTACTGGCACAAGTATGTTCTCTGTATAGGAGCCCCCTACTGCTTCCCCAGCTCCATGCAAAAGGACAAGCTAATTATCAAGGGTGCTCTTTCAGTAAAACTGCTTTACCTTCACTTTGCTGGCTAGGACAGCAACAATTCCTATTGACAGTACATTATCAAAGTCACCAGGAACATTTTTAATATAAATAATTCTTAAGAATAATCATATCTCTTTAGCTTTCATTTAAATTCACTTTCCTTTCACCACGCTGTGAAGAACGGCATTTGAACTGAAAACATTTACTTTTATTTCTCTTCCACTTTCTCATCTTAGTTTTAAAGTCGTCATTTTAAAAAAAAATTGAGATACAGTGCGGAAACAAGCCCTTCGGCTCATCGAGTCCACGCCAACCAGCGATCACCCCGTACACTATAACCATATAACCATATAACAATTACAGCATGGAAACAGGCCATCTCGGCCCTTCTAGTCCGTGCCGAACACTTACTCTCACCTTGTCCCATCTACCTGCACTCAGACCATTCCTTTCCCGTCCATATACCTATGCAATTTATTTTTAAATGATAAAATAGAACCTGCCTCCACCACTCCCACTGGAAGCTCATTCCACACAGCTACCACTCTCTGAGTAAAGAAGATCCCCCTCATGTTACCCGCAAACGTTTGTCCCTTAATTCTCAAATCAATTCTCACTAACATTATCCTGCAATCGAGAGACAATTTACAATTCTTACCCAAGCCAATTGACCTACAAACCTGTACGTCTTTGGAGTGTGGGAGGTAACCGCATCATCCGGAGAAAACCCATGCATTCACAGGGAGAACGTATAAACTCCGTACAAACAGCACAGTCAGGATCGAACCTGGGTCTCTGGCACCGTAAAGGCAGCAATTCGACCGCTGCGCCACTGTGCCGCCCAAATGAAATCTCGGCACAGAATCAGTTATGATTGCATTGGAGATAGACACTTCTTCTTCTGTCGTATGTCTTTTAGACCTGCAGCTCCGTTGAGGCGAACCAGGCCAACGTGTCATCATCCAGGTCAATCAGACCTCGGTCATCATTCGGTGGCCGGTGTTTGGGGCAACTGGTGACTCCGGAAGTGGCGGCTCACCTGCAGTCCGTCTGTTTTTTATTTTCTTTTTATCTTCTTGTGTCTGTTTTAGTTAGAATTTTGGCTTATTAGGCTGTGGACGTGTGGGGCGGGGGAGGGAGATGGGGGAGGGAGGGGGGGAGAAACAGGATTTTAGTCTCTCCCTTCGGGGGGGATGCGACATTTCTTGTCGTGTCCCCCATCACCGTCTCCGTCTGTGCTGAGGCCTAATGGTGGAGCTGCCGGCCTCGGAGCTGTGGCGGCGTTCCAGCGGTGGCCCGGCTTCAGAGCTGCGGTGCTCTAGCGGCGGCGGCAGACCGGCTTCAGAGCTGCGGTGCTCCAGCGGCATTCCAGCAGCGGCCCGGCTTCAGAGAAGCGGTGTTCTAGCGGCGGCGGCAGACCGGCTACAGAGCTGCGGTGCTCCAGCGTTCCAGCGCCGGACCCTGCTTCAGAGCTGTGGCGGTGTTCCAGCGTTCCGGCGATGACAGTGGCGTCCAGCCCGGCTTCGGAGGCTCGCCGCGGGCCTAGTGGACGATAACATCAGTGGCCTGGATTTGCCTCAACGCAGAGGGAAAACAAGGAGGGAAGAAGACAAAGACTTTAAGACGTTTGCCTTCCACCACAGTGAGGAGGTGCCTGGTGAACTCACTGTGGTGGATGTTAAATATGTGTTTATTGTGTGTTTTGTTTTTTATTATATGTTATTATATGAAATTTCGTTCAGACCGAAAGGTCTGAATGACCATAAAGGATATTTTAGTTTACTTTTTTACTTTTACTATCAATGCGCTCAACTGTCTGCGTTTGGTCCCTACACTCGCAGGAGGCGCTGTCCACGAGGCCCCACCTCTTCATCGCTACTCCATAGCGTCCAGCGCCTGTCCTTAAGTGGTTGAGGGCTGTTTTAGGGGCAGGTCCTGGCCAGGGACGTCCATGGGGTCATCGATGTAATGGTGCAGCCTAGATGGTTACACTGACTTCCACAAGTCTCTCCATCTCATCTTGACCCAGGCGGCCTTAGAAGCGTCAGCCGGTGTTGTGCAGAGCAGCTCTTGGGCTTGCGTGGCAAAGGGGCGCCGTGACTTGAGGCACACACGTCGTGGTGTCTCCGTGACAATCTGATGGAGGAGGTGGGATTCTCTGGTCTGTGCCTTTCAAGAGAGGGCCAGCGTGGCTGATTCTCGTCTGATGTTGGCTGGGGCGATGCCAGCGAGGACAGGCAGTTGGTTTACTGGGGTGGCTCGTAGGCATCTGGGGACAGTCCGCAGGACGCTGTTGAGAGCAGCATCCAGCTTCTTGGCGTGATGGCTACGCCACCAGACCGGGGAGCAGACCGGAGATCGACACAATATGCTGTAACTCAGCAGGACAGCAGCATCTCTGGGGAAAAGGAATAGGTGACATTTAGGGTTAAGACCCTTCTTCAATGGACACTAGACAATGAGTGCAGGAGTAGGCCATTCGGCCCCTCGAGCCAGCGCCGCCATTCACTGTGATGGTGGCTGATCATTCACAATGTGTACCCCGTTCCTGCCCACTCTCCATATACCCTGACTCTGCTAACTTTAAGAGGTCTATCTAACTCTTTCTTGAAAACATCCAGAGAATTGGCCTCCGCTGCCTTCTGAGGCAGAGAATTCCACAGATTCACAACTCTCTGGGTGAAAAACGTTTTTCTTCATCTCCGTTCTAAATGGCCTACCCTTTATTCTTAAACTGGTTCTGGATTCCCCCAACATCGGGAACATGTTTCCTACCTCTGTCCAATCCCTTAATAATCTTCTCTGTATCAATATGAATCCCTCTCATCCTTCTAAACTCCAGAGTGTACAAGCCCAGTCGCTCCATTCTTTCAGCATATGACAGTCCCGCCATCCGGGGAATTAACCTCGTGAACCTATGCTGCACTCCCTCAATAGCAAGAATGTCCTTCCTCAAATTTGGAGACCAAAACTGCACACAATACTCCAGGTGTGGTCTCACCGGGGCCCTGTACAACTATAGATGGACCTCTTTGCTCCAGTACTCAACTCCTCTTGTTATGAAGGCCAACATGCTTTCTTCACTTCAGACTGTAGATTGCATTGGACACAGGGATTGAATATAGATTATTTTCATTTACCTCCTTTACCAAATTGAACACCTGTAAAATTTGCAGTGCCAGTGCTGCCGTCATGTTAAGCCACGTTGGTAAAATAGTATCAAGATCACAGGTTAATTACATGAAAGTCATACAGCACATCTATATAAAACCGCTCAGAGTTAATAATACAAATCCGTAACATCCATTTGTTTCCTTAAATTATTCCAAGACTTTAGACCCATCTCCCCCGGAATTCTCACATGATCTGTTCCACATATTTAGCAGTTTTTGGGTGAAGAGAAATTCTGCTGGGTTGGTTTCTGCCACCAAGAAGCTCCTAGGCATCTAAGATATAGGAGTGTCAGCTACTCCCAAAACCTTCAATGCACATCTGCAAAAGCTGCTGGCTCACAATGCCAGAAACATGGGTTGGATTCTGACCTCTCGTGCTGTCGGGGTGGAGTTTGCGCGTTCTCACTGTGACCAGATGAGTTTCCTCCGGATTTCCTAATTTCCAGCCATATTCCAAAGACGTGCAAGTGTGTAGGTCAATTGGCTTCTGTAAATTGGCCCTCATACATAGGGAGTGGATGCGAAAGTGAGACAACATAGAACTAGTGAGAACGGGTGGTTGGTGTGGACTCGGTGGCCCGAAGGGCCTGTTTCTATGTTGTAGCTATCAATCAATAACGGCCATTGATTTACGCCAACCTCACCCAATATTGAAATGATTGCACTTCCTTAGTGCTGGCATGAGCAACCTAGTCTTGGTACCCTGCCCTTACCTCATCTCCTAGCACTCAGCGGATCTGACTCTGAGCCACATAGCTTCTCGTTAAGCACTCAGATCAGCCAAGATTTGCGTCTCCTTCCCTGACATTGGTCTTGCCCTTGCACCCTTAGAGAAATTTATGGAGTCTGTGGAGGATATCAGAGTGGTCACAGGCTTGGGGCAGACGTTTGGAACAAAGGCCAGAGATTAAAGCAGAAGGTGTGAAACAGATGGATTGAGGAGTTGCTTCTTGTGAAGCCAGAGGAATGAATACTGGAGGAAGGGGATAAATATAGAAACATACACAATAGGTGCAGGAGTAGGCCATTCAGCTCTTCGAGCCAGCACCCCCATTCAATGTGATCATGGCTGATCATCTAAAATCAGTACCCTGTTCCTGCTTTTTCCCCATATCCCATGATTCTGTTAGCCCTAGAAAACATAGGAAATAGGTGCAGAAGGAGGTCATTTGGCCCTTTGACCCTGCACCACCCTTCATTGTGATCATGGCTGATCATCCACCATCAGTAACCCGTGCCTGCCTTCTCCCTATATACCTTGATTTCGCTCGCCCCCAGAGCTCTTTCTAACTCCCTTTTAAATTCATCCAGTAAATTGACCTCTACCATGTTTCCACAAATTCACAACTCTCTGGGTGAAAACGTTTTTTCTCACCTCAGTTTTAATTGGTCTCCCCTTTATTCTCAGACTGTGGCCCCTGGTTCTGGACTCCCCCAACATTGGGAACATTTTTCCTGCATCTAGCGTGTCCAGTCCTTTTATAATGTTTTATGTTTCTATAAGATATCCCCTCATCCTTCTAAATTCCAGTGAATACAAGCCCAGTCTTTCCAATCTTTCCTCACTTAACAGTCCCGCCATCCCGGGGATTAACCTCATGAATTTACACTGCACTGCCTCAATAGTAAGGATGTCCTTCCTCAAATTAGGAGACCAAAACTGCACACAATACCCCAGATGTGGTCTCACCAGGGCCCTGTACAACTATAGAAGGACCTCTTTACTCCTATACTCAAATCCTCTTGTTATGGCCAACATGCCATTAGCTTTCTTCACTGCCTGAACGCTAAATTTAACTCTCTCTTGAAAACAGCCCATGAATTGGCCTCCACTGCCTTCTGTGGCAGAGAATTCCTCATATTTCCAGCTCTCTGGTGAAAAGGTTTTTCCTCATCTCAGTCCTAATTGGCCTACGCCCTTATTCTTAGATAATATTCTTATAATATGAGCGAGTCCAGGTGGAGCACAAGGGTTGGGGGGAGGGGAGAGGTGGAACAAAAGGGACGATATGGGGTGCAGAACAACTCTGCTAACCTCCACGGACTCCATAGTCATTGGGGAACAAGCTCACGGTAATTCCCAAGCCGAACTCTGCCACCTTCGATCTGGAGGTTGGGCTGAGCTGGAAGCAAACGTTTTTTGAAAGGAAGCCGGCACCGACGTGTATTAGCACCAAGAGCTGGATGAAGCCAGCTGATTGCAACACGTAAGCATTTTAAGCAGATTTCTCTAAGGGCAAGGCCAATGTCAGGGAAGGAGATGCAAATCTTGGCTGATCTGAGTGCTTAACGAGAAGCTATGTGGCTCAGAGTCGGATCCGCTGAATGTTAGGAGATGAGGTAAGGGCAAGGTACCAAGACCAGGCTGCTCATGCCAGCACTAAGGAAGTGCAATCATTTCAGTATTGGGTGAGGTTGGCGTAAATCAATGGCTGTAATTGATTGAACGATACAACGTGGAAACAGGCCCTTTGGCCCACCGAGCCCACGCCGACCACCAATCCACACTAGTTCTATGTAATCCCACTTTGGCACCCACTCCCTACCCACTAGGGTCACATTACAGAAGTCAATTAACCAACATGCGTGCACACCTTTGGGATGTGGGTGGAAACCGGAGGATCCTTTGGAAACTCAAATGGTCACAGTGAGAACGTGCAAACTCCACACCGACAGCACCTTGGGTCAGGATCGAACCCTGGTCTCTGGAGCTCTGCGGCAGCAGCTTTAGCAGCTGTTCACAAGTTCTTAAATTCCAGGAGTGGAATAAGGCCATTCAGCCCATCACGTCTCGTCCGCCATTCAACCATGGCTGATCTCTTTCACTTTCTGTAGCGCTGCTGCCTCAGCGCGGGAGACGCTGGTTCGATTCTGACCCACAGTGTCCGTCTGTGTGGAGTTTGCACATTCTCCCTGTCACATCATGGGTTTCGTAATCGATAGAAGCAGAATTAGACCATTCGGCTCATCAAGTTTACTCCGCCATTCAATCGTGGCTGGTCTATCTCTCCATCTCAACCCCATTCTCCAGCCTTTTCCCCATAACCCCTGACATCTGTACTAATCAAGAATCTATCAATCTCTGCCTTAAAAATACCCATTGACTTGGCCTCCACCGCCGTCAGCTGTGCCACTGTGCTGCCTCTTGGACATTGCAGGTTGTGGGAGTTATTTACACTCCTGTATCTAAAATACTAAGGAGCTTCTTGATGGTAGAAACCAACCACTTCACAAGAACAACCAGGTGTGTCCAGGTCTGGACCTGCAGCCTAGTCTGTATCCCAAAGTCCGCTGCCCAAATACAGCCACTACAGAGGGCGTAGTGCTAATGGAGGTGTGAGAAAGTACACATACTTTTATTTAGTTTACAGATACAGGCCCTTCGGCCTACTGCGTCTGTGCAGACCAGCGATAACCCCATACACGAGCAAATTCCTACACACTAGGGACGTTTTACAATTTACAATTAACAGAAGCCAAACATGTCAAGTCAAGTCAATTTTATTTCTATAGCACATTTAAAAACAACTCTCGTTGACCAAAGTGCTTTACATCAGTGCAGGTACTAACGTGCTACAAACAGTGGTACATGGATCTAACAATACATACATAAATACGAACATACAGCGCTCCCTCAGAGGACCTCAAGAAACGCTTGTGAGTAGAAATAAGTTTTAAGTCTAGACTTAAAAGATTTGATGGAGGGGGCAGTTCTGATGAGAGAGGGATGCTGTTCCACAGTCTAGGTGCTGCAACCGCAAAAGCGCAGTCGCCCCTGAGCTTATACCTGGACCGCGGGATAGTCAGTCACCCCAAGTCGGCCGACCTGAGGGAGCTGGAGGTGGTATGGTGGGTTAAAAGTCTTTGAAGTGTTGGAGGAACCCGGAGCACCCGGAAAAAACCCCACGTGGTCACAGGGAGAACGTACAAGCTCCTTATGGACAGCACCCGCTGTCAGGATCGAACCTGGGTCTCTGACGCTGTAAGGCAGCGACTCCACCGCCGCGCCACTGTGCCACTGGAATTTCGTGAATGCTGGAGTAATGCAGTGGGTCAGGCAGCATTACTGGAAGGTATGGGCAGACCACGTTCCAGGTCAGGTCAGATCCCTTTCTCAGCTGTGTGGTGATGTTATGTCCCTTATGTACAGCTGCTCCTCGACCTACGATGGGGCTGCGTTCTGATAAACCCATCGTAAACCGAAAATATCGCAAGTCGAAAACGCATTGCGATATTTTGCGGTCACGTGACCGGAAGTGTCGTGCGGTTCAATGCCATTGCCGATCGTAAAGTCAAAATATCGCAAGTCGAAGCATCGTATATCGGGGAGCACCTGTATCTCTACACTGTACATGGATTGGTTGTAATCACGTATTGTCTTTCTGCCGACTGGTTAGCAGAACAACTGTATCTCGGTAGACGCGACAATAAACTAAGCAGAACTGAACTGATGTCACGGGATAAACTGAGCGCGATTGTGTTCTCCTTCGGAGAGTACAAAATCATTGGTGTTTAAATTAAGAAAATGTCGGTGTCATGTTGTCGTGGAAATCTAAGGAGTTCGAAAATGCTCTACAGAGGAGAGAAGCACATCCTCGTTGACTCTGGCCTTTACATGGCTCCAGTCAGCGTGTTTGACACTGAAGTGCCATTGTTGGAGCTGGAGAAATCTCTCAGTGCTGATCACTCGGTGAATGGCATCACTGCTGTCCTGGGCAACGTGACCTGTGTTCGGTGATGGGACAATTTGCGGGAAAAAAAAGATGAACACAATTATCGCCAGAGGCTTCACTGGGTGAAGTACCAAGGATCAAAGAGAACGAAGACTCCGGTTCGATTCTGACCCCCGGTTTCAGTCCGTGTGGAGTTTGCACGTTCTCCCTGTGACTTATAAGTGATGGGAGTAGAATTAGGCTATTCGGCCCAGCAAGTCTACTCCTCCATTCAATCATGGCTGAGTTAGATAGAGCTCTAGGGGCTAGTGGAATCAAGGGATATGGGGAGAAGGCAGGCACGGGTTATTGATAGGGGACGATCAGCTATGATCACAATGAATGGCGGTGCTGGCTCGAAGGGCCGAATGGCTTCCTCCTGCACGTATTTTCTATGTTTCTATGATCTGTCTCAACCCCATTCTCCTGCCTTCTCCCCATAACCCCTGACACCCATACTAATCAAGAATCTATCTATCTCTGCCTTAAAAATATCCATTGACAAGCCTCCACTGCCTTCTATGTTAAATTAATTCCACAGATTTATCACCCTCTGACAAAATAAATTCCTCCTCATCTCCTTTCCAAAGCAAAGTCCTTTTATTCTGCGGCTATGGCCTCTGGTCCTCGACTCTCCCACTAGTGGAAACATCCTCTCCACATCCACTCTACCCAAGCCTTTCACTATTCTGTAAGTTTCAATGAGGTGCCCGGGTGCTCCAGTTGCCTCCCACATCGCAAAGCCACGCAGGTTTGCAGGTTAGTTGGCCCTCCGTACAATACCTCGTGTGCGCAGAGAGCGGAAGAAAAGTGGGATAACACAGAAGGGGTGATCGATGGTCGGTACGGACCCGGTGGGCCGAAGGGCCTGTTTCCAAGCTGTGTCTCTACCCTCAGCTAACTAAACTAAACTAAAATCTGTGTGATCACTCCTCAGCTCCAGAGTCCAGAGACCTGAATCTCTGGGAGATAACCTTCAGAGGAAGAATGAATTGGTTACATTTACCTGGCGTGAGACGCACATGCAGGACGCTGGAACACATTTATTCACTTGCCATTCGAAAAGCGGCAGGCAAAACGTTATAAATGGACGTTGACCGGCAATCCATTATGTGCCATCAGAAAGCAAAAACATTGCAGGTGCAGAAAAATCAAAATTGAATAGCAAATAAAAGGCAACAGGTCAGACAGCACCTGTGTAAAGAGAAACAGAGGTAATATTTTATGTCAATGTGCTCTTGTCAGAGCTAAAACACTAGTTTGCCTCGAGATGCAGCATGGAAACAGGCCCCATGGCCTAACGAGTCCGCGCTGACCATCGATCAGCCGTACACTGGTTCTATATCCTGCACACTGAGGTCAATTTACAGAAGCCAATTAACCTACAAATCATTGGAGTAAAAGAATAGGTGAGCGGTGGACAAGTTTACTGGTTAATTAACCAACAAATCTGTATGCCTTTGAAGTGACACCTATTATTTATCTCCAGAGATGCTGCCTGAACCGCTGAGTAATTCCAGTTTATTCTGTCTATCTTTGGAATAAACCAGCACCTGCCGTTCCTTCCTACACGTTTAACCTACGAACCTGCATGTCTTTTGAATGGAGGAGGAAACCGGAACTCCCGGAGTAAAAACCCACGCGGTCACGGGGAGAACGTACAAACTCCGCACAGACAGCGCTCGTAGTCAGGATCGAACATTGGTCTCCGGAGCTGTAAGGCAGCAACTCTACCGCTGTGTCACTGTGCCACCCCAACAGACTAGTGTAGTTGGGGCATGTTAGTCGACATGGGCAAGTTAGGCCGACGGGGTTAATTCCACACTGTATTATTCTATGATGTTGCTGCCTGAACGTGCAAACTCCATACCGACAGCATCCACAGTCACCAAACCCAGGTCTCTGACACTGCAAGGCAATGGCTCTACCGCTGCGCCACTGTGCCACCTTTTGTTTAAACCAGCAACAACAGTTCCTTGTTTCTACAAAATGATAATCTTGTTATCAGTATCCAGCCGGGTTTTCCTGGGCTGTGTGGTGTTTGCACGTTCTCCCTGTGACTACATGGGTTTCAAGGTTTCAAGGGTTTCAAGGTCAGTTTATTGTCCCATGTACCAATTAAGGTTCAGTGAAATTTGAGTTACCGTACAGCCATACTAAGTGAAAAGCAACAAGACACACAACCACATAAAAGTTAACATAAACATCCACCACAGTGGATTCCACATTCCTCACTGTGATGGAAGGCAATAAAGTTCACTCTTCTTCCTCTTGTTCTCCTGTGGTCGGGGCTGTCGAACCATCCGCAGTCGGGGCCATCAAAGCTCCCGCAGCCGGCGATCAGAAACCCTCGCGTCGGGGTGATCGAAACTCCCGCACCGGGTCGGTTGAAAGTCTCCGCGACTTGGAGCTCCTGAATTGGTCTCTAACCAGGGACTGCGGGCTCCATGATGCTAAAGTCCACAGGCCTGCGGTTGGTGCTCTCCACAGTCGATCCCCGGCAAAGGGATCGTAAGCTCCACGATGTACAAGATCTACACTTCTTCCCACCCTGCTTCCTGTAAGGACTCCATCCCCTACTCCCAATTCCTCCGTTTATGCCGCATCTGCATCCAGGATGAGGTGTTCCAAACCAGGGCATCGGAGATGTCCTCATTCTTCAGGGAACGGGGGCTCCCCTCTTCAACTATAGATGAGGCTCTCACCAGGGTCTCCTCTATATCCCGTAGCTCCTCTCTCACTCCCCATCCCCCCACTCGTAACAAGGGCAGAGTCCCCCTTGTCCTCACCTTCCACCCAACCAACCGTCACATACAACAGATAATCCTCCGACATTTTCGCCACCTCCAACGGGATCTCACCCCCTTTCGGCTTTCCGCAGAGACCGCTTCCTCCGTCACTCCCTGGTCAATTTGTTCCTTTCCACCCAAACCATTCCTTCCCCTGGTACTTTACCTTGCAACCGCAGGAAATGCTACATTTGTTACTTTACCTCCCCCCTCGACTCCATCCAAGGACCCAAGCAGTCTTTCCAGGTGAGGCAGAGGTTCACCTGCACCTCCTCCAACCTCATCTACTGTATCCGCTGTTCCAGGTGTCAACTGCTCTACGTTGGTGAGACCAAGCGCAGGCTTGGCGATCGCTTCGCCCAACACCTCCGCTCAGTTCGCATTAACCAACATGATCTCCCGGTGGCTCAGCACTTCAACTCCCCCTCCCTTTCCGAGTCCGACCATTCTGTCCTGGGCCTCCTCCATGGCCAGAGTGAGTCCCACCGCAAACTGGAGGAGCAGCACCTCATATTTTGCTTGGGTAGTTTACACCCCAGCTGTATGAACATTGACTTCTCCAATTTCAGGTAGTCCTTGCTTTATCCCTCCTTTCCCTCCCCTTCCCAGCTCTCCCACAGCCTACAGTCTCTCTCTGCCTCTCCCCCCCGCCTCCCACCCACCCCACATCAGTCTGAAGAAGGGTCTCGACCCGAAACGTCACCTATTCCTTCGCTCCAGAGATGCAGCCTCACCCGCTGAGTTTCTCCAGCATTTTTGTCTACCTGCAAGCTCCACGATGGTAAGTCCACTCGGCGGCCAGGATTGGTCTCCAGGAAAGGCCGCACCACTACGCGATGTTAGATACATGAGATGATGAGATACGATGCAGGCATAAATCGCATCTCCGTCGAGGTAAGAGATTGAAAAAAATCTCCCCCACCTAAAACAAACCAAGGACCACTTAAACATACTCTTTAGTTGCACGTACTTAAAAGAACAAAAACAGAAGAAAGGACAGACAGACTGTTAGCGAGGCTTAACCTAATCTGCGTTTCGACTTCTATTATAAAAAGACCTTCTGTAGTTTAGAACGGTCAGCCAGCATATCTGGAGAAAAGGAGTTGGTGACGTTTAGGGTCCAGACCCTTGTTCAAACTAAACTTCTTCCATCGTTTAATTTAGTTTACAGATGCAGCACAGAAACAGTTGCTTCCGCCCACCGAGTCCGCGTTGACCAGCGATCCCAAGCACCATCCTACGCACTGTCGACAATTTTACCAAAGTTGATTAACCAACAAACCTGTACGTCTTTGGAGTGTGGGAGGAAACCGGAGCACCCAGAGAAATCCCAGGCAGATCACAGAGGGAACATACAAACTCCGTACAATAGAAAATAGACAATAGACAACAGGTGCAGGAATAGGCCATTCGGCCCTTCAAGCCAGCACCGCCATTCATTGTGATCATGGCTGATCATCCACAGTCAGCACCCCGTTCCTGTCTTCTCCCCATATTCCCTGACTCCGCTATCTTCAAAAGCCCTATCTAGCTCTCTCTTGAGAATTTCCAGAGAACTGGCCTCCACCGCCCTTCAGACAGCACCCATAGTCAGGACTCCAAAGACGTGCGGGTTTGCAGGTTAATTGGCCCTCTGTAAATTCCCCTTAGTGTGTTGGGAGCGGATGAAAAGTGGGATAACATAAAACTAGTGAGAACAGGAGATCGCTGGCAGGAACGGACTCGGCGGGCTGAAGGGCCTCTTACCAAGGCCCTTTCCTGGAGACCTAACCGGCGCTTCAACCCTGGGCGCCAAGTGGACTTACCATGGTGGAGCTTGCAGGGAACAAAAATGCTGGAGAAACTCAGCGGGTGAGGCTGCATCTCTGGAGCGAAGGAATAGGTGACGTTTCGGGTCGAGACCCTTCAGACTGATGTGGGATTTGCCATCATTAAAACTAATCACAACTAAATTCTGGGCTGCAGAAACTGCTTTTTGTACCAGGATCACGTGCCAAAGCTCCGCATGTGCTCTTTCATTGTTTAATGCTCTGATGTAACTTTATTTTTCGAGTCATGTCAGCACTTCAATGCAATGTTTCTCACCACTTTAATGTGTGTAGTGTCGAATCATCGCATCTGAAACCCCACCAGGGCTGGCATTTGCCATTGCACTTGGGATGAACGCTCAGTAAGAGCTCAGATTGGTTAATTAGCCTTTGGTGGTTGAATTATCGGCCCCGCCATGTCTTTAATGCTTGGGCTAAATAGTCACATTCCTGCGGAGATTGTTAACAATCATGATTATTATTGTTGCCACAGGAAAAGTGCCTGAGCTTTGTTAAACGTATCCCCTTTACAGGTCATTAAATGCCTTTTCGTTCAGTCACACCAGATTATTTTTTCACTTGCGCTAACTGAAATTCAAAATGCTAAACCTAATCTGCGTTGCGGCCTGGATTTTAAAAAAAGTCTTTCTGTAGTTTAGACAAGAAAAGCTGGAGTAACTCAGCGGGTCAGCCAGCAGCTCTGGAGAAAAGGAGCAGGTGACGTTTCAGGTCGAGACCCTTGTTCAAAGGGGTCTCGACCCGAAACATCACCTATTCCTTTTCTCCGGAGATGCTGCCCGACCCGCTGAGTTACTCCAGCTTTTTGTGTCTATCTTCGGTGTAAACCAGCATCTGCAGTTCCTTCCTGCATCTTCCATAGTTTAGTTTAGTTTAGTTCAGCACAGAAGCAGCCCCTTCCGCACACAGAGTCCGTGTCGACCAGTGATCCCTGCACGCAAACACCATCCCACGCACCGTGGGCAATTTTACCAAAGTCAATTAACCAACAAACCTGCACGTCTTTAGAGTGTGGGAGGAAACCAGGGCACCCGGAGAAAACCCACGCAGATCACAGAGGGAACATACAAACTCCGTACAGACAGCAACCGTAGTCAGGATTGAACCCAGGTCTCTGATGCTGTAAGGCAGCAACTCTACCGTTGTGCCACTGTGCTCCCCATACACAGTTTACATATAACATTGAACATATAAGCTGAAACATTACAGCACACCACAGTGTCCGTGCCGAACATGATGCCAAAATCATCTCTTATCTGCCTGCACATAACCCAGACCCTGCATATCCACGTGCCTATCCAAAAGCCTCTTAAATGCCACTATCGTTTCTGCCTCCGCCATCTACTCTGGCAGCCTACTCCAGGTCATCACCACCCTCTGTGTGAGAAAAAGTTGCCCCGCACATCTCCTTTAAACATTGCCCCTCCCAGCTTAAAGCTATGCTTTCATTTGTCCATCCTTGTCATCTTAAGAGGTTCATCTTGCAATGAAACCATCATCCCCTATGTCCCTTCCCCTCCCCCTCATCCTGCTAGTTTTACTGTTCATATCCCTTTGTTATCACCTTTTCCACAGCCAACAATGGACCTTTCCTGGGCAATTGGAACCAATTAGGATGATTATGCATGTAAACCCTGGCCCACTGGAGAATTATGTGTGGATCTTTCCTGGGCATTTGTGCCAGCTCCGATTTGTGCTTTGTTCCTTTTTGTACCTCTAATTTCCTCCCCCCGGCTCTAACTCTAAGGGTCTCGATGCAAAACGCCACCTGTCCATTTCTACAGTTCCTCCCTACACATTATTTCTCATTCTTTTAGCTTAGCATAGTTTAGTTTGGAGATATAGCACGGAAACAAGGCCTTTGGCCCACCAATCCCCGCACATTAACACTATCCTGCACACGCCCGGGACAATTTACAATGTTACCAAGCCAATTACCCTACAAACCTGCACGTCTTTGGAATGGTGAACAAACTCCTGCTTGCCATGTCAGCCTGTGATTAGAAACATGGAAATATTGAAAATAGATGCAAGAGTAGACCATTCGGTACAAGCTTGGCACACCTGTATTTGGGTAATTTCTCCCATTCTTCTCTGCAGATCCTCTCAAGCTCTGTCAGATCGGATGGGGAGCATCGATGCACAGCTGTTTTCAGGTCCCTCCAGAGATATTCGATCGGGTTCAAGTCTGGGCTCTCGCTGGGCCACTCAAGGACATTCACAGACTTGTCATGAAGCCACTCCTGTGTTGTCTTGGCTGTGTGCTTAGGGTCGCTGTCCTGTTGGAAGGCGAACCTCTGCCCCAGTCTGAGGTCCTGAATGCTCTGGAGCAGATTTTCATCAAGGATGTCTCTGTACTTTGTCCGTTCATCTTTCCCTCGATCCTGGCTAGTCTCCCAGTTCCTGCCACTGAAAAACATCCCCACAGCATGATGCTGCCACCACCATGCTTCACCGTAGGTATGGTATTGGCCAAGTGATGAGCGGTGCCTGGTTTTCTCCAGACGTGACACTTGGCATTCAGGCCAAAGAGTTCAATCTTGGTTTCATCGGACCAGAGAATCTTGTTTAGGTGCCTTTTGGTAAACTCCAAGCGGGCTGTCATGTGCTTTTTACTGAGGAGTGGCTTCCGCCAGGCCACTCCTCCATAAAGGCCTGATTGGTGGAGTGCTGCAGGTATAGTTGTCCTTCTGGAAGGTTCTCCCATCTCCACAGAGGTAGTCTGGAGCTCTGTCAGAGTGACCATCGGGTTCTTGGTCACCTCCCTGACCAAGGCCTTTCTCCCCCGATTGCTCAGTTTGGCCGGGCAGCCAGCTCTATGAACAGTCCTGGTTGTTCCAAAGTTCTTCCATTTAAGAACGACAGAGGCCACTGTGCCCTTCAGGACCTGCAATGCTGCAGAAATTGTATTATACCCTTCCCCAGATCTGTGTCTCGACACAATCCTGTCTCAGAGGTCTACGGACAATTCATTCATCTTCATGGCTTGGTTTTTGCTCTGACATGCACTGTCAACTGTTGGACTTCATATTGACAGGTGTGTGCCTTTCCAAATCATGTCCAATCGATTTAATTTACCACTGGTGGACTCCAATAAAGTTGTAGTAACATCTCGAGGATAATCAATGGAAACAGGATGAACCTAAGCTTAATTTTGAGTGTCATAGCAAAGGGTCTGAATACTTATGTAAATGTGATATTTCAATTATTTATTTTAATTACTTTGTAAAAATTTCAAAACACCTGTTTTTGCTTCTTCATTGTGGGGTGTTTTGTGTAGATTGATGAAAAAATTTAATCAATTTAAAAATAAGGCTGTGACGTAACAAAATGTGGAAAAACTGAAGGGGTCGGAATATGTTCTGAATGCACTGTATATCTAACTCTCTCTTGAAAACATCCAGTGAATTGGCCTCCACTACCTTCTGTGGCAGAGAATTCTATAGATTCACAACTCTCTGGGTGAAAAAGTATTTCCTCATTTCAGTCCCACATAGGAGATTAGTGGGTAAAATTAGGGCACATGGTATTGGGGGTAGGGTTCTGACATGGATAGAAAATTGGTTGGCAGACAGGAAACAAAGACTAACGGGTCCCTTTCAGAATGGCTGGCAGTGACTAATGGGATACTGCAAGGCTCGATGCTGGGACCGCAGCTATTTACAATATACATCAATGCTTTAGATGAAGGGGTTCAAAGTAATATTAGCAAATTTGCAGATAACACAAAACTGGATGGCAGTGTGAACTGTGAGGAGGATGCTATGAGAATGCAGGGTGACTTGGACAGGTTGGGTGAGTGGGCAGATGCATGGCAGATGCAATTTAATGTGGATAAATTTGAGGTTATCTACTTTGGTAGCAAAACTGGAAGGTAGATTACTATCTAAATGGTGTCAAGGTGGGAAAAGGGGAAGTACAACGGGATCTGGGGGTCCTTGTTCATTATTCAATGAAAGTAAGCATGCAGGTACAGCAGGCACCTGTAAAGCGAATGGCATGTTGGCCTCTACAACAAGAGGAGCTGAGTATGGGAGCAAAGAGGTCCTTCTGCAATTGTATAGGGCCCTAGTGAGCCCACACCTAGAGTATTGTGTGCAGTTTTGGTCTCCTAATTTGAGGAAGGACATTCTTGCTATTGAGGGAGTGCAGCGTAGGTTTACAAGGTTAATTCCCGGGACAATCATATGCTGAGAGGATGGAGCGGCTGGGTTTGTATACTCTGGAGTTTAGATGGATGAGAGGAAGCTTATTAAAACATATAAGATTATTAAGGGTTTGGACATGCTAGAGGCAGGAAACATGTTCCCGATGTTGGGGGAGTCGAGAACCAGGGGCCACAGTTTAAGGGGTAAGCCATTTCGAACGGAGACGAGGAATCGCTTTTTCACACCGAGAGTTGTGAGTCTGTGGAATTCTCTGCCTCAGAGGGCAGTGGAGACCGGTTCACTGGATACTTTCAAAAGAGAGCTGGATAGGGCTCTTAAAGATAGCGGAATGAGGGGATATGTGGAGAAGGCAGGAAAGGAGTACCGATTGGGGATGATCAGCCATGATCACATTGAATGGCGGTGCTGCCTCGAAGGGCCGAATGACCAACTCCTGCACCTATTGTCTATTATCTATTGTCTATTGTCAATAAATGGCCTTCCCCTTCTTCTTAAACTGTGACCCCTGGTTCTGGACTCCCCCAACATCAAGAACGGTTTTCCTGCATTTAGCCTGTCCAATCCCTTAAGAATTTGATATGTTCTATGTCCCCCTCTCATCCTAAATTCCAGTGAATACAGGCCCAGTCGACCCAGTCTTTCATCATATTTCCATCACTCCATCCCGGCAATTAACCTGGTGAAACTACGCTGCACTCACCTCAATAACAAGAGATTTTATATATATGATTGCAGAGTTCAGGCACCTTTTGCAGTGTTGCCGCAATCAGATCCAGTTCATTTTTTGCTCCTAACCCCCTCAGTGGTTTGGTGAGTGTTGCTGGTCACAACAGTGTGACTGCCACAGGGACCATGATGGCAGGCAATGTACAGATGGCATCGCTAACCCTATTAGTCTGCTGAAAACAGGTCCACACCTGGTTTAATTTCTCTAGAGTGCCAGGGTTTACATGCATAATCATGCTTAATTAATTCCTTTGGCCCACTGTGTGTTTTTTTTACACCCATGTTCCAGCAGGATTCATAACCCCTGTGATGCCGAGCTTTATTGTTCTCCAATTATGTTCACCAATTCATGTTCACCGTTACTTTGGGTGGCACGTTGGCGCAGCGGTAGAGTTGCTGCGTTACAGCGCCGGAGGCCCGGGTTTGATCCTGACTACCGCGCTGTCTGTACGGAGTTTGGGAAATTCTCCACGTGACCGCGTGGGTTCTCTCCAGGTGCTCCGGTTTCCTCCCACACTCCAAAGAAGTACAGGTTTGGAGGTTAAATGTGTAGGAAGGACCTGCAGATGTTGGTTTACGTCGAAGATAGACACAAAAGGAATAGGTGACGTTTCCTATCGAGAGCCTTCTTCAGCTAAGATAGGCACAAAATGCTGGAGTAACTCAGCGGGATAGGCAGCATCTCTGGGTAGAAGGAGCTGGTCTGAAGAAGGGTCTCGAACCAAAACGTCACCAGTTCCTTTTCTCCAGGGAAACTGCCTGACCAACTGAGTTGCTCCAATATTTTGTGTCTATCTTCAGGTTTATAGGCTAATTGACTTCAGTAAAAATTGCAAATTGTCCCTAAGATGTGATGGATGTTTGTTGTGGACTCTGGATTGTATCTTCTTGCTGCATCTTAATACACACGATAATGAGAGACCAATACCAATATCGAAGTAGATTTGGCCAAATAGGCCCTTGGCAGCAGGAAAATAGGCTGAACACTTGCATTCGGTCCACCTAGGCCCAAACAGGATCTCCCAGTTGCCAAACATTTTAAATCCCCTTCCCGTTCCCACACTGACCTTTCTGTCCTGGGCCTCCTCCACTGCCAGAGTGAAGCCACACGGAATTTGGAGGAACAGCACCTCATATTCCGCTGGGGTAGCTTACAACTGGCACGGTGGCGGCGCTGCACGGCACGGTGGCGCAGCGGTAGAGTTGCTGCCTTACAGCGCTTGCCACGCCAGAGATGGGGACCCAGGTTCTGTCCTGACTACGGGTCCTGTCTGTACGGAGATTGTACGTTTCTCCCTGTGACCACGTGGGCTTTCTCCGAGATCTTCGGCTTCCTCCCACTCTCCAAAGACGTACAGGTTCGTAGGTTAATTGGCTTGGTGCTGGTGTAAATTGTCCCTGGTAGACACAAAATACTGCAGTAACTTAGCGGGTGAGGCAGCATCTCTAGAGAGATGGGATGGGCGATGTTTCCAGTCGAGACCCTCCTTCAAACTGATCTATTGTCCCTAGTGTGTGTAGGATAGCGATAGTGTGCGGGGACTGGTCGGTGCAAGCTCGGTGGGCCGAAGGGCCTGTTCCCGCGCTGTATCTCTAAACTAAATGCAAACTAAAACCCAGCAGTATGAATATTGAATTCTCTAATTTTTAGTAACTTCATCTTACACTTCCCTCCCGTCCCCCCTCCCTCCTTGCCCCATTCCTCCTCCCTAGTTGTTTTACCAGTTCCACTGTTCTCCACATTGTTTCTCTTGAGATCACACCTTCCCCAGCCAACAATGGACCTACTTCCCTGCCCGAGGTCCTCTGTGACTGGCATTGGTCTTTTCACGCCTCCAGCTCTTAACCCCCCCCCCCCCCACACACACACTAGCCCCATTCCCTACATTCAGAGGTTGCCTCTGCTTGCTTTGAAAGACCATGCCCAATTTCTCGATTGCAGGAAGCTTTGTAAAACCTTTCTGGAATAGCAGAAATTTTCATGCAAGGTGTAAGGCTGCAAAGATTCTGTTAGACGCAATAACGTATTTCACAAAACACAAAGCTCCTGCAATGATGTAAACCTCTGAAGTGATGTGAATTGAGTCCTAGAGTAATCCAGTAGATAAACAGGCCCATGGGCCCAACATAAACATGCTCATCATGATACCCCTCCAATCCAGGACCATTTGCCCATGTTTGGCCCATATCCTTTTGAATCCATTCCTGCAGAAGGACCATCGAAAACATCCCATCGGGATTCATAGAAGTTGGGACGTCTTGTTGCAGCTTTATAAGACGTTTGTGAGGCCGCATTTAGAGTATTGTATTCAGTTCTGGGCACCCTATCATAGCAAGGTTGTTGTCAAGCTGGGAAGGGTGCAGAGAAAATCTACAAGGATGTTGCCGGGGCTCAAGGGTCTGAGCTATAGGGAGAGGTTGAGCAGGCTGGGTCTCTATTCCTTGGAGCACAATAGGACGAGGGGTGATCTTGTAGAGATGTACAAAAGCATGAGCGGAATAGATCGGGTAGACTCACAGAGTCTCTTGCCCAGAATAGGGGAATCGAGGACCAGAGGATATAGGTTTATGGTAAGGGGGGGGGGGGGGAAGATTTAAAAGGAACCCAAGGGGTAACTTTTGCACACAAAGGGTGGTGGGTGTATGGAACGCGCTGCCAGAGGAGGTAGTTCAGGTAGGTATTATTGCAATGTTTAAGAAACATTTAGACAGGTACATGGATAGGACAAATTTGTAGGGATATGGGCCAAATGCAAGAGGGTGGGACACGTGTAGATGGGCCATGTCGGTTGGTGTGGGCAAGTTGGGCTGAAGGGCCTGCTTCCTTGCAGTATGACTCCATGATTCTGACACGTCCTGTTAGGGCAACTACTCTGACCAAGACTGCAAGAGATTGCAGAGTTGTGAATACAGCCCAGTCCATCACACAAACAAGCATCCCACCCCCTATTGACTCCATCTACAGTTCACACTGCCTCGGGAAAGAAGCTAACATAAGATCCACCTTTCTTTGATCATTGTTACTTTTTGCATACCTTTCATTTCTTCATTCATTCTATGTCTCTCTCTATATCACCATCTATATCTCTTGTTTCCCTTTCCCCTGACACTAGGTCCTATTCTCCAGAGATGCTGCTTGACCCGCTGAGATACTCCAGCTTTCTGTGACTATCGTCAGTTTAAACCAACATCTGCATTTCCTTCCTACACACCCAACATAATTAAGGTCTGAAGGAGGGTCTCGACCCGAAACGTCGCCCACTCCTTCTCTCCAGGGATGCTGCCTGTCCTGCTGAGTTACTCCAGCTTTTTGTTTCCACCTTTGGCTTAAACCAGCATCTGCGGTTCCTTCTTACACATAATCAAGGTGCACTGCTGGTTCTTTTTAACTTTTGGAGCAACCACGGGGGAAACGTCTCTCTTTGGGAATTTTAAATTTCAATGACTAGACTCATGAGAAAATCAGTTCTGGCACAGAACATCATGAACTGTGCTTCTCGTATCAAAAACCACACAAATTGAATGTATGAATATTATGGAAGGGGAAGTATATTCAGATCCAAAGAATATTCCTGGTTTGTACTGTGAGGTGCAGACAATGTATTTCAAGCTTGTATATAAACATTGCTTTGCGATTAGCCAACGATGTGTCAGCAAGTGAGAATACTGAATATCGATGAGATCTTTTCAGATGTGAAAACCCTATTTCAATTTGGAATCAAAAATAAAAACTCCTCAAATCCCAACAACTCAAAAGTGCTTAAGATGCTAACAGGTCATAATAGTTGCTCAAAATTGGGCTTCAGCGCTATTTCTGGAAGAGCCATAATGGTAAGAGCTTCTAAGCCGGTTGTCTGGGGATTATCTGCTGGAAATATATCCTTCTAACAACTCAATAGGTTTAAGGTGAAGGGGAACAGATTTAATAGGAATCTGAGGGGTCATTTTTTCATACAAAGGGTGGTGGGTGTATGGAACAAGCTCCCAGAGGAGGTAGTTGAGGCAGGGACTATCCCAACGTAACGTTTGGGTTTCGACCCGAATCTTTGCCTATTTCCTTCGCTCCATAGATGCTGCCTCACCTGCTGAGTTTCTCCAGCATTTTTGTCTACCTTCGATTTTCCAGCATCTGCAGCAGTTCCTTCTTAAACAGGTACATGGATAGGACAGGTTTGGAGGGATATGGACCAAATTCTGGCAGGTGGGACTAGTGTAGCTGGGATATGTTGGCCAGTGTGGGCACATTGGGCCAAAGGGCCAGTTTCCACACTGTATCACCCTGTATCACACTGTGACTATGTTTAAATTCCATTTGGAATATTTTGGAGGACCAAGTAACCAAGTAACCACGAACCAAGACTATGACTCTCAGGGATCCAGGGGTCAATTCCTACTTCAGAGTCAACTTCAAAAACTTCATTTCAAGATGTACTTTTGTACATTCTCAGCGAGCGGGACCAAGCCATCCTGTAGGCCCGGCTCGTGCACTGCAGGTCGAGGAGTCACTCACCGGGGACTGGGGAACTATATGGTAGGCCCGGTTCATCCTCCGTGGACTCTGAACCCATGCCGGTTGGTAAGTTAATTGGCTTCTGTAAATTTTGTAAATTGAATGTATAGGATATGAGAGTAGGATAAAGTAGAACTAGTGTAGGGGTGATTGGTGGTCGCCATGGACTTGGTGGGCCGAAGGGCCTGTTTCCGCACTCTGTGTCGAAACTCTAAACTAAAGGCAAACATTAGTGACATGAAAGGCCCCTCAGACCAGATCATTTCCATTCTGGGGCTTTAATTTCAGGAGGCAAGAGCCTGGAGGACTAAAATCATGACTAAAATCTTCCAAGGTTCACTCGGTTCATGAAACATTCCCTTTGATTCAATAACTATGCAAATCGATGCACTGTTTAAGGAAGGTGAGAGGTGGAATAAGTGGCGGATAATGCTAGCGCAGCGATTTCTTCTGTTGCCTCACAGTTCCGTGAACCCAGGTCTGATACCGACATCGAGTGCTATCCTGGGCGGAAGTTGGACATTTTCCCATGGGATTCAGCTGGGCATTCTATTTTCCTCTCACCACCCAAGGTGTGCTGTTAAACATGTTAAATGGCTACTGTAAGTTCATGAGTTCATGAGTTTTGGAGCAGAATTAGGCCATTCGGCCCACCAAGACTACTCCGCCATCCATGGTCTGATGAAGGGTCTTGACCCCAAACGTCACCTATTTCTTTTCTCCAGAAATGCTGCCTGGCCCTGTATTGTGTGTATATTTGTGTCTATCTCTGCCATTCAATCATGGCTGATAACATATTTCCCTCCCAATCCTTTCCCTCCCAATTCTTCTGCCTTCTCCCCATAACCACTGCCACCCTTACTAATCAAGAATCTGTCAATCTCTGCCTAATAATGTCGATTGACTTGGCCTCCACAGCCGTCAGTGGCAATGAATTCCACAGATTCGCCACCTTCTGACCACAAAATACATTTATCCTCATCTACTTTCTAACGGTACGTCCTTTTTTTCTGTGGCTATGGCTTCAGGTCCTAGACTCTCCCACTAGTGGAAACATCCACCAGTTATCCTTCAATGCAGTTATTTTATTTTGGAGTTACATAAAGACCCCGTCCAGCACGCATTTAGCGTTCATGCAGTGCACCCGCGACGAACGGGAGTTCAAGGCGCGCCCGCTACAAATAGAATGTCGGGCCGACAGGTAAGTTTTTACCGTGGCCGTGTGTATTTTCTCTGTGGTCTGCTTTACTTTTCCAGAAAGAGTGAGCAAGACCAGAGGGAAGAAATCTGCAGCTCACCCCCGTTCGTCTCCCGTTGAGGAGCGTTTTGTGCAGGGGGGGGGGGGGGCAGGAGGCGGCAGGACTAACTACCGAGCCAAGCCCAGCACCGCTAGTGCAGCCTGAGCAGCGGGCTGGAAGTACCCGCAGCCAGAACCAGGCGGTAGTATCCGACGATTCGGATGAAGATGCCTCACCGCTCGAGAGCAGCACAGGCAGCCGCCTAAGCTGAATGGAATGGCTTATGGAGCAATTGCTCCAGCGAGATCTGCTGAGAGAGCAGCAGCAGACTCGCCAAGGGAGCTCAGGCACTCCCGCAGTGCCCTTTACGGCACTGGCCATTGCTTCACCTTCTATTGAAGGCAACATTGGCGACCAGGTCTGGGCTGGTCAAGAAGAGGGGGTCGTTGGCTGAAGATGTCCGGAGTACGCAGGGTGTACAGGATCAGGAAGAGCTGCTGGGTGTGGTCAACCGCTACGTAGCCATTCCACGAGCGGGTCGGCCTTTAGAGCCAAAAACGTGCAGCCAGCATTGACCACCTGTCCTCAAAACCCCTACAAGAACGGGTGGTAAATGAGGCTCATGAATTATATACAGCCCCAGAAAATTGTGCATCATTGAATGTACCAGCTGTAAACAGCCAAATTTGGGGACATTTGGGGCAGAATATCAGGAACCTGGAGTTGAAGTTCCAGAAAACCCTTAAACTCCTGACTGCAGGAATTACATCATATGCTCGGTCCATAGATGGTGTGGACATCTCCACTAATCAGCAAGATACATTAGCTCTGTTGTGCACCACTCAATATGAGATAAACAATTTGCGGAAGGAAATTATCAAGCCTGCCCTCAACCCTAAGTTTGCAGGACTTTGCAAAACACCGGGTTCAGAACCTCCAATTATGCTCTTTGGAAAGGACCTTCCAAAAAAGGTGAAAGACCTAGAGGAAGAGTCCAAGACCTTTGGTCTCGTGAGGGCAGGTTTGGGACCGAGCAGACCTAATAAACCCAGGCGGCAGTACCCCACGGCGTCCACCAGTCGTGGACCACCATATGGGACTGGTGAAAGCTCGGGGTCCGCAGTCATTCCCCGTAAGCCTTTTTTAGGCCAGGGCCAAGAGAGGACCCCATGGAAAATGCACCACCCCCAATATCAACATCAACGGCAACATCAACAGCAGCCCTCTTCAGCCCAGCAGACACCTCATCATCCAGCGAAGAGGCAGAAGAAACACCAGTAACCATGGAGGTAGGTGGGTCTGGTTCCTCTCAACATATGAGTAGTAGGGGCTTTATACTAACAGGGGGGAAATTGCACTTGTTTTTGGATACATGGGAATCCATCACTAATGACAAATATATACTCAGCAGCATTCATGGCTATAAAAGTGAATTTGTTCATGAAAACATGCCGCCAGTTCAGCATATACCCCAAAGGGTATTTACCCTCTCAGTAAAAGAGAAACAAGAGGGTCAAGCTGAACTGATTTGGCTACTAGGAAAAGGTGTAATTGAAAGAACAAAACATGAATCTTTGGAATTTGTGTCTAATATTTTCACCAAAACCAATAAAGATGGTGGATGTCGCATCACCATTGACTTAACTACTTTAAACGAGTCTGTTAAGTATACATATTTTAAGATGGAAACTTTTGAAACAGCCAGACTATTGATTTCTAGAGGGTACTTTCTAGCAAGCATTGATTTAAAAGATGCCTACTACTCAGTACCCATCACAAGGAGCATCGTAAATACCTTAAGTTTATCTGGATGAAACAGCTATGGCAATTTAAAGCCTTACCAAATGGGCTAACCTCAGCTCCAAGGTTCACTAAAATCTTAAAACCTGCTTTGGCATTGTTGAGGTAACATAAGCATATAGTCATGGCGTACTTAGACGACATTTTAATAGTAGGGAAAACCTTGGAGACAGCTATTTTGGCAGTAGCAGCCACCAAACGTTTGTTTGAAACTTTGGGGTTTGTCATACATCCAGATAAATCCAATTTGACACCGTCCACTACCATGGACTATCTTGGATTTATGATTGACACTGTTTGCCTGATTGTAACTCTGCCGAAGGGGAAAGAATCAGAGTTGGCACTATCATACAAAGAACTAATGGTTAATCATCAGCCAACCATACGGCAGATAGCTAGTGTGATTGGGAAAATGGTAGCAGCCTTTCCAGCCAGATGGACTAATTCTGAATCATCTTGCCTACAGACACGGGGTATCAATTACTTAGAAATGTTGGGTATGTTTTCTCGTTTAAAAGCATATGCATCTAACACGCATCACGCACATGTCCGGTTGCAATTAGATAATACCACGGTGGCAGCTTATATCAACCACATGGGTGGTGTAAAGTCGATATCATGTGACTATTTGGTCAACCTAATCTGGCAATGGTGTGTCGAAAGACGTATTTGGTTATCAGCAACTTACCTACCAGGTAAGCAAAATACAGTGGCAGACACCAGGTCACGCAAATTTAACGATAACATTGAATGGATGTTAAATCCCAAAGTGTTTGCTGAAATTACAAAGCAATATGGCACACCAGATATCGATCTATTTGCATCTAGACTGAATCACCAGGTACCAACGTATGTCGCTTGGGAACCAGACCCTGAGGCAGCAGCAGTTGATGCATTCACGCTGCATTGGGGGAAAATGTTCTTCTATGCTTTTCCTCCCTTCTGCCTCATTAGCCGGGTATTATGCAAGATTCAATTGGATTCTGCTTCAGGAATCTTGATAATACCCGACTGGCCTACCCAGCCATGGTTCCCTGTGGCCCTCGACATGGCTGTCGAAACATCGTTGGAATTCCCCAGCAGTCCGGATTTATTAATCCACCCAGTGTCAGGCATTAGTCACCCATGCCATGACAGAGTCAATCTCCTGGTTTGCAGATTCTAAAAAGACCTCTACTGGGCCTGGGACTGTCTGAGGACGCCATCAACATGATGACCGCATCCCACCGGGAGTCCACCAGGAAACAATACCTGACCAACATAAGGGAATGGGAACGGTATTGCTCCAAAACAGGGACTACCTACACTACAGCAACAGCCACCAGTGTTGTGGAGTTCCTGGTTGGATTACATCGGGATGGACTCAGCTACAGCACCATCAATACAGTCAGGAATGCGTTGTCATCTTATTTGGTTCTAGCAGGAGGACAACAGGCTTTGGGGTCCCATCCACTAGTGGTCAAAATCATGAGGGGCATTTTTAACACTAATTCCCCCAGACCAAGGTACACTCAGATCTGGGATGTCAGCATTGTACTGACGTACCTTAGGGGATGGCCACCACCCAGGTCACTCACGCTGGGACAACTTAAGGGCCTGTCCCACCAGCATGCAACTCTATGCGATGAGCGCGACCTAAAGTGGTCGCTTGAGCCGTCCGGCGTCGCGGGGCCGGTCCCACTTCGATCGCCGGAGCCGTGCGGAATTGTGCGGAGTTCGTCCCGACATCGCGCGGGGCTCTGAAAAACTGACTATGTTCAAAAATTCCGCGCGGCAACGGCTTGTCGGCTCGCAGTCGTCTCGACGCATTACACACCATCTCGACGTCGTGCCTCCGTGACCCTCTCTGTAGGAGCCTCCGTGACCCTCTGTGTGTGTGGCTCCGTGGCCCTCTCTGTGTGTGCCTCTGTGCCCCTCTCTGTGTGCCCCTCTCTGTCCTGGCGAACTTACCTTTAAGACTTTGCTCCAAGTTCGCCTCATTTTGCGCCGCGTTGCGCCACTCACCCGACCTCCGCGCGGCCCTCGCTGCCGGTTTGGTCGCGCTTGCCGCATGCAGGCGCATGCTGGTGGGAACAGCCCTGTACAGGGGATCACCCGACCTCCGCGCGGCCCCCGCTTCTAGTTTGATCGCGCTCATCGCATGGAGTCGGATGCTGGTAGGACAGGCGCTTTACCCTGAAATCAGTCATGCTCATGGCACTAGTGTCAGCTCAAAGGGTACAGTCCCTCCACCTTCTGAGGCTGGACAGCATGACAGAGTCATTGAACAGTTTTACATTCCATATTCAGGGTCTGGTTAAACAAACTAGACCAGGAACCACGCCTCCAGTTATGGAGTTCCGGGCATATTCATCTGACCCACGGCTGTGTTCCAAGACCCATGTAATTGGTGAGCAATTTCATAGACACAACATACAACTTAAGAGGGAGAGAAAAAGCCTTATGGAGAAGCCACAAAAAGCCTCATGGTCAGGTGACGAGCCAAACCATTTCAAGATGGCTCAAGTAGGTGCTTAAGTCCACGGGAGTCAATACTAATGTTTACAAATCTCACTCCACCAGGGCAGCATCCACGTCGGCGGCTAGACGAATGGACGTGCCCATGGACCACATTCTGTCCAGAGCAGGATGGTTCTCGGAAAGAACTTTCCAAAGGTTTTATAATAAACTACTGGCGGAACCTGCTACATTTGCAGACAGAATTTTAGAATCTGCAGATAATATTTTATTTAAGCCCGGGGGAGCTCTCTGTTTTTTGTTGTTATTAAGAAACCTTTTTTTTGTAATGAGAACTTACCAGTTCGAAGTTTGATCTGTATTTTATGAGGTGTTATGATGAGGGATTACGTGCCCTCCGCTCCCACCCTCTGTTATACAGATCAACTGGTAATTAAGTTCTTATTTTTTCTTTTCTACATTTATTTCAAGAATAGGTTGTGTTTTTCTGTGAATCCACACCGCTGCTTTGAAGAATGTCGCGCATGCGTGTTGGACGGGGTCTTCACGTAATCCCTCATCGTAACTCCTCATAAAATACAGATCAAACTTCGAACTGGTAAGTTCTCATTTAATCTTACTAGTTTAGTTTACAAATGTATCCTTTGACTGGTGGTGCCTTGTAACTGTATCTATTGTATCGCCTGACTGGTGGCAGACCAATTTCCCCCTGGGATAAATAAAGTGGTATGGTATCGTATCGGCTCGTATCGTATCGTCTCGTATCGCAGCGTCTCGTATCGCAGCGTCTCGTATCGCAGCGTCTCGTATAGTCACGTGTACCGGTAACTTGCTATCCAGTTAATGAAAAAAGTATACATGATTACAATAGAAAGGTGAGTCGATGAGTGTGTGTGAGAGAGAATAGGCTGCAGGTACGTAGGTGTGCAGGGAATAAAGTCAGGAGAATGGACAGGTGAGATTACACTGCTGGGAGCTAACTTTGACTTTGATCCTGACTTTGGGTGCTCTCTGTGTGGAGTTTGCATGTTCTCCCTGTGACCCCGCGGGTTTCCTCCGGGCGCTCCGGTTTCCTCCCACGTCCCAAAGAGGTGCGACTTTGCAGGTTAATTGGCCTCTGTAAATTGGCTCCTGGTGTGCCGGTTTTGGAATAGAAAATGGGATAACCTGGAACTAGCGTAAATGGGTGATCGACGGTCGGCGTGGACTCGGTGGACTGAAGCACCTGTTTCCACGCTGTGTCGCTAAACGAAACTAAACATGAGCGGAATAGATCGGGTAAGACGCACAGAGTCTCTTGCCCAGAGTCGGGGAATCGAGAACCAGAGGCCATAGGTGCCAGGTAAAGGGGGGAAAGATTGAATAAGAATCCGAGGGATACATTTTTCACGCAAAGGGTGGTGTGCGCATGGAACGAACTGAGGCAGGTATTATCGTGGCATTTTAGATACATTTAGGCAGGTGCGTGGATAGGACAGGTTTAGAGGTAAATGGGCCAAATGCAGGCAGGTGGGATTAGTGTAGATGGGACATGTTGGCCGGTGTGGGCACTTTGGGCGAGTTTCCACGCATTATCCCCTCTATGACTCTAAACTAAACTAAAGCAACATTGCCAAAGGTTGGTGTATGGGGTGAGGTCACAGAGACGGGGCGACCCCATTAAATAAGAGAATGGTCTTGAAGCATTGTCTGACCTATATGATTAAAAGGAAACAGAGTGCTGGAGTTACTCAGCAGGTCAGGCAGCATCTCTGGAGAACATGGAGACTTTTGGGGAGGGGGGGGGGGGGGGGTCGAGACCCTTCATCAGACCTGCCTGTTTCTCTTTTCCTACAAAAGCAACATTGAGTATTATGTAGGGACATTGGTCTGCATATGGTGTCATCCCACAGTTTCACTGAGTAGACAATTTTTGTCACCAGAAATAAAAAACAGAATATTGTGCTAGTTTAATATGTCATAAAAATTCAAAACACAATCCCCACTTGTCTGGAAAAACAACTCCATTTGCACATTTTAAGGTCTTGATTGGGGACAGTTATAGTGGAAAATGTTGCTCACTTTAAGAAAATAAGATTAGCTAAGGGAATGCACGGCAGTACTCCATCTGCAGGGAAATGATTTTGTTTATGGATGATGCAGATCGGGTCTCTTCTTAATGGCGAAAAGTCGTAAGGGTAGAATAATTTTGTTTTCCCGCTGCAGATAAAGGATCAGAAATCCCTGTGCGGAGCAGAGCCAGATAATACCGAGTTTTATCCAGACCCGGGGATAACATAAGGGATTTGCTTCCTTTCTGCTCTGGCTGATATGCCATTTAGCTGCAAAGCTATTTTCAGTGCACCAGTTCAGCCTGAATCTCGGTTAGTTATTCTGCCACTTTATGACACTCATCCCAGCCAAAGCTTTCTAAATTCCCAGCACATATATTGCTGACAGTTTACATACTCTCATTCAGTTGTAAAAATGAAAATGCTCCACTTACAAAGTATCGGGGGAGTCTTTAAATTTTAAAATTACTCAACTCTTTTTTTTTTTTTACACATCATCTTCTGAAATCTTTTGTTTTATCCTGGAAGAATCAAAGTGGCAGTTCTAAAACAATCGCCATGTTAATCCTTGATGTCTTTTTATTGAAGATGTGTGCAAATCTGGGCCAGAGATACAAAGATTATCAGTCATTTTAAATGAGACAGGCTCAATCTCGGCCTAGCGCAGTCCGGGGTTTGAGTTTTCTCAGTGTATAGTTGTGAGTTCAGAGATACAGCGCAGAAACAGGCCCTTCGGCCCACCAATTCTGTGCCGACCAGCGATCCCCGCACATAAACACTACCCTACACACACTAGGGACAATTTTACAATTATACCAAGCCAATTAACCTACAAACCTGTACAACTTTGGAGTGTGGGAGGAAACCGAAGATCCTGGGAAAAAACCCCACGCATGTCACGGGGAGAACGTACAAGCTCCATTCAGACAGCACCCGTAGTCAGGAATGCTTTCTCGTTTTCCAAGGACAGAAATGGATCATAAAATGCATCTTTTGGGCTTGCACCATGGAGGTAATAGATTAGGGGGCATGGTGATTATAGGACTCACATTTAGGAATCTATTGAACCACAGGAATTCTCTGCCACAGAGTGGAATTCTCTGCCACAGAAGGCAGCAGAGCCCAATTCACTTGATGTTTTCAAGAGAGAGTTAGATTTAACTCTGAGGGCTAAAGGAATCAAGGGATATGGGGAAAAAGCAAGAATGGGATACTGATTTTAGATGATCAGCCATGATCATATTGAATGGCCGTGCTGGCTCAAAGGCCGAATAGCCTATTCTTGCACCTATTTTTCTATGTTTCTATATATGAGTTTGAATGTTATCATGGCAGCGAAGGGGTTTAAATTTGACCATATAACACATCACTGCAACAGGCCCTTCGGCCCACAAATAGAACACATCACTGGAACAGGCCCTTCGGCCCACAATGTCCACGCTGAACATATTACTTTCAAACTAATGATCAGATGGCCACGGTGGCGCAACATTCTCCCCGTAACCAGTGTTGGTGCGGACTCGGTGGGCAGAAGAATCTGTTTCTGCGCTGTATCTCTAAACTAAACTAATCTAAACTAAGATGGCATAGAGGCACAGCAGTAGAGTTGCAGCGTTACAGTACCAGAGACCCGGGTTCGATCCTGACCATGGGTGCTTGTCTGTACGGAATTTGTACGTTCTCCCCGTGACCTGCGTGGGTTTTCACCGGGAGCTCCGGTTTCCTCCCACACTCCAAAGACGTACAGGTTTGTAGGTTAATCGGCTTGGGTAAAAATGTAAATTGTCCCTAATGTTTGTGTGTGTGTCGGATAGTGTTAGTGTGCGGGGTTCGCTGGTCTTCATGGACTCGGTGTACTGAACGGCCTGTTTCTGCGGTGTATCTCTAAACTCATCTTTGCCTGTACATGATCATATCCCTCTACTCCCTGCACGTCCATGTGTGATTTGAAATTAATTTTTTATTACATTCTGTTTCCAGACTAAGAAACAACTGTGTTGATGTTTAACGACATAGCAGGTTCACAAGTTTCCTTCAGGGAGCTGGAGTGAAGGAGAGGGGGAGTGAGGGAGAGGGGCAGAGTGAGGGGAGGGGGGTAGTGGGGGAGAGAGAGGGGGAGAGAGAGGGGGTGGGAGTAAGGGAGAGAGAGGGGGGAGAGAGAGGGGGAGTGAGAGGAGGTGGGAGTGAGGGAGAGGGGGTGAGGGAGGGTGAGGGATAGAGAGGTGGCGAGAGAGGGGTGAGTGAGGGAAAGGGGAAGAGTGAGGGGGAGGTGGTGAGGGGAGAGGGGGAGGGGGGGAGTGGAGTGAGGGATGGGGAGAAAGAGGGATGGTGAGTGAGGCAGAGTGAGGGGGAGGGATGAAGGACAGGGGAGAGAATGAAGAGGAGGGAGTGAGGGAGAGTGAGGAGGGGAGGATAGTGAAGGGGTTGAGGGAATGAGGGGGAGGGAACTGAGAAGAAGTGGGAGTGAGGGAGAGGGGAGTGAGTGAGAGAGGGAGAGGGGGGATGGGGGAGTGACGGAGAGGGGGAGCGAGAGTGAGAGAGGGAGTGTGCAGAGGGGGAGTGAAGGGGAGGGAGAGGGGGAGAATGAGAGAATAAGAATAAGGGGTAAGCCATTTAGAACGGAGATGAGGAAACACTTTTTCTCACAGAGAGTGGTGAGTCTGTGGAATTCTCTGCCTCAGAGGGCGGTGGAGGCGGGTTCTCTGGATGCTTTCAAGAGAGAGCTAGATAGGGCTCTTAAAGATAGCGGAGTCAGGGAATATGGGGAGAAGGCAGGAACGGGGTACTGATTGGGGATGATCAGCCATGATCACATTGAATGGCGGTGCTGGCTCGGGCCAAATGGTCTACTCTTGCACCTATTGTCTATTGTCTATTGAGAGAAGGGGAGTGAGTACAGTGAGGCGGTGGAGAGTGGGGGTGAGAGGAAGTGAGGGAGAGAGGGTGACTGCGGGAAGGGGAGTAAGGAAGAGTGAAGGGGAGGAGGTCTGAGTGGGCAATAGGGAGTGGTCCTAGCCTGGCTTGTATATGAAACACTCTCCCATAGTCTTTGCCTCCTGACCGCCCTCTGGAATGGCTAGGCCAGCTGTTCAGTTCAAAGCCCACGGTAAGATGCCCGATACAAGCCGACTCTGAGTATGTGCTGTCTCCATACCCGCGAACAAATAAAAAAACTGTGTAGCATTTAAAATCCGAAACGTGATAGGTGATGACATTGGAAGGTGATTCTTAAAGAGATGTAAAAGGAATGATAATTTAATGCAGGCGTGAATGCCTTCGCTAACTTAATGAAGGATGTCAAAGGGAAGCTTTGTTCTGTCAACTTTGCCCACTATGATTCCCAGGAACTAGTGATGTTGAAGAGCTGCCTGCTGGAATAAAAGCTTGCGGGAGCACACATGGTGTCGATGCCTCCTGCCGTCAGAGTCAGCTAGAAATCGGCAATCAAGCTTTGAAAATGGCCAGAACTTGCACAGTGGAGAAAAGAAAGATTATATATTCCAAGCATTCTTGTCTCAGTTTTTACACTCTCAGGGCGACTGTGACAGGTTGGAGGATTTCATAAGTTCATAAGAGACAGGAGCAGAATTAGGCCATTCGGCCCATCCAGCCTACTCCGCCATTCAATCCTGGCTGATCTATCTCTCCCTCCTAACCCCATTCTCCTGCCTTCTCCCCATAACCCCTGACACCCGCACTAATCAAGAATCTATCTATCTCTGCCTTAAAAATATCAATTGACGTCCTCCACAGCCATCTGGGGCAATGAGTTCCACAGATTCACCACCCTCTGATGAAAGAAATTCCCTCCTCCTCTTCTTCCAAAAGGAACGTCCTTTAACTCTGAGGCTGTGACCTCTAGTCCTAGACTCTCCCTGGAAAGATCTTCTCCACATCCACTCTATACAGGCCTTTCACTATTCGGTAAATTTCAATGAGGTCCCCCACCTCATCCTTCTAAACTCCAGCGAGTACAGGCCCAGTGCCATCAAAAGCTGATCAAATGTTAACCCACTCATTCCTGGGATCATTTTCGTAAACCTCCTCTGGACCCTCACCAGAGCCAGCACATCCTTCCTCAGATGTGGGGCCCAAAACTCACAATACTCCAAATGCGCTTGTGGTGGGTAGAAGACAGAGGCAACACAACTTGAGCAGAATACGATGGTGGGGGCCTGAGCCCATATGGGTTAACCTTCCCATCCACGTTCCAAAGACGAGTGGACTGGGAGGTGAACTGTGAATTGTCCTTGGTACACAAAAATGCTGGAGAAACTCAGCGGGTGCAGCAGCATCTATGGAGCGAAGGAGATAGGCAACGTTTTGGGCTGAAACCCTTCTTCAGACACTCCACTGTCCTTAATGTGTAGGTGAGTCCTGGAATCTGGTGGAAAGTAAATGGCAATATTGGGAGTCGTGCAAATCGATTGTTGATAGTCAGTCTGGATTTTGTGGGCTGAAGGGGTTGTTCTTATGCTGAAAGGTTCTCTCACTGTACATTAGAACACCCAACAGATGGAGGTTGACTTCTTCCTCGTGTCCAGCCATCTTCTATATCAGGATAGTAGACCGACAACACTATCAGCAACAGGGGCGGCATGGTGGCGCAGCGGTAGAGCTGCTGCCTCACAGCGCCAGAGTCACAGGTTCGATCCCGACCACGGGTGCTGTCTGTATGGAGTTTGCACGTGCTCCCCTTGGCCTGCGTGGGTTTTCTCCGAGATCTCCGGTTTCCTCCCGCACTCCAAAGGTGTACAGGTTTGTAGGTTAGTTAGCTTGGTTTGAACGTAAAATGTCCCATGTATGTCGGATAGTGTTAGTGTTAATGTGCGGGGATCGCTGGTCGGTGCGGACTCGGTGGGCCGAAGGGCCAGTTTCCACGCTGTATCTCGTCAGTCCAGAGGGGAGGTAGTTGAGTGCTGCTCCCATCAACCACTTACTTACGTGACGGGGGCTGATGAATTGCAAATAATTTATTGGTAAACATCCTTTATTTAATTGCATTTTGTCTGGAGAAGTAGCCCTGTTTATACAGCCTGGAGGTGCCATTTCCTCTGTTCTTGAACCAGATTCTGAGTAAACTCATCGAATAGCCGCCTGATCTGCTGAGTACTCTCAGCACCTGCTGGGTTCTGCATCTTATAATAGTTCCAGCGTTTTTTTTTCTCTCAACAACGTTCATTCGTCTCCCTCTGTTAATGCTTCTCCTGGCTGATGAGCCACAATGAACCAAACATTTGTCACCCTCTCTGGTAGCTTTGTGTCACGATCTCGATCCCCACCCTATCAAAGACGTTCAAGGTTTCAAGGTTTCAAGGTCAGTTTATAGTCGCGTGAACCAGTTAAGGTACAGTGAAATTTGAGTTACCATACAGCCATACTAAGTGAAAAGCAACAAGGCACATAAAATAAAAGTTAATGTAAACATCCATCACAGTGGATTCCACATTCCTCACTGTTTTGGAAGGCAATAAAGTTCAACCTTCTTCCTCTTGTTCTCCCACTGTCGGGGCAGTCAAACCTTTCGCAGTCGGGATGATCAAAGCCCCTGCAGCCGACTATCGAAGACCCCGTCGGGGTGATCGAAACTCCCGTGTCGGGGCGGTTGAAACTCTCTCCGCGGCATGGAGCTCCCGAGTCAGCCTCTTCTTACCAGAGGCGGCGGGCTTCACGATGTTAAAGTCCCGCGGACTCCTCCGCCCATCGGTCTCCAGGAAAGGCCGCCAACGCCACGATGTCAGGCCGCAGTGGGGACGGAGATACGATACGGAAAAAGATTGCATTTCCGTCGAGGTAAGAGATTGAAAAAAAAAGTTTCCCCCAACCACACCCCACCTCCCCATATAAAACAAACCAAGGAACACTAAAACATACTTTTAACGCATACTTAGAATAACATAAACAGAAGAAAGGACAAGCAGACCGTTGGCGAGGCAGCCATTGCTGGTGGCGCCACCCGCCACCCACTGCTCCATCCATTCCTCACCCTCTCCTGCTTCTGTAGAAGCAACATTGAGGAATATTAAGGAACAAAAATGGGGTCTGCTGAGAGGGAGAATAAAGGAGGACCCAGCGTGGGGGGACCGGCAAGAACTAAGGGGGAACAACACATAGTGAATCAAGGGCCAGAGGACATAGGTTTAAGGTGAAGGGGAAAAGATTTAATAGGAATCTGAAGGGTAACCTTTTCACACAAAGGGTGGTGGGTGTACGGAACAAGCTGACAGAGGAGGACTATCCCAACACTTAAGAAACAGTTAGACGGGTACATGGATAGGACAGGTTTGGAGGGATATGGACCAAACGTGGGCAGGTGGGACTAGTGTAGCTGGGACATGTTGACCGGTGTGGGAAAGCTGGGCCCAAGGGCCTGTTTCCAAACTGTATCAGTCTATGACACTCTATGACCAAAAATGGAATGTGTTAAAATGGAATACTTTGTAACATTGTCTGTGCCCTTTATGTGATGACTCTTTGTATACCTTGGGTATGCAAAACAAAGAATATCACTATGACGTCACATGTGACAATAAAGTATAATATATTCATTCATTCATTGCTTATCATTTAGTAAAGTCTAAAGACTTTAGACTTTAGAGATACAGCATGGAAACAGGCCCTTTGGCCCACTGACACCACGCCGACCAGCGATCATCCCGTACACTAGCACTATCATACACACTAGGGACAATTTACAATTTTTACCAAATTAAACCAATTGACCTACAAACCTGTGCGCCTTTGGAGTGTGGGAGGAAACCGTAGCACCCGGGGAAAGTTCACGCGGTCACGGGAAGAACGTACAAACTCCGTACAGACAGCGCCCGTGGTCAGGACCGATTACGAGTCTCTGGCGCTGTAAGGCAGCAAATCTACCGCTGCGCCACCTTGCCACCCCTTTGTCATTTTTTAAATGTAGGCAACAATTTCATCACTGCTGCAAAGCCAGGGCAAAGAGCTGATACTAAATCCAGACTCCTGTTTTATTAAAACAATTGCCTGATGACTAGGCAGTTCCCCATTGAATTCGACGTGCCAATTTCCGACATTTTGTTTGTTGCCATCAGATTCCGGCTCCACATTTAGTACCCGGGGGTTAGTTCAGACAAAGCTAATCGGCAAACTGGGTGCTGTTCCTCAATTGTTTAGCCTTTTAAGAATAGGAATGATTGCACTCAAATATATGACAATATGTTTTTGCGACGGGTTGCCAAATAAGAACACTGGATACAATCCCATCTGCAAAGATAACAGACTTGGAAATGTAGGGAACAGAGGGGTGCGGATCATATACGGGCAGATAAGTTCAGTTTAACTTGGCATCATGTTCAGCACAAACATTGTGGGCCGAAGGGCCTGTTCCTGTGCTGTTCTGTTTGATGTCCTATTTTTTTTGTGCTATGTTCTATCTTTTTGAGAAATAACCCCAATACAAGTACACCATTACTTGTGCTGTACCTCTAAATTAAGCTAAACTAAACAATGCTGAAGAGTCCCGACCCGAAAGGTCACCTATCCATTTTCTCCAGAAATGCTGCCTGACCCGCTGAGTTATTTCAGCATTTTTGTGTCTATCTGTGGTATAAACCAGTGCCTGCAGTTCCCTTTATTGTTTGGGCGACACAGTGGCGCAGTGGTCGAGTTGATGCATCACAGCGCCAGAGTCCCGGGTTCAACCCTGACCTCGGGTGCTGTCTGTGCGGAGTTTGCACGTTCTCCCTGCGACCGAGTGGGCTTCCTCAGGGAGCTCTGGTTTCCTCCCACATCCCAAAGACTTGTGGGTTTGCAGGCCAAATGGCCTCTGTAAATTGCCCCTAGTGTGTGCAGGGAGTGAATGAGAAAGTAGGATAACATAGAACTAGTGTGAAGGTGTGATCGATGGTCAGCGTGGACTCGGTGGGCCGAAGGGCCTAAACTAGGGATACAGCATGGAAACATTAGTTTGGTTTAGAGATGGTGAATACTCCTGTCCCAATGAATGGAGTGCATGTATCTCAATTCAGAACAGGTCTCGATCCGAAACATCAACCATTCCTTCACTCCAGAGATGCTGGCTGTCCTGCTGAATTACTCCAGCTTTTTGTGTCTATCTTGAATTCTTACTTGCTTTGTGCATGGTGCATTAACATGGTGGATCTAACTGGTAAATGATTTGGCCTCAAACTATTCAGGGCGAGTGACTCGGTATTGGAAATACCACTGCTGTGAAGGGCAGGTGAGCAGAATTACTCAGACACCAAATGCTGGAGTAACTCAGCAGGTCAGGCAGCATCTCTGGAGAAAAGGAATAGGTGACGTTTTGGGTCAAGACCTTTCTTCAGAATGCAGGAAGTTCCTGACCCAAAACATCACCTATTCCTTTTCTCCAGAGATGCTGCCTGACCTGCTGAGTTACTCCAGCATTTTGTGCCTATCTTCAGTGTAAAGCAGCATATGCAGTTCCTTCCTGAGCAGAATGACTTGTTGGAATTAATCAATGCTTCACACTTCTTTGCAGCAGCGGAAACAGGACCTTCGGCCCACCGAGTCTGCGGCGACCAGCAATCCCAGCACATTAACACTACCCTACACACACCAGGGACAATTTACACTTATAACAAGCCAATTTACCTAAAAACCTGTACGTCTTTGGAGTGCGGGAGGAAACCGAAGATCCCGCAGAAAACCCACGTGGTCACAGGGAGAACGTATAAACTCTGTAGAGACAGCACCAGGGGTGGAAGATTGCAACCTTCACGTGGTCCGCCCTGTTTCGATGAATGCAATCAACCCGGCGGGCACAATCAAATAAGATCAAATAGAACAAGTTGTCCTTGCACGCTATTCGCAAAAAGAAGAAGAAACAGCACCCGTAATTGAGATCGAACCTGGGTCTCCGGCGCTGCATGGGCTGTAAGGCAGCACTCTACCGCCGCGCCACCGTGCCGTACTTTAGCGGTGTAGAAAGTTGTTTTTATATTTTAGACCAAGCCAAGTAACTGTTTCAGTTGCCACAGATTGTCTCATTACTATTTAGAACTGTGCACTGTGCTACCAATTCTAACTGACTTCATTTTTGGTGGAGTTCCTTGGTGCCACTCTCGGTCAAATGCTGCCTTGATGTTGCAGTGCATCAGCCCCGCTCCTTGCCTCCGAAATCTGCCTCTTTGGACATGTTTGGACACAGGTTTTATTGAGCTCTGGAGCTAAGTGGAACAGCAGCCAATTTATCAGCAAGTGCCCCCAGATAACTTTGGTGAAGGCTCATAACAGCATATTGTCAACAGCTTGAGATAGGGCTAATGGGATTGTAACTGGGCAGAATAGTTATATTCAGCTTCCTATAGATGAGGGATCCATTTTATTGGGACAATTTACACTTATACAAAGCCAATTAGCCTACACACATGCATGTCTTTGGAGTGTGGGAAACCGAAAATCTCTGTGAAAACCCACGCAGTCACGACGAGAACGTATATACTCCATACAGATAGCTCCCCGTAGTCAGGATCGAACCCGAGCTGTAAAAGAGCAACTCTACTGCTGCGCCACCGTGCCGCCCCTTCCCATGCCAAAAGCAAAATCAAATCAGACACTAACTTCACACACAGCAAACAAGAACTCCTACAGACTGTCCTTGTACTGGGCTTGATGAGTAGAATGTTTTTAAATGTTAATATATTTAAATAGCTCGAGTATGTTCAGGGCTGAGGGAAGGATGTCTAAGTGCAGTACACCCTGAGAACCAGCAGACGTAGCTAGCTTGCAGCCAGGCTTAGCTGACTTCTCCATCTCATGCAAAGCTTTGGTATAATTTAGCATGTTAAGATATTAACAATATATTATAAAACGCAAAATGAAACAATATTACAATTACAAGCTGAAACGTCGACAAGAAAATTATTCTAAACATCAAAATATCAGGTGTTGCTTTTTGCACCAAAGTTTAACTGTTTTGAGCAATTATTTTAACATTTTTCATTGCTTTTCTGATTATATGTTGATTTGTAGCTTGAAAGTATCCAGAGAACTGGCCTCCACTGCCCTCTGAGGCAAATAATTCCACAGGTTCCCAAGGTTTGGGCCATCTTTTGGATTGTGCACAAATGGATAACCCAAGAGAGAAATATGGTTATAGAAGAATATTTGTGTAATATCCCTTTTCAGTTTAGTTTAATTTAGCTTTGTTTAGTTCAGTTTAGTTTAGTTTAGTTTATTGTCGCGTGTACCAAGGTACAGTGCAAATCTTTTGCTGCGTGCTATCCAGTCAGTGGAAAGACAATACGTGATTACAATCTCAAATGTGTTGATTTGTTATTGTGATATAACAATAATAATCATATTAGACAATAGACAATAGGCAATAGGTGCAGTAGGCCATTCGGCCCTTCGAGCCAGCACTGCCATTCAATGTGATCATGGCTGATCATCCCCAATTAGTACCCCGTTCCTGCCTTCTCCCTATATCCCCTGACTCCGCTATCTTTAAGAGCCCTATCTAGCTCTCTCTTGAAAGTATACAGAGAACTGGCCTCCACTGCCCTCTGAGGCAGATAATTCCACAGACTCACAACTCTCTGTGAGAAAAAGTGTTTCCTCATCTCCCTTCTAAATGGCTTACCCCTTATTCTTAAACTGTGGCTCCTGGTTCTGGACTCCCCCAACATCGGGAACATGTTTCCTGCCTCTAGCGTGTCGAAACCCTAAATAATCTTCCAATAAGATATCCTCTCATCCTTCCAAACTACAGAGTATACAAGCCCAGCCGTTCCATTCTCTCAGCATATGACAGTCCCGCCATCCCGGGAATTAAAGTTGTAAACCTACGCTGCACTCCCACAATAGCAAGAATGTCCTTCCTCAGATTAGGGGACCAAAACTGCACTCAATCCTCCAGGTGTGATCTCACCAGAGCCCTATACAACTGCAGAAGGACCTTGCTGCTCCTATACTCAACTCCTCTTGTTATAAAGGCCAACATGCCATTCGTTTTCCTCACTGCCTGCTATATTATTTCCGATAGTCAAACTTCACAACTTCGTGGATCCCTGCAATTTCTGTGTTGGTCTAATTATTGATGTATGTCAATGAAGCGAGCATGCTTTCAAACCCTGAAGGATAAATAATTTAATACTTTGCTAATCTTTTCTAGCCAAGTTTAAAGGATGTGCGAGGCAGGTTGTTTTACTGAGTGGCTAGAATGTGCTGCTAGGGGTAGTGGTGGAGGCAGATACCACAGTGACATTTAAGAGACTTTTAGATGGGCACATGGATATGCAGGAGATGGAGGGATATGGATCACGTGCCGGCAGAGGACAATCATTTATCTTGACATCATGTTTGGCACCGGTGTTGTGGGCCAAAGGGCCTCTTTCTGTGCTGTACTTCAGTATGTTCTATGTTCTAGTATACGATACAATACTAAATGATACGATGCGCTATGATATGATGCGATACGATAGAACTTCATTTATACCAGGAGGGAAATTGATCTGCCAACAGTCATAAAACACAACAAGATACACGAAACATGAAATTAAAGTGACGAGTGGAAAAGGATTGGGGATGTGCAAGGATTGGGAAGGGGAGTCAGTCTACCCCGAAACAGAAGAGGGAGGAGTTGTACAGTTTGATAGCCACAGGGAAAAAGGATCTCCTGAGTCGTTCTGTGCTGCATCTTGGTGGAACCAGTTTGTTGCTGAAGGTGCTCCTCAGGTTGACCAGCGTGTCATGGAGGGGGTGACCTTTATTGTCCAAGATGCTCCACAGTATCGAGTAAACAGCAAAACATTTTAACTTTGTAACTAGAAAATATCTGAATATTTTAACTTTGTAACCAGAAAATAGCAAAGCATTTTAAGACACTGAGGTTAAATAGATTAATTGCAACAGGAACAGGCCCATCGGCCCACAATGTCGCTGGCAAGCATGATTCCAAGTTAAACTAATCTCTTTTAGTCAGAGGATGGAGAATCTGTGGAATTCCAAGCCTGTGGAGGCCAAGTCAACGGATATTTTTAAGGCAGACATAGATAGATTATTGATTAGTATGGATGTCATGGGTTATGGGAAGAAGGCCAGAGAATGGGGTTAGGAGGGAGACATAGATCAGCCCTCCTCCTCCACATCCGCACCCATAACATGTTCCAGACACTCATCTCTATCTGCGTAAAAGACCTCCTTTCAACTTTGTCCTCGCACATTATAGTTATGCCCTCTAGTCTTTGATATTTATAATTATGTAATAATGAATTAACACACCATTGTCAGACAATTTTTTTGTTTGCAATTTATAATAACACTAGACCAAGTGGGACATGTTTGGTCCCTGTCACACGGGAGGCCTGGTCCCCCAACGCAATATTCCACCACTCACCCATAGCCCCCAACTGCACTGTGACCACATCTCACTCTCCCTCTTCAGCCACCTATTCCCCTCCTCCATTATCCTCATCTCCTCACCCTCCAAAAACCCTTCTCTGCTTCCTCCCCTCCCCACTCCCTCCCTCACCTCTCCCTCCCTCTCCTTTCCCCTACCCTCAGTCCCTCCTTCCCTCCATAACCCCTCTCCCTCTTTGATTCCCCACTCCTCACCTCCCCCCATACCACCCCCTACAATGATAATTGCGATGTTTTTTTCTAAATTGAGTTTTTTCCCCGCGATTTTTTATGTGAATGGAAACGACCCCCCTATCTCACCCCACCCCCTACAATATAAATCGCTATTTTGTTTGCAAATTAAATCTACCCCCAAGAATTTGACTAAAACTGAGGTTTTTTTGAAAATCGTGATTTTTTCAATGTAAATGAGATTCGTGATCCCATTGTGATGCAACTCTGAATGAAAATGGAAGAATTTAAATAAAATGGTCATTTTTTGAAAAGAGAAAATTTTTATATAAATAAGATTCGGGATCCCATTGTGACCATACGCTGCTAACGGGCAGTCCAGATGGAAGTGATTTTTGTCAAAGTGGGCTTTTTTTAAGTTATAAATGTGAATAACTTGTAAAATATAACATCAATCTGAACAAAACTTTGATAAAACACACCACAGGATAATTGTGAGTAAGGTGGTCCAAAAATTGTAGCGATACCATGTACCATTTTTGACGTAATTCAGGACATCACAGCCACACAGGCACATATACACACAGACAAACAAGATGAGAATTTTAGTAATATACTAGACTAAGTGTGACCCGTTGGGTCCCAGCTTCACATGGGAGGGCTGGTCCCCCAATGCAATATTCCACCTCTGCACCAATTCCAATATTGTTGGCCAGTGGGTGGGTGGGGGGGGGGGGGAGCATATAAAATTATAAAAGGACTGGACAAGCTAGATACAGGAAAATAATTCCCAATAATGTTGGGCAAGTCCAGAACCAGGGGGCACAGTCTTAGAATAAAGGGGAGGCCCTTTAAGACTGAGGTAAGAAAAAACCTTTTCACCCAGAGAGTTGTGAATTTGTGGAATTCCCTGCCACAGAGGGAAATGGAGGCAAAATCACTGGATGGATTTAAAAGAGAGCTCCAGGGGGCTAGTGGAATCAAGGGATACGGGGAGAAGGCACGCACGGGTTAGTGATTGGGGACGATCAGCCATGATCACAATGTATGGCGGTGCTGGCTCAAAGGGCCGAATGGCCTCCTCCTGCACCTATTTTCTATGTTTCTATATTTTCTAAATAGTACAAATAATACAGTATATGAGTATTTCAAACTTCATTTTCAAACCAACCACATTTTCAAACCACATTTTCATTTTCAAACCAAACACATTTTCAAACCACATTTTCATTTTCAAACCAACCCCATTTTCATTTTCAAACATGATTTTTAAACCACTTTTTCATTTTCAAACTTCATTTTCAAACCACATTTTCATTTTCAAACATCATTTTCAAACCACATTTTCATTTTCAAACTTCATTTTCCAACCAACCGCATTTTCAAACCAACCACATTTTCAAAACAACCACATTTTCATTTCAAACCTCATTTTCATTTTCAAACGTCATTTTCAAACCACATTTTCATTTTCAAACCACATTTTCAAACCACCCACATTTTCAAACCAACCACATTTTTAAACCAACCACATTTTCAAACCACATTTTCAAACCAACCACATTTTCATTTTCAAACCAACCACATTTTCATTTTTAAACCAACCACATTTTCATTTTCAAACTTCATTTTCAAACCACATTTTCAAACCATAAGAAGGGCACTCACAGGTCAGTAGATACTGTAGGCACATAAAACCACACTCACAGTTTAGTAGACATCCAGTTGTTTCACAGCTCAGGCTGAGAGTCGTGACCTCTCGCTCGCCATCTTGCAGCAACAGAAACACATCCAGACTTCCGGGTTTTATAGCTCCTCCCCCCACCCCAGAAAGGGCGTGGCCTTCATGGCGGTGATTGACAGGAGAGAGAATCTCAACATTATTTAAACACTAATAACTCTTTTATTTTTCATCGATGGGAAAAATCCTCTGCACCTGATGAGCGCAGTGGGACTCTGAGTAAGATGGCCAAACATCACAGCCGGAAGTGGTAGTGTTTTTTCTAAAATCAATATACCGTGCAAACAGGAAGTGGTCAAGTTTAGACATTTATTTATATAGAGATAGATAGATAGATAGATAGATAGATAGATAGATAGATAGATAGATAGATAGATAGATAGATAGATAGATAGATAGATAGATAGATAGATAGATAGATAGATAGATAGATAGATAGATAGATAGATAGATAGAGGGAGACGGACGGACGGACGGACGGACGGACGGACGGACGGACGGACGGACGGACGGACGGACGGACGGACGGACGGACAGATAGATAGATAGTAAGCACCACAAATAATATTTTCTTAGTTTGGAACATAGCAAAATTAAAACTGTATTGTTTTGTATATTTCCCTGACCTCAACTCAATGAGTGAACGGGAATGTCTTCAGTCAGAAGCATATAAAACATTGGCAAAGATATGTATGTGCAAGAAGGAACTGCAGGTGCTGGTTTAAACCAAAGATGGATGTAAAAAGCTGGAGTGACTCAGTCGGACAGGTAGCATGTCTCGAGAGAAGGAATGGGTGACGTTTCGGGCCTGGACCCTTCTTCAGGCAAAGATATTTAGCTGTTTCTCTGCTGTTCTTTTGGTAAGTTTGGTATTCGTGCCCATCATGTCCTGGTGTACTAAAGCAAAGCAAGAATCTCATTGTCCTATCAGGGACACATGACAATAAAACTCTCTTGAACTCTTGAAGTCTGATATTGACAACCAGGAACATGAAATCAACATTTTATTAATTTTCTGCGCCTTAATGCATTTCTTGATAAATCATAACATGTTTGATATCGATTTTCACTGGAAGGTGATTTTTGCAAAAAGACATGGAAGGATAGAAGATGCAACCAACCCATTATTAATCTATAATTTGACCAAAAAAAAACCTTGATTGAATAAGTGACTTAACAAAGGATAAATAGCTGCCATTAATTTAATTGTAGTAGAGTCATGGCGAGTCATGGAGTCATCAAGAGTGGAAACAGGCCTTTTGGCTCAACTTGCCCACGCCGACCAACATGTCTCATCTACACTAGTCCCACCTGCCTGCGCATGGCCCATAACCCCGAAAATACCAGTATCATACAAGTAATACAAGTGATTTATTGCATTGTAAGTAAGACAATAAAGTGCAAATATTTTAAATATCTTTTCCATCAGCAAATTTGCAATGTGCATTATTCCCAAAGTATTGTAGGGTCGATATGGATTAATTACAATCAAATAAAATTTGCAATTAGTTCAGGTATAAGCATGCTCTCTGGAAACTGATAAGAGACAGAATCTTGCTGATACAGCTCACAATTTTATCACGGTCAGTAATCCCCTGAGTAATATTGACATTTTTTTGCCTTAATATGCTCTCAAAACTGCTTAAGTGGCTATGGAACTCAAACCTTAAATAATGATAGCACAATTGCATTTTAAACATCAGCCTGGCAGTGAATGTAACTATTAGGATCGAGCTTAGACCACATTAGCATTGAGTAACTGCCAGGTATCACACAGGGCCTTTACATAAACAGAGTTTAGTAACTTGACTCAGTTGCACTTCATCTGCATGTACCGGCAGGTCTGACTGTTTATGAAAAAAGCCAGTTCCTCCCACAGCAGCTCAGAGACTTCAAAACAGACCAAGATAATTACTTCTCATTTTCCACACTTGTGGTATGAAATTTTTAGTTCATTTTCTATGCAACGAGCTGCCAGAGGAGGTAAATCGAGGACCAGGGGGCATATGGTGAATCAAGAGCATTTTCACTTTGAAATTTGCAACGTTTTCATACAAAGGGTGGTGGGTGAATGGAACAAGCTGCCAGAAGAGGTAGTTGAAGCTGGGACTACCCCAACGTTTAAGAAACAGTTAGACAGCTAAATGGATAGGACAGGTTTGGAGGGATATGAGCCAAAAGCAGGCAGGTGGGACTATAGATGACGGTTATTTGGTTGATGAATGGGGCGGCACAGTGGCGCAGCAGTAGAGTTGCTGCCTTACAGCGACAGAGACCCGGGTTCAATCCTGACTACGGGTGCTGTCTGTACAGAGTTTGCACGTTCTACCCGTGACTTTAATTTGGTTTTCTCCAGGAAGCTCCGGTTTTCTCCCACACTCCAATGAAGTACAGGTTTGTCGGCTAATTGGCTTGGTTTAAATGTAAATTGTCCCTAGTGTGTGTAGGGTGGTGTTAATGTGTGGGAATCGCTGGCCGGTGTGGACCTGGTGGGCCGAAGGGCCTGTTCCCGCGCTGTATCTGTAAACTAAATGAAACATGCTGCCAAGCTAAGAAATGTAGAGTCAGCGACACTTGGTGCCACCTTGCTGAGAATCCCAGAATACAGTGGAATAACATCTAGACACAAAGAACCGCAGATGCTGGTTTACAAAAAAAAAGACACAAAGAGCTGGAATAACTCAACAGGTCAGGCAGCACCTCTGAAGAACGTGGATAGGCGACATTTTAGTTTCGGACCCTTCCTCAGACTGATTGTGGGGGGTAGGGGAATGAAAGCTGGAAAAGGGGAGAAGCAGCACAAATGTGTATCCACCTATCACTTGCCATGCTTTGTCCTGCCCCATTTACCTGCTTTCTTCCCCCCCCTCCCCCCTCCCCCCTCCCCCCTCCACCCCCCACCTCCCCCCACAATCAGTCTGAAGACGGGTCCCGACCCGAAACGTCACCGGTCCCTGTTCTCCAGAGGTGCTGCCCTGACCCGCTGAGTTCCTCCAGCACTTTTGTGTCTCTTTGCACAGCTACATCTCATGAGTAAGACTTGGTAATATTCGGGCAGCAGCCCTATGATGAATCTTGCCTTCACATTTAATCCCTGCTGCTCTGCGGTACCGTGAATTAGTGTTTCTGCGCATTATACAAGCAAATTCCCTTTGCTGCACTGCATTATAAAGTGATCTGTATTTAAATCTATTCCGATTAATTTACTACTAAATTAGCATACTTTTTTTCAAAGAAAGGATAAATTATTTATGTTGCTTTATTTTTAATTTAATTAACAGTACACTAAAACTTCCTGAACCACTTATGTGTTTGCTGTTCAAAAACTATATTATGCATGCCTTGTTTAAGTGGTCGAACTCTTCCCCCTCTAACATTGTAAGTTTACATTCCATCCCAGACCCGCATTCCAGAACTGAGGAAGTGTTACATTGTTGGAGGAGACTCCTTTTATGTTTAAGGGCCTGTCCTACAAGCATGCAACTCTATGCGATTAGCGCGACCTAACGTGGTCACTTGAGCCGTCCGGCGTCGCGGGGCCGGTCCCACTTCGATCGCCGGAGCCGTGCGGAATTGTGCGAAGTTCGTCCCAAGTTCGTCCCGACACCGCCCGGGGCTCCGAAAAACGGACTATGTCCAAAAATTCCACGCGGCCACGGCTTGTCGGCTCGCAGTCGCCTCGACGCATTACACACCGCCCCGACATCGTGCCTCCGTGAACCTAACTGTAGGTGCCTCCGTGACCCTCTATGTGTGTGGCTCCATGGCCCTCTGTGTGTGTGTGCCTCTGTGCCCCTCTCTGTGTGCCCCTCTCTGTCCTGGCGAACTTACCTTAGACTTCGCTCCAAGTTCGCCTCACTTTGCGCCGCGTTGCGCCACTCACCCGACCTCCGCGCGGCCCCTACTGCCAGTTTGGTTGCGCTTGCCGCATGCAGGTGCATGCTGGTGGGAACGGCCCTGTACAGGGGATCACCCGACCTCCGCGCGGCCCCCGCTTCTAGTTTGATCGCGTTCATCGCATAGAGTTGCATGCTGGTGGGACAGGCCCTTTAGGTTCAGGTTTATTATTGTCACGTGTATCGAGGTACTGTGAAAAGCTTTGTTTTGCATGCTAATTGATCCTGTGTTTGATCCTGACTACGGGTGCTTGTCTATACGGAGTTTGTACGTTCTCCCCGTGACCAGAGTGGGTTTTCTTCGAGATCTTCAATCTCCTCCCACACTCCAAAGACGTACAGGTTTCTAGGTTAACTGGCTTGGAGTTGAAAAAAATTTAATTGTCACTATCGTGTGTAGAGTAGTGTTAAGGTGCGGGGATCGCTGGTCGGTGCGGACTCGGTGGGCCGAAGGGCCTGTTTCCTCGTTGCATGTCAAAACTAAAACAAAAAAATCAAATCAGATAAATGCAATCAAGCCAAACTCAAGTACACTCCCCTGACATCAGTCTGAAGAAGGGTCTCGACCAGAAACGTCACCCATTCCTTCTCTCCGGAGATGTTGTCTGTCCCGCAGAGTTACTCCAACATTTTGTGTCTACCTTCAAGCACAATAGGTAGAGCAAAGGGAAAGATACCGGGTGCAGAATATAGTTCTCACCATCGTTTTAGTTTAGTTTAGAGAAACAGCACAGAAACTGGCCTTTCGTCCCACCGAGTCCCCTCCGACCAGCGATCACCTGCACCCAAGTTCTATCCTACATACAAGGGACAATTTACAGAAGCCAATTAACCTACAAAACCTGCACGTCTTTGGAGTGTGAAAGGAAGCCGGAGTTCTCTGAGAAAACCCACACAGTCACGGGGAGAACATACAAACTCCTTACAGACAGTGCCTGTAGTCAGGATCGAACCTGGGTCTCTGGCGCTGAAAAGCAGCAACTCTACCGCTGCGCAACTGTAGCTCAGTGTAACATTACAGTTCCAGAGATCCAAAGTCCAAAGTCTGCAATGGGGTAGGGAGGATTTGGAATATACCCTAGATTATGGAAGGACCATTCAGAAGCCTGATACTAGATAACCACAGGTATTTGGGGACATGTAATACAGAGATAGATCACGAATCAGCAAATCAGACAGTACCATAGCTTTAGATAGGTTCAGTTTAGGGATACAACGTGGAAACAGGCCCTTCGGCCCATCAAGTTCGTGCAGACCAGCATTTTCCCGTATTCTTGCACTATCCTATTTACAATATACATAAATGATTTGGATGAAGGGATTCAAAGTAACATTAGCAAATTTGTAGATGACACAAAGCTGGGTGGCAGTGTGAACTGTGAGAAGGATGCCATGAGAATGCAGGGGACTTGGACAGGTTGGGGGAGTGGGCAGATGCATGGCAGATGAAGTTTAATGCGGATAAATGTGAGGTTATCCACTTTGGTAGCAAAAACAGGAAGGCAGATTACTATCTAAATGGCATCAAGTTGGGAAATGGGAAAGTACAATGGGATCTGGGGATCCTTGTTCATCAGTCTATGAAAGTAGGCATGCAGGTACAGCAGGCAGTGAAGAAAGCGAATGGCCTGTTGGCCTTTATAACAAGAGGAATCGAATATAAGAGCAAAGTCCAAGGTCCTTCTGCAGTTGTACAGAGCCCTAGTGAGACCACACCTGGAGTATTGTGTGCAGTTTTGGTCCCCTAATTTGAGGAAGGACATTCTTGCTATTGAGAGATTGCAGCGTAGGTTTACAAGGTTAATCCCCAGGATGGCGGGACTGTCATATGCTGAGATAATGGAGTGGCTGGGCTTGTACACTCTGGAGTTTAGAAGGATGAGAGGGAATCTCATTGAACCATATAAGATTGTCGAGGGCTTGGACTCGCTAGAGGCAGGAAACGATGTTCCCGATGTTGGGGGATTCCAGAACCTGGGGCCACAGTTTAAGAATAAGGAGTAAGCCATTTAGAACGGAGACGAGGAAACACTTTTTCTCACAGAGTGGCGAGTCTGTGGAATTCTCTGCCTCAGAGGGCGGTGGAGGCAGGTTCTCTGGATGCTTTCAAGAGAGCGCTAGATAGGGCTCTTAAAAATAGCGGAGTCAGGGGATATGGGGAGCGGGCAGGAACAGGGTACTGATTGGGGATGATCAGCCATGATCACGTTGAATGGCTGTGCTGGCTCGAAGGGCCGAATGGCCTACTCCTGCACCTATTGTCTATTGTCTATTGTCTATATCCTACACACCAGGGACAATTTACAATCTTTACAGAAGCCAAATAACCTACAAACCTGTACATCTTTGGAATGTGGGAGGAATCCCATGAGGTTGCATGGAGAATCTACAAACTCTATACAGGCAGCAACCTCAGTCAGGATCGAACCAGGGTCTCTGGTGCTGTATGGCAGCCACTCCACCGTTGTACCACCGTGCCACTTATGGTAGGGGCCTTTCAGAAATAACTCAGGAACAGCTTCTTCCCTTTTAATTACAGTGCGAAATAAGCTGTTCTTGACCCTGGAGGTGCAGCCTTTCAAGCTTCTGAATCTTCTGGCTGATGGGAACAGGGAGAAGAAGGAATGACCGGGGTGGGACAAGTCCTGTTACCTACTTTTTCTGAGGCAGCGTGAAATGTAAATGGAATCATTCATGGTTTTGGTTGGGGCAATTGAGATGAGGGAGGTTATCCTATAGAGGTGCACAAAAACACGAGAGGAATAGATGAACCATCTCTTGCCCAGAGTAGGGGAATCAAGAACCTGACTAGAAGGGTTTCGGGCCGAAACGTTGCCTATTTCCTTCGCTCCATAGATGCTGCTGCACCCACTGAGTTTCTTCAGCACTTTTGTCTACCTTCATAGGTTTAAGATCAGGGGGGGGGAAGATAAGAACCTGAGGAGTAACTTTTTCACACAGAAGGGTGGTGGGTGTATGGAACGAGCTGCCAGAGGAGCAGGGCCGGATTTACGTATAGGCTTCACTGGCTTAAGTCTAGGGCCTCGAGATCTGGGGGGGGGGGGGGCTCGGCAGGGCTGGATTTACCTATAGGCTTCATAGGCTGAAGCCTGGGGCCTCAAAATCTAGGGGGCCTCCGGCCAAGGTGTTTTTTTCCAAGAGTTAAAAAAATCCAGAGAAAAAAAAAATTGGAGAGCTATCAGCGTTTCCACTTTGACGGAAATTAACCGAAATTCTGGTTCCGGCCCGCTGGAAGATTTGAGGAAAAAAATTGCGACCATCCGTGCCTGTGCAATTGGGGGAAGCCGATGATGCAGTAACGACACAAAATGATGTTGTCGCTCTGCGTGTGCGCAGTGGGCTCTGGTCGGGTTCAGATCTCCATTTGCACGCCACACAATTACCTCAATGCCTCATGTCTATCAGAGATCCTAGGTGTCTACTCCAGGTACGTAGTGGAATAAGTAGTGGAAGCCGGGGGGGGGCTGCGGTGTCTGCGGCGCGGAGTCGGAGCCTCGCTGCGTGAGAGAGAGGGGGGATGTGAGAGGGGGGATGTGAGAGGGGGAAAGGGGAGATTGAGACAGAGGGGGGAGAGAGAGGGAGGGGAGGGCGAGAGAGAGAGGGGGAGGGGGAGAGATGAGGGGAAGGGGGGAGAGAGGTATGGGGAGGGAGAGAGGTGGAGGGAGAGGGAGGGGGAAGGAGGAGGGGGAGGGGGAGAGGGAAAGGGGAATTATGTTCAGTGAGATTGCAAAATCAAGGTAGGTTTTAGAGCAATTATATTTCTCCTCCATATGAATAATATCAAACAATTGGAACTGCTTTCTTTTCCTTGATAACAATACTGAAAAATATGAATTCCATAGTTTGCGACTTTCATTTTGCATCATATTTTTAATGTGCACACACTAACACAGTCGAACAGTAACAGGCAATCAAATCAACACACACAACATTTTCTAAAAAAAGGTTTTATTTACTGCAAAAATGTACAGTATTTTATTTGCAGTGTTCGCATGCTCCTTATAACATTTACATAACATTTTACAGTAAAACTTGATTATTAAAACAAGGACAGCTTCAATTCTTGTTTTTAGAAAATGCATACAACAATGACCCCAATCATCCCATTCCAACCACTCATTACTCTTGACTCAACCAAAATTATTTCTGAAATATTGGTCATAAATCTAGTGCAAAAATGCTCCAAAATAAGGCTCAGAATGGACCAGAGAGCATCTAAAATCCCAGAGCTTCCAGGGCCCACTTAAAGGCCCTGGACTGCGGCCACAAGGGTCTTTGAGTTTTGCGCTTGTGATATGCGCTGCGTGCATTTATTTCACATAAAATGTTTGTAATTCTGCCCTGCCACCCCCCTTTTTGAAAAGCTTCATACAAGCCTGATGTATAATATTTTTGACACTGTCATAGGCCTTGCTTACATATGCTTTCACAATGCACTGTGGTCTCTAAACAACACTTCAGTAATTTTCCTTGCCCTCCATTTCAGAATAATAGTGTTTTAAGCTGATAACTCAACAGTAGCACTGGCAATAAATAAAAGGGCAGCTTTCCAGCCGTTATCTCATTGGCCACACTCGGCTGCACATCGGTGTCAATCTGGTGGACTCTTCCATCTTCCTCTCATCGTGGGGGTGGGGGATTGGGAGGGGTCTTACAAGTGGAATAGCCTAGGGCCTCTCTTCATCTAAATCCGTCCCTGCAGAGGAGGTATTATCATAACGTTTAATCTAGATAGAACAAATTTAGAGGGGTATGGACCAAACATGGGCAGGTTGGACTAGTGTAGATGGGACATGTTGGTTGGTGTGGGGAAATTGGGATGAAGGGCCTGTTTCCACGCTGTACGATTCTATAATTTTACTTCGGAGTCACATGAGTGGTTCCGTGAAGAAGACCCGTCAGGCCGCATGCGCATCAGTATGTCAACCGCATTGACGCACGGAGGCTGTGAGGAACAGAGCCATCATGAGCAGGAGAGCCGCTAGGTTAAGAGCTGGCTGCCACAATAAATTATATGGTTTCTCACCAGCTCCAGGAGCTCACTATGGATGAGACAGCCAAAAAACACGAGCCTCCAAGTAACTGTGAGTTGTTAAAAGGACCAACTGTGAATCAAGTCATATGGGGTCAGATGGGACCCGGCATGCGAAGTCAAGAGATTAAAATGCAGAGGGGCCTAAAATTATTGGCCTCTGGCATTACGGCGTTCGCAAGAACAATGGATGGTGGTTATGTGACCAGAGGCTCTAGGGTTGCTATGCAGCACCCATTTTGAGATCAATTGTATCAGAAAAAGGGCTATTAGACCCACCATTAATCCCAGAATTGCTGCGCTTTGCAAGCCAACAAATATCCAGCGACCTAATCTACAGTTTGGCGCAGACCTTACCAAGCAGGTCAAAGAGATAAATAAAGAAGCAAAAACAATCAGCCTGATGAGACCAATGATGACCAGCAGACCGCTGAAGAGGAAGTATCCTTACAGAACCACCTCAGCTTCCGGGGTTACACAGGGACAAGCCGGTCCTCTGCGCATGGTACCCTTTGGCCGGAGCACAAGCAACCATGGGGGCCATTGCCAGAGGCTGGAGTCAGCAGGGCGCACCAGTTACCAGAGAGGTAGGTGGGCCTGGTTCTCATAAAAGCATATTAAATGTAACACAGGAAAAAATTGCTGGTAGATTACGGCTTTTTTATGAAGAATGGAAGCAGCTTACTTCAAATCTGTTTAACACGAGTGTGATTCAAGGGTTTCGGATTGAATTTATTCCAAATGGTAATTTACCTCTCCAACATGTTCCTAGCCAAACACTTTATTTTTCACAAGCAGAGGTAACAGAGGTTCAAGCTGAACTTGAAAAATTACGTAACAAAGGAGTAATTGAAAAGACGGTTCATCAAGTTCGACAATTTGTGTCAAATATATTTTCCAGTCCCAAAAAGGACAGAGGATGCAGAATCATTTTGGACCTTACAAAATTAAATCCATTTGTACTCTATAGACACTTCAAAATGGAAACGTTGGTTACTGCCAAGCAACTGATTTCCAGAGGTTGCTATATGGCAACCATAGATCTGAAAGTCGCTTACTACTCAGTGCCTGTTCATTGCGAGCATAGAAAGTATTTAAAATTTATTTGGATGAATCAATCATGCCAGTTTAAGGCGCTGTCGAATAGTTTAACCTCAGCCCCTAGAGTATTCACTAAATTGTTAAAAAACAATTTTGGGGCTACTTAATGGTCAAGGCCATGTAATTATGGCCTATTTGGATGATATTTTAATTATCGGACAAACGAGAATTAGCTGAAACATCAGTGGCAGTTGTCAAATTCACACTTGAAAAACTGGGGTTTGTCATTCATTTGGGAAAATCTAAATTGACACCAATTACCACAATTGATTATTTGGGTTTCACAACTGATTCACTTAAAATGGTAATTACCTTGCCCTGGGAGAAAAGTGTAGAGCTAATTGAGGATTGTATAAAAATTTTAAACAAACAACAACCATCAATTAGACAAGTGGCCAGGCTGCTCGGGAAATTGGTAGCAGCATTTCCAGCAGTCCAATTTGGGCCTTTGCATTATCAGCAATTACAAAGAGCAAAGGAACAGGCACTCAGGGTACAATTGGGCCATTATGATAGGCCCATGCAATTATCAGCAGATGCAGTTACCGATCTTCAATGGTGGATCCAACATGACTCCAGTAGTTTCAGCACAGTGGTGCTAGAACAACCTTTCATGGTCTTACAGACTGATGTCAGTGCACTTGGGTGCGGTGCCACAGATACTAGTTCAAGTAGTGGAGGAAGATGGAGTATGGAAGATGCTTTGCTTCTGCAGACATGGGGAATAAACCATTTAGAGCTTTTAGGACCATTTTATGGGCTCAAGGCTTATTGTTCTAACAAAAGCAGTCTGCATGTTCAGCTCCAAATTGATAACACTACGGCAATAGCATATGTTAATCACATGGGTGGTATCAAGTCGGTATCTTGTGACAGACTGGCAAACCAAATCTGGATCTGGTGCATTGACAAACACATTTGGCTCTCAGCTATATATCTACCAGGGAGATTCAATACTGTGGCAGACACCAGGTCATGAAAGTTTCATGACAACATGGAGTGGATGGTGAATTTGGACGTATTCAATGAGATCATTGTCAAATATGGAAGGCAGGTGTCGACTTGTTTGCATCCTGACTAAACCACCTGCTTTACTTATAACTTTGATCTTACAGCTGATGACACAACCCCTGATGGCTGTAACCAAACAAAGGTATTTAGTGGTGCATCTGGTAACTGGCGAATGCCATCCGCTGTATGACCGTATTGATTTGTTAATTTGCAGATTTTAAGAAGGCCATATCTGGGGCATGGATTGTCGGATCGAACTGTCGACATGCTTACTGCATCTTGGAGATCGAGTACTCAAAAGCAGTATATTTGTTATGTGAAAAAATGGGAAGTTTACTGTGTACAAAATAATATTGACTATTGTACAGCACGTATTTCACATGTTCTAGAGTTTCTGTCAACCCTCTACTATGATGAAGGACTAAGTTATAGTGCAATCAATACAGCGAGAAGTGCTTTATCATCATATTTAGTGATGAAGTCCGACAAACATTCTATTGGATCTCACCCTCTCGTTGTTCGGTTAATGAAAGGGATTTTTAATTCCAGACCTCCCAAACCTAGATACATGGCAATTTGGGATGTGAGTATGGTCCTTGGAGTACTGCGTGAGTGGTTTCCTGTCTCGTCTTTGTCTTTGACCAAAATCACCATGAAGGTGACCATGCTCGTGGCATTGGTTTCAGCACAAAAGGATCTCGATACTATGGTCGAGTGGTCACAACAATGGGGCATGCAGTTCAACCCTTCCAAATGTGAAACCATGCGTGTCACCAGAAAGAGGAATCCAGGCGTCACATCTTACAACATACTTGGTGTCACCCTTGAAGAATCCAAACAAACCAAGTATCTTGGCATCAAATTGCAGAATGATCTACGTTGGAATGGTCAGACTCATCATGTAACAGTGAAAGTAACAGGTGTCCTAAACTTCCTGAGGCGCAACTTCCATCATTGTTCAGCTTCTGTCAAGGAGAAGCTGTATTTCACCCTCGTTAGACCTCATCTGGACTACGCAGTTGCAGCTTGGGACCCATACACAGGTAAAAACATTTAATCCATAGAACGTGTCCAAAGACGAGCCGCTCGATTTGTTACTAACACCTACGAGAGGGAAGCAAGTGTCACCAAACTTCTGAATTCTCTGGGGTGGAACCCTCTCCAAGACAAACGTGAAGCTCACCGTTTGACCTGGTTTTACAAAATGTTAAATGGTCAGCTAGACATAGATCACAAGACCTACACCAACCCCAAACCAATTAGGAGCAGACGAGGGCATTCGATCCAATTTGTGGTCTCAGCCTCAAAGACAGATGTGTACAGCAATTCGTTCTTTCCACGCACTATTAAAGCATGGAATAATCTCCACCAAGCCACGGTTGCCCAGCCAGATGCAACTAAATTTAAAGTGGCACTTTCTTCCCAATAACCCTCTCTGGCTAAACCCCTCCCTTCACCACCTCCAGTTTAAATTCCAGTTGGAATATTTTGGAGGACCAAGTAACCAAGAACCAAGTACAGACATTACTAAAACTACAGCTAGATAGAATGGAAACTGCTGCAGACAATGTTACGTTTTACATTTACGTCCTCCTCAAACAAAGCAGGCCAGGTGTCACAGGGTTCAAAATAGTGTTTTCAGCATATCCCACGGATCCATCCTTATGCGTAAAAACACATTTGATACAATACATTGCAGCTACAAAGGCGGCCAGGATTGTAACTGTCGCCCAGGATTGTTTATCAGTTATAAAAAACCACATAAGAGAGTGTCAGTAAATACTATTTCAAGATGGTTGAAACAAGTCTTGATTGATGCAGGTATTAACACTGATGTGTTCACATCTCTATCCACTAGGGCAGCAGCTACGTCGGCGGCCAAGGCGAGGGATGTGCCCGTCGACCACATTTTGGCGGCAAGGACAAATGAGCTGATGTTTCAAAACTTCTACCATCGGCCGATTGCCGATCCCGGGCTGTTTGCCAATGCTATTTTAAGTTCTGTTTAAAGTGCCCCTGGGATAGAGGGGTACTGTTGTTTTGGTTATAATTTCAAATAAACCTTATTACTGCATTAAATGCAATGTTATTACTAATGCATTATTTTCTCATTCGAGTCAATCAATGCAGTGGGATGCCGGGATTTGTAATCTGCGGCATGAAATCACAAAGCTTTGAACTCTTCATGGAGTCACTCACGTGACTCCGAAGTAAAATAGTAAGATTAAACGAGAACTTACCAGTTTGAAGTTTGATCTTGATTTTATGAGGAGCTACGTTGGTGATTACGTGCCCGCCACGCCTAAACCTCTCTCATGAAAGATCATCTGGTAGTTCTCGAGTCACGCATCTTACTATGTCACTTTGGTGTTTTTATTTGTGATTTCATACCACTGCTTTGAAGATTGATGTGCATGCGGCCTGACGGGTCTTCTTCACGTAATCACCAGCGTAACTCCTCATAAAATCAAGATCAAACTTCAAACTGGTAAGTTCTCGTTTAATCTTACTATTCTATGAGAGCGTGAAATGGAAGGGATATTTGGTGATAATTGTTGATTTCTCCCGACGATATGGTTGATGTTAATCTTTCAAACATTATCACCAAAACCATTTGTGGAGCTATTAATCTCGTTACCCATATATAACATCGCCATGTGAACACTGGGGCTGTACAATGGAGTTAAGACCCCATCACTGATTGCTCATGGAGCAATGTGAACCATCCAGAGCGGATATAATAAAGAAAGCTGTTTCTCTTGTGAATAAATCCAATATACCTTCACTGTGTTACTCATCTTACGACCCAGCAGTATGAATATTGATTTCTCTAACTTCAAGTGACCCTTGCATCCCCTCTCTCTCCGTCCCTCCCCCACCCTAGTCATCCTACTGGTTTTACTTTAGTTTTAGTTTAAATTTTAGAGATACAGCGCAGAAACAGACCCTTCGGCCCACCGAGTCCGCACCAACCAGCGATCCCCGCACATTAACACGACCCTACACACACACTAGGGACAATTTACATTTCTACCAAGCCAATTAACCTACAAACCTGTATGTCTTTGGAGTGTAGGAGGAAACCGGAGATCTCGGAGAAAACCCGCTCAGTCACGGGGTCGAACCCGAGTCTCCAGAGCTGCAAGCACGGTAAGGCAGCAACTCTGCCACTGCGACACCGTGTCGCCCTGTTGAGTTCCTTTGTCCGTATACCCGCTATCACCTATCCCACAGCCAACAATGGATCATTGTGTGCCCCACATTTCTTCGATAATCGTTGCTGTTTGCATACCTCCCATTCATTTCTCCCAGCTACCGTCTATGTCTCTCGTTCCCCTGTCCCCTGACTCTCAGTCTGAAGAAGGATCTCGACCCAAAACGTCACCTGTTCCTTTTCTCCAGAGATGCTGCCTGACCCGCTGAGTTACTCCAGCCTTTTGCGCCTGTCACCGGTTTTAAACAAGCATCTGCAGTTCCTCCCTACACATTTTGCCTGCAATTAAAATAATGGTTTTAGTAAATTTGTTAAAAATAATTTGTCAAAAGTTTCTGAAGTTGTGAACAGAGAAGCAATTGATTTAACAGTTATTTTGCAATGTCGTCATGGTAACAGTAGATGTGAATTGGCCACTGGGTAGGTATATAGATGATATAATGTTATTTTCCAGCACACTTGGCAGCTGATATCTCCTTTACTTCAATGTAGAAAAGAGCTGTTACTCATTTCAAAGACATAAAATGCCAATCACATAATAATGATTCCAGTAAAAAAAAAACATTTTTTTTCTTTACTTTGTACAAAAAACTGAAGTGGTTCATGCAAGCGGCGACTATATTTCACTTATTAGCAAATTGGGAAGCAGGAAAGTACATAAAACTAATCCACCATCCAGAGTTTTCCCCTGAAGGCACATCTGAATCTCTGCTTGGAGCCATCAAACCCAAAACCAGGTCTTCGTTGTCACTTACAATGTTGCCAACCTCACATTTATCACAAAATTATACTTCAGCGCTGACATTTATTAAGTCATTGTCATATGTAATGGAGAACTGCTGCAGACTGCAATCTTCCCTCCAGCCATTGCAGCCTGATAGCAGTGGAACGTCCCAAATCCATTGTATCCATGAAATCATGCAGCAACCAAAACTGCTTCAGTTGGGGCTGGGTCAGTCATTTCGACACCGACAGTGCAGATTATTATATTTTTATAATTAGTTTAGTGTAGTTTAGTTTGGTTTAGTTTCGAGATACAGCGTCGAGCAGGCCCTTCGGTCTTCCAGGTCCGCGCCGACCAGCGATCCCCCGCACGTACCCTGCGCAGCATGTATTCCTGCAGTCTGGAGTGGGCCAGTCGGCAACATTCCCTGACGGAACTCTCGCTCTGTTGGGAGAACCAGAAATGGAACATGTTAACATTATTCTCGTTTCCTTCTCCCATGCCAACCTGTGACCAACGTGCACACCACCCAGTTTTTTTTTTGAGATACAGCGCGGATACAGGCCTTTCGGCCCGTCGAGTCCGCGCCGACCAGTGATCAACATTAACACTATCCTATACACACAAAGGACAATTTACAATTGTACAAAGCCAACTAGCCTCCAAACCTGTACTTCTTTGAGTGTGGGAGAAAACCGGAGATCCTCGAGAAAATCCATGCAGGTCAAGGGGAGAACATATAAATTCTATACAGACAGCACCCACAGTCAGGATTGAACCCGGGTCCCTGGTGCTGTAATGCCCCTGTCCCACTTGGGAAATCTGAACGGAAACCTCTGGTGACCTTGCGCCCCACCCAAGGTTTCCATGACTCACCAGAGGTTTTGGTCACTCGCCTGGAAAGCCTCTACCGAAGCGTGAGCTGCATCTACTGTCCAAAGATCCTGCAGGATCTTTGCTACTGACCACACACACAAACACATCGCGAAGGTGGGCGCCAGGGACAGCGGAGGAGCGCTGTCTGCGCGATGAAGAGGAAAGTAAATGGCTGCCACAGAGTATGGCAAGTCCTTTAAAGCGCGCGGGAGGGAGAGAAGAGGAAAGAAGGGGTGGGAAGGGGGAGAGAGAAAGGGTGGTAAGGGGGAGAGAAGGGGAAAGAGAAGGAGTGAAGACATTTTTAAGAAGTTTAATAAAGTTAGCGGACATTTTACCTTCCGGCGTATCTTCTAGGTCCTGAAAACCACAGATTCTATAGGATTTTTGATGAAAACTCCAATGAGCCAATCAAAATGGCCGGTCAGCGAAGGAGATTGCCTTCGACTGCCTGTGAGTATATAGCGACCCCACTCCACTGGCTTCGACCAAACTGCAACCGATTTTTAGTCAAGGCCAGTTTTGATTTTGTTGAAATAATCGCAGGAACATAGAAGAAGCCTCGACTACACGGAAACCACTTCGACCATTAGGGAGAGTGACCAAAACCTCTGGGAACCTCACGGAAACCTTGAGTGGGGCGCAAAGTGGGACAGGGGCTTAAGGCAGCAACTCCAGCAATGCGCCACCGTACCGCCCAATGACCAAATGTTACCTCGTTATAGAGGGGGAATGCTGCATTCAGGAAAAACCAAGAACGGGGTACTGATTTCAAATGATCAGCCATGAGCATATTGAATGGTGGTGCTGGCTTGAAGAGCCGAATGGCCCACTCCTGCACCTATTTTCTATGTTTCTATGTTTCACGCCCAACCTGAACAGGTGCTGAGGCAGCAACCTCACACAATCAATGCATTTCAAAGGCGATATTTGACATCCATTTTCTTGCATCTGTTTCTCCAACTTGGGCTTTCTGTCTGTTCTAATCTCACCTTTCCCGTTCTCATTATTGCGTTTAGCTTGATCTATGTATATTCATAATACGTCTGAAAACAAACTGCTCTCTGCATATGCATGAACCTCTTAATCCAAAATAAGGCTTTCTCGCTGTGTCCCCTTCCACAGTGGAATTTTATTAAATCTAAAGCTATGAAATAAAAATGCGACCAGAATCCACTTAAAGTTACGCAACCTAAAATGCATAAGAGCAGCCGACTGATTCATCCCACAGAGAATTCATGCAACATTATGTGGACCCCGGTATTTCATTACACTGAGAATCTTACACAAATGTTTTAATTGCAAAAATATCCTGCTTTTGCTGCAAAATCCTTATTACCAAACACCATCTGAGTGCGTTTGATTCACATGTTCAGGTACATGTTCAGTCTAATTTCCGTTCGAATTTACTGACGAGGCCACAACTTTAGTTTATCCCAGCAAATAATTCAGGTTGCAAAGTTTAGAACTTATCAGCTGCTGTTCATTTCACACATATGTGTTCTATGTCCCACCACCCCCATAAAGCGCAGTCTTCGAAAATCAATGTTTTTCTATTTTTTTGCTTAAATTGTCCTTTTGGAGCCTGTGGAAAGAATATTTGCTACATCCACCCGCCCACTTGCAAAGGCTTTGGGTTAATGGAACGGCAAACAGTTGACCAACCTCAGTCTTTGTGCACGGACGGGTTTGAAAGAGCAGCCCAAGACTTGCCCGACTGTCCGAGAGAGAGAGAGGAGCTGTTTGCTTGCAGGATCAAGTGCCGCCGTGCTGTTGCTCTTTTCTAAATAAACCCATCACCCTAAAACCCCTGTCCCACGGTATGATTTTATTCCAAGGATTCTCCCGAGTTTGCCCTGATTCGAACTCGGAGATTTACGGTAATGGCCACTCGTCGGTGCTCGGGGCTCTCGTGGACATTTTTCATCATGTTGAAAAATCTTCACGAGTCTTCCCGTGCTTACCTGCCGTTAGCGAGTCTTCCCGAGTACCTGCCGTTAGCGCTAAGAGACGTCCCCGAGCTCCGACGTACCCGTTACGTTCATTCTCCGTGCTTACCACGAGTTTGATTTTTTTTAAACTCGGGAGAGCTCTTGGAATGAACTCGCACTGTGGGACAGGGGTTTAAGATGGGCAGCATGTCTCAATTGTTTGAAGAGTGGATTATCAGAAGCCGACCCGTTCAGCGGCTGAGAGGATAGAACAATATGTTTTCTGTCATAGAAACATAGAAATTAGGTGCAGGAGTAGGCCATTCGACCCTTCGAGCCTGCACCGCCATTCAATATGATCATGGCTGATCATCCAACTCAGTATCCCGTACCTGCCTTCTCTCATTACCCTCTGATGCCCTTAGCCACAAGGGCCACATCTAACTCCCTCTTAAATATACCCAATGAACTGGCCTCACCTACCCTCTGTGGCAGAGAGTTCCAGAGACTCACCACTCTCTGTGTGAAAAAAGTCTTTCTCATCTCGGTCTTAAAGGATTTCCCCCTTATCCTTAAGCTGTGACCCCTTGGCCTGGACTTCCCCAACATCGGGAACAATCTTCCTGCATCTAGCCTGTCCAACCCCTTAAGAATTTTGTAAGTTTCTATAAAATCCCCTCTCAATCTCCTAAATTCTAGAGAGTATAAACCGAGTCTATCCAGTCTTTCTTCATAAGACAGTCCTGACATCGCAGGAATCAGTCTGGTGAACCTTCTCTGCACTCCCTCTATGGCAATAATGTCCTTCCTCAGATATGGAGACCAAAACTGTCCGCGTCTGTGGTGTGCTAAATTTGTTATTACCAATCGAAAGCTCATGGTTGATTGCAAAGATCCCCTTCCCTGCCTCGAAAACACCGCACTACAAACTGTTTACAATTCCTATTCCTTCTCACCATAGATGCTGCCTCCCCCGCTGAGTTTCCCCAGCATTTTTTGTCTACCTACAATGATACAATGCTTTGTTATTGTCATTATGCTTGAGTTATAGAGTCATAGAGTAATACAGTGAGGAAACAGGCCCTTCGGCCCAACCTGCCCACACTGGCTAGCATGTCCCATCCACACTAGCCCCACCTGCCCGCATTTGGCCCATGGCCCTCCAAACGTTCTTATTCATGCAGCTGTCCAAGTGTTTAATAAATGCTATAGTATTTGGCCAAACTACCTCGTCCGGCAGATCGTTCTATACACGCATCGCCTTTTATAAAAATGTTTTCTCTCGGGTTCACATTAAATCTTCCCCCCACACCCCTCCCCCCCCCCCTCCCCCCCCCCCCCTCCTTAAACCTATGTCCTCTGGTTCTCAATTCCAAGACTCTAGGCAAGTGACTTTGTGCGTTTATCCAATCTATTCCTTTCATAATTTTTTACACCTCAAGTTTGACGGCATATTTATGTACTATATCTGATCTGTTTGGATAGGCTGCAAAACAAAGCTTCTCACTATACCGCAGTGCACGTGACGATAGTAAACCTAAACCTAATGAGAAAATCTAATGACATTGTTTAAAATTATTCCCCTTCCACACTATGTCACATGACTGCCAATACACCAGGGATGAATTTCTGATCCTAAAGGGCCTGTCCCTCTTAACGCGATTTTTTTCGGTGACTTGCCGGCACCCGTCATAGTCGCAGCAGGTCGCCGAAAATGTTCAAAATGTTGAAAATCCAGCGGTGACCAGAAAAAGGTACGACTCTTTGGGTCATTACACACGACCATACAGGCAACATGTGATGCCAGTTTGGTCGCGAGTACTCGCCCAAAGAGTCGTACCTTTTTCTGGTCGCTGCTGGATTTTCAACATTTTGAAAATTTTCGGCGACCTGCTACGACTTTACAGGCCACTTGAGTGCTTCAAAACGTATTTAATTTTCAATCGCCAACACTTGTTTGCCTACCGTTAGCAAGGATGAGATCGAGGAGGTGGTGTTTGCCAACAAATGGTGCCAGCCCAATCTCTTAATTACCAAGGGCTCCCAGAAGTGCATCAAGCCCGTTATTCAAGTGTGAGCCTGACAGAGGTGTTTGAGAGTCAAGCCGGATGCCTGCCTCAGCCCACATCACTTAACGGACACGTTCAGCAGAGCCCGCTTCCAAGCCTGAGCTGCAGTAGTGAGCCTATCATTCACTCACTGTACTCATCCCAGTCACTCGCACGCACTTTGTCCATAATGTCCCAGACAAGAACAATGCAATTCTTACTTGCAGCAGCACAACAGAATATATAAACATGTATGATGGATGGATGGATGGATGGATTGATGGACGGACGGTCTCGACCCAAAACGTCACTCATCCTTTTTCTCCAGAGATGCCGCGTGACCAGCTGAGTTATTCCAGCACTTTGAGTCTATCAACTGGATGGAAAATTGGTTTAATGGATGGAAGCAGAGGATGATGGTGGAAGGTTGTTTTTTGGACTGGACTAATGGTGTGCCTCAGGGATCGGCCCATTGCTGTTTGAGGTTTCTATCAGCAATTTGGATGAGAATGTGGAAGGCATGATCAGTCTGAGGAAAGATTGTCATATGAGGAAAGATTGAAAAGTCTAGGCTTGTATTCACTGGAGTTTAGAAGGATGAGGGAGGATCTTATAGAAACATATAAAATTATAAAAAGGACTGGACAAGCTAGATGCAGGAAAAATGTTCCCAATGTTGGGCGAGTCCAGAACCAGGGGCCACGGTCTTGGAATAAAGGGGAGGCCATTTAAGACTGAGGTGAGAAAAAACGTTTTCACCCAGACAGTTGTGAATTTATGGAATTCCCTGCCACAGAGGGCAGTGGAGGCCAAATGACTGGATGGATTTAAGAGAGAGTTGGATAGAGCTCTAGGGGGTAGTGGAATCAAGGGATATGGGGAGAAGGCAGGCACGGGTTATTGATAGGGGACGATCAGCCATGATCACAATGAATGGCGGTGCTGGCCCGAAGGGTCGAATGGCCTCCTCCTGCACCTATTTTCTATGTTTCTAGGTTTGCAGATATAGTAAAGTATATAAAGATATAACCATATAACAATTACAGCACGGAAACAGGCCATCTCGGCCCTTCAGGTCCGTGCTGAACAACTTTTTTTCCCTTAGTCCCACCTGCCTGCACTCATACCATAACCCTCCATACCCTTCTCATCCATATGCCTATCCAATTTATTTTTAAATGATACCAACGAACCTGCCGCCACCACTTCCACTGGAAGCTCATTCCACACCGCTACCACTCTCTGAGTAAAGAAGTTCCCCCTCATGTTACCCCTAAACCTCTGTCCCTTAATTCTAAAGTCATGTCCTCTTGTTTGAATCTTCCCTATTCTCAAAGGGAAAAGCTTGTCCACATTAACTCTGTCTATCCCTCTCATCATTTTAAAGACCTCTATCAAGTCACCCCTTAACCTTCTGCGCTCCAGAGAATAAAGACCTAACTTATTCAACCTATCTCTGTAACTTAGCTGTTGAAACCCAGGCAACATTCTAGTAAATCTCCTCTGTACCCTCTCTATTTTGTTGACGTCCTTCCTATAATTGGGCGACCAAAATTGTACACCATACTCCAGATTTGGTCTCACCAACGTCTTGTACAATTTTAACATTACATCCCAGCTTCTATACTCAATGCCCTGATTTATAAAGGCTAGCATACCAAAAGCTTTCTTTACCACCCTATCTATATGAGATTCTACCTTCAAGGAACTATGCACGGTTATTCCCAGATCCCTCTGTTCAACTGTATTCTTCAATTCCCTACCGTTTACCATGTACGTCCTATTTTGATTTGTCCTGCCAAGGTGTAGCACCTCACATTTATCAGCATTAAACTCCATCTGCCATCTTTCAGCCCATTTTTCCAACTGGCCTAAATCACTCTGTAGACTTTGGAAATCCTCTTCATTATCCACAACACCCCCTATCTTGGTATCATCTGCATACTTACTAATCCAATTTACCACCCCTTCATCCAGATCATTGATGTACATGACAAACAACAAAGGACCCAACACAGATCCCTGAGGCACCCCACTAGTCACCTGCCTCCAACCCGACAAACAGCCATCCACCATTACCCTCTGGCTTCTCCCATTCAGCCACTGTTGAATCCATCTTGCTATTCCTGCATTTATACCCAACAGTTGAACCTTCTTAACCAACCTTCCATGAGGAACCTTGTCAAAGACCTTACTGAAGTCCATATAGACAACATCCACTGCTTTACCCTCGTCAATTTCCCTAGTAACCTCTTCAAAAAATTCAAGAAGATTAGTCAAACATGACCTTCCAGGCATAAATCCATGTTGACTGTTCCTAATTAGACCCTCTTTATCCAGATACTTATATATATTATCTCTAAGTATCTTTTCCATTAATTTGCCCACCACTGAAGTCAAACTAACCGGTCTATAATTGCTAGGTTTACTTTTAGAACCCTTTTTAAACAATGGAACAACATGCGCAGTACGCCAATCCTCGGGGACTATTCCAGTTTCTAATGACATTTGAAATATTTCTGTCATAGCCCCGGCTATTTCTACACTAACTTCCCTCAATGTCCTAGGGAATATCCTGTCAGGACCTGGAGACTTATCCACTTTTATATTTTTCAAAAGTGCCAGTACTTCTTTTACTTTGAAACTCATAGTATCCATAGCTACTCTACTAGTTTCCCTTACCTCACATAATTCAATATCCTTCTCCTTGGTGAATACCGAAGAAAAGAAATTGTTCAATATCTCCCCCATCTCTTTTGGCTCTGCAGATAGCTGTCCACTCGGTCTCTCCAATGGACCAATTTTATCCCTTGTTATCCTTTTGCTATTAACATAGCTGTAGAAACCCTTTGGATTTACTTTCACCTTACTTGCCAAAGCAACCTCATATCTTCTTTTAGCTTTTCTAATTTCTTTCTTTAGATACAATAAAGTAGGTGGTATCATAGATAGCGAGGATGGTTATCAAAAATTGCAGCAGGATTTTGATGAGTTGGGCAAGTGGGCTGAGGAATGGTTAATGGAGTTTAATGCAGATAAGTGCAAGATGTGGCATTTTGGGTGTCAAACCAGGGTAGGACGTACACCGTGAATGGCTGGGCCCTGGGTAGTGTTGTAGAGCAGAGGGATCGAGGAGTGCAGGTACGTAGTTCCTTGAAAGTGGTGTCACAGATATATAGGCTGGTCAAAAAGGCTCTCGGTACATTGGCCATTGTACAGAGAAGATGCCATTTGAGCTTTCCTTGCACCAACGGTGCAGAATCAGGTGGACAATAGTTACTGGGGACCACAGCGTTATCGTTGGATAAAATTATCCTATTTCATTAGGAGGGAAGCGGCAAGGGTTGGCGGGCGTCGAAAACTAAGAAGGACTATTGAGGGAGTGCAGGGTAGGTTCACGATGGTTAATTCCCAGGATGGTGGGGAAAGAATATGTTGAAAGAATGGAGCGACTGGGCTTGTATACACTGGAATTTAGAAGGATGAGAGGGGATCTTATTGAAACATATAAGATTATTAAGGGATAGGACACGCTAGAGGCAGGAAACATGTTCCCGATGTTGGGGGAGTCCAGAACCACGGGCCACAGTTTAAGAATAAGGGGTAAGCCATTTAGATCGGAGAGGCGGAAAAACTTTTTAGCTCAGCGAGTTGTTAATATGTGGAATTCTCTGCCTCAGAAGGCAGTGGAGGCCTATTCTCTGGATGCTTTCAAGAGAGATAGAGCTCTTAAAGATATGGTCAAGGGATATGGGGAGAAGGCAGGAACAGGATACTGATTGTGGATGGTCAGCCATGATCACAGTGAATGGCGGTGCTGGCTCGAAGGGCCGAATGGCCTACTCCTGCACCTATTGTCTATTGTCTATTATCTATTGACCAGGTGTGTGGGGGGCGCTGAGAACGAAGAGAGACCAGGATGACTATAATGAGTAGTTTTTGTAACTTTGTCGGTGCCAGAAACATGGGGACTCCCGTGTGTACTTTGTGCATCGTATGCAAAAAAAACAAAGAATCTCACTGTATGTAGGTTCAGCATAAAGTTAATTATCATATTGAGAGACCACTTTGGGCAGTTATGTAATGTTTTCCCTGGTTGTTCTTATTTGGGAGCTTGCTTTACATGCGTTAACAGGGAAGGTCCACACTGTTTGCTTTCGGTATCTTAAACTGGAAGAAATGTTTAGTTTACTTTAGACAGCATAGCAACAGGCCCTTCCCAGCCGACCAACCCGTTCACACCAGTTCTATGTGCAGGAAGTATCTGCAGACGTTGGTTTAGACCGAAGATAGACACAAAATATTGGAGCAACTCAGTGGGTCAGGCAGCATCTCTGGAGAGAAGGAATGGGTGACGTTTCATGTCGGAACCCTTCATCAGACTCCACACTAGTTCTATGTTATCCCACTTTCGCAACCACTCCCCTCACACTAGGGGCCGTTTACAGCAGCCAATTAGCCCACGGACCTGCACTTTCCTTTTGGGATGTGGGAGGAAACTGGAGCACCCGGTGGAAACCCACTCGGTCATACGGAGATAGACACGAAACGCTGGAGTAACTCGGGCAGCTTCTCTGAAGAAATTCCTGGGGTGTCAGGACTTTCATATGAGGAAAGATTGGATAGACTCGGCTTGTACTCGCTGGAATTTAGAAGATTGAGGGGGGATCTTATAGAAACTTACAAAATTCTTAAGGGGTTGGACAAGCTAGATGCTGGAAGATTGTTCCCGATGTTGTGGGAGTCCAGAACAAGGGGTCACAGTCTAAGGATAAGGGGGAATTCCTTTAGGACCGAGATGAGGAAAACATTCTTTACGCAGAGAGTGGTGAGTCTCTGGAATTCTCTGCCACAGAAGGTAGTTGAGGCCAGTTCATTGGCTATATTTAAGAGGGCATTAGATGTGGCACTTGTGGCTAAAGGGATCAGGGGGTATGGAGAGAAGGCAGGTACGGGATACTGATGATCAGCCATGATCACATTGAATGGCGGTGCAGGCTCGAAGGGCCGAATGGCCTACTCCTGCACCTATTTTTCTATGTTTCTTTCTATTTCTAAAAAGAACCTGTGACGTTTCGCCTGGGGCCACTTCTTCAGACCACAAGGAGGAACGTGCAAACTTTGCACAGACAGCAGCCGAGGGCAGGGTCGAACCGGGGCCTCTGGCGCTGTGAGGTCAGCAGCTCCACCAGCTGCGCCACAGTGCCTCCCTTGTGGTTGACACTGCTGACGAATACAAGTCGTCGGTTGAAAGCTTTGGGTTAAGAATGACATAACGGGGACAGGTTTTGTCAATGAACGGACACTTGGGTTCTCCTTTGAGCTGTCTGGTTACTACGAGAGCTGCATGCTGTCAACGGGGATGAGCACACGAAGGCGGGAATACACAACAGGCGGGCTGTGGTGACAAAGCCTATTCTTCCTCTGCCGTTCCTTAAATCCAGACATGAGAGGGGCAGGGGAATGAAGAATGTGGCTCAACACTTGGCCAGCTTACCAAGGATACAAATGAAAGATTATGTTAATCTTCACTCCATTGTCCGCTGCAAAATGTTTTATACCATGCCTTTTATCTGTGGAAAAAGAGATGCACAACCTCTCAACTCTGTGACACTGAGCACTTTCTGTGTGGTTTCTGGATAATTAACACCACTGCCAGGCCTGCAAACACCTTTTCACTTTCTCTACTCAGGCTTGTGGTCTTCTTTGGGTTGCAATAGGGGTGCTTCCCTTATCCCCCCCTGCTTGTGGTCTAAATGATATTCTCAGCTCTGAAACAGATACATGAGCCATCTGTTATTGTAAGGAAGAGGAGAGAGGAAAAAAAAACCTAAGACCTCCCCAACAAAAGCGGCTTTGAGGATCCAAATGGTCGTGTACTTCAATCGGACAGGTGAATGATTTCATCACAATGCGCCCAAATGGAGTTGCTTAAAAGTCAGTGTTAACTCGCCACCACTGAGCCTCCCACTAATGCAGCTGGTTCTCTCGTGTTACAAGGAAATGTCGGGCAAGGCAAAACATCACCTTGTTTGTCGTTTTATTAAACTGTTGCCAAAGCTATCGGCACTGGGACGGCATGGTGGCGCAGTGATAGCGTTGCTGCCTTGCAGCACCAGAGACCCGGGTTCGATCCTGACTACGGGTGCTGTCTGTACAGAGTTTGCACGCTCTTCCCGCGACCGCGTGGGTTTTCTCTGGCTGCTCCGAGTTTCCTCCCAATTTACAAAGTATCACTCATTATCACCTTCCCCACAGCCAACAGTGGACCATTATGGGTTCCACCTACCCTTGATCATTGTTGCTGGCTTTGAATTGTTCTTTTGCATTTCTTTCGTTCATTTGTTCTATGTACCTTTTCATATCACTCGCTTCCCCCTCCCCCGACTCTCAGTCTGAAGAAGGGTCTCGATCCGAAACATCACCTATTCCTTTTCTCCAGAGATGCTGCCTGGCCCATTGAGTCACTTTTTGTGTCTATTTTCAGGTTAGTAGGTTAATTAGCTCCTGTAAATTGTCCCTCGAGTGTAGGATAGAACTAGTGAACGGGTGATCGCTGGTCGGCGCGGACTCGGTGGGACAGTTTCCACGCTGTATCACAAAAGGGCATGTCCCACTTTCACGAGTTATTCACGAATTCTCCCGAGTTTTCCCCTTGATTCAAACTCGCAGAATGTTCGTAACGAGTCCGTAGGAGTTCGTAGATGTATCGTAGCGGCTCGTAATCCCAGCCGTAGGTACTCGTGGCATCAGGTAAGTCGGGACGTTTTTTCCAGCCCGATAAAAAATGTCCATGAGTAAAAAAATGGTCTGGATGAAAGAAATTGCAGCTTTTTACTCGTAAGGGGGCCATCGAAATAGTCGTGGGAATTCGTAGACATACTCGTAGGAGTTTGTGAACATAGTCGTGGAAGGTCGTAGGAGTTCGTAGATTACCACGATCTTGATTTTTTTTTTTAGGTCCTTTAAACCCAGCAGAGGTTTGGAATTAAGTCGTGAAAGTGGGACAGGCCCTTAAACTAAACTAAACTAAACTAAACTTAACAAACTAAACTAAACTAAACCAAACCATTCTATTCTTGTCTAGAACAAAATTCCACACCTTTCAAAAGAAAAGGCAATGCGAAGAATTGAAATATGGATCGTTTTTTTTTACCTTAGCGCAGAAACAGACGGAGAGGTATAAGGAGAATTGGCAGGACCTCATCAGACCTGTGAAAATCCACCATGGCCTCTCGGTTGTTTAAAATCTTGCACCGCTTGATTCCTTTTGTGCCTTCCTACTGCGGACTGACCTGTAATCTTTTTTCCCAGCCAGCGTACAGAAGCCGGGACAACCTCATCACCAACCCGAACAGCTGCTTCCATACATTCACCAGAGTGGATACAGCCTGCCCCACTTCTGAGAGAACGCCACAAGGGCTTATGTCCGCGATGCCTGGGGAAGGCATTAAGGACGGGGCCAAAGGTCGGCGCAAGATAAAGTGAGGTACAAGAAGATCAGTGAAGTTGGATCTTCACACTGCAAAAAAATCATGTCTGTTTTCACGATGTAAACAACATCACTTCATTTAAAACAGCTTCTGATTTGGCAGGTCAGGCCATGGTGCCTCTAAAAGCCTGATTCAGTTGTTCCTGTCACGAGTACTTTGTCTTACACAGACTGCATTACTCTGATAAATAGGGGGGGCATCAAAGCGAGAGCAGATAGAGTTACATCAGTGGATTAAGTTCTTCTGCATGATAAAGTAGCTACCTAGGGTGGAATTAAGTTAATATGTGAAAGAATGTTATTGAGAGGGAATAAAGTACCAAAACTCTGTCATTCTGCTCGTAATATCCTAAAGCCAGCGCCTGACACCAAGGCCCAAAGCTGGTGTTAGTGTTAATCAATGAAATAACGCATCTGTGTTCTCTGTCCTTATCGCTATTTAAACCCAGCCTCAACTCAATTATTGTCCCTTAGAGACCCAGATGGGATATTCGTTTCAGTGAAAGGGATTCTGTCCGGCAAAGAAATCCCAGTGTTAAAGTGCAGAGGTGTAAACCTCTGCAAACTAAATTCCTGTTAAACAGAGATTAGAAGCAAGATTTGAAGATGAAAACAGCCCTGACTGTGGTTCAGCGAGGGATTCCTTTCTTAGAGCCGCAGTCTCCAAAACTACCGAGACCCTCAAGCAGGGCAAAGTGTGGTCTTAGAGCTGAGTGCGCCCTTTATACTTAACAATTACTTTCAAAATGTCAGTGCACTGAATATTATTTTCGGCTTCTTTCCGCGCTGAGAAAGCCAGGGTCCTATTTTTGAAAGATCGCATTCCTCCCCGCAACTTTTCTCCCCTCGACTTGTGACAAAATTACAATCTTTCACGTCTGGCATTTTCAAAGAAATTGTAGAAAAGTTGTGAAAATCACAGCCTTGCAGGAAACCATGATGAGGAATTTGCCGAGCTTGGTCGGGAATTCGCCATATGGGGGAGTCTTAGGTGTGAACCAACATGTTACCATTTCAACAGCGACACACAGAGCCGCCACAGATATATGGCATTTTTTAAGTTGTCTTTGGAGTTCATTAAAACTTTCGTCTCGGTGAAAAGCCCCCCCCACCCCCACCCCACCCCTCACCCCCTCAAGCCCCCCACTTTTTTATTACTGGGGCAATAAGCCAGCCTCTGCTGGTTCTGGCACTCATGCATTGCATTAAGTTTTGAGTTCACAGGTAACCAAAGTTTTCGAGAGAGAGTTATGAAATATCTGCTGGGGCTAACAGACTCAACGGATATGGGGAAAAAACAGGAACAGGGTACTGATTCTGGATGATTAGTCATGACCATATTGAATGGCGATCCTGGCTCGAAGGGCCAAATGGCCAACTCCTGCATCTACTTTCTATGTTTCTACGTAACAATTTTGAGTCGACTAAATGCATTGAGAAGGTCCCTGGAGTCCTGCGGCTTGTTTAGTCTTTCTCGTGGTTATGTTCTGGAACTCCTATGGTCCCCTTCCTCTGATGAATCTATGAAGGAACCAAGTGGAGGAGGAATCAATGGAGTCTTGGAGTCATTGAGCCACCGGTCCATGGTGACCAAGATGCCCCATCTACGCCTGTCCCACTTGCCCAAGTTTGGCGCATGCCCCTGTAAACCTTTCCTATCCACGTCCCTGTCCAAATGCCTTTTAAATGCTGCTCTAGTGCCTGCCTCAACTACCTTCTCTGGCAACTCGTCCCATACACCTACCACCATCTGAGTGAAAAAGTTGCCTCTCAGGTTCCTATTAAACCATTCCCTGTTAACTTTAAACCCAGGTCCTCTGGTTCTTGATTTTGCTATCCTGGTTAAAAGACTTGGTCCATTCATCATGTTAATTCCCCACATGAGTTGTCATCTAAACTTTCTTATCCATCCACATGTCCAAATGTATCTTAGAATTTGTTACAGTAGACAATAAACAATAGGTGCAGTAGGCCATTTGGCCCTTTGAGCCAGCATTGCCATTCAATCTGATCATGGCTGATCATCCCGAATCATCAGTACCCCGTTCCTGCCTTCTCCCCATAGCCCCTATCTTTAAGAGCCCTATCTAGCTCTCTCTTGAGTACCTGCCTCAACTACCTGCTCCAGCAGCTCGTTCTGAAAACCCACCATCCTCTGTTTGAAAAAGATGCCCCTCAGATTTCTATTAAGTCTTTCCCTTCTCATCTTAACCTAGGTCCTCTGGCTCCTGATTCACCTGCTCTGGGGAAAAGACTGTGCATTCGCTCTCTGTCTATTCCCATCATGACCTTCTAGACTTCAATAAGATCACCTCTCATCCTCCAGCACTCCAAGGAATAAAGTCCTAGCCGGCTCAACCTCAGGCCCTCGAGTCCTGACAACATCCTCGTAAATCTTCTCTGCACTCTCTTGGGGTGAGATTTTAATTCACATGAAATGAGGCCAACGGATTATTGGAACAGGGGGTCTGAAGAAGTGACCCAACCCGAAACGTTGTCTGTCCATTTCCTCCACAGATGCTGCCTGACCCGCTGAGTTCCTCCAGCACTTTGTGGATTTATTTACAAGATTCCGGCATCCGCAGTCCCTTGTGTATCATCGGCTGCAAGAGAAACTCAGATTGGTAGATCAGATTGAACACCTTACCTGAATCTGTAACATTATTAGTCCGTCGTGCTATTCGGATGCTGTTCAATCAATTGTGCATTTGAGACATATTTTCTGTTTTGTTTTAACTTTCCATTATTAATGCTTTCCTTTTGCAATTTTAAGCATCGATAATCAGCAATTTAACTAAAGTCACAATTAAATGGATCAAATTATTGCATTCAATAATTGACAGGCAATCTTCCATGTCTGATTACACCCCAGGCAGTAGCAATCTGTCCACAGCCTCATCTTTATTTCCAGAAGACTAAACCTATTAACGTGGAATTGCAGCAAAATTATATTGTGCACTGTTGGAGTCATAGAGTCATACATCGTGCAAACAGGCCATTCAGCCCAACTTGCGCACCTGCCTGCGTTTGGCCAACATCCCTCTAAACCTGTCCTATCCATGGACTAAAAATCATGGAGAGGAATAAATAAACAATATAAATATCACCATGTAACCTATTGTGGCCTCGTTCATCATCAACAGAATGAGCTAATAGTGGTGTGCTGTGCACTCTGGTAGGCTGGACAATCATGTTTAATTAAATTTAGAGATACAGCGTGGAAACTGGCCCCTTCGGTCCACTGAGTCCGCGCCGACCAGCCGACATTATCCTACACACGCTAGAGACAATTTACATTGACACCAAGCCAATGAACCTACAAACATGTACGTCTTTGCAGTTTGGGGGGAAACTGCAGATCTCGGAGAAAACCCACGCGGTCACGGGGAGAACGTACAAACTCCATACAGACAAGCACCCGTAGTCGGGATTTAACCTGCATCACTGGCGCTGTAAGCACTGTTAGGCTGCAACTCTACCGCTGCGCCACCATGCTGCCCTTCTAGGTAGGTTAATTTTAACCATTTGGAGAGCTTGGGAACACGCTTGGTCCCCTTACTTTTCTAGAATACTTTGGTACAGTTTCCTAACTTTGCTTGCTAGCCGAGTTCCAAGGGACAGCAAAGTGATTTGAAGGTTTTTGTGGAACCATAAGGAACTAGAGATACATCCCCAAACTGGAGTTTCTCTCCAGGCACGAGGGAGCAATGTAGATCTGTGTGAGTGGGCAGGGTCTGGTGCACAGGAAGGCATTGGCAACAGAACCTTGGATGAGTTGAATGCCAGCGAGGTCAAGGCATTTGATGAGGGCACCACGCCAAAGTCGATGCTCCAATCGCGGCCTACGGAATTTAACATCGCGGAGCTCGCAGTCTCAGGTTGAGACCGATGTCGGGGAACTCCGAAAGCCGCACGACTTTTGACTATCCCCGATCCGGTGTAGATCCCGAGGTGAGATTCCCCCCCGATGCAGGAGCTTGATCGCCCCGACGAGGATGCCCGCCGCTGGCTACGGGAGTAAGATCGTCCCGTCAACGGAAAGTTAGAGGCCCCTGGCCGCAGGAGGACAAAGAAGGGAGATGTTGAACTTTTTTTTCGCCTTCCATCACAGTGCGAAATGCGGAGGAGTCACTGTGGTGGATGTTTATGTTAAAATGTATTTTGTGTGTTCTGTTGCTTTTTATTGGTATAACTGCACGGCAAATCAAATTCCTTGTATATGTTGCAAAACATACTTGGCTACTAAAGTATGATTATGATTATTATGATTATGAAGTGATGGTTCATCTCTTTACTGTGGAGGCACGGTTCAGAATCAGATAGAGAGCTTGGGTTTCTTGGTGAAAATCCCACTCTCCCCACTGATAGCAGGAATCTGGGAAGGAGGCTTGGCATTACCGTGCCATCCAAGACCACGTGAAATTGCAGAGAATTGTGGACGCAGCCCAGTCCATCACACAAACCAAACTCCCTTCCATTGACTCCATCTACACTTTGCGCTGCCTCGGCAAGGCCAGCAGCATAATCAATGACTCCAGATTCAGGGACAGTTTCTTTGCAGCTATTATCGGGCAACTGAACTATCCTATCAGTATCTAGAGAGTGGTCCTGAGCTATAATTTCTGCGATTTTCCTTTGACTTTGAGCATTATTCATTCGGCACTTACCCTACCTACTGATAGTGTAGTTACCCACTTTGCACCCAGACTCTTCCACACGTCAGACACTTGACTGGGCAAAGTTATGTCAGGCCCTCCATGACATGAATAAGGCACCAAACTACATCTTAGACCAAACCCACACCCATGAAAAGCTGAAACTAACGTTGACGCAATAGAAAAGTTGAACAAAGTTTGCGAATAAAAGCTTGTGACTTCAATCAAGTAATGTTTCTCAGAAAAATGCACAAAGTGCTGGAGTAGCAAGTCAGGCTGCATCTTTGGAGAACATGGATAGGTGATGTTTCAGGTTGGGACCCTTCTTTAGACCTCCAGAGATGCTGCCCGACCCGCTGCGTTGCTCCGGTACATTGCCTCTTTTTTTTGTAAACCAGCAACTGCAGTTGCTTGGGTACAATGCTTCTCCGAATTGGGAGAGGGACCTGTTCTAACAAAGGGTGTCTTGGATCTGAATCATTAGCTCTGTTTCTCTTCCCAATAGACGCTGCCGGGCCCTCTGAGTGTTTCCGGCAGCAATCTGCCGTCATTTAAGATTCTGTAGTTGTAGTTGAGATTTTCCGTTCCCCATCAAATGCTTTGCTTGCGGAAAGAAATGACACATTTTAAAACGTCGGGAATTATTAAAAACTATTATTAGTTTACTCTACACTGTTGTCTTTGGGGTTAAAGGAAAATGCAAACACAGCATTCGATTTAGCGAGAATACAGAAATATTAATTGCTGTTTAAGTTTGAACGCAGTGGAGTATTTAGTTTAAAAAATAAATAATCTTTGTTTACGCTTTAGGTTGTTTTTGAATTTGAGGAATATGTGGCAGCAGATGGCTTTGTGGAGTAATTAGGAGAGTGTCACTGTGGAACAATTTTGAAATGGCTGGGATTTATTTTCTAATTAGATAGTATTTGCTTCTCAGGGGCCGTCTTCGAGAAGTGCTTGAGGATAATCCGAGGTGGCCAGAAGTATAGGGAGAAGCAGGGCGACGGGAATGCTGCATCACGCACGGCGTGCAAGTGGCGGAGATGCGGTGGAGGCTTGGGCAGAGAGAGGGAATGAGTGAGTGAGTGTGAGTGAGTGAGAGAGAGTGAGTATATTAGTATGAGAGTGAGTGAGTGTATTAGTGAGTGAGTGAGTGAGTGATTTTGGAATGAGCATTTTGTGTCTATCTTTAGTGTACACTAGCATCTGCAGTTCCTTCAAGAGAAGGAATGGGTGACGTTTCGGATCTCGAATCGAAATGTCACCCATTCCTTCTCTCCAGAGGTGCCGCCTGCCTCGCTGAGTTACTCCAGCATTTTGTGCCTATCTTTGGGTGTAAACCAGCATCTGCAGTTCCTTGCTACACACATTATCCACTGCCTGTTGGGTTGGAGAATTCCAAGAAGTTGCAACTGTCCATCATTTCTTCCGGTCAATGTCCTACGAGGGTGACCGCTTGCCCTGAGAGCATCTCCACACATCGTCTTAAGATAAGACATGCTGGCCATTGGTCGCTGAATGAACAGGAAAGGCAACGCTGTATGTTCTTAATCAATCAGATCAAAGGAATGAGCAATTAGTAGTACACGGGTTCACAATTTAGTGCAGATTAGAGAGGGTGAATTAATGTCAAATCGGATGCAGAAAGAATAAAGAGAGGAAAAGAAAGAGTAAAAGGCAAATTAAAAATGGTTAGAAAATAAAATGTTTTGTATATTTAAATCTCCTCCAGAACTTGACACTTGGGGAATGAGATTACACGATTGGACTCTTGAACATCAGCGAGATCAAGCGTAGATTGGGCGATCGTTTCGCTGAAAACCTTCGCTCAGTCCGTCTAAATCTACCTGATGTCCCGGTTGCTGAACACTTTAATTCTCCTTCCCATTCCCACACTGACCTTTCTGTCCTAGTTCTCCTCCATTGTCAGAGTGAGGCTAAACGCAAATTGGAGGAACAACATCTCATATTTAGTTTGGGCAGTTTACAGCCCAGTGGTATGAATATTGATTTCTCTAACTTCAAGTAACCCGGGCATTCCCTCTCTCTCTATCCCTCCCACACCCAAGTCGCACCAGCTTCTCGTTTTAACCCAGCAAACAGCTAACGATGGCCTGTTTCCTTTATCATCGTTACTTTTTTGCATATCTTTCATTCATTGTTCTTTATCACTGTACATCATCATCTATATCTCTTGTTTCCCTTTCCCGTGACCTTCAGTCTGAAGAAGGGTCTTGACCCGAAACGTCACCCATTCCTTCTTTACGGAGATGCTGCCTGGCCTGCTGAGTTACTCCAGCTTTTTGTGTCTATCTTCCATTTAAAACAGCAACTGCAGTTCCTTCTTACACAATTGTACTGTTATTTCTTTGAGACAGAAGCTAATTGCCACTGATTATATCAGTGGATCTTAGATATTTAGACCTTAGATATTTAGTTAGATATTCAGATAAACAGGCCATTCGACCCACCGAGTTCACGACGACCAGCGATCACACCCATACAGTAACACTATCGGCAGTTCCTTCCTACACACTAGTGGTCAGGATCGAGCCTGGGTCTCTGGCACTGTAAGGCCACTGTGCCACCACTGTTATCCCTGGTACCTCTGCATCCACATTACAGGTCTGACAGTCATCCTAAAATACGGTGCCCAGAAGTGACTGCTGCTGTTTGATGAAGGCTAGACATACACTCCTCGGCTTGTTGAATGCTCCAGGCTTACAGAATGCAGAGGAAGAGGCTGCCTTTTCGCAGCCTTCTCAGTTCGACTGCCACCTCCAGAGCAGTGTACACACAGCCCCAGGTTTCTCTGCTCGTGCACCTTTTAAGATTATGGCATTTAGTTTATACACCCTCTCATCTTCCTTACCAAAGTGAATCATTTCACACCTCCCTGCAATGAATTTCATCTGCCATGTGTTTGCCCATTTCATGAACCCACCTACGTCTTCCTGAAATCTGTTATTCTCCTTTCCATGGGCTAGCAGGCGGCAGGTTTTGAATTTAAGCCTTGTGTATATCCGAGTCCACATCATTTACACATTTGGAAGGGCCATTGGTCCCACACTGGGCCTGTACTCACTGGAGTTTGAAAAGTTGAGGGGGGACCTTATTGAAAGTTACCGAATAGTGAAAGCCTTGGATTGAGTGGATGTGGTGTGGATGTTTCCACTAGTGGGAGAATCTAGGACTGGAATGCAGAGCCTTGGAATAAAAGTGCATCCCTTTACAAAGGAGATAAGGAGGAAATTATTTTGTCAGAGAGTGGTGAACCTGTGGAATTCATTGCCACAGATGGCTGTGGAGGCCAAGTCATCGGGTATTTTTAAAGTGGCGATTGCCAAGTTTTTACCAGGGTGTCAAAGGTTAAGGGAAAAAAGCAGGAGAATGGGGTTGGGCGGGAACGATACATCAGCCAAGATTGAACGGCAGAGTAGACTCGATGGGCCGAATGGCCTAATGCTGCTCCTATGAACATGAACTTAGGAACATTGCTGACCTCTAGAGGGCAACACGCTGCACTTCCATGCAACCATTCACTGAGTCTGTGTAGGAAGGAACTGCAGATGCTGGTTTAAACCAAAGACAGACACAAGATGCTGGAGTAACTCAACCAGACAGGCAGCATCTCTAGAGAGAAGGAATGGGTGATGTTTCTAGTCGAGACCCTTCTTCAGACTGATGTCAGGGGAGAGGGAGATACAAAGATAAGGAAGTGTGAAGGTATGAAAATAGGACAAAGGGAATGAAGTTCAAGGAAAATGTAGCATAGATCATTGTTAGCTGGGAGAAGGTAACCACAAAGCAAACAGAGGCTGGTGGGAGAACTGGTGGCTGCGGGTGGAGGGATGGAGAGAGAGGGAAACCAAGGGTTACTTGTAGTTAGAGACACTCAGTCTGATGTGATTGGATAGCAGTTGGTAATTCCCTCCACAGATGCTACCTGGCCCGCTGAGTTCCTCCGGCATTTTGTGTTTTACTCAAGTTTCCAGCATCTGCAGTTCCTTGTTTCTACATTCACTGCCCCTTCTCCCCACCACACACTATTCCCAATGCAAAACAAAATGTCTAGTGTTCTCATATATGTGCTCAGTAACAATGGTGCTTGAATATAGATCACAGAACAGTACAGCACAAAAGCAGGCCCTTCTGCCCGCACGTGATCCATATCCCTCCATCTCCTGTGCCTATCTAAGAGCCTATTCAACACCACTATTCTACCTGTCTCCATCATCACCCCTGGCAGCATGTTCTAGGTGTCCACCACCTTATGTGTTAAGAAAACTTGCCTCACACATCTCCTTGAAATTTTACACAAAGTGCTGGAGTTACTTTAGTAACTGGAGTAGCTGAGGAGCGGCACGGTGGCACAGCGGTAGAGTCGCTGCCTTACGGCGCCAGAGACGGGGGTTCGATACTGACTGTGGGTGCTGTCTGTACGGAGTTTGTACATTCTCCATGTGTCCTGCGTGGGTTTTCTCCGGGTGCTCCAGTTTCCGCCCACACTCCAAAGACGTACATGTTTGTCAGTTAATTGGCTTGGTAAATTTGTAAATTGTCCGTAGTGTGTAGGATAGTATAATATGCGGGGATTGCTGGTCGGTGCCGCCTCGGTGGGCCAAAGGGCCTGTTTCCACGCAGTATCTCTAAACTAAACTAAACTACGCTTTGGGACGACACGGCGGCGCAGCGGTAGAGTTGCTGCCTTAAAGCGCCAGAGACCCAGTGCCGTACCCATGCTGGCTTTGGCACGGGAATGTTATTTGTTTCTGTTTTTTTATATCCAAAAATATAAACTTTATTCAGAATTTAAAAAATATACAAAACAGACAAAAAACAAGGGCAATGTAAAAACCCTTCCAACATTCTCAGCATCTTCTATACACTCATTAGTAGGTATGTTACAAAACTTACCTTTAGCGGTGCTGGAGTTCTGCCGCTGGCCGTGTGCGCGACTTTGGCGCCTTTAAGGGTGGGGGGGGGGGGGGCGGGGTTGAAATGCGATTTTCCCCTTGCAATCAGGAGCTTTATTTTCTCGGAGTGCGATCTATTTTTGGAGATTCGTTCCGACTGCCGGTAAGTCCGTTTTTTAAAAAAATCGTCCGACTATTTAATTGCTGCAGTAAAATAAAAATTAGCGCCCAATGCCGTGAACGCCGACAACGGGGACCGATTTTACGTAGGGGACAGGTAAGTGAAAGCTGTTTATTTTTTCATATAAACTTTTTTAAAGGACTTTAATCAATATTTCATGTTGCGAAACGGTGATTTAGCCCCCATATGAACTGTCAGAATATTTCCTGCTGATATGGGGTTTAAATTCACCGCTACCGCAACGTTCCAATGCAGCGCGTTCCATAAAATCCCACTTGCAAGCTGTTTAAAATGCCCATTAATTTACAGGCATTAAACACTGAATTCCTTCAATTTGGCCTATAAATTAATGACAATTAGATTTAAAAATCATGTTTTATTGTGAATTATTGTGTGACTGTTAATTGGACACTTAGGCTTTAAATTTTTCTTAAGAAATTGATAAATGTTTAGATCTAGTAATTGAATTTTGTAATTGGCTACAATTGGGTAACTAAGTAATTATATGCTTTCATTTCAGGTCGCCCAAGTAAGATTGTTTGATGGTTACACAAAAAGCTGGAGAAACTCAGCGGGTGCAGCAGCATCTAAAGAGCGAAGGAGATAGGCGACGTTTCGGGTCGAGACCCTTCTTCAGGTCTGAAGAAGGGTCTCGACCCGAAACGTCGCCTATCTCCTTCGCTCTTTAGATGCTGCTGCACCCGCTGAGTTTCTCCAGCTTTTTGTGTAACCCTCGATTCTCCAGCATCTGCAGTTCCTTCTTTAATAAGATTGTTTGATATTTGTTTCAGAATACTTCAAAAAAAATTTTTCAGTTCTCTTAAATTTTAAGGAAGTTATGGGCTTTTGACTGTCCCCGATCACAACTTTTGTGACAAGTCAATAGAAAAGCAATAGGAATCAAGTTGCAAAATTTCCGAGTATGAAAATGGCCCTAACTTTTTTAATTCTGAAGATATGAAAGTGAATTAGGTGTCAACTTAAACTTATTTTTATGCTTTATCTGATGGGATAAATTGCAGACTTGATTTTTTAAATCTCAAAATTTTGTAACATTGCTATCATTAGTGTCACGTTTGGTAGCATGCGGAGCTATCCTTAAATCAGGCACCTTTGCCACTCTTGCGGCACCCTGGGGTGATATCCCTTCCATTGTTTGAGGGGTGACACGCATCAGACTCTGCCCCTCAATGTCGCGCACCAGAAGGACCCTAGACTGTGATCTTCCCCCACGGAGTCTTAGCGTTGGCTGTACCATTACCTGTGAAGTCTTCCCAATATCACTGAAAAATTCAGAGGTTTTCCTTCCCTGTGCATCTTGCAATCAAACCATCGTGCGTGGGAAGGAACTGCAGATGCTGGTTTCAACCGAAGATAGACACAAAAAGCTGGAGTAAATCAGCGGATCAGACACCATCTCTGGACAAAGGAATAGGTGACGTTTCGGGTCGACCCTTCTTCAGGTCCTTCTTTAATCAGCATCTCCTCTGTGGCAACATGAAATATTTGAGGTGATGATTTCACACCAAAAGACAATTTGGTGCGCATATGAAAACCAAAGAGATTACTTTAATTATTCTGTTACTCAAGAGACTGAATTTGCAGTAATCTGGTGGAAGTAAAAAACTGGGGTGGCATAGTGGTGCAGCGGTAGAGTTGCTGCCTTGCAGTGTCAGAGACCCAGGCGTGACTACGGGTGCTGCCGTCCAGTTGTAGGTTCTCCCTGTGACTGCATGGGTTTCCTCCCACATTCCACAGGCTTGCAGGTTTGTAGGTTAATTGGCATCTTTAAATTGTCCCTCGTGTGTAGGATAGAACTAGTTTGCGGGTGATCGCTGGTCTGCACAGACTTGATGGGCCGAAGGGCCTGTTTCCACGCCGTAACTCTAAACAAAACCAAACATCTGGAGGAGCCCAATGGGCTGAGCAGCTTTTGTGGATGCAAATAAATTGTTGATGTTTTGGGCCGAGACCCTCCCAGCAGCCTGGAGAAAAGCGGGTGCCAGGGGTTATGGGGAGAAGGCAGGAGAATGGGGTTTGGAGGGAGAGATAGATTCACCATGAATGAATGGCGGAGTAGACTTGATGGGCCGAATGGCCTAATGCTGCTCCGATCACATATGAACTTCTGAACTTACTTGGTGGAATGTGGTTCAAAATATCCTCAATGCCCACACACGGGGTATATTGGTCTTCTTCTTGTGAATGAAACATAAATGGTCGGCACGGACTGGAAGGGCCGGGAAGGCCTGTTTCCATGCTGTAATTGTTATATGGTTATATGGTTATAAACCAAAGGAATAGTTAGATCTCAAGCCGGGCGTTGAGAAGCCAGGTTGTTGTCTCTGCGTCAATGTCTGCCAGGCCCTGAGCTCCATTTGGTGGGTGGTAGAGCGGGCACCCAGAGATGACATGGTTGGCTGTCTGTTGTTCTGCTCCGCATTCACAGGCTGGGCTCTGGCGGAGTCCCCATCTCCACATGCCGGCCTTGAAACGCCCAACTCCAGTACCAAGTCTGTTGAGCTTCACCCATGCTCCTCTAGGGAGGTCAGACCATGGACAGCTTTTATCTGGTGAAGAGATGTCGCTGTGTAATGGAGATGAGGTTGCCTTCCACTCCTGTGACCACTTGGTGGCTATCCAGTGTGCGTTTGTACGTTGGTGATTATTAACTAGTGCTAGCATTTTTTTTTACCATGTTAAATTGCACATATTCATGGTCTGAGTACAACTTGACATCAACATTGGCTAATGTCAATTCAGTACACAGATCCCGTGATATGTTCACGGGTATTGTTTACCATCAGTTGAGGCATAACTTATAATCTCCATCTGGCTAGACGGTTTTGTCTGCTCTGGGTGCCTGAACGATGTCTATCACCCAATCACCCTGAGCAATTTTAACACTCGTTCTGAGTCATTTGAGTTTTCTCAGCTCCTTCTTTACTCAAGCCTTCTGCGTTTATGATAACAGTGTGGGCTTACAGCAGGATGGACTGACGCATATGTTACGTGTCGGAGGGAACTGCAGATGCTTGTTTACAACAAAGATAGACCACAAAGAATATAAATGGTTTGGACACGCTGGAGGCAAGAAACACAGTTTAAGAATAAGGGGTAAGCCATTTAGACCGGAGATGAGGAAACACTTTTTCACACAGAGAGTTGCGAGTCTGTGGAATTCTCTGCCTCAAAGGGCGGTGGAGGCCGGTTCTCTGGATTCTTTCAAGAGAGAGCTAGATAGGGCTCTTAAAGATAGCGGAGTCAAGGGATATGGGAAGAAGGCAGGAACAGGGGTACTGATTGGGGATGATCAGCCATGATCACATTGAATGGCGGTGCTGGCTCAAAGGGCCGAATGGCTTACTCCAGCACCTATTCTCTATTGTCTATTATCTAAAATGCTGGAGTAATTCAGCGGGTCAAGCAGCATCTCTGGATAGAAGGAATAGGTGACGTTACGGGTCCAGACCCTTCTTCAGACTGAAGTCTCGACCATTCCTGCTATCCAGAGATGCTGCCTGTCCCGCTGAGTTACTGCAGCATTTTGTGTCTATCTTCAATGCACATGTTACCTTTGTTCCTCTTATGCCAGTTTACAAATCTCCAAGCAAAGTTGTGTTTAACTCCAGAAGCTTACATAGATACGTGGGTGTGAGGTCCTCACCTTTAATCCGCCAAGACAATTTTTCCATTACAGTTAACATATGATGAGCATTTGAAGGCCCTGGGCCTGCGCTTGAAGTATGAGGGGGGACCTCATTGAAACTTACTGAATACTGAAAGGCCTGGATCGAGTGAAGGTGGAGAGGATATTTCCACGTGTGGGACAGTCTATGCCCAGAGGCCTTCAGAATAAAAGGGAATATCTTTAGAAAGGAGATGAGGAGGAATTTCTTCAGATGAGGGTGGTGAATCTGTGGAACTGGTTGCCTCAGGTGGCTGTGGAGGCCAAGTGAGTGAATATTTTTAAGGCAGAGATTGACAGATTCTTGATTAATAAGGGTGTCTGGGGTTATGGGAGAAGGCAGGAGAATGAGGATGAGAGGGAGAGATAGATCAGCCATGATCGAATGGTGGAGTAGATTTAATGGGCCGAATGGCCTCATTCTGTTCCAAGACCATATGAACCCAGGTCAGTCTGAACAGTCAGTCTGCTAATGTTGATCCCTAATATAAATGGTCTCTTCACTTTTGCACCATTATTAGAAATGGCACATGCCATCTGACCAAGGGTTTTCAGTGCCTCACCAGAAATGACCTTCAGATGTTTTTTGCCATTCGCTGCTTCTGCCATAATCAACCATTCAGCAAAAGTAACAACATTGGGTGTGATTTATTGGTGATTGGCCTTCATGTTGGTTAATATTTAGTTTCTTCTAAGGCCCCCCTCAGTCATGGCTGACCTTGGGTGTCTCCAGGGTTGGAGGAATTGTTATTCATTGATGTTATAGAGACCGATAGGGGGCGCCGTCCTGTATGGAATGGCTGCCCAGCCTGCAGCTGTATGTTTTTCACCCTTTTCTTTATTTTAGTGTGTTTAAAGTGTTTTGTTTTGGAGCCTATTCTTTTTTATGTGGGGGGTGAGGGGGGGGGGGGGGGGGGGTAGGGGGAAACTGCTTTTCCTGGTCCCTACCTGGTCGGAGAGGCAGCTTTTCTCCGGGCTGCACTTTCGACCTGTCCTCGCGGCCTACCAGCGGGCCTGGAGCGGCATTTCCTGAGGGGACCGCCCAGAACCTCGGCTTCGGCAGCTCAATGTAATTTTCAGTTATTATAGATTGAAGCATTCTGAAACAAATATGAAACAATCTTACTTGGATGACCTGAAATTAAAGCATATAATTAGTTAGTTATCTAATTGTAGCTAATTACAAAATTCAATTACTAGATATGAACATCTATCCATTTCTTAAGAAATGATAAACATTTTTAAATTGCCTAAGTGTCCAAATAACATTCACACAATAATCCACAATATAACATGATTTTTAAATCTAATTTTCATGAATTTATAGGCGAAATGGAAAGAATTTAGTGTTTAATGCCTGTAAATTAATGGCCATTTAAATCAACTTGCGAGTGGCTTTTAGTGGAATGCGATGGATTGGAACGTTGTGGTTTGCGGTGAAGTCGGTATGTAAAATACTGGCGGTTCATACATTTTTTTTGTCCCCTTTTCGCAACATGAAAATTTGATTAAATGCTTCCTAATAACCACGTTTTTATGTAAAAATAAACTGTGTACCTTCTTTTATCGCATACGTTAGGTCCGTTCTGCTGTCGGCGTTCAGAGCTTTAGAAGATGATTTTTAAACTACTCTAGTTAACCATATAATAACCATATAACAATTACAGCACGGAAACAGGCCATCTCGGCCCTTCAAGTCCGTGCCGAACAACTTTTTTCCCTTAGTCCCACCTGCCTGCACTCGTACCATAACCCTCCATACCCTTCTCATCCATATGCCTATCCAATTTATTTTTAAATGATACCAACGAACCTGCCGCCACCCCTTCCACTGGAAGCTCATTCCACACCGCTCCCACTCTCTGAGTAAAGAAGTTTCCCCTCATGTCACCCCTAAACTTCTGTCCCTTAATTCTAAAGTCATGTCCTCTTGTTTGAATCTTCCCTATTCTCAAAGGGAAAAGCTTGTCCACATCAACTCTGTCTATCCCTCTCATCATTTTAAAGACCTCTATCAAGTCCCCCCTTAACCTTCTGCGCTCTAGAGAATAAAGACCTAACTTATTCAACCTATCTCTGTAACTTAGCTGTTGAAACCCAGGCAACATTCTAGTAAATCTCCTCTGTACCCTCTCTATTTTGTTGACATCCTTCCTATAATTGGGTGACCAAAGTTGTACACCATACTCCAGATTTGGTCTCACCAGTTAATAAATAATCTAGCATAGTTTAAAAATAGCTTCATGAATGAAATGTCGGAGCGATTTCTCTTTAGCGACGAAATCGCCCGACATGGATCGATTTGGACTGTCTAGGGAAAAACGGCATTTTAAACCCGCCCCCCGCTGAAAGGCGCCAAAGTCACGCACACGAGGAGCGGCAGAACTGCAGCGCCGCTAAAGGTAGGTATTTTAACATCCCTACACCATGGGTGGCCCTACCAGGAGCACAACTCCAGACGGCTTCGCTCTCAGGATCTCAGGTCCACACAAGCTTCACCACCACGGCAAGGTGACAATCCACGGAGAAGTTTAGTTTAGTTTATGATTATTATCACATGTACTGAGGTATATGTGAGAAGTGGAAAGTGGAAAGTGGAAAGCTTCCACTTGTTAAGTGGAAAGCTTGAGTTTGCCTGCCTCCCAGTCAAAGAAAAGACCACACTTGAATACAATCAACCCTTCCACAGTGTACAGGTGAAGGATAAAGGGCCCATTTAGTGTAAGACATAACATTGAGGTCTGAAGGTCCAATGAGGTAGATGGGAGGTCAAGACCACACTCTTGCTGATGAGAGGACCATGCATTTGCCTGATAGCAGCTGGGAAGAAACTGTGTCCTGAATCTGGAGGTATGGGTTTTCAAACTTCTATACCTCCTGCCTGATGGAAGAGGGGAGAAGAGGGGGTGACAGGGCTGAGACTGGTCCTTGATTATGCTGGTGGCCTTGCTGGGGCAGCGTGAAGTGCAGATGGGGTCAATGGAAGGGAGGTTGGTTTGTGCGATGGTCTGGGCTGCATCCACAACTCTCTGTGATTTCTTGTGGTCTTGGAGGGAGCTGTTCCCAAACCAGGCTGTGATGCATCCTGAGAATGATCAATATATATATTGTTCAAAACACTCGCTGAAGGACGTTCATCGATTTCAATATTCTACAATCCTCTTCTCTGCAGCTTTTGTTTTGTTAGCATTTCCCTCACACTGAGAAATATCTCAACTGACATTATTCTGCTTGTCAATCTAGATCTGGACTTACACCCTATAGCAATGTGCCCTTTCTTCTTAGGGTTAATGCATTTCCCTGCTCTGAGCTGGTATATTGGTGATGGTTATCTCTTTTGCATTGCATGTAGTAGCTTTACCCGTCTGCCTCACTGTGAACACCAAACTCACACATGTGGCTGGAGCTGCAGCTTTGGATACTGCCTGCACACAATAGTTCAATAGTACTTTACTCTCACATGTACCGAGGTACAGCGAACATCCTCTTTACTTCACTGGTTTTACCATGCAACAAACATCATTCCCTTATCATGTGTCTGTACACTGTGAATGGCTCGATTGTAATCATGTATTGTCTTTCCGCTGACTGGATAGCACGCAACAAAAGCTTTTCACTGTACCCATTTCTGCATACAGTTTAGTCAACTCATACAATACAGAAGCACAATCATACACAAGTACAAGGGTGTAAGAATGGTAGATTACACTGAGGCATGGAAACAGGCCCTTCAGCCCAACTTACACACGCTGACGTTAATACCACATTAGTCGCACCTACCTGCGTTTAACCCATATCCTTATAAACCAGCGCAATAGACCTGGGTTCGATCCTGACTAAGGGTGCTATCTGTATGGAGTTTGTATGTTGTCCCCGTGACCGCGTGGATTTTCCCCGGGTGCTCTGGTTTCATCCCACCCTCCAAAGATGTACAGGTTTGAAGGTTAATTCGATAATAGGATAAGGCTAGTGTATAGGGATCGTTGGTCGGCACAGAGTTGGTGGGCCGAAGGGTCTGTTTCCATGCTGTTACTCTAAGCTAATCTAAACTAAAACTAACGTAGAATTAAATAGCTTTTAATTTTACTGATTTTTCAAAAGAAAATTATCTTCTCTTAATTACCAGTACTGTTTAATCCATTTCATAGAAAGAAAATAGGTGCAGGAGTAGGCCATTCGGCCCTTCGAGCCAGCACCGCCATTCAATATGATCATGGCTGATCATCCAACTCAATATCCTGTACCTGCCTTCTCTCCATACCCTCTGATCCCTTCAGCCACAAGGGCCACATCTAACTCCCTCTTAAATATAGCCAATGAACTCGCCTCGACTACCTTCTGTGGCAGAGATTTCCACAGACTCACCACTGTGTGAAAAATGATCTTCTCATCTCGGTCCTAAAAGACTTCCCCCTTATCCTTAAACTGTGACCCCTTGTTCTGGAGTTCCCCAACATCAGGAACAATCTTCCTGCATCTAGACTGTCCAACCCCTTAAGAATTTTGTAAGTCTCTATAAGATCCCCCTCAATCTCCTAAATTCCAGCGAGTACAAGCCGAGTCTATCCAGTCCTTCTTCATATGGAAGTCCTGCCATCCCAGGAATCAGTCTGGTGGACCTTCTCTGCACTCCCTCTATGGCAAGAATGTCTTTCCTCAGATTAGGAGACCAAAACTGTACGCAATATTCCAGGTGTGGCCTCACCAAGACCCTGTACAACTGCAGTAGAACCTCCCTGCTCTTGTACTCAAATCCTTTTGTTATGAATGTCAACATACCATTTGCTTTCTTCACAGTCTGCTGCACCTGCATGACTACTTTCAATGACTGGTGTACCATGACACCCAGGTCTCGTTGCATCTCCCCTTTTCCTAATGGGCCACCGTTCAGATAATAGTCTACCCTCCTGTTTTTGCCGCCAAAGTGGATAACCTCACATTTATCCACATTATACTGCATCTGCCATGCATTTGCTCACTCACCCAACCTATCCAAGTCACCTTGCAGCCTCCTAGCATCCTCCTCACAGCTAACAGTGCCCCCCAGTTTTGTGTCATCCGCAAACTTGGAGATGTTGCATTCAATTCCCTCATCCAGATCATTAATATATTGATATAGTGGGGTCCCAGCACTGAGCCTTGCGGTACCCCACTAGTCACTGCCTGCCATTCTGAAAATGACCCGTTTACTCCTACTCTTTGCTTCCTGTCTGCCAGCCAGTTCTCTATCCACATCAACACTGAACCCCCAATACCGTGTGCTTTAAGTTTGAATGCTAATCTCTTATGTGGGACCTTGTCGAAAGCCTTCTGAAAGTCCAGATACAACACATCCACAGGTTCTCCCTTATCCACGCTACTAGTTACATCCTCGATAAATTCTATAAGATTCGTCAGACATGATTTACCTTTCATAAATCCATGCTGACTTTGTCCAATGATTTAACCACTTTCCAAATGTGCTGCTATCCCATCTTTAATAACTGACTCTAGCATTTTCCCCACTACCGATGTTAGACTAACTGGTCTGTAATTCCCCGTTTTCTCTCTCCCTCCCTTTTTAAAAAGTGGGATTACATTAGCTACCCTCCAATCCTCAGGAACTACTCCAGAATCTAAAGAGTTTTGAAACATTATCACTAATGCATCCACTATTTCTGGGGCTACTTCCTTAAGTACTCTGGGATGCAACCTATCTGGCCCTGGGGATTTATGGGCCTTTAATCCATTCAATTTACCTAACACCACTTCCCGACTAACCTGGATTTCACTCAGTTCCTCCATCTCATTTGACCCCCAGCAGATTATTTATGTCTTCCTTAGTGAAGACAGAACCAAAGTAGTTATTCAATTGGTCTGCCATGTCCTTGTTCCCCATGATCAATTCACCAGTTTCTGACTGCAATGGACCTACATTTGTTTTAACTAACCTTTTTCTCTTCACATATCTATAAAATCTTTTGCAGTCAGTTTTTATGTTCCCTGCCAGTTTTCTTTCATACTCTATTTTCCCTTTCCTAATTAAGCACTTTGTCCTCCTCTGCCGGACTCTGAATTTCTCCCAGTCATCTGGTAGGCTGCTTTTTCTGGCTAATTTGTATGCTTCATCTTTAGTTTTGATACTATCCCTGATTTCCCATGTTATCCACGGATGCACTACCTTCCCTGATTTATTCTTTTGCCAAACTGGGATGAACAATTGTTGTAGTTCATCCATGCAGTCTTTAAATGCCTTCCATTGCATATCCACCGTCAATCCTTTAAGAATCACTTGCCAGTCTATCTTAGCCAATTCAGGTCTCATACCCTCAAAGTTACCTTTCTTTAAGTTCAGAACCCTTGTTTCTGAATTAACAATGTCACTCTCCATCCTAATGAATAACTCAACCATATTATGGTCACTCTTGCCCAAGGGGCCACGCACAACAAGACTGCTAACTAACCCTTCCTCATTACTCAGTACCCAGTCTAGAATAGCCTGCTCTCTCGTTGGTTCATCTACATGTTGGTTTAGAAAACTATCCCGCATACATTCCAAGAAATCCTCTTCCTCAGCACCTCTGCCAATTTGATTCACCCAATCTATATGTAGATTGAAGTCACCCATTATAACTGTTTTACCCTTGTTGCACGCATTTCTAATTTCATGTTTGATGTCATCCCCAACTTCACTACTACTGTTAGGTGGCCTGTACACAACTCCCACTAGCGTTTTCTGCCCCTTAGTGTTTTGCAGCTCTACCCATATCGATTCCACATCCTCCAAGCTAATGTCCTTCCTTTCTATTGCGTTAATCTCTTCTCTAATCAGCAACGCTACTAGTCCACCTCCTTTTCCTTTCTGTCTATCCCTCCTGAATATTGAATATCCCGGGATGTTCAGCTCCCAGCCTTGGTCACCCTTCAATGTGGTTATAGTATGAGTTAATAGATATAAAGTGAATTGCTTTAAAAAATAAAATATATAAAACAAAATAAGCTGCTGCAAATTTGTGTTTAGTTTTAGTTCATTGTTCACAGCGCATAAATAGGCCCTTCGGCCACGCCAACCAGCAATCCCCGCACACTTACACTATCCTACACACTAGGGGCAATTTATAATTATACCAAACCTATTAGGCTACAGGGTTTCAGCCCGAAACGTTGCCTATCTCCTTCACTCCTTAGATGCTGCTGCACCCGCTGAGTTTTTCCAGCTTTTTTTTTCGTGTACCAACTATTAGGCTACAAACCTGTACGTCTTTGGAGTGTGGGAGGAAACCCGAGTACGCTGGGAAAACCCATGCAAGTCGTAGGGAAAACACACAAACTCCGTACAGACAAGCACCCTTAGTCAGGATGGAGCCCAGGTCTCTGGCACTGCAAGCACTAAGGCGGCAACTCTACCACTGCGCAATCTACAAATCTTTACTTAATTAATGGATTGATTATTAGTTAATGGATATAATAAAAAGTTAATTGCTTTAAAAAAATAATAATATATAAAACAAAATATGCTGCTGCTAATTGTGAAGCTGATGTTATATATTTATTTGCCATTTAGTAATAGTTTCAATTTCTCTTAGTCATCACCATTATGACTATGTGAAAAATCTGTTTATTGGGTTCTTCACTATACTTCAAATAACCATAGTCATTCTAGAGCAAGAATGCTCTATCATTTAATCATTTGCTAGAATGCTATGTAGCTAAATATCATACATAACTGAGAATTTACAACAAATCCAGTTAAATTCTGAGCCCTGTGTGTAGCAGGTTTACTCGTCTTCATTGTTTTCATTCTGTGTTTGCGTAAAATATTTTTCCCGTCACCTTTATGCCGTCTCTTTTCATACTCCTGCCCCAACATCATCAATATACTTCATAATTGCAGTTCTTGAACATGTCCATCTGAATGAACAAGTCAAGATTTAGCTGTGTTTAACCGTCATATGTTCCTAATTCTTACTTGTGCAACAGAATATGTAAACTTAGTACTCTGTGAACAATATGAAAAACAAAAGAGTTCACACATATATATATATATATGAACTTCTCTTTTGTTTTTCTTGTATATATATATATGTGTGTGTGTGTGTGTGTATATATATATATATATATATATGTGTGTGTATATATATATAGGTATGTGTGTGTATATATATGTGTGTATATATATGTGTGTGTATATATATATATATGTATATATATATATTATGCTTGTATATGTGTACCTGTATATGTATATGTAGATTTATATATATATATATATATACCCATAGACATACACACACACACACACACACACACACACACACATATATATATATATATATAAAATAAATACATACATACATAAAGCAAGCAGATGTACAATAAATATACACACCCTCAATCACAATCACAATAATACTTTATTAGCCATGTTTTGCAACATACAAGGAATTTCATTTGCCAAGTCAGTCACACAAATAAAAAGCAACGGAACACACAAAACACATTTTAACATAAACATCCATCACAGTGACTCCTCCACATTCCTCACTGTGATGGAAGGCGACAAAAAGTTCAATCTTTTCCCATATATATATATATATATATATATATATACATATATGGGAAAAGATTGAACTTTTTAATATATATATTTGTTTAGTTTTAAACAAATAGTTTTAAACATATTTGGTAGTATAAATATATATATATTTGCATACACACACGTAAAAATGAGTGACATTCATGTTATTCACACTGGTGATGTGTGGGCCTTAGTGATGAATCTTGCAATTAGTCAATCGGACAGAGATAGAAACAGACAGCAACATGTCACAGAAAAGACATTCATATCTACCATGCAAGTCACGCTGGGCTTCCAGGAATTCCCAGAATCGGGAATGAATACACATAGATCCATGGACAAGACCGCTACAGGCTTTCATGGAAAAATGGACAGAGCCTCCTGTTGTGTGCACTCTCCATGGAGATCAAATAAATCCCAGAATATCATTGCATGAAATAATTAAACTTGACTTATTCAGTCACCGTAAATTTCCAGCCTTAATTGCAAATGAGTAAAATCTTAAATCTAACGTCAAAAAATAGGAGAAAATATTCCAGAATTCCGTGTAACAAAAAGGAACATGTGCTTACTCAGTTACTCGACTCATTTTAGAAGGTACCCCCCCCCCCCTCTTTTTCTTTATGTTGCACTCTTTAATTCAATATAACAACCCACTTGCTTTCCAACATCAAAATTGTCTGTCTTGTTAAAACAAACCAAGATATGTTTTTAACCAAGGACAATAATTTGAGCTTTATTTTAATTCATTTAAGGTTACCCTTAAGCTGTCCCCGTGTTAGTTCTTCCATTCTTAATAAATGGTTTTACATTTATAATACAAGATAGCATATTGCTGGGTGTACCATTATTACAACTGTGGTGACTGCACGGATAAGTCATTCTCGGCCCGAAACCATTTTCAACAAAAACATGAGAATAATTCAGGTCAAAATTAGCTGTGGATAATAATCACAAGGTAAGCTTAACCAATAAAATAACCATTGTGCGGAACTCATATCTATTTTATATTCTCCCCCCACCAAAAAAAACTAGGAAAGGGTGAGTTAGTTGGTTGCATCTTTACCCCCAGCTGTTGCGGTGAACTGAAATTTCTGCAGCACACAGAATGGTGCTCAATTTGAAATGGAGTAAATTGGCAGAGTTTAATTTGGTGGTATTTTGAGCTGTATAAAAGTGTCAAAATGAATCCCTCATTAATTTCCAGCTAGGATGTATAGTTTTCGCCATCATTATCTAACACAAGCACACATGAAAAGGATACCACCATGGATTCATATGCATCTTTTGTCAATTTGTAGCTGATGGAGCAGTTAGTTGTCTAACCTTAAATAGGCTATATTTTTTTTCCCTGAACACTTTTTTATTTTAATGAGATTACACTTTGTCACAGTCTTGAATTCTGATGGTTAGACAGCTATATTAAATTGCAAAAAAAAAAAAGCAGCATCGACTGCCTGAACACAGAAAATCTTCAGTTTTTACCCCTTCAACCTTTTTGTAAATTCCTTAAATTATTGATGCAAGTGTCAGCTACTGTCAAAATACGCATAACAATGCAAGAGCGAGGTAACTGTCAGTTCTGCCGCCGAGTCTTGTGTATAGCTCAGTTAAAAAATAATTTGAAGATTAGAGGTTGCAACAACAAAAAGGAAGATGAACTCGGTATTCTGCGAGGCAAGTTGCAATTCTTCATGATGGGAGATGTGCTGCCTTTTCACGAGGAAGTAATTATTTCTATGCTTGTTGCTGGAGTGCTGTAATTGAATTAACCTTTTCATCAATAAATGAATTATGCTTAAAAGTGTCAGATTAAAGATATTTTAATTACTAGTCAGTTCAACTGGTCTATTTTGTGCAATGATATAATCACTAAATGAAGTCAGATTGATGGTGTCTGCCAAGATGCAGGTGAAAGCTGTGATCTAACGGTATCTTTTATTCGTTCACTTTTTCTTATGTCCTTTTTTGAATCTTGCTTTCTGCTTGCATGTAAATGTGCATTTACAATGGGGGGAAAAAAAAGATTACCACAGCTGTTTGTGAACCATTATCAGCCATGCTTAAAATGAGTTTAGAAGGATGAGAGGGGATCTTATTGAAACATATAAGATTGTTAAGGGTTTGGACACGCTAGAGGCAGGAAACATGTTCCCGATGTTGGGGGAGTCCAGAACCAGCAGCCACAGTTTAAGAATAAGGGGTAAGCCATTTAGAACGGAGACAAGGAAACACTTTTTCTCACAGAGGGTTGTGAGTCTGTGGAATTCTCTGCTTCAGAGGGCAGTGGAGGCCAGATCTCTGGATACTTTCACGAGAGAGCTAGATAGGGCTCTTAAAGATGGCGGAGTGAAGGGATATGGGGAAAAGGCAGGGATGAGTTACTGATTGGGGATGATCAGCCATCATCATATTGAATGATGGTGCTGGCTCAAAGGGCCGAATGGCCTACTCCTGCACCTATTGTCTATTGTCTATTGAATTAACATCAATGCAAAAAACAGGCTAATGCACCAAAAAGAGTCAATTTATTCAAAAGGGTCTTTGTTTCTTTCTCTTACTGATACTTTACATTAAAGTGAAAGAAACACAGTAATAGAGGAAAAGTGAACAGTGAATTTACCAGCTTGTTGGTTTGTTCATTAGACAGATCACACTCACCTGATTCTCCATCTTTCAAACCCTGCACATTCATCAGTCCTGTAAAGAAAATCCAATTTATTCGCACAACTATTCTGCGCAATGTTTGTTCAGCTTAACAATAATAGTTTAGGCCTTCCAATAAAGAATTGGCAAAATTAACAGTGCTACCACTATCATGGCTCTCCACTGATAGATGTAAATGAACCATTATCAAGTACCATGCAAGCTTTACGAGGCTTTTTCCCAAATTCAAATATTAAAATATTGAAAATCTGAAGTTAATGCAGCACATAAATCACAGGGCTGTCAACGTTTGAACAGGCAGGCTGACGTATCAGGTACAAAGAGTTCATAATATCCAGGTATTTCCACAAGATTTAGTTCAGCTCAATAGAGTTTATTGTCGCTTGTACTGAGGTACAATGAAAAGCTTTTGTTGCGTGCTAACCAGTCAGCGGAAAGACAATACATGATTACAATCTATCCATTCACAGTGTACATATACAGGATAAGGGAATAACGTCTATTGCAAGATAAAGTGAGCATAGCCCGATCAAAGATAGTCTGAGGATTTTAGTCTGTTTTAATCTACTTAGTTAGACTTGAGTAAAAATCACAGAACTCTAAGATAGACACAAAAAGCTGGAGTAACTCAACGGAACAGGGAGCATCTCTGGAGAAAACGAATGGGTGACGTTTCGGGAGACCCGAAACATCAGCCATTCCTTCTCTCCAGGGATGCTGCCTGTCCCGCTGAGTTACTCCAGATTTTTGTGTCTATCTTCAGTTTAAACCATCACCTGCAGTTCCTTCCTACGCCAAACTCTAAGCGCAGCTGAATTGTTCAATTGTCCATCTGCGAGCGGCAGTCCCTAACTACAACATTGGCCATGTCACGAAATTGTTAGCCAACCATTAAATGCTTCATCACAAGGCAGCTAAACTCCCAGGTACACGCACACCTGCAGCTGTGTTTCAAACTCCATTCTGGTAACTTGTTACCTGATGTGAAGCTTTTAGTTAACTGAAGATAGTAGCAGCCAGCAGACGGACCCAAAAAGCTGGAGTAACTCAGTGGGTCAGGCAGCGGTTGTCGGCACTGGGGCTGCATTCACTGGAGTTTAGAAGAACGAGGAGGGACCTCATTGAAACATCTGGATAGCGTGGATGTGAAGAGGATGTTTCCACTAGTGGGAGAGTCTAGGACTAGAGGTCATAGCCTCGTAATTAATGGACGTTCTTTTAGAAATAAGATGAGAAGGAATTTCTTTAGTCAGAAAGTGGTGAATCTGTGGAATTCTTTGCCACAGATGGAGTCAGTGGTTATATTTCAGGCAGAGATACTTGTAGATACATTCTTGATTAGTACGGGTGCCAGAGATTATGGGGAGAAGGCAGGAGAATGGGATTCGGGGGGAGAGATAGATCAGCAATGATTGAATGGCAGAGTAGATATGATGGGCCGAATGGCCTAATTCTACTCCTATCACTTATGATATTCTAAGCATCTATGGAGAAAAGGATTACGTGACGGTTGGGGTCGAGACCTTACTTCAAACCCAAAACCTCACCTATTTCTTTTCTTCAGAGATGCTGCCTGACCCACTGAGTTAATCCAGCTTTTTGCGTCTGTCTTCGGTGTAAACCAGCATTTACAGTTCCTTCCTACACAGTAGTGACCAGCATTCAATTACATCTAATTAAACAACAAAAAACGACCAAATGATTTGGACAAATCTGTTAATATTTCCTGCCACTCCCTAACTCCTGCCATGAAGTAATCTTGATTAGAGATTTTACATTGAAGTTTATACAGGAAATTTGGCGCAACTCCATCTTGATAAAAGCCAGCGTAACCTCTGGAGAAATCTCGAACATCTTGCTCATCACTATACAATGTTCAATGGCATCAATGGCACTTCATTATTACGCTTACCTAAATAGAGTGAAATATTTTTGTTGTCGGTTCAGTGATAATCCCACTACACATTAAGCACAATCATTAGTATAGGAGTAAAAATATCCTTCTGCAGTTGTACAGGGCCCTGGGGAGACCACATCTGGAGTATTGTGTGCAGTTTTGATCTCTTAATTTGAGGAAGGACATTCTTGCAATTGAGTAGGTATGTTACAAACCTTACCTTTAGCGGCGCTGTAGTTCTGCCACTGCCCGTGTGCGCATCTTTGGCGCCTTTGAGAGGGGAGCGGGTTTAAAATGCCGTTTACTCCAGACCTTTCAAATTGATTCATCTCAGGGGGTATAGTTGCTGAAGAGAAATCGCTCCAACATTTGATTTATGGAGTTATTTTTAAACTACGCTGGATCATTTATTAGCATGAGTAAATTAAAAATCATCTTCTAAAGCCGTGAACGCCGACAACGGGAAGGATCTCACGAAGGGGACAAAACAAGGTGCACAGTTTATTTTTACATAAAAACATGCTTCTTAGGATGCCTTTAATCAAAATTTCATGTTGCGAAAAGGTGACTTAGAAAATATACAAACCGGCAGTATTTTTCCTGCCGATATGGGGTTTAAATTCACCGCAAACCGCAAAGTTCCAAACGATCGCGTTCCACAAAATCCCACTCGCAAGATGATTTAAATGGCCATTAATTTACGGGAATCAAACACTAAATTCCTTCAATTTGGCCTATAAATTCATGACAATGAGATTTAAAAATCACGTTATATTGTGAATTCTTGTGTGAATGTTATTTGGACAGTTAAGCTTTTTAAAAATGTTAACCTTTTCTTAAGAAATGGATAGATGTTTAGATCTAGTAATTTAATTTTGTAATTAGCTACAATTAGTTAACTAACTAATTATATGCTTTAATTTCAGGTCATCCAAGTAAGATTGTTTCATATTTGTTTCAGTATGTTTCAATTTATAATAATTGAAAATGTCATTCAGTTCTCTTAATTTTTAAGAACGTTATGGGCTTTTGACTGTCCTTGATCACAGCTTTTGTGTTAAGAATAGAAAAGTAATAGGGAACAAGATGCTAATTTCTGAGTATGAAAATGGCCATAACTTTTTTAATACTGAAGATATGAAAATGAATTAGGTGTCAAATTAAACTTATTTTTATGTTTTATCTGATAAATTGCAGACTTGATTTTTTAAATCTCAATATTTTGTAACATTGCTATATTGAGGCAGTGCAGCGCAGGTTCACGAGGTTAATCCCTGAGTTGGCGGGGCTGTCATATGAGGAAAGATTGGAAAGACTGGGCTTGTATTCACTCTAATTTAGAATGATGGGTTACCTTTAGAAAGGAGATGAGGACGAATTTCTTTAGCTATAGGGTGGTGAATCTGTGGAATTAATTGCCACAAACTGCTCTGGAGGCCAAGATGTTGGGTATTTTTAAAGTGGAGATTGATCAGTTCTTGATTAGTATGGGTGTCAAAGGTCACGGGGAGAAGGCGGGAGAATGGGTTGAAAGGGAAAGATAAATCAGCCATGATTGAATGGCGGAGAAGACGTGATGGGCCGAATGGCCTAATTCTGCTCATATGACTTATGAACGTATGAGTCTGCACACAAGAGTCGCCACGTTTTAAACGCCATCTTGTACTTTTCAAGTCTGAATTTTTTGTCAATGTTAAAGTCTTAACTTGGCCTAAAGGCCTGTTGTCATGGCAGCAGCACTGGATTGGTGTTGCAGGGGTCGGCCTGGCCTGACGATGTGTTGATACTCCCTCCCCAGTTTTATCTGCTGACTAAACCAATATTTATTGCCTTTATCCAGTTACCCCTGAATTGAGTAGCTTCCTGGGCCATTCAATGTACTTAACCATCAAGCCACAAAAACCAACACGGAATTTACTCAATCTAAAGATCCTGGCTCCGTCAACAATGATCATCTTACAGAGTGCTTGGTGTTAATAGGTTATATGGATTCACATGGGTAGCTTCTGATAACTGTCTTGTACAATCATTTAGTTTAGTTTAGTTTAGAAATACAGCACGGAAAAAAGGCCCTTCGGCCTACCGAATCCGCACCGACCAGCGATCCCCGCACGTGAACACTATCCACACACACTCGGGACAATTTCCACTCATACCAGGCCAATTAACCTACAAACCTGTACGTCTTTGGAAGGTGGTTAGGAAACCGAAGATCTCGGAGAAAACCCGAGGTCACGGGGAGAATGTACAACCTTGGGTATGCAAGCGAAGAATTTCACCATGACTTATCACTTGTGCTAATGAAGTATTCAACTCGAGGGTACACAAAAGCCTGGAGAAACTCAACGGGTGCAGCAGCATCTAAGGAGCGAAGGAGATAGGCAACGTTTCGGGCCGAAACCCTTCTTCAGACAAGTATTCAACTCGACTCAATTCAATTCAACTCCGTACTGACAGCACGCGTGGTCAGGATTGAACCCGGGTCTATTGACGCTATAGAGCAGCAACTCTACCGCTGTGCCACCGTGCCGCACTTTTTCCATAATAAATAACACTTCAGCTCCTCGGTGACCCGATACTAACTTATTCGGCATTAAATGAACAATTTGTTAGTTGATTTAGAGTAAGGTTTAAGGTGATACATTTTTCCACGTATCAGGGGACTAACAAACTGTAAAAAGGTTTGCCTCCTAAACAAGTTTTTTAAACATACCAAGGAAATACATGTTCTTTTAAAAGATTAATAAAACAATTGTGACCATTAAGAGATTCACTGTTCGGATGGCTGAGATCTTTTTATACTTATTTAGCTTCCTTTCCTTATGAGAATGTACAGTTGAAGTGGGGAAATTAAATAAAAATGTAAAAGCATAATAACTACGTCTGCTGCATTAATATCTAACGCATACGGACGACATTTTCAAAGGTTGAAATGCCTATTTCTACAACTCCCTTTTTCTCTCTAATTAATCATTTGTCAGTGGAAACATGACCATAAAACATGCTTTCACTGTAGTTCAGATCAGCACCAGGCGAATAGTAGGGGTAGGAGAAAAATCTTCGGAGGGCACGGTGGCGCAGGGGTAGAGTTGCTGCCTTACTGCGCTTACATAGCCGAAGACCCGGGTTCGATCCTGACTACGGGTGCTTGTCTGTACAGAGTTTGTACGTTCTCCCCGTGACCGCGTGGGTTTTCGCCGAGATCTTCGGTTTCCTCCCACACTCCAAATACGACCAGGTTTGTAGGTCAATTGGCTTGGTATACATGTAAATCTTTGTAAATCCTGTGGTGAAATAATAACCTTTATTACTGTGAGTCAAGATTGCTCTAGCCCCCTAACTCCCTTTCCACATTGACATCAATGCAATCTTCTGTAATGTGAGGTTTGTTAAGAATGTAACTTTGGATTTCAGCAGAAATATTTGCAACTTTAGTTTAGAGAGAGAGTGTGGAAACAGGCCCTCTGGCCCACCGAGTCCATACTGACCATCCATTACCCATACCCTAGTTCAATGTTATCATAGCTTCCTACACACATAGAAACATAGAAACATAGAAAATAGGTGCAGGAGTAGGCCATTCGGCCCTTCGAGCCAGCACCGCCATTCAATATGATCATGGCTGATCATTCAACTCAATATCCTGTACCTGCCTTCTCCCCATACCCTCTGATCCCTTTAGCCACAAGGGCCACATCTAACTCCCTCTTAAATATAGCCAATGAACTGGCCTCAACTGCCTTCTGTGGCAGAGAATTCCAGAGACTCACCACTCTCTGTGTGAAAAATGTTTTCCTCACCTTGGTCCTAAAGGAATTCCCCCTTATCCTTAAACTGTGACCCATTGTTCTGGACCTTCCTAACATAGGGAACAATCCTCCTGCATCTAGCCTGTCCAACCCCTTAAGAATTTTGTAAGTTTCTATAAGATCCCCCCTGAATCTTCTAAATTCTAGCGAGTACAAGCTGAGTCTATCCAGTCTTTCCTCATATGAAAGTCCTGCCATCCCAGGAATCAGTCTGGTGAACCATCTCTGTACTCCCTCTATGGCAAGAAAGTCTTTCACAAAGTGCAACTTACAGAAGCCAATTAATGTACAAACCCGCACGTCTTTGGGAGGTGGGTGGAAACTGGAGAACCCGGAGAAAAGCCACGCGGTGACAGGGGCAACGTACAAGACAGCATCTGTGTTCAGGATTGAACCTGGGTCTCTGGCGCTGTGAGGCAGCAGCTCTACCACTGTGCCACGATGCTGCCCTTTTGAATTTGCTTTGTCCTTAAGAAAATGAAGTATGAATGTATCATTAGATATCTATATATTTTAACTCCAAAGGCTTTTAAAAATGAATGTGACTAATATTTCATAATTGAGAGACATTTTCAATTGTAAAGCGTGTATATGGAAGAGCGAGGCTTCTTTCCTGTTTGCCATTCTGAGTGAATCTAAACTTTTAATGTGTTTGCTTTACTCTTGGCTTCATGCTTTCACTGCAGCTGATGAACGAGATGACATCTTCCACCATTGACTTGTCTGTTTTCATGTTCTTGTACTCTGATGTTAAGTGATGCTGCTGGCTGCAAGTAACAGCTGAAGACTGAAAAAATCATATCCTGACGCTCGTACAGAGTTGTTAGAAGCTGAGCTTTGTGACTGGAAGCCTGCAACAAAAATATTTTTTTTAAAGCAGAGCATTATATTGAATATTTACTGTCCTTTTAGTTTGGATTAGTTTAGACAATAGACAATATGTGCAGGAGTAGGCCATTCAGCCCTTCAAGCCATTATCGCCATTCAATGTGATCATGGCTGATCATCCACAATCATCCATGATCATCCACATCCCGTTCCTGCCTTTTCCCCATATCCCTTGACTCTGCTATCTTTAAGAGCTCTGTCTAGCTCTCTCTTGAAAGCATCCAGAGAATTTAATTTTTATGCAGGATATAAAGTGAATATTTCAAAAACTCAAATCCTCCTATTTAATTGTCCTCCTCCAGAAGAAATCAAACAAAATTATAATATTAAATGGGATTCAAAATCAATCAAATACCTAGGGATACATATAACAAAAAATATATCAATATTGTATGGGGCCAATTATAATCACATCAACCAAAACATAAGAAAGGATATAGAAAGATGGTCCACCTACCCAATGGATTTTAGTAGTAAGATAAATGTGGTGAAAATGAATATTTTGTCAAGGCTATAGTACTTGTTTCAATCTCTGCCAATTGAGGTACCATTAAAACAATTCACGGAATGGGATAAATTAATATCTAGATTTATTTGGGGAGGAAAGAAGGCCAGAATTCGATACACTACACTCCAGTTGCCAAAGGACAAAGGTGGAATGGCACTTCCAAATTTTAGGATATATTTCTATGTCGCCCAACTTCGACCACTAATTAATTGGTGTGAGTACAGCTATATAGCTAGGTGGAAAGAGATTGAGACATATATCCCTGACTTCCACATCCAAACACTTATGGGAGAAAAAGCGCTTCCTGGACATATCAGGAGTATAATCGATTCAATAACGATATTTACTTTAGAAACCTGGTTCACTCTTACCAGACAACTTAAACTGAATAAAGGACAAAAGGTTTTAAGATGGATTGCTTTGGATAATGAATTTAAACCAGGGATGTATGACTCAACATTTAAAGAGTGGATGAAGAAAGGAATGACTGCATTTTGTACTGTTATTGAAAATGGAGACCTAAGAAATTTCCAAGATTTGAAGGATAGATTTGCACTTCGGAACCAAGACTTGTTTAGATATCTCCAACTGAGAGATTATTACAATAAAAAGGTAAAAATGGAGGCACTAGAAGAAAAAAATCCAGTGATAGAAATGATGGTTAATGCGCATCATCAAAAAACATTAAGGATTATTTCTAAACTTTATCATAGTTTAATGGAATGTCAAGCCAAAAATACATTTTATGTAAAATTTAAGTGGGAAAAGGAATTTAACATCACAATCTCAGAAGAAGAATGGCATCATATGTGTGTAACACTACAGACATCCACTAACTCACAAAATTGGAGAGAATTTAATTGGCAAATTTTGATTTGTTTCTTTATTACGCCTAACATAAAAAGCAAGCAAATTCTAAGGCAGCCAACATGCTGGAGGCAATGTGGTCAAACAGATGCAAAGCATGCACATATCTTCTGGGATTGCCCAAAAATAGAACCATTTTGGGACAGGGTGAATTCAGAATTAACGGAGGTATTAGGATATACAGTCTGCAAGAAGTGTTCCATTTTATACCTGGATAATATAAATACAGTGGTGCTGAAGGAAGACCATTACTTGGTTAAAATCCTACTCACAGCTGGCAGAAAGGCCATTACAAGAAATTGGCTTGGAGCGGACACGCCCAGACTTAGACAATGGTTTGACATAGTACAGGAAATATTTGTCATGGAGAAAATGACATATTCTCTAAGAGTGAAAGAAGACGAGGTTAATAGAAAATGGGAAAAATGGATTAGGTATAGAAATAAAGACATCAACACTGTTTCATTTTATAGACAATAATGTAAGTTATTGAAAAATGTTTTAATATGAAAATAGTTCTGTATACTGCACCATTAATTGTAAACTGAACCCTCCGCTGCACTGTTGTACGTTTCACTGTAATGTTGTATGTTTCGTTGTCATATTTGTGTTTTATTTGTGTATACATAAAAGCAATAAAAACTAAAGTGGAAAAACAAGAAAGCATCCAGAGAGACAGCCTCCACCGCCCTCCGAGGCAGAGAATTCCACAGACTAGAGCTATAGTGTGAAAACAGGCCTTTTAACCCACCGAGTCACCACCGACCGGCGATCCCCGCACACTAACGCTACCCTACACACACTAGGGACAATTTACATTTATACCAATTAAGCTACAAACCTGTAGGTCTTTGGAATGTGGGAGGAAACCAGAGCACCCGGAGAAAACCCACGCAGCCACACGGAGAACAGACAAACTCCGTACAGACAGCACCCGAGGTGAGGATTGAACCCGGGTGCTGTAAGGCAGCAACTCTACCGCTGCGCCACCATGCCGTCCTCTCGAAAGAACCATCAAAATTGTGTGGTAATCCCAGCAATGGGTATTTTGCATGCAGAACATGGTATTTATCCTGAATGCTGGGTAACTCAGTGGGACAGGCAGCATCTCTGGAGAGAAGGAATGGATGACATTTTGGGTCGAGATCCTTCTTCAGATTGAGAGTCAGGGGAGAGGGAGACGTGCAGTATTGATATGGAAGGGTACGATGTGAAAACACAGAACAAAGCCAACGACTATCAAGGAAAATGTAGAATGGTTCATTTTTAACTGAGGGGGAAGGTGACACCGAGGCGTACAATAAGTAAAATTTAATCAGGAGGACAGTGAAACTAGTCGGAAAACAAGGTTGTGGGAGGGACGGAGGGAGGGGGAAAGCAAGGGTTACTTGAAGTTAGAGCAAACAATATTCATCCAACTGGGTTGTAAGCTGCCCAAGTGAAATATTATTTGTGCTGCCCTTTGGTATTCCGTTACTGACTCCAGTCCACCTACATAGGGCTGCCATATGCGCTTGGACTTCAGCAAGATTGGGTGAAGGGATCCAGTCCAAGATTCAGCTGCTGCCGATGTGAATGAGTTGGAAAGGGTACATTCTGGAGCCGGGTTAGTCGGTGAGAGGTGAACTGGAAAAGCAGGGCCTGGAGGTAGGAAAGGCATGGACGATAGTCAGGCCAGAGTAGAGGTGGGCAATATGAGATTCGGTAAAAAAAGTGCCGGAGTAACTCAGCGGGTCAAGCAAAATATGAGATGCTGTTCCTCCAATTTGCTTTTAGCCTCAGTCTGACAATGGAGGAGACCCTAGGACAGAAAGGTTTGTGTGGAAATGGGAAGGAAAAGCCAGTTTCTCTTCATTTTATTGAATGTTATAAATTAAAAGTGGTTTGGTGGGCTCAAGATTAGATCTGTGAATAATGTTTATATGAATGAATACGTTTATTGGCCAAGTATTCACACACAAGGAATTTGCCTTGGTGCTCCGCCCAAATGATATGAAATACAGTGACAGTTAGGAATGACACATAAAACATTAATAACACATTACTGATTAAACATGAGATTAAACATACTGACATGTAGATTTACGAGACTATCCTAAGGCCGGTCCCACTTCGATTGGCGGAGGCGTATGGAGTTGTGTGGAGCTGGTCCCGACATCATACTCACCAATCAGCTGGGCAGGAGGCGGGCCGACTGAATTTTGATGTCGGGCGGTGACGTAATGGCACACCGCCACTCACTAGGCATACGCAGTCAAGACGCTGCGTATGACGTCAAGACACTGCTTACGCCTGTCGAGACGCTGCGTACACCCTAAATGCGCCTGCGGGCCGACTGGTTGTTGGCACGCGGGATTTTCGGACAGTGCAAGATTTTTGGAGCCCGGCGCGATATCGGGACCAGCCCCGCACAATTCCATACGCCTCTGCCTATCGAAGTGGGACCGGCCCCGCGCGGCCGTACGCCTCAAGCGACCACGGTTGGTCGCGCTAGACGCATGCAATCGCATGCTGGTGGGACAGGCCCTTAAAGGCCCTTACGTATGATTCCTTGTCTTCAGAATGTCTTCACCAATTTTGCCGATCAGACCTAATCTCGGCCTTGGTCTTTGAAACAATGGTGAGGGCCAATTGCAGAAATAGCTGAACATCTGAGTCAGGGAGCTGATATTAAAGAACGCCACAGGAGAGAAAGTCTGCCAGAAAGGAGGGCAACTTCAGGGCCTGTCCTACTTGGGCGTCATTTGCGCATCATTTACACGACATTTACGCACCATGACGCGCGCGTGGTGACACACACGTGATGCACGCATGGTGCGGATTACGCTCGCATGGTGCGCATTACACGTGCATAGTGCGTGGTGACGTAGGCAGTGACGCGCAGTCGTGCGCGGCGCCCCAGGATTTTGTGATGTACAAAATCTTTACGTGCTGTCTGCGTGACGAGGGACAGGCCCTTTCCTCTTTGTCAGGAGGTATTGACGGAGTGGTTACTGACGGAATTTGACAGCATCAAGGGCAACCTAAGGAGAGATTACTACCTGCTGAGGCCAGCCAGACACAGGACAATTCATCACCCATAAGTTCTTTATCAACCTTCTGAGAATTAGTGGAGACGAGCGGATAAACCTTTCCATCTGATATTAAGGAAGCATCTCACAGCTTCAAGGCCAGAGCCAGATAAAACAATGTTGCGAGACAGACGCAGGCAACCTCTGCTTCTGGTTTATGTTCCCAGTGAATTATCTATAAACAGCTGTAACACAATGCCTTTAACGCATTTGAAGAAAGAGGAAATAGGGAGAATTCAGAAAAGGGATACACCAAAAATAACTCTGAATGTTGAAGGTGGTTCTCTACATATAAGGTATTGTTTAGGGTATCCCTCAGTCACTGGGCTATCAAATATTCATTAAATGCACAGTGGCGCAGTGGTAGAGTTGCTGCCTTACAGCGAATGCAGCGCCGGAGACCTGGGTTTGATCCAGACTACGGGTGCTATCTGTACAGAGTTTGTACGTTCTCCCCATGACCTACGTGGGTTTTCTCTGAGATATTCGGTTTCCTCCCACACTCCAAAGACGTACAGGTTTGTAGGGTAATTGGCTTGGTAAATGTAAAAATTGTCCCTAGTGGGTGTATGATAGTGTTAATGTGCGGGGATCGCTGGTCGGCGCTGACCCGATGGGCCGAAGGGCCTGATTCCGCGCTGTATCCCTAAACTAAACTAAACTAAAATGATGGATTCCACTTTTTCTCAAGTGCTAAATTAATCTTGGAAGTGAGTGAAAATATCAGAGCTCATCCTTTGGTTTTACATATAATGTCTGTTTCACAGCCTGTTTCAATGGATATTGTTAAGGCAGAGATAGATAGATTAGTGATTAGAAGATAAGTAGTAGGTAGTCAAAAATGCTGGAGAATCTCAGTGGGTGAGGCAGCATCTATGGAGCGAAGGAAATGGAGCGAGACCCTTCTTCCAAAGATAATTAGTGATAGGAGCAGAATTAAACCATTTGGCCCATCAAGTCTACCCCGCCGTTCAATCATGCCTGATCGATCTCCCCCTTTCTCCTGCATACTCCTCATAACCTCTGACACCCGATTCTTAATTAGCACGGGTGTCAGGAGTTATGGAGAGGAGGCAGGAGAATGGGGCTGTGGGAAAGGTAGTTCAGCCATGATTGTGTGGCAGAGTAAAGTTGATGTGCTGAATGGCTTAGTCTGCGGTGGGGCTGCCTCGACTGAGGGTGTCTTGTGATAACACCCAGTGACGTTGAGGTACACAGCTGAAGATTGGTAGCAAAATTCACCTGGTGGTCATACCCAAGAATGTCAATTGTAGTGAAATCTTAGGGATTGTAACATCCAGTCCTACTAATCAATCTGCTCCTATCACTTATGAACTTATGAACAGCCGGTGGTTGGTGGGTATTCATTACTTAATACTTTATTATATCTACATGAAGTGATTTTGAATTCAAACATTCCAAAATATTTCACAGAGGAAAAATATAATGCGGAGACCGCATAATGATTTATGGCAAAGTTTAATTACTAATTATGTTTATTATTGCCTTAATTTACCTTAATTTACCTTAATTTAGTGGAAAAACTGTGTGTTGTGTGCTGTTCAGGTGTTTTGTGTACTTTTCAGGCAAATCATACCAAATATGAGTACATCAGGTCGTGCGAAAGAGAAAATCAACAGAGTGCAGAAAACATTTCTCCTATTTGTGATAAATGTCAGTACTCAGAAGCTAATTTAATGCATAGTTTTGTAACATGTACAAAACTTAATAGTTATTGGACTGAAATTTTAAAAATCATTTCTATAGTTCTTAAGATTAAATTGGATCCTGACCCAAAGCTAATAATATTAGGAGTTTCAGATTCAAATCAAATATTTACAGTAAATCAAAGAAATTTTCTTGATTACTGTTTAATAATTGGAAAAAAATTAATATTAAAATTTTGGAAGGGACCATTATCCCCTACAATTAAAATGTGGACAGTGGAGATGTTGGAGACGCTGCATTTGGCGAGAATCAGGTTTGTCCTAATGGACAAATGTGAACTTTTTGAACAAATATGGTCTCCATTCACTGACTATATGAAGGGGTAGCTGAGCTCAGCATTGTAACTCAATAAGTACCCGGTGGCAGGATTAGATGAAAAGATCTATTCTGAGATTTGTATACACGTCTCTATAGATACTGTTATGTGAAATTGTTCCATTCAGTGTTAAGATGTATACTTCAATTGTGTTTTTTTAAGTATAATAATTGTTTGCTTGTATTATTTTTTATTTTTATTATTTTTTTTTAAAATTTTTTCCTTTTTTTAATTGTGTTTTTAATTTTATTTTTAATTTATTTTTTCTTTTGTTATATATAATCATAATCAATATTAGTTAATCACACTCCTCTTTGATTAAACACCTATTATCTCGTTACTTTCTTTACTGTCTTAAAAAAAATAGAAGCTTGTATATATTATTCTGTAATACTTGTATAACTTTTGAAACATGTTAAATGTGTATTTGAAAAACTGTTATATCATTGGCAATATGTATGGCTTCTAATAAAAATATGAATCAAAAAAGAGTGCAGAATAGAGTGTTGCGGATTTAGTACAGATTTTAAAAACGTAAGTACCACACGAGGTAGATTGGAAGGACAGGAATTCATCCTTGGCGTATGAGAGATCGGTTCAGGAACCCGATAACAACAGGACAAGAAGCTGTTTGTGAATCTTGTGGTGCGTGCACGGCAGGAGAGGGGAGAAGAGAGAACGGCTGGGGAATGACTATTCCTTGATTCTGTTGAATGCCTTCCTGAGACATCGTGAAGTAGAGGTGGACTCTGCTGCATTTACAACACTGCAATTTCTTGTGGTCTTGGGCAGAACACTTATCCAGATAGGATGCATTCCATGGTGCAAACACTTATCCAGATAGGATACTTTCTATGGTGCAACTGTAAATATTGGTAAGAGTTATTGGAGATATGCCAAATGTCCTTAGTTTTCTCTGCTGCAATTGTCAATGTGGTCGGAGCACAACAAATTCTTGGTAATATTTACAGCCAGGAACTTGAAGATCCCAACCATCTCCACTATTGATGAATGACTGAATGAATAGGTTTATTGGCCAAGTATGTACACATACAATGAATTTGCCTTGGTGCTCCACTCACAAGTAACAACACGACATACAGTAAACAATTGAGAATAAAACATAAAACATTAAAACATTAAGAATACAACATTATAGTTTAAACATGTGAATGAAATAAAATACAAGAGCAAAATGAGGATACAGACTTTTGGTTATTGAGAAGAGCTACTGCTGTTTTATATCTGGCTGTGGCGGCTTTGACAGTCCGGAGTCGCCTTCCAGAGGGAAGTGATTCAAAAGTTTGTGTCCAGGGTGAGAGGTGTCAGAGATGATCTTACCCACTCACTTCCTGGCCCTTGCAGTGTACAGTTCGTCAATGGGGGGAAGGTTGCAGCCAACAGCCTTCCCAGCAGATCGAATGATTCGCTGCAATCTCCAGATGTCGTGCTTGGTGGCTGAGCCAAACCAGGCCATGATGGAGAAGGTGAGGACAGACTCTACAAGGGCAGTATAGAAGTGGACCATCATTGCCTGTGGCAGATTGTGTTTCCTCAGTTGGGGCAGGACGTTGGGCCTTTTTAACGTTGGCTTAAACAAGATTCCAATGGCCAGGAAACTGATTGCTTCCCACAAAAGGGTTCTGCAGCGATGCAAGTGCAAGGCCTTTGCTTTAAAACAGAAGCCCAAGTCTGTTACTTACAGAATACCTGACGAGACCAAAAATGCACTCAAGCATTCAGTTTGAGGAAGAGTCCGGACCTGAAACGTTACCCATCCTTTTTCTCCAGAGATGCTGCCTGACCCGCTCAGTTACTCCAGCACTTTGTGTCTATCTTTGGTTTAAACCAGCATCTGCAGTTCCTTTCAATGCATTCCAGCATTTGTGAGGAACTGATCCTATGCATTGACTGGTGGTGTAAAGCTGTAAGAATTACATGTAAATAGTTAACGGAAAGGCAGCACATTGTCAATACCATGGGACATTCTCCAACATAACCAGGGATGTAATGCTGAGGCACTGTAAGGCACTAGTCAGTCCGCATTTGGAGTATTGTGTGCAGTTTTGGGCCCCATATCTGAGGATGTGCTGGCTCTGGAGAGGGTCCAGAGGAGGTTTACGAGAATGATCCCAGGAATGATTGGGTTAATATATGATGAGTGTTTGATGGCACTTGGCCTTAACTCACTGGAGTTTAGAAGGATGAGGGAGGACCTCATTGAAACTTACCGAATAGTGAAGGGCCTGGATAGAGTGAATGTGGAGAGGATGTTTCCACTAGTGGGAAGAGTCTAGGACCAGAGGTCAAACCTTAGAATAAAAGAACGCACCTTTAGAAAGGATATGAGAAGGAATCTTTTTGGTCAGGGGGTAGTCTTCTTCTTCTTGCGTATGGCGTGCACAGCCTAACGTTGTAGGTCAACTTGTTCTATTTGACCTTGTTTGTGCACGTCGGGTTGATTGCATTAGTCGAAACAGGGCGGACCACGTGAAGGTTGCAATCTCCCACCCCAGGGGGTAGTGAATCTGTGGAATTAATTGGCACAGAGGCCAAGTCAATGGATATTTTTAAGGCGTGTCATGGGTTCTGGTGTGATGGCAGGAGAATGGGGTTGAGAGGGAAAAGATAGATCAGCCATGATTGAATGGCGGAGTAGAGGCGATAGGCTGAATTGCCTTATTCTGCTCCAGGAACTTATGAACGTATGAACTTATGAAGCTCAAAGAGTGAAGCCCCAGTGCACCACTTCAACATTCAACACAGAGTGCTGATTTACTCCGGTCTCTGTTAACTTAAAGCAAACAGGCCAACGTGGCGACATTTTGTTGCTGGTGGGATCCTCACCCACCAGCTGTGATGTTTGCAATATTTCAGGCGCCCTGCCCACGATTCGACATTCATTAATTTTAATGGATTGCACAGATCCCCTGCAATATCCTGGAACGTGTGGCCAGCTGGCGAAACTCCTTGCCAGCAAAATGGGCTAATAATCCCACCAGACACCAGTTCTCTTCCCCTGAGTTCTGGATGTTTAGCGGGCAGCCCTGTGTGCGAGTCGGTTGGGTGTGGGGAAGTACCGCCTCGGATATCATGAGCAAGTGACCCGAGTTCAAATGTTTCGAGAATTCCCCATTCTGTAACCTGGTGAATCCGTTCCAAGACTACTTACGAGAAGTGGATAAGTTGGGCACATGTCCAAGAGATGAAGTGGAGCGATCATGAGGAAGATGTTCCCATGCATGGATTAACACCGCGCACAATAAAACCACTGTCGAATTTGTCATTATGCATATATGTTATTGTAAAATGGGCCACCTGGTGAATTGTTTTCTAGGTTCTCGGCACAGACATCATAGCGCTTGTTCCTGTGGTATACTGTTCTATGTTCTATGATCTTACCCTTGCTTTTAAATCCCACCTTATTTCTGTCATTCCTTCCACTTCTGTGACAAACAAGAGAGTCATAGTGTTAAAGATAGACCCAAAATACTGGAGTAACTCAGCAGGACAGGCAGCATCTCTGGAGAGAAGGAATAGGTGACGTTTCGGGTCGAGACCCTTCTTCAGGATTCAGACTTCTTCAGTCACAGAGATTCAGGAGTCATACAGCACGGAAACAGGCCCTTGGCCCAACTTGCCCACATCAACCAAGATGCCACATCTACATTAGTCCAACCTGCCCACGCTTGGCCCATTTCCTAGGTATGTTGCAAAACTTACCTTTAGCGGCGCTGCAGTTCTGCCGCTCCCCGTGTGCGCGACTTTAGCGCCTTTCAGAGGGGGGCGGGCTTAAAGTGCCGTTTTTCGACAGACTGGGATAATCGATGAATGTCGGGCGATTTTGTTGCGGAAGAAAAATCGCTCCGACATTTCATCAATGAAGGTATTTTTAAATTAGATTATTTGTTAACTAGAGTAATTTAAAAATCACCTTCAAAAGCCGTGACCGCAGCCAACCGGAAGGATTTTGCGTAGGGGAGAAAAAAAGGTAAATAGTTTATTTTTATATTAAAAGTTGTTTTTTCGGGAGGCTTTAATAATATTTTTATGTTGCGAAATGGGGTCCCAAAAAATCTATGAACAAACAGTATTTTTCCCCCCGACTTCACCGCTAACCGCAACGTTCCAATCCACCGCATTCCACTAAAACCCACTCGCTAGTTGATTTAAATGGCCATTAATAATCAAACACTAAATTCCTTCCATTTGGCCCAGAAATTCATGAAAATGAGATTTAAAAATTATGTTATAGTGTGGATTATTGTGTGAATGTTATTTGGACACAGGCAATTTTAAAAAAGTTTATCTTTTCTTAAGAAATGGATAGATGTTTAGATCTACTCATTGAATTTTGTAATTAGCTACAATTAGATAACTAACTAATTATATGCTTTAATTTCAGGTAATCCAAGTAAGATTGTTTAATATTTGTTTCAGAATGCTTCAATCTATAATAACTGAAAATTTCATTGAGTTCTCTTAATTTTTAAGAAAGTTATGGGCTTTTAACTTTTCCAGATCACAGCTTTTGAGTTAAGTCAATTGAAAGGCAATGGGGAGCAAGATGCTAATTTCCGAGTGTGAAAATGGCCATAACTTTCTTAATACTGAAGATATGAAAGTAAATTAGGTGTCAAATTAAACTTATTTTTATGCTTTATCTGATGGGATAAATTGCAGACTTGATTTTTTAAATCTCAAAATTTTGTAACATTGCTACATTTCCATCGAAACTTTCTTACCCATGCACCTGTCCAAATGTCTTTAAATATTGTTGCAGTCCCTGCATCAACTACCTCCTGTGGCAGCTCGCTCCGTATACAACCACCCTTCGTGTGAAAAAGCTGCCCCTCAGGTCCCTATGAAATCTTTCCCCAGTTATCTTAAACCTACATCCTCTGGTTCCTGATTTGCCTACTCTGGGGAAAAGATTGTACATTCACTCTGTCTATTTCTTTCATGATCTTATTCACCTCAATAAGATCATCTCTCATCCTCCAGCACTCCAAGGAAAAAATCCTAGCCTGCCCAACCACTCCATCGAGCTCAGGCCCTCAAGTCCTGGCAACATCCTCATAAATGTTCCCTGCATTCATTCCAACTTAATGACATGCTTCCTATAGCAGGGGGGCCAAAACTGAACACAATTTTTCTGAATGCAGCCCCACCAACCTCTTGCACAACCATAACATAATATCTCAACTTCTATACTCAACACCTTAACTGATGAAGGCCAATGTACCAAAAGCCTACTAGGTCACTCTATCTACCTGTGATGTAATTTCCAGAGAAGTATGTACCTGTCCTCCTAGATTCTCTGCTCTGCAGCGCCCTGCCATTCACTGTGAATGGCCTGCCCTGGTTTGACTTCCTAAAATGCAACATCTCACACTTATCTTCATTAAACTCCATTAACCACTCCTCAGCCCACTTGTCCAGCGTATCAACAACGTGTTGTAATTATTGATAACTATCTTTGCTGTTTACGATATCGCCCACTTTGATATCACCTGCAAACTTACTAATCATACCTTCTACATTCTCATCCAAATCGTTGATGAAAACCACAAAGAGCAATGGGCCCAGCACCAATTCTCGAGGCACACCACCAGTTACATGCCTTCAGTCCGAAAAATAACCTTCCACCATCACCCTCGGCTTCCTTCCATGAAGCCACTTCTCTAACCAGTCTGCTATTTACTCCGTATCCCGTACAATCAAACCTTCAAGTGTCAAGAGTCAAGAGCGATCACCAATCGATTTCAATGGTTAACCATGGTGAAAGTAGCAGCTGTATTCTTAAGAGACAACGGTGTCCAATTACAACAGGGATGCTACATGAAAGCTTTTTTATCCTGGCCTGTTTTTTTTTTGCAAGACAGCTTTTTTTCTGCTTGTCATTTTCCAAACTATCTCTGAAGTGGCTCTCCTGACCTAAAATGCATGATAATCGGTTTGCCCCATGTAAAACAAATAATGTTCCCTAATTCATCGATTGTAGCATATCCAAATAGCATTGTGGAAACACACCATTATAGCAGAACTATCTGTACCTGATGGAAGTCTCCCTTTGTTTGTAAGTCTCAGTAACGGTAGTTGTGTGGATTGCTAGGGGGCAATTAAGGGGGCAATTAAGAGGCAATCATAGATTGAAAATGGATGTTAAATTACATAGGTCAGACCAGGTAAGGATATAGTTTTCTCACCTCTGAAGTGCATTAATGGCCCAAATGGGTTTGCTGACACAAGAAGAGTGACCCTAGACCACTTCTGCACAGTGGCCTGACATTGTAGAGTTGGTGGCCTCTTGTTTGGGATTTCTAGATCTCCAAAACCGCGGAGTCTGCGGACTTTAACATCTCGGAGTGGGCGATCCCTTTGCCAGGGGTCTGCCTTTGGTGCTCCAACTTGTGGGAGCTGCGGACTTTAACATCATGAAGCTCACCGTCCCTGGCTAGGGACCGATTTCGGGAACTCCAAGCCGCATGAGTTTGACCGCCCCGATGCGGGAGCTTGATCGCCGGCTGCGGATGGTTCAACTCCTCCGACCGCGGGAGGAAGTGAGGGAAGAAGATAAGACTTTATTGCCTTTCATCACAGTGGGGAGTGTGGAGGAGCCGCTGTGATGGATGTTTATGTCAATTTTTTTATAGTTGTGTGTCTTGTTGCTTTTTTTATTATGACTGTATGGCAAACCAAATTCCCCATAAATCCCCAAAACATACTTGCCTAATAAATTATGATTATGATTATGTTTGCCATACAGTTGCCAAACATTGCAACTCCCCTTCCCATTCCCACACTGCCCTTTCTGTCCTGGGCCTCCTCCACTGCAGGGTGAGGTCACACTCAAATTGGAGAAACGGCACCTCATATTTCACTTGGGCACCTTACAACCCAGTATGAATGTTGATCTCCCTAATTTCTCCTGTAACCCCTGCATTCCCCCTCTCCTCCTCTTCCTCCAATTCCCCCCTCCACCTGGTCAAGAGACATAATAGCAAAAGAGAGATACCTTGCAGATCTTGTGTCTGCCCATTGCTATAGGAAGACCTCTGCGTGGTGCAACACTTGCGAGAACTAAAATCGCCACTAGGGGATAAAAAAACGTCTCCAGTGCTTGATACTCATAGAGTCATAGAGTCGCGCAGTGACTGGGCTTCAGCCCAGCTTTTCAATACCAACCAACATGCCCCATCTACAATAGTCCCACCTGCATGTTGTTGGTCCATATCTCTCTAAGCCTGTGCTATCCATGTACCTGTCTAAATGCATCTTAAACGTTGCTATGGCAGCTGCCTCAACTACCTCCTCTGGCTGCTCGTTCCATGCACCCACCACCCTTTGTGTGAATTGGTTACCCCTCAGGTTCCTATTAAAGCTGTCCCCCCCCCTCATCTTAAACCTATGTCCTCTGGTTCTCGATTCCCCTGCTCTGGGCAAGAGACTCTGTGCCTCTACCCGATCTATTCCTCTCATGATTTTGTGCACCTCTATATGATCGCCCCGCAGAAATAAAAGTGCCTATTTAATCTTCAAACCATGTTTGCAATGTCAATGGAATTTTTTGTGAGGGGCGGCGTTTCCACTGAAATAGCCGCACTTATGCGAAAATCTACACTATCATTGGATATGGTTCTTCATTAAGAATCGCCTGGAATGATTTCACCATGGATCCCAATAATGAAGTGAAGGCAATCTGTTCACACTACGGGGCAATCATTAGCGGAGGCAGACAGAGAGCTAATTTTGGAACAAGCACATTAATCAGACACCTGAAGGGCTTTTTAAATCCAAGGCAGCGTACTGCATCAAAGTTGTGATAGTAATTACATGACTTGGAATGAAAGTGAGAGGTATGAATCAAACTGCGACTAGTTAAGAGTTGCAACAGAAATAGTGGCAGGGAAACTAGTACCAGCAGGAGCCGCAAAATCAAAAAATCTTGCTTTATAAAAAAAAAAAATTGAAATTAAAGAAAGTGTTCCTTTCTTTCAAGAATTACTGATAAAATCACAGAGATTTCCTTTAAAAAAGGGGCAGGCCGTTGTACTCACGCCACTCGTTAGCAAGATCAGAAAACCTACTATAATGTTGCTCAGCAAGTAGCTAATGAATCACTTGTCCGTGCAAATGTTGGTTCAGCCACGGAGTGCGCGGAGGGGAATTTATTTAGCAACTTGCCTTGTACCTTTATAAAGTCATAGAGTGATACAGTGTGGAAGCAGGCCCTTCGGCCCAACATGCCCATGCCGGCCAACATGTCTCAGCTACGCTAGTCCCACCTGCCCGTGTTTTGTCCATATCCCTCCAAACCTGTCCTATCCACGTACCTGTCTAACTGTTTCATAAGCGTTGGGATTAGTCCCTGCCTCAACTACCTCCTCTGGCAGCTTGTACCGCCACCCTTTGTGTGAGAAAGTTACCCCTCAGATTCTGATTAAATCTTTTCCTTAAACCTATGTCCTCGGGTCCTCGATTCCCCTACTCTGGGCATCTACCCGATCTATTCCTCTCATGATTTTATACACCTCAATAAGATCACCCCTCATCATCCTGTGGTGTAAGGAATAGAGTCCCAGCCTACTCAACCTCTCCCTATAGCTCAGACCCTCTAAACCTGGCAACATTTTTGTAAATCTTCTCTGTATCCTTTCCAGCTTGACATCATCACCTCCATTATGAAGTTCCAAAACTTGTCTTATAGAATAGATGTATAAATGGCGCAGATTACAATAGGGGTACACATTTAATTTAGTTTAGAGATGCAGCACGGAAACAGGCCATTCGGCCCACCGAGTCCGAGCCGGCCAGCGATCCCCACACATTAACACTACCCTGCACACACTAGGGATGATTTACAATTATACCAAGCCAATCAACCTACAAACCTTTACTTCTGAGAAGGAATACGGTATGGACAAGGAGATCTTCCATTTAGGAAAGTAGAAAAGCAGAGTTATTTGTTCAGTTCACTCAGGCTTTGCAGTTGCGAGTGAGCTGAGTGTCCAAATACACAAATAACTGGAAGTTATATGCAGATGCAGCAATAAAAAGGAAGGTAAATGGTATGGAAACAAGGAACTGCGGATGCTGATTTACGAAAAAAGCCACAAAGTGTTGTGTCTCCAGCAAGCAGGCAGCATCCCTGGAGAACATGGATAGGCCGAATGGCCTAATTCTGCTCCTATTTCATATGGTCTTACAGTCATACCAGACCCAACGCTCGGGTGGTGGGTGAATGGAACGAGCTGCCAGAGGAGGTAGCTGAGGCAGGGACTATCCCAACATTTCAGAAGCAGTGAGACAGGTACAGGGATATGACAGGTTTGGATGGATATGGAACCAAATGCTGGCAGGTGGGACCCGAGTAGCTTGGACAAGTTGGCCAGTGTGGGCATAATGGGCCGAAGGGCCTGTTTCTACACTGTGTCACTCTATAACTCTATGACTCTAGTCTTTGACATAGACAGAGTTTCTGATGGCTTGCTGGATGTGTTAAATTGGACATGTTGACATCTGAACCCTCTGGTAATAACTAATAATATAAACCTAGTTGGTCAGCTTGTGTGGTGGTGGGGTCAGATACAATAGTGGTGTTTAAGAGGTTTTTACCGAGGCAAATGGATATGCAGTGAATGGAGGGGTATGGATCACACGCAGGCAGAGGAGATTAGTTTATCTGGACATTGTGTCCAGCACAGGCATAATGGGCCGAAGGGACTGTTCGTGTACTCACTGTGCGATGACCTATGTTCTAATTCTGACCCGGCTGGAACTCTGAAATAAAAATAGCAAGAGGTTAAAGTAATCAATAGAGCAAAACTAACCTGCCAGGAGCAGGACCCTGCAAGACATCACAAACACCATCTGAATTGCGAATTGGTGAATTATCTTCAAGGGATCAGAAACCCTATACCTTTGCCAGTTTTAGCTTAGTTTAGAGATACAGGGCTGCAACAGGCCCTTCGGCCCACCGAGTCCACGCTGACCAGCGATCCCCGTACACTGACACTATCCTACACACACTAGGGACAATTTGCACTTTTACCGAAGCCAATGAACCTACAAACCTCAGAATCAGAATCAGAATGCCTTTTATTGTCACTATACACATGTACAGTGAGATTAAAAACTGCTCCTACTCAGTGCAAAAACAAGACAAAAAGGGGGGGGGATAAGGTGCACAGTTTCTGCAGCGCTATATACATATCTATAAAAAGACAATGGATAAATAGAATGGATAATAGGATTCCTATATCCAGTATGGGTTACAGTTACAGTACAAATTACAGTAGGTGGATAAATGAAAGTCCGGGGGTTAGGCTGTGAAGTCAATGCATGTGTGAGTTCAGGGAGATGATGGATTTTGGAAATAAACTGTTCTTGAGTCTATTTGTCCTTGTGCTGATGCACCTATAGCGCCTCCCTGAGGGTAGCAGGTTGAACAGGCCAAATGCAGGATGGGAGCCGTCCTTGATAATGTTCTTCGCCCTGCTGAGGCAGCGGGAGGTGTAAATGTCCATCAGACATTTTTGGAGCCTGTACGTCTTTGGAGTGTGGGAGGAAACCAGAGCTCCTGGAGAAAACCCACGTTGTCACAGGGAGAACGACCAACCCCGTACAGACAGCACCTGTGGTCAGGATCGAACCAAAGTCTCTGGCGCTGTAACGTAGCAGCTCTACTGACACCCATACCATTGCGCCACCCAAGCTCATTAATCTGAAATATGGAGGAACAGCACCTCATATTCCGCTTGGGGAGTCTGCATCCTCTGGGCTTGAACATTGAATGTTCTCAATTCTGTTAACCCTTGCTGTCTCCTCCCCTTACTACTTCTCCCCCAGCCCTCGGGCTCCTCCTCCTCCTTTTTCCTTTCTTCTCCCCGCCCCCCCCCCCTCCCCCCCACCTCCCATCAGTCTGAAGAAGGGTTTCGGCCTGAAACGTTGCCCATCTCCTTCGCTCCTTAGATGCTGCTGCACCTGCTGAGTTTCTCCAGCCTTTTGTGTACCCTCGATTTTCCAGCATCTGCAGTTCCTTCTTTAACAATCTGAAATACTCCACAGACGCTGCCTGGTCTGCCGGATACCACTAGTTTTTTTTTAAATTTCAATTTATCACAGCCAGTCAAATCCTCCCAGCTTTGTTGACTATGATCATCACTCCAAATTTGCTCTGGAAATTCAGCGTGCAGACCAATTGAATTATTGCTTCATAATATACTGCATTTATCTCAAATGATGTGGAATAAACGGAATTTACTGAAAACGTACAAATGTCCTGATTCTACCATTTGTTGTTCCAGACAATATTATTTTGTGAAGTTTTTTTACTGATTGCCTGTAGAAAATAGAAAAGTACAACACAAGATACCATGATACCAAGATAAACTAACATCATCTGCATCTGAGGCATATGATCCATATCCATTCCCAGTATATACAAGTGTTTATTTAAAGGCCACATAAATGCGGAAGTGGCGGCGCTGCTTGGCAGCTGCGGCTCACCTGCAGTCCGTCTGTTTTTAATTTTATTTTTGTCTTCGTGCCTGTTTTTAGCAATTATTTTTGGTTTATTAGGTTGTGTATGTGTGTGGGGGGGGTGGGAGAAACGGGGTTTTAGTCTCTCCCTTCGGGGGGATGCAACTTTTCTTGTCGTGTCCCCTGACACCGTCTCCGTCTGTGCTGAGGCCCTAATGGCGGAGCTGGCTGCCTTCCAGCGGCGGTAGCACGGCTTTCGGAGCTTCAGCGGCGACCTGACTTCAGAGCTGCGGTGCTCCAGCGACGGCCTGGCTTCAGGGATGCGGTGCTCCAGTGGCATTCCGGCGGCGGCCTGGCTTTCGGGGCTGCGGTGCTCCAGCGGCGACCTGGCTTTGGAGCTGCGGTGCTCCGGCGGCAACCTGGCTTTCGATGCTGCGGTGCTCCAGCGGCGACCTGGCTTTCGGGGCTGCGGTGCTCCAGCGATGTTCCAGTGGCGACCTGGCTTTCGGGGCTGCGGTGCTCCAGCGTTCCGGCAGCGGGCCCTGTGGCGGTGTTCCGCCGATGGCGGTGGCGGCGGCCCGGTTTCGGAGGCTCGGCCGCGGGCCTGGTGGACGGCAGCATCGGAGGCCTGGATCTCCTCAGCACAGAGGGAGAACAAGGAGGGAAGAAGACAGAGACTTTAAGACTTTTGCCTTCCACCACAGTGAGGAGGTGTTTGGTGAACTCACTGTGGTGGATGTTACATTTGTGTTTATTGTGTGGTTTTGTTATTTTTTATATATGTATGACTGCAGGCATTAAATTTTGTTCAGACCGAAAGGTCTGAATGACAATAAAGGCAATTCAATTCAATTCAATTCAATTCAATTCAATAAATGCCACTAACTGCCTCCACCACCACCCCAGGCAATGTGTTCCAAGCCTCCGCATGTTCAAAGGGTATCAGAGGTTATGGGGAGAAGGCAGGAGTTTGGAGTTAGGAGAGATAGATCAGCCATGATTGAATGGCGGAGTAGACTTGAATGGCCGAATGGCCTAATTCTCCTCCTATCACCTGACCTTCTACACCCTCTGTGTAGAAAACCTGCCCCTCACAACTCCTTTAATATTTGCTCCTCTCACCTTAAAGCTATGCCCTCTCACCTTTGACATTTCCACACTGAGAAAAATGTTCTGACTGCCTACCCTATCTATGCCTCTTATAATTATATATAATTCCATCATGACTTCCCTCAACCAGCGACGGTCCCGAGAAAACAATCTAAGTGTGTCCAACCTATCCTTGTAGCTAATTCCGGTAAGCCTCTTTGCACCCTTTCCAAAGCCTCCGCACACTTAAGGTAATGGGGTGATCAGAACTGCATGCAATACTCCAAATGTGGCCTAACCAAGTCTTATAGAGCTGCAATTGTCCCAAAAACTCACTCAGTTCAGGGGCCAATTAGGGATTAAATGCCAACAAATATATATTTTTTAAAGATCCATTTTACAAAGTTGTTATGCAAGTGTTCAACAATGGAGCTAAATATTATGTACCATAATTGTTACATTTGAGGCAGCATGGTGGTGCAACGGTAGAGTTGCTGCCCTGCTACGTCGGGTTTGATCCTGACTGCGAGTGCTGTCTGTATGGTGTTTGTACGTTCTCCCCGTGACCGCGTGGGTTTTCTCTGGGTGCACTGGTTTCCTCCCACACTCCAAAGAAGTGCAGGTTTTTTTAGGTTAATTGGCTTCATGTAAACCAATTGTAAATTGTCCCTAGTGCATGGAAATAGTGCTAGTATACGGGGTGACCGCTGGTTGGCGTGGACTCGGTGGGCCGAAGGGCCTGTTTCCGCGCTGCATCTCTAAAGCCCAAGTACATGCAGTTGTGATTTAAAACCTCACTTTCTAGATTTCCCCATGTCCCCCGATCTTTTTAAGTCATTTGCAAAGTGCCTTAGGACGGACGCCGGGCTCTGTCAGCCTCTGTGGCCCTCCGCTAGATTTCCAGCGCGCCAATGCAAAAGCGCAGAGGAAATCAATATCAACAATTTCATTAATATTTACTCATCAGAGCCAACCTCACACAAACAGTACCTCAAAGCTGTGAAGCACAAATCATTGACACCCATACCAATGCGCTGTTAAATAAGGAAATTAAGCGTTATGTGTGCTAAGCGTGCGTTTTCAACTTGCATTACCCTTTTCCTGACGAAATGTAATAATGTTTATACCAGCAACCACTTCATCAGCACTGTAATTAGGCCAAATTAACCTCCAGATTACAGGATTAAATTACAGTGGTTTTGCCTGCAAGATAGAGGAGCTTGTTGATCCTCTGTAACATCACTTGCATATATTTGCCACATTTCTTATCGCTGAGCTGTTTCAATGACTCCTGTCGGTGGAACTTTGGATTCTCTTGAAGCTGAAAACCGAAACCTCTAATTACAGTCCGTCAACAAATCTGTCCCGTTAACTTCACCGAGAATTTGGCTTCGTTTGGGAAGGAGCTGCAGATGATGGTTTAAACCTGAGGATGGACACAAAATGCTGGAGCAACTCAGCGGGACAGGCGGCATTTCTGGAGAAAAGGAACAGGTGGATAGGTCTGAAGAAGGGTCTCGACCCGAAACGTCACCCATTCCTCATCTCCAGAGATACTATCTGTCCCGATGAGTTACTCCAGCGTTTTGTGTCTGTCATGAGTTTAGTTTAGTTTAGTGGTTTAAAGATGCAGCGTGGAAACAAGCCCTTCGGCCCACCGACTCCGTGCCGACCAGCAATCCCCACACACTAAAAGTATCCTGCATACGCCAGGGATAATTTACAATTATACCAAGCCAATAGCCTACAAACCTAAGATAGACACAAAATGCTAAAATAACTCAACGGCACAGGCAGCTTCACTGGAGAGAAGGAATGGATGATGTTTCCGGTCGAGACCCTTCTTCAGGCCGATTCACCTATTCCCTTTCTCCAGAGATGCTGTCGGTCCCGCTGAGTTGCTCCAGCTTTTTGTATTTATCTTCGGTTTAAACCAACATCTGCAGTTCCTTCCGAAAATAAACTAATTCTCGGTGAAGTTACCAGAACAGATTTGGTGATTTAAGGATTAGAGGTTTTCGGTTTTCAGCTTAAAGAGAATCTAAACTTCCACCGATAAGAGACATTGAAGTGGCTCAGCGATAAGAAATGTGCCTGCAATTAGTCTGCAAACCTATACATCTTTGGAGTGTGGGAGGATACCAGAGCACCTGGGGAAAACCCACACAGGCCATAGGGAGAATGTACAACTCCGTACAGACAGCACCAGTAGTCAGGATCCAACCCAGGTCTCTGCCGCTGGAAAGGCATCAAATTTAGTTTAGTTTAGTTTGGAGAAACAGAGCGGAAACAGGCCCTTCGGCCCACCGAGTCCGCACCGACCAGCGATCCCTGCACATTAACGCCATCCTGCACACACTAGGGATAATTTACACTTATACCAAGCCAATTAACCTACAAACCTGGACGTCTTTGGAGAGTTGGAGGAAACGGAAGAACGCAGAGGAAACCCACGCGGTCATGGGGAGAACGTACAAACTCCGTACAGACAGCACCGGCAGTCGGGATCGAACCCCAGTCTCTGGCGCTGCAAGCGCTGTAAGGCAACAAATCTTCCGCTGCGCCACCGTTCCGCCCTAAACATCAAACCTGTATCTACTTCGCCAAGCCCCGAAAAAATAATCATGCGCCTCCAGCTACAGAAAGTGGAACAATAGAGAAAATGTATATCATTCTCTAGCATTAAATGGAAGCACAGTGGACCAACTCATTATCAACACACATCTAAAGGCCTTGTACATGTGTATCACACATTCATAGACCAAGCATTTGTGGCTCGTATGGAAGGAAAAGGCCCACTGCAGTGTTTTGAAGAAGAACACAGTTGGTCTCCCTGGTGCCCTGGTCAATATTTATTTTTCAATCGCAGCCAGCGAAAATAAATTGACGTTGCCATTACCACACTCTTGTGTGGAGCTCGCTGCGTATAGAGAAACAGCAACAATGCTTCAATTCAATGTGATTTTAGCCAGTGCTCTTTTTGAACACGAAGAGATGCTGGTTCGTATGATTAATAAACATATTGAGGCTGAATTTTAAGAGAGAGTTGGATAGAGCTCTTGGGGCTAGTGGAGTCAAGGGATATGGGGAGAAGGCAGGCACGGGTTATTGATAGCGAACGATCGGCCATGACAACAATGAATGGCGGTGCTGGCTCGAAGGGCCGAATGGCCTCCTCCTGCACCTATTTTCTATGTTTCTATGATTCTATGAATTAAAATAAAATAACTTTAAACTTTTTAGGGGTGAGAGAACAACACTTCTACTTTTGAAACAGTCATTGCTTTTGAAATGAAGGAATTTGGTCTCAGTAAACTTATGCTAATACCAATATCAGTTTCTTCCCAGCTGTCATCAGGCTACTGAATCATCCTACCACAACCAGAGAGGCGTGCTGAACTACTATCTACCTCTTTGGTGACCCTCGATCGGACTTTGCTGGCTCCACCTTGCACCAAACGTTATTCCCTTATCATGTATCTGTACACTGTAAATGGTTCGATTGTATCATGTATTGTCTTTCTGCAACAAAAAGCTTTTCACTGCACCTCGGTACACATGACAATAAACTAAACTGAACCAAATAGATCAAATGTCTATTGTAGGTATTAACCAAAGGTTTCTAGAACATTGGGAGAAACTCACTGTTTTGGGTTCATGCTACCGTTGCTCATAAATCCACATGACACGGTAGTTTGGACTTTTTTTTAGCGTTGCACCTTTGAGGTGGCACGGTGGCGCAGCGAGTAGAGCTGTGCATCACAGCACCGGAGACCCGGGTTCAATCTTGACCTCAGGCGCTCTCTGTGTGGATTCTGTAAATCTGTCCTCTATGTGTGGAATCTGTACATTTTCCCTGTCATTACAATGTGGAACTACAATGGGGCCCTAGTGAGACCACACCTAGAGTATTGTGTGCAGTTTTGGTCCCCTAATTTGAGGAAGGAGATTCTTGCTATTGAGGGAGTGCAGCATAGGTTTACAAGGTTAATTCCCGGGATGACTGGACTGTCATATGCTGAGAGAATGGAGCGGCTGGGCTTGTATACTCTGGGGTTTAGAAGGATGAGAGAGGATCTTATTGAAACATATAAGATTATTAAGGGTTTGGACATGCTAGAGGCATGAAACATAGAAACATAGAAACATAGAAATTAGGTGCAGGAATAGGCCATTCGGCCCTTCGAGCCTGCACCGCCATTCAATATGATCATGGCTGATCATCCAACTCAGTATCCCGTACCTGCCTTCTCTCCATACCCTCTGATGCCCTTAGCCACAAGGGCCACATCTAACTCCCTGTGTTCCCAATGTTGGGGGAGTCCAAAACCAGGGGCCACAGTTTAAGAATAAGGGGTAAGCCATTTAGAACGGAGACGGGGAAATACTTTTTCTCACAGAGAGTTGTGAGTCTGTGGAATTCTCTGCCTCAGAGGGCAGTTCTCTGGATACTTTCAAGAGAGAGCTAGATAGTGCTCTTAAAGGTAGCGGAGTCAGGGGATATGGGGAGAAGGCAGGAACGGGGTACTGATTGGGAATGATCAGCCATGATCACATTGAATGGTGATGCTGGCTCGAAGGGCTGAATGGCCTAGTCCTGCACCTATTGTCTATTGTCTATTGAACTCATTGTCTTTGAGCGTGGTGGAATCAGCATCAATGAACGCTTTGAGAGACAATAAGTCACAAGTATATTGAAGAGGTACGATGGGACTGTTCTACCGGACTTAGCCTTGATGGAGAGTATATCCTCCTCCTGATAACAGGCCCACAATGTTCTGATTCTACCCTGTCAGGCTCTTTTCAGTCTTTGTAGAATTGCTGAGTGCCTTATTTTCCCCTGGGCATTCTCAGCTTGAATGGAAGGGCACCAAATCTGAAACAGGAGACAGGAAACAGCAGAGTAATATTTGGGCTGCAATGCCAGGCTGGGAGGGATCTACAATAATACCAGGCTGCAGAGATGGGCAAAGGACCAGGGCACCTTGATAGCTATTTCTGTCATTATAATGCCAGCCTACCTCGGAGCCTCACTCAATACGACTGGAAAGTGATTGGGTTGCAGACCGACAGTGTGACAGTCAAGCACCTCTTCAGAGCACTTCTTCTTGGGCGCGGCGGTAGACCTTCTGCCTTACGGCGCCAGAGACCCAGGGGTCGATCCTGACCACGTGTGCTGTCTGTACAGAGTTTGCACGTTCTCCCCGTGACCTGCGTGGGTTTTCTCCGAGATCTTTGGTTTCCTCCCACACTCCAAAGGCCAGCAGGTTTGTAGGTTAATTGGCTCGATATAAATGTAAAATATTGTCCCTAGTGTGTGTAAGGTAGTGTTAATGTGCGAGGATCACTGATCGATGTGGTCTTGGTCCCGAAGGGTCTGTTTCCATGGTGTATCGCCAAAACAAATCCAAATACACTTGAAGGCCTCAGGTCTGTACACCTGATTCACTGGGTAACATAAATGTGATATAATTTACACTGCTGATGCTTGTATCATCAATGTTGTGATGGTTTGCTTTGGTGTTAGGGTGATCGAGGTTTAGGGAGTTCGGCATGTCCCCAACATCTCTCACCAACTTCTACAGATGTGCCCTAGAGAGCATTTTATCGGGATGCATCACAGTACGGTTTGGCAACAGCTCCATCCAAGACAACAAGAAATTACAGAGATTTGTGGAGCTCCCTTCCATTGACTCTATCTACACTTCATGCTGCCTCTGCACAGCCACCAGCATAAATCAAAGATGAATCTCACCTCTTCCCCTCCATCCCATTAGGCAAGACATGTAGAAGAGTGAAAACGCACACCTCCAGATTCAGGGACAGTTTCTTCCCAGCTGTTATCAGGCAACTGAACCATCCTATCAACAACTGGAGGGCTACTATCTACTTCATTGGAGACCCTGGGATTATCATTATTTGCGCTTTACTGGGCCTTATCTGGCACTAAACATTATTCCCATTATCATCTATCTGCACATTGTGAACGGCTCAATTGTAATCTTGTATAGTCTTCTCGCTGAGTTGTTAGCACACAACAAAAAGCTTTTCACTGTCCCTCAGTATAGGTGACAATAAATTAAACTAAACTACACTGAACCGAACCAAACTAAAGACCTTCTTCTGATATTATTATGGTAAATAACCAATCAGTGAGCAAAAGACACAAGGAACTGCAGATGCTGGAATCTGGAGCAAAAAAACACAAAGTGCTGGAGTAACTCAATGGGTCAGGCAGCGTCTCCGGGAAACATGGATTGTTGACGTTTCAGGTCTAGACCCTTCCTCAGATCAGTGAACAAGTTAGAATTCACAAAGCTAAATGGAGGAGAGCAGCTCAAGGCAAGACAACTCAATTAATTAAACTCTATAAGTACTCACCAGGAAGGAAATTATTAACTTGCCACTTCAAAAGCAACTTATATCCGCAGAATTTTAAAATCAGGGTATCAAAGGTTAGATCTAAATTAAAGGCATTAACAATCAGTCTGGATCGGCCAGAATATAACCAAGGAAAACTAAAGAGGGAATTCTAAAGAGTCTTATATTGGTAATGGGATTGATATTGTGTTGTTATTGTCACATGTACCGAAATACTTTCTCTTGCTTGCTATCCAGTCAGATCATACTGTGCATAATTACAATCAAGCTATACACAAGCAATGCAAAGAGAAACATGCCAGATTCAAATAAGTGCAAGGGCTACAATAAGGTAGGGTGGGTGATCGGGACTACACCCTTAGCCAATGAGAGGTCATTAGTTCAGAAGTTCAGAAGTGATAGGAGCAGTATTAGGCCATTCAGCCCATCAAGTCTACTGCATCATTCAATCATGGCTGATTCCCTCTCAACCCCATTCTCCTGCCTTCTCCCCATAACCCCTGACACCTGTACTGAAGGTCCTTTCAGTCATCTAATGGGGAAGAAGCTGTCCCTGAATCTGTTGGGATCTGCTTTCCAGCTTGTTTAATTGTCTCCCCGTCGGTGTCATCTTGACTGGCTGTGTTCGCAGATTAATCATTCAGTACTGCAGCGGTGACTGAAGATTGGAAGAAATCGCATTAGGGGGATTTTACAGAGGGGCAATTAACCTACAAACCCACACATCTTTTGGGATGTGGGCAAACACCGGAGCACCCATAACCGGAAACCCACGCGGTCACAGGGAGAACGTGCCAACTCCACATGGACTGCACCCGAGGTCAGGATCGAATCCGGGTCCCTGGCGCAGTGAGATAGCAGCTCTGATAGCTGTGCCACTGCGCCACTGTCAATTCCAGTGAGATCGAGTTATGTTCTGGAGCAAAAGATGAATTAAAGGAGATAAAACATCTTAACAAAAGGAGGCGAACCTCTCGACCTTCATTAATGAAAACACTTCAGTTTCCACTTGTAGTAATTGCAAATGAACAGTTCCTCCGAACTCAGTGAGGCATGCACAGTGCTGCATTGTAGCTTTCTATGTTCAGTGAGAAAACCGTAGAAAGACAGGACACAGGTGACCTGAGTGCATCACACACCAGCAAGTCAAAATAACTGGGCCAGGCTGCTTAAATAAATGATTTAATTTAAAATCCGATGGGAATACAAGTTACACCACAGTTCTTTGTCATTTCCGTAAGATGACAGAAAGAAAAGAACAATGTACCGTTCTACATTTTCCTTGACCATCGTCCCCTTTGATCTGTATCTTCACACCTTGCCCTTCCATATCTCTATGTCTTCCTCTCCCCTGGCTCTCAGTCTGAAGAATGGTCTCGACCCGACACATCACCCATTCATTCTCTCCAGCGATGCTGCCTGACCCGCTGAGATACTCCAGCATTTTGTGTCTATCTTCAGTGTAAACCAGCAACTGCAGTTCCTTCCAACCTACAATGTAAAGGTTTAGGCTTAGATTTATTACTAGACTAAGTGGGACCCGTTGGGTCCCAGCTTCACATGGAAGGGCTGGTCCCCCAATGCAATATTCCACCTCTCCAACAACCAATATTGCTGGGCAGGGAGGGGGGCTTTCTGGAGCGCTAGTATGGGTGTTGTGGGCTGGAGGGACTGGTTTCCAGACCACATAAAACTACATAAAACCACATAAAGCACATCAAGGGCACTCACAGTTCAGTAGACACTCAGTGTTGTGTCGTTTCCCAGCTCAGACTGAGAGTCATGGCCTCTCCCTCGCCATCTTGCAGCGACTGAGCCATGTCCAGACTTCCGGGTTTTATAGTCCCTCCCGCCCCCCCCAGAAAGGGCGTGGCCTTCATCACGGTGATTGACAGGATAGAGGTGAGGTGGAGACAAAATGGTGCAGATTTTGTTTAAAGATACAGCGCGGGAACAGGTCCTTCCAGCGACCAGCGATCTCCGCACACTAGCATTATCCTACACCCACTAAGGACACTTTACACTTATACCAAGGAAATCTACCTACAAACCTGTTCGTCTTTTGAGTGGGGGAGGAAACCGATGATCTCGAAGAAAACCCCATGCGGTCACAGGGAGAATGTACGAACTCCGTACTGAGAAGCACCCTTTGTCGGGATCAAACCTGGGTCTCCAGTGCTGCAAGGGCAGTAAGGCAGCAGCTCTACCGCTGCGCCACCGTGGATGGGGAAATCTGGAAAGGAGGAGGGTAGTGAAACATGGAACCAAAAGGAGGGACAGTGGGCGAAAGGGTTTGGAGGATTGTGTGAATGGGGGAGAATGAGGGGAATAGAGGGGGGGAGGGGTGGACAAGGTGTGGGTGGAGGAGGGTTTTGAGGACAAAGTAACAAATTGTTCCTGTTGCTGATGTTTGTTGGCAGTGGATGCAGGATGAAAACAGGATCAAACCCCATTCCTCATCCTCATCGCCCTCATTTGCCCATTTTCTCTCCGCCCCACCAGATCTGGTCGGTGCGGACTCGGAGGGATGAAGGGACTGTTTCCACACTGTATCTCTAAAGTCTGAAGTCTAAAGTCTCACCCCTCGATCAAATCCCATCATAAGGTCATAAGTGATAGGAGCGGAATTAGGCCATTCGGCCCATCAAGTCTACCACGCCATCCAATCATGGCTGGTCAATCTTTCCCTCCTAACCCCATTCTCCTGCCTTCTGTCCATAACCCCTAACACCCATATTAATCAAGAATTCATCTATCTCTGCCTTAAAAATATGCATTGGTCTCCACAGTGTTCTGTGCCAAAGAATTTCTCAGATTCACCACCATCGGACTAAAGAAATTCCTCCTCATCTCCTTCCTAAAGGAACGTCCTTTAATTCTGAGGCTATGACCTCTAGTCCTAGACTCTCCCACTAGTGGAAACGTCCTCTCCACATCCACTCTATCCAGGCCGTTCACTCTTCGGTAAGATTCAATGTGGTCTCCCTTCGTTCTTCTAAACTCCAGCGAGTACAGGCCGAGTGCCGACAAACGTGCCGTCCTCAATTCCCTGCCCTTCTCACCCAGGTGTTATAAGGCAACTGAACCCATCCTACCACAACCAGAGAGCAGTGCTGAAATATTATCCACCTACTATCGTTACTGTCATTAATATCATTACTATCATTAATGTTTTATTATTATTAATGTGTAGTGTTTTCTGAGTCACTGTATGTCATGTTGTTACTTGTGGGTGGAGCACCAAGGCAAATTCCTTGTATGTGAATACTTGGCCAATAAACTTACTACTTACTTACTTACTTACTTATTTACCTCTTTGATGACCCTCGGACTATCCTTGACCGGACTTGATCCTTGCACTAAATGTGTATCCCTTCAGGACTTTGGAGGATGAGGGGTGATCTTAGAGAGGTGCACAAACTCACGAGGGGAATAGATCGGGCAGATGCACAGAGGTTCTTGCCCAGCGTCGGGGAATCGAGGACCAGTAGTCCTGAACTACTATTGATGTCCCTCAGACTATCCTTGACCGGACTTTGCTGGCTTTACCTTGCACTAAATATTAATCCCTTATCTATACACTGTAAATGGATTGATTGTAATCATGCATTGTGTACCTGCTTACTGGTTAGCACGCAACAAAAAGCTTTTCATTGCACCTCGGTGGTACATGTGACAATAAACTATACTAAACTAAATAGGGAAATATAACCATATGACCATATAACAATTACAGCACGGAAACAGACCCTCTCGGTCCTTCCAGTCCGTGCCGACCATTTATTTTCCCCTAAAATGTAGCAGGAAAAATGTTCCCGATGTTGGGGGAGTCCAGAACCAGTGGGTCACAGTTTAAGAATAATGGGTAGGCCATTTAGGACTGAGAAAAACACTTAGGACTGAGGAAAAACATTTTTACCCAGAGAGTTGTGAATCTGTGGAATTCCCTGCCACAGAAGGCAGTGGAGGCCAATTCACTGGATGTTTTCAAGAGAGAGTCAGATTTAGCTCTTAGACCTAACGGAATCAAGAGAGGTGGGGAGAAAGCAGGAACTGATTGCGGATGATCAGCCGTGATCACATTGAATGGCGGTGCTGGCTCGAACTGGCCGAATGGCCTACTCCTGCACTTATTTTCTATGTTTCTATGTTTCTATGTTCCAAGGAGCAAAGGTGAGGAATGGCTCTGCTGTTCATTCAGTCCAAGCTCACGGTTTTAAAGGTCTCTGCGATTGTCTGGGAGGGAAATTACACTACCACACTTAGCCAGCCATTATTTCACTAAGCTGTTTTTGATTGAACTGCAGGAAGAGGACAAATCTGTCGCAGCAGGGTCCGCTCTGCCCCCAGACATGTCAGCGCACCGACTTATTGCGATTAATTTGGAAAAGAAAATACAAAAGTATTCCATTAGAGGAAGCAGACTAAAAATTTAACAGGATTAGAGCTCAGCTGCCGAGCGAAGTAAAGTAAAATAAGAAATGAACTGTTGCAGTGATCGCAGCCATGCTGGTTGGATTCATGCTGATAGAATATAAAAGCTATGTATCAACTTTTCCACATATCAGTTTTCCTTTGCTCTGAAATTGTGGACATGATAGAGCTGAGGTGGAGAAAGACAAGTTGGTAAAGAAATTAGATGCATTATACCTAGACCTAAACAAATTATACTTCTTAATGGGAGACCTGACAGAAATAATAATAAATAATAGATAATAATTATAATGCCAGAAATATAGAGTATATAATTAGTAGAGGCATGGATAGGGTAGATAGACACAGAATGCTGCAGTAACTCAGCGGGACAGGCAGCATCTATGGAGCGAAGGGATGGGCGACGTTTCGGGTCGAGACCCTTCTTCAGACTAGGGTCATGGCTTTCCTTTCCTTTCCATTCCCCTGACTCCAGTCCTAATGAGGGTCTCGAGCCGAAACGTCGCCCATTCCTTCTCTCCAGAGATGCTGCCTGTCCCGCTGAGTTACTCCAGCATTTTGTGTCTATCTTCGGTTTAAAACCAGCATCTGCAGTTCCTTCCTACATAGATAAGATAGAACCTTCTTCTTCAGACTTGTAGGCTTTAAGACCTTAGAGGTGTAGGGAAGAAACATGCCCTTTGGCCCACCGGGTCCGTGCCGCCCTGCGATCCCCGTTTCTCTCTCGCCACAGATGCTGCCCGACCTAATATTTAAAACATCGACTTAACATTTCCTCAGGAGTTCCCCAAATTCTTGATGTGACTTTCATGGAATGTTTGCGAAGAATTACCATGAGTGTTTGTTGACGCCAGTCCCCACGGAACCTACGGTGGAAGGTGGGATAAAATACGGGTGTCAGAGATACAGTGCGGAAACAGGCCCTTCGGCCCACTGAGTCCGTGCCAACCAGAAAAACGGCAATGAGCTTCCACAGCATTATGAAAATGGTCAGATACCCTATTTTGGAAATGGCCAAGGGATCACTAATGGCCATGGATGAGATCTCAGTCCATCTTAGTGCCACAGCAGCTTTCACACACACCAGGAAGGATCTCAATGGAATATTAGACCAAAAGGTGGATGCTCAGACAGTTCCACAGTGCACGTTACATCTTTTAGCATGAGACCGTGGGATGTAGATGCAGGATCCCAGCCTTCTGACTGCCGTAACAATAGATTGTATGTTAATCGGCTTCAGTAAAATTGTAAATTGTCCCTAGTGTGTAGGATGGTGTTAGTGTATGGGGTGATCACTGATCGGCGCGGACTCGGTGGGCTGAAGGGTCAGTGTCCGCGCTGTATCTCCGAAGTCGAAGGTCAAAAGCTAATAGACAGTTGACGCGATAATCTTTTTTTTCAAGAATTTCACAGCCTTTGCACAAAATCTGCGTATATTTCCCACAAAATCAATGACCAAGTGGCCATTGCAATGGCCTGGACATTATTGGAATGATCGTTAGTGGAGTGCGGCACAGTGGCGCAGCAGTAGGGTTGCTGCCTTGCAGCACCAGAGACCTGGGTTCCATCCTGATTAAAGGTGCTGTCTTTGTGGAGTTTGTACGTCCCCCCCGTGACCGCATGGGTTTTCTCCGAGTGCTCCATTTTGCTGCCACATCCCAAAGACGTACAGGTTTGTGGGTTAATTGGCTGCTGTAAATTGTCCCTGTTGCATAGGATAGAAGTGGTGTACAGGGTGAACGTTGGTCGGCACGGACTCGATGGGCCAAAGGGCCTGTTTCCACGCTGTGTCTCTGAAAAAAAAAGGTTGATGGTGATCAAACTGTCGAGAGCTGATCACCGTTTTCTGAGGCTGCAAAGATGACGTGGGTATTAAGCTTCGATGCTCAAAGGCTGCTTCCGTGCCAGTCTTCAGCTCCTTTCTGTAACTGTTGCCAGGTTAGCAAGAATCACATACATACATCCCTGCACTTACGGGAAAGAGAGACCAGCTGGAGAGGGAGAAGGACTTCCATCGGCAAGACAAGCTTCACGAAAGTTCAGCGCGTTATATAATTGAACCCATGTGGCCACCCATCTCCACAAGTCGACTCTAATGGAGAGAGGGAAAGGAAGAGAAAACATATTGTGGTGTTATCTGTGTATGAAATCTTCGTAGTTTAGTTTTAGTTTAGAGAAACGGCGTGAAAACATGTCCTTCGGCCCACCAAGTCAACGCTGACCAGCGATCACCCGATCACACTCGTTCTATGTTATCCCAGTTTAGCATTCTTGCACACTAGGGACAATACACAGAAGCCAATTAACCTACGGACCTGCACGTCTTTGGAATGTGGGGGGAAACCGGAGCACCCGGAGAAAACCCACGCGGTCACAATGAGAATGTATAAATTACGTGCAGACAGCACCTGTGGTCAGGATCGAGCCCGGGTCTCTGGCGCTGTGAGGCAGCAGCTCTACCACTGCGCCATCGTGCCGCCCAAATTTACATTCATGGCTTAAAGGTGAGAGGAGCAAAGTTTAAAGGAGATGTGCGGGGCAAGTCTTTTTTCACAGAGGGTGGCGTATGCCTGGAACACGTTGCCAGGGCTGGTGGTAACTGATGTCTGTCCAAGAAGGAACTGCAGATGCTGGAAAATCGAAGGTAGACAAAAATGCTGGAGAAACTGGGGTGCAGATTGCCCATGAGGTGCTGCTCCTCCAGTTTCGGGTGAAGCTCACTCTGGCAATGGAGGAGGCCCAGGGCAGTCTGCATCCCAGTGGCCTGAACAATGGCTTCTCCAATTTCCAGCAGCCCTTGCTGTCTCCTCCCCTGCTCAGCTCTCCCTCAGCCCTCTGGCTCCTCCTCTTCCTTTCTTCTTCCCCACCCCCCCTCCCCCACCCTGCATCATTCTGAAGAAGGGTTTCAGCCTGAATCGTCGCCTATTTCCTTCGCTCCATAGATGTTACCGCACACGCTGAGTGTCTACAGCATTTTTGTCTACCACTGTTGTCTGCAGCTGATCTATATGCCATTGCATTTTTTGACAGTCTTCCTCACAATCTGTGATTCCAGCAATCTAGCAAATTTACTAACCAACCCAGCTATATTTAATTCCATGTGGTATATATACACACACACACACATATATATATATATATGTATGTGTGTGTGAAAAAAATATATATGTACACTTGTGTGTGTGTGTATATATATATATATATATATACACACAAATAGCAGAGGTCCCAGCACAGTTAAATCTTTCCTTGCTCACCTTAATCATATGTTCCCTGGCTCTTGATAGCCTTTACTCTGGATAAAAGGCTTTGAGCATTTAGCCTACCTATTTCCCTCATGATTTTGTACACCTCGATAAGAACACCCTCCATCCTTCTGCCCTCCGAAGAATAGAGTCCTAGCTTGCTTAACCTCACCCTGGAGCTCAGGCCCTCAACACCTGGTAACATCCTCGTAATTCTTCCCTGCAATCTTTTTTCAGCTTAAAGTAGGTTAATGGGCCTCTGTATATTGCCATCAGTGGGTAGGGAGGGCATTCGAAAGTGCAATAAAGCTCAACTAATGTGAACGTGTGATCGATGGTCAGCATAGGCTCGATGGGCCAAAGGGCCTAGTTCCATGTTGTATCTCTAAACTAAAGTGCCGACAGTAATCCCACAGGCAAGATTACCAAACTCAGTGCGGGATGATTTTGCCTTCTGAATAGGGCTGTGGAGGCAGTGATGTGAAGATGACCCCCATCACAAGCATAAGAATGGAGGACAAGAGTAGGGCGGCAGGGTGGTGCAGTGGGTAGAGTTGCTGCATTGCAGCGCCAGAGACCCGGGTTCGATCCTGACCACAGGTGCTGTCTGTACGGAGTTTGTACGTTCTCCCCGTCACCTGCGTGGGTTTTCTCCAGGATCTCCGCTCTCCTCCCACACTCCAAAGACGTACGGGTTTGTAGGTTAATCGGCTTGGTAACATTGTGAATTGTCCTTAGTGTGTGTAGGATAAAGTTGGTGTGCGGGGATTGTTGTTCGGTGCAGACTCGGTGGGCTGAAGGGCCTGTGTCCGCACTGTATCTCTAAACTAAACTAAACTAAACTAATAGGAAGAGGTTGAGATGAGAGAAATGGTGGACAAGTCAGAAGGTAGACATTTAAACAATTTTGTTGTAAATCAGTGAAAATTGCAGGGGAATGCTTCTCTGGAAGTCGACCGACTGTCAAGTAACAACTCGATAAAGCTGCAATTCTCCGTAAAACTCATGGTTCTGGGATTGACAGAAAAGGGATAAATTACGTCTAATGGCACAGAGGAGATATGTGAAGCATAATGTTCCAGAGATCCACTCAGTGCATCTTTATCTCAGTCAACACTAGGAACACTGAATGACCGGGCACCAGTAAATTACAGTCTGTTTGGGGGGGTGAGGGGAGAGAGCTTTAATAGGAACCTGAGGAGGTAACCTTTTCACACAAAGGGTAGTAGGTGCATGGAATGAGCTGCTGGAGGAGGTAGCTGAGGAAGTCATTATCGCAGGTTTCAGAAGAAATTGGACAGGACAGGTTTACAGGGATATAGGGGCCGCACAGTAGCGCAGCAGTAGAGTTGCTGCCTTGCAGTGCTTGCAGCGCCAGAGACCTGGGTTCAAACCCGACCACGGGTGCTTGTCTGTCCGGATTTGTACATTCTCCCCATGACCGCATGGGTTTTGTACCGAGCTCTTCGGTTTCCTCCCACACTCCAAAGACGTGCAGGTTAATTGGCTTGGTATTATTGTAAAATTGTCCCTAGTGTGTGTAGGATAGTGTTAATGTGCAGGGATCGCTGGTCGGTGCGGAATCGGTGGGCCGAAGGGCCTGTTTCCACGCTGTATCTCTAAACTAAATTAAACTAATTCATGTCCTGTGCCTGCCTGTGATCCATATCCCCTTGTTCCCCGCACATCCATGTACATCTTCAACGCCACTATCGTATCTGCCTCCACCACCAGCCCTGGCAGCATGTTCCTGGCACCCACCACCCTCTGCGCAAAAAAACCTGCCCCACGCATCTCCTTTAAACTTTGCCCCTCTCACCTTACAGCCGGTGGGCCAAAGGACCCTGTTTCTGTGATGTGTCTCTAAACTAATGGGACTGGTGTAGATAGGACATGTTGGACAATAAACTAAACTCAAAGTCATTTCACTCATTCCACTCTTTTGTACAATAGTGCAGCGGGTGGAGCTGCTGCCTCACAATGCCTGAAACCTGAGATTGATCCTGTCACAGGTGATGTCCGTGTGGAGTTTGCAGGTTCTGATCATGTGATATTCCTCCCGGTGCTCCAGTTTCCTCCCATATTTCAAGGATGTGCGGGTTTTCAGGTTAATTGGCCTTTGTAAATTGCCCCTAGTGGAAAGGAAGTGGATGCAAGTGCGGGATGGAGTTATGGAGTCCAGCAGCATGAAAACAGGCCCTTCAGCCCAACTCGTCCATGCCGACCAACATGCCCCATCAAAGCTAAACCCATTGGTCCATATCCCTCTAAACCTCGTTCACAAGTTCACAAGTTACAAGCTCACAAGTTATAGCGATAGAATTAGGCCATTCGGCCCATCGAGCCCACTCCGCCATTCAATCATGGCTGATCTCTGCCTCCTCATCCCATTTTCATGCCTTCTCCCCATAACCCTTGACACCCATTCTAATCAAGACTTTGTCTATCTCTGCCTTAAAAATATCCACTGACATGCCCTGTTGTGGCAATGAGTTCCACAGATTAACTGCCTTGCAGCACTTGCAGTGCTGGAGAGACGGGTTCAATCCCGACTACGGGTGCTGTCTGTACGGAGTTTGATCGTTCTCCCCGTGACCTGCGTGGGTTTTCTACGAGATCCTCGGTTTCCTCCCACACTCCAAAGACGTACAGGTTTGTAGGTAAATTGGATTGGTAAATGTGAAAATTGTCCCTAGTTTGTGTAGGAGATCACTGGTCGGCGCTGTTTCCGCGCTGTATCTCTAAGCTAAACTAAACTAAAGAAATTCCTCCTCACCTCCTTTCTAAAAGAGCACACTTTAATTCTGAGGCTGTGGCCTCTGGTCCTAGACTCTCCCTCCAGTGGAAACATCCTCTCCACATCCACTCTCTCTATGCCTTTCATTATTCTGTAAGTTTCAATGAGGTCCCCCCTCAATTTTCTAAACTCCAGCGAGTAGAGGCCCAGTGTAGACAAACGCTCAACAGATACTAACCCACTACGCTGAACACCTACGGTAAGTTCGTCTGACCCAACCTGATCTCCCGGTGGCCCAGCACTTCAACTCCCCCTCCCATTCTCAATCTGACCTTTCTGTCCCGGACCTCCTCCATTGTCAGAGTGAGGCCCACCGTAAATTGGAGGAACAGCACCTCATATTTCACTTGGGTAGTTTACACCCCAGCGGTATGAACATTGGCTTCTCTAACTTCAGGTAGCCCTCGCTTTCTCTCTCCATCCCCACCCCCTTCCCAGTTCTCCCACTCGTCTTACCGTCTCAGCCCACAGTCTTCTTTATCCCGCCCCCTCCCCTGACATCAGTCTGAAGAAGGGTCTCGACCTGAAACATCGCCAATTCCTTCTCTCCATAGTTATTGCCTCACCCGCTGAGTTACTCCAGCATTTTGTGTGAACCCACTAATCTCGCTTTCCTACCCATGTACATGCCCAAGGGTATTTTTAATGTTATTACTGTACCTGTCTCAACTACCTCCTCTGGCAGTTCATTCCACATACCCACCACTCTGTGAGTGCAAAAGCTGCCCCTTCAAGTTCCTATTAAATGTTTCCCCTCTCACCTTCCACCGATGTCCTCTGGTTCTTGAAGAAGGGTCTCAACCCGAAACGTCGCCTATCTCCTTCGCTCCTTAGATGCTGCTGCACCCGCTGAGTTTCTCCAGCTTTTTGTGTAATCCTCTGGTTCTTGGTTCCTTTATCCTGGTTAAAAGACTATGGTGTCACCCTATCTATTCCCCTCATGGTTTTATACACCTCTGTAAGATCACCCCTCAGTCTCCTGCGCTCCAAGGAACAACGTCCATAGACCAGTGCGGATGGGTGATCAATGGTTGGCGTGGATACGGTTGACCAAAGGGCCAGTTTTCATGTTGTGTCTTTAAACTTAAACATAAACCTTCTTCAGAGTGCTTCCCATTTTTTATCACAAAAGCTTCCATTCCACGAATTGTAACTCATTCGTGGTCCATGCCTCTTATTTTAAACGTGCAGGCATATTTTAGCAGGGCGATGGGACAAAGCACTCACTGTGTACAAACACCTGACCCACAATCTTCAGAACGACAACATAAGAAATGCTTAATTTGTGGGCGCTGCTGAGACAACCTCATGGGGCTCCGCTGATCATGCTCTAGGGATAGGCCGCGCGGTGGCAGAGGGCCCCGGTACACATGGCGGGGCCAAGGGACCGGCAGGCCGAGAGCAACCTGGCATGGGGGGGGAGGGGAGGGGTCTTTGGGAACAAAAGACGGACCCAGCATTGGGGGGGGTGGGGGGGGCGTCAATGGGGCCCACGTGCAGCAGGCGGCTTTGTTCGTCGCTCCGAGAAGATAAGACTATACTAAGAACTGAAATTTCGTCGGCGTGTCAGAAACGTGGCAACTCTTTGTGTACTGTCTGGATGAGGTCTGCTTTATGAATTTAGCAGACTGTATGCAAAAACAAAGCATTTCACTGTACCTAGGTACATGTGACAATAAGGTATCGTTGAATCAGGCATACCATTGCATCGAAGATAGACACAAAATGCTGGAGTAACTCAGCGGGACAGGCAGCATCCCTGGAGAAAAGGAATGGATAAAGTTTTGGGGTGAAACGTTTCCTCCGTCCTGGTTGTACACAGACCATTGCATCAGCTCTGTAACATTTTAGCCTTAATTCCTACTCACAATTCTATCAAGCAAAGCGTCAAAAGAATCACCTAGCTTGTGTGTATATTTACTGTTGTACCAAATTACAAGGAAACGTGTATCAGTATAAATGTTGCATTTTACATAATTCTATCGTGGTTTCATAACTTTCTTTCAGAAGCAACTTTATGGATGTTGCATCACGCACTTGAATCGTACTGCCAACTATTCTTAATAAAGCGTTCTGCAAAACATCCTCGCCCAGACTGACTTCCGTTAAACAGCTAGCCATAAATAAGCTTAGAAAACCTATTATCCAGTCATTTCTTTGAAGTGGCCCCCTGCAGGTTAGTTTTTGAAATGAACTTTTTTAGGGGGGGGGGGGGTGGGGGAGGGGGTAGGGGTTACAATCTTTGCACAGAATTCTTATTTCTTATACAGATAAGAGTATCTGTAAAGGTGGTCTAACCAAAATGGATAATACACCTTAAATGGTCTTAATGTGTCGGAAGGAACTGCAGATGCTGGTTTAAACCGAAGATAGGCACAAAAAGCATGGAGCATGAAACAAATTAATGAAAAATATTTTTAAAAGTATCAATGATAGACAATAGACATTAGGTGCAGGAGTAGGCCATTCGGCCCTTGGAGCTGGCACTGCCTTTCAATGTGATCATGGCTGATCATCCACAATCCTGCCTTCACCCCATATCCCCTGACTCTGCTATCTTTAAGAGCCCTATCAAGCTCTCTCAAGATAAAGGATACAAGCCATTGGTAGCTGTGGGCGAGGTGAGCAGCGTACAGCACCGTAGATAGACACAAGAAGTTGGAATATATTAGCGGGTCAGAGAGTATTTTTTCGGTTTATCTTCGGTTTAAACCAGTGTCTGCGCTTCCTACCTACACATTTCGTCTGCTCCACTACAAAAGCTCCTCAAGGTATGCCTACTTTGAAGAAGTTCTCCTCCTCTCTCCGACGAGAGTTCTGCATCACCTTCTCTCTTGCTGCTCCCCTTAAATGGTCTCCATATCTGTTACAACCTGAGTAGTTTCCTGGGATGGGCAGTGCGGTTGTACAGTATTTGATCAGATACTGCTGTCAAAGTGGTGTTGGCGGCCCTTCCTGGAGGCGTTCCGAGCCGCGGGAGTCCGTGGGACTTTAACATCACGGAGCTTGCGATCCTTTTGCCGGGGATTGAAGCTTCAACCGCGGGGGCCTGTCGACTTCGTGAAGCCCGCGAAACATCGTGAAGCCCGCAGTCTCTGGTAAGAAGAGGTCGATTCGGGAGCTCCATGCCACGGATAGAGTTTCGCACCCCGACGGGGGCTTCGATCGTCGGCTTCGGGAGCTTTGACCGCCCCCACCACTGAAGAACAAGGAACAAAGAGAAAGAAGATGGAACTTTGTTGCCTTCCATCAAGCGAGGAATGTGGAATCCACTGTGGTGGATGTTTATGTTGACTTTTATGTGGCTGTGTGTCTTGTTGCTTTTCACTTAGTATGGCTGTACGGTAACTCAAATTTCACTGAACCTTAACTGGTACACGGGACAATAATCTAGCCTTGAAAACTGACCCGGTTTCAAGGTCACTTTATTGACAGCATAGAAACAGGCCCTTTAGCTCACAGGGTTCATGCTGTACATTGATCACCCGTTCATACTAGTTCTATGTTATCCAACTTTCTTAACCATTCCCGGCACAGTAGGGGCAATTTACGCAGGTAAGTTGGTCTCATCGATATATAAGAGCCCACACCGGGAGCACTGGACACAGTAGATGAAGTTGCAGAAGCCAATCCGAGGCTGAGAACACAAGTTTTCTTTGCTAAAGTCACAGTCATAGGGTGATACAATGTAGAAACAGGCCCTTTGGCCCAACTTGTCCACACCGGCCAACATGTCCCAGCCACACTAGTCAAACCTGCCTGTGTTTGGCCCATTTCCCTCCAAACCTGTCCTATCCATGTAACTGTTTCTTAAACTTTGTGATAGCCCCTGCCTCAGTAGACAATAGACAAGAGACAATAGGTGCAGGAGTAGGCCATTCGGCCCTTCGAGCCAGCGCTGCCATTCAACGCGATCATGGCTGATTATCCACAATCAGTACCCCGTTCCTGCCTTCTCCGCATATTCCTTGACTCAACTACCCCCGGCAGCTAGTTCCATACACCCACCACCCTTTGTGTGAAAAAATTACCGGACAGATTCCTGTTAAATCTTTTTCCCTTCTCCTTAAACCTATATCCTCTGTTACAATTACAGTTTAATTCATTGCCACGTGTACAGAGATACAGTGAAAAGCTTTTGTTGTGTTGCTATCAGGTCAGCGGAAAGACACTTCATGATTACAATCGAGCCATTTACAGTGTATAGATACATGATAAGGGAATAACGTTCAGAGCAAGGTAGAGCCAGCAAAGTCCATTCTAGGATAGCGGACGATCAGTCATGATCACAATGAATGGCGGTGCAGGCTCGAAGGGCCGAATGGCCTCCTCCTGCACCTATTTTCTATGTTTCTATGTTTCTATGATAGTCCGAGGGTCACCAAATGAGGTAGATAGTAGTTTAGCACTACTGGTCCTCGATTCTCCTACCCTGGGAAAGAGACTCAGTGCATCTACCCGATCTATTCCTCTTGCGATCTTGTACACCTCTCTAAGATCACCCCTCCTCCACCTAAGTCGTGAAGGAATTTGACAACAGTCAAAGCCACTTTAGTATGTCAGGTGGACTTGGTGACAGCCAGCATGTAGCTAGGCAGAGTGCTTTGGAAGGGAAAGCTCTGACAAGCTTTGCATTCACAGACCCACAGCCTTGGCATACAGGAGTCCTGATATGCAATGCAAAGGCCCTGTAAGGATTTTTACATCGGCATCTTCACTTCTGATGAGAAGGATTCTTTTGCCAGCTGTCTGGCCACCATCTGACGCTGCCAAAAGTTATGGACAGACCGCGTTGCTCTTTTCGCTTTCAGAGTATATGTTCGATGTCAATCTTGTTCGTGTAACCTTTCCATGGACTTGCAGCTCTGAAGAATTAAATTTGATTTGTGTCATTTTTTTTCTCTGCAACTTTGTCAGATGTGTGAGAAATATTGTACGGAACAGGAACGGCGTGTGAAACGACGAAAAAGGCGAAAATAAAAGTGCCGCTACTCACGAGCCTTCGGTGTTTGTACTTCCAGACATGGCCTTTGAAAGTCTGTTTGCTAACACTTCCACGAGGTGTCCGGCCAACTTTTACTGCCATTCTATGTACAAACATGGAAAACTTCATTTTATGATGTGCTAATTCACCTCAGAAGAAAGATCTTTTCTGTATTGTAACGTTGTTCAACAAAGAGGGACCCAAAGTGGGGGGTGGGGGGGAGGGAGGGGGGGGTGCGCCGAGAATAAAGATAGTTGCATTTAGCTCTTCGGGCCAAAGGAATCAAGAGATACGGGGAAAAAGCAGCAACGGGGTACTGATTTTAAATGATCAGCCATGATCATATTGAATAACGGTGCTGGCTCGAAGGGCTGAATGGCCCACTCCTGCACCCATTTCTCAGTGTTTCTATGTTTCTATAACCCGGTGATGGGGGGGGGGGGGGGGGGCACTGAGAATGAAGAATGATCATAGGGGTCAACATTGAACACTTTTAAACTTTGGTGCTGCCCTCTACATGGCCACTCTTTGCATACTTTGCGTATGGTCTGCGAAACAAATAATTTTACTCTGACATGAAACCTGTGATAATAAAGTATCAATCAATCAATTTGTTGCCTTACAGCGTAATTTAACATATCCTTGTAAATGCCCTTTTACGAAAGATGAGTCTCGACCTGAAACGTCACTTATCCACGTTCACCATAGATGCTGCCTGATCGGCTCCAGTACTGTGTCCTTTTGTGTATTAACTAGCATCTGCAATTCCTTATTCCTGCCCCATTGACTCTGTTGTATTAGATTGTCCAGTATTAGATGCATTCCTCATTGATGTCTGTTCTGTTTTGGTACAAGTGTCTGTTAGAATACAACCACAGCGGCCATCAGAGGAATCTTCTCCGGTTGTATCAGATATTGACACCATTTATGTTGAACTTTCCCTTTTGTATTTCTTTAGATTTTACACTCCACAGCACGGAAAAGTCTCAAGTCTAAAACAAAAGTAGCAATTGTTTAGTTTAAAACATAAAGTGCGGGAGGAACTCAGTGGGTCAGGCAGCATCCGTGGAAGGAATAGAGAGGCAACGTATCGGGTCAGGACTTTGCTTCATTCCCTCCATAGATGCTAACTGACCGAGAGGCAGTTTCTTTGCTTGCTACCCAGTTAAACCATACCATACATGAATGTATTCAACCATGTCCCTTTCCACACTAATGTAAAATAATCTTAATTCATCTCCTAAACTGGTAAAAAGTATTTTAAGTGCAAACTTAACAAGGCAGCACAGTGGCGCAGTGGTAGAGTTGCTGCTTTGCAGCGCCGGAGACCCAGGTTCGATCCTGACCACGGGTGCTATCTGTACGGAGTTTGTACGTTCTCCCCGTGTTTTCTCCGGGTGCGGCGGTTTCCTCCCACGTTCCAAAGACGCTCAGGTTTGTAGGTTATTTGGCTTCAGCAAAAATTGTCCCAAGTGTGTAGGATAGTGTTAGTGTGACCCCTGGTCGGAGCGGACACAGTGGGCCGGAGCACCTGTTTGCGCTGCATGTCTGAAGCCTAAAGTAAAATCTAAAGTAGACATTGGGGATTCCAGAGACCTGTAGTGAAAAGTAAAACCGTGTCCACTGGAGAGACTTGTCAGTGGAATAACATGCAGTTCCATACTCTGACACAGCTGGTAAGAGCTGGTGTCTCACAGCGCCAGAGGCTCGGGTTCAATCCCGACCTCAGATGCTGTCTGTACGTTGCACGTTCTCGCTGTGACCATGTGGGTTTCCTTCAGGTGCTCCGGTTTTCCCCCACGTCCCAAAGATGTGCAGGTTTATAGGTTAATTGGCCTCTGTAAACTGCCCCCGGTGTGCAGGGAGTTGATGAGAAAGTGGAATAACATCAAATGTGTGAGCGGGTGATCGATGATCGGTGTGGAGTCAGTGGGCATGTTGTATCGTTCATTCAATCAGTCAACCAACTTAGAAGAATCTTGACCCGAAACGTCACCCATTCCTTCTCTCCAGAGATGCTGCCTGTCCCGCTCAGTTACTCCAGCATTGTGTGTCTATCTTCGGTGTAAACCAGCATCTGCTGTTCCTTCCTACACTGTTTACAAGTCACTCGACAGTAACTGATGCCATTACCATCTCAATTCTAAACACATTTCCACAGAGAAGGGAGAATAATCTTCCACAGAGAAGGGAGAATAATCTTACAAATCCCAAGACATTTCCACCAGCACACAGGGAGATAATCCTGATGCAGTATATTCTGATGTTATTAAAGGTTTGCACTGTTGAATCCATCCAGTAATCTCTGCTCCCTTCTTTCTGTTAAAAGTAATCTTCTGTCAGAAGTTGACAATGCATGGGTGAGTTTCCTGTCTTACTTGTAATGAAGTTAATAATAAGGGGATTAGATCGGGTGAATGCACAGTCTTTTACGCAGGGTTGGGGAAGGTGAGCATTAGTAGGAACCTGAGGGGCAACATTTTCACTCTGAGGGTGGCGGGTATATGGAACAAGCTGTTAGAAGAGGTAGCTGACGCAGGTTCCAAAACAGTCATTTAGGGCGGCCCGGCAGCGCAGCGGTAGAGCTACTATCTTACAGCGCCAGAGACCCAGGTTCGATCCCGACTACGGGTGCTGTCTGTACGAAGTTTGTACTCTCTCCCCGTGACCTACGAGAGTTTTCTCCGAGACCTCCAGTTTCCTGCCACACTCCAAAGACGTACAGGTTTGTAGGATAATTGGCTTGTTATAAATGTACATTGTCCCTAGTGTGTGCAGGGTAGTCCAAGTGTGCGGAGATCGCTGGTAGGTGCGGACTCGGCTGAAGGGCCTGTTTCCACGCTGCATTTCTAAACTAAACCAATCTAAACTAGCCATGATCACATTGAATGATGGTGCTGGCACGAAGGGCCAAATGGCCTACTCCTTCACCTATTGTCTATTGTCAAAACTAAAGTATTTAAAAGACACTTGGACAGATCCATGGATAGGAATGGTTTATGAGAATATGGGTCAAACGCAGGCCAATAAGACTGTATCTTGGACGGCATGGACAAGTTGAGCCAAAGGGACTCAATGACTCTAAAGGGCCTGTCCCACTTGGGCGTCATTTGCGCATCATTAACGCGACATTATTTACGCGTCACGACGCACGTGTGTTACGCGCGCATGTTGCGTAGAGACGTAGGCAGTGACGCGTGGTCGCGCGCGGTGCCCCAGGATTTGGGGATTCACAAAATCTTCGCACGCCAGCTGCATAACGCACAAATGACGCCCAAGTATTTGCCTTGCTAAATATTTGGGAAATTTGTTTTAGTCAGTTTGAATGTTTTGCAATTAATAATTGTAGTTGTACACAAAAGAGCTCCCAATATTTATTATCTGCTTCACTGGTTTTGTGGTTTCATAATTTGTTGCTGACCCTTATCTGTATTCAGATTATATTTAATTGGTCTAGATTTATTATTGCATTCGTGCACGAAGAAAAAATTACACATATGTGTACAATGAAAGAAATTGTTTCACATTATATCCAATCAACATTATACATAAATACGATCATGTCAAACTCAAGTACAGTAGATGTGGCAAAGGAGAAGATACAGACTGCGGAATGTAGTTCTCAGCATTATAGAGCATCAGTTCCACAGATAAAATCCAATATCCGCAGTGGGGTAGTGTTATTAGATCAACTCACTTGAGCCAAAGCATTGCACACTCACTGTCTACCTTGATTAGACAATAGACAATAGACAATAGGTGCAAGAGTAGGCCATTCAGCCCCTCGAGCCAGCACCGCCATTCAATGTGATCATTGCTGATCATTCACAATCAGTACCCCGTTCCTGCCTTGTAGAAACAAAGAACTGCAGATGCAGGTTTATACACTAAAGGTAGACACACAAGTGCTGGAGAAACTCAGCAGGTCAGGCAGCATCTCTGGAGAGAAAGGCACCTATCCTTCTTCTGCAGAGGTCTGAAGAAGGGAACCGACCCGAAACATCACCATTTCATTTTTAGACAATAGACAATAGACAATAGGTGCAGGAGAAGGCCATTTGGCCCTTCGAGCCAGCACCGCCATTCAATGTGATCATGGCTGATCATCCCCAATAATAGACCATAGACAATAGGTGCAGGAGAAGGCGTTGACTGACCTGCTCACTCCAGTATTTTGTATCAATCTTTGGTATAAATCAGCAAAACCCTTCTTCTCCAGAGATGCTGCCTGTCCTGCTGAGTTACTCCAGCACTTTGTGCCGAGTTAGATTGGTCTCGGTTATGGCAGCCTCCGCACTGTGATTCCTGCTCCTGCTCGTGTTTAACTCTGAGTTTTGCCGACATCTCCTTGGCCTTTTCCCAACCTCTCGAGATGTTGGCCTCACACACTTGTTCTACCAATCAATAGAGAACACTCTAAGTTAATGTCAGCTGTGGCTCAGCTGATAGCACTCACCTCTCAGTCTGAAACATCCTGGGTTTAAGTCCCACTCTAGAGCGCAAAGATCAAAGCTGGCACTTCAGAGTGGCCCAGAGGGAAAACTACATGATTAGTGCCTCTGACTTTTGAAAAAGATATTAAATTGAGGTTATGCCCAGGTGAATATTAGTTTAGTTTAGTGTAGTTTAGTTTTGAGGTACAGCACAGAAACAGGCCCTTCGGCCCAATGTGCCCGCACCGACCAGCGATCCCCGCACATTAACACTATCCTACACACACTAGGGACAATTTACATTTACAATTAACCTACAAACCAGTGCATCTTTGGAGTGTGAGAGGAAACCGATGATCTTGGAGAAAACCCACGTGGTCACGGTGAGAATGCACAGACTCCGTCCGGACAGCACCTGTAGTCGGGATCAAACCCGGGTCGCTGGCGCTGTAAGCGTTGTAAGGCAGCAACTCTACCGCTGCACCACCGTACTGCCCAATATTAATGGCATAAATTCAGAGAGAACCAAAGGTGTTTTCCTCAGTGTCCAGATCACATGAAGCCCTCAGTTACCATTGCTTTGTGTTATTTGGCTGTCATGTTGCTCCTGAGGCTTCCTGCATTTTCATTACAATCTTGACACTCTTTAAGGTGAAGGGGGAAAGATTTACGTGGACTCCGAGGGGGATCTTTATTTGCTCAAAGGGTGGCAGGTGTATGGAACGAGCTGCAGATGTAGTTGAGGCAAATACTATCGCAACATTTAAGAAATATTTGGACAGGTACTTGGATAGGATAGGTTTGGAGGGATATGGGTCAAATGCAGGCAGGTGGGGCTAGTGTAGATGGAGTATGTTGGCCAGCTTGGGCAAGTTGGGCCGAAGGGCTTGTTTCAACACTGTATGACTATGTCCCAGTTCCTCAATTTTCATAAGATTATAGCATAAGATCATTTTAAAGGGTCTTTCACTGAGTCCAAGCACTGAGGCATTCTGAAAGGGACTAAATAAATGCAAGTATTTCTTCGTTCTTTCTTCCCTTGTAAACTGTCGTGCGGCACTTTCAGTTCTTTTCCTGTCCCCACAGAACTCTAATCGTAGAGGAGTGCAGAAACAAAGAACTGCAGATGCTGGTTAATACACAGAAGGACACAAAGTGCTCGAGTGAATTACTCCAGCACTTGGGGTCATTTTTAATTGTAGATGAAGGATTATTATTCATATTCATTGGGAGCTCCCAAACGTAGAACATAGAACAGTACAGCACAGGAACAGGCCCTTCAGCCACAATGCCCATGTCGAAAATGAATATAAGTTAATCTCTTTGCCTGCATATAATCCATATCCCTCCATTCCCAGCATATCCATGAGCCTCTCTAAAAGCCTCATATGCTACTATCATATCTCCCTCCACCATCACCCCTGGCAGCGCGTTCCAGGCACTTCTTCTTCTTCTTTCGTGTGGCGTGCACAGCCTAAAGTTGTAGGACAACTTGTTCTATTTGATCTTCCATTTGTGCACGTCGAGTTGATTGCATTAGTCGAAACAGGGCGGACCACGTGAGGGTTGCAATCTTCCACCCCGTTCCAGGCACTCATCACCATCCATGTAAAAAAACCTGACCCCTTAAGGGTTAAAATTTACCCCTCTTACCTTAAAGCTATGCCCTCTAGACCTCTAGTGATTCCTAGCCATTTCATCTTAGGAAAAATGTTACAAACAAAGAACTGTAGATGCTGGTTTATACCAAAGATGGACACAAAATGTGCTGGAATACCCAGCGGGTCAGGCAGCATCACTGGAGGATTTTTTTTCTAATAGAAGCCAATTAACCTACAAACTTGTACGTCTTTGGGATGTGGCAAGGAACCGGAGCACCCGGAGAAGACCCACGCAGTCACAGTGAGAACGTACAACGTCCATACAACCTGCACCCGTAGTCAGGGTCGAACCCGGGTCTCTGGTGCTGTGAGGCAGCAACTCTATTGCTGCTCCACCGTGCTACCTTTATTAATCAGACGGAACTTTAAAAAATGACAGGAGTGTCATCGCAGTGCCAAATGATACAATGAATTGCTTCAACTATCAAGTCACGACCCTTGTAGGATGTGAGCCATGCTGTGAATTTGCCCATTACTTGAGAAAGATATCCGGCCACATGATGAATAATGGCTGTTAATAATAGTCCAATTAGAATGAGTACAAAGCAATTTTCTGGAGTTAGAATGACGTACTGATAAAAAATATAATGCTTTTACAAAGCAAGCGAAAAGTCCATCAGACCGGGGAAAAAAACGAAGGTGATCCAGGAAATTATTCAGCAGGCAACTTTTCATCCAGCCGACTCGATGGGCCGAATGGCCTAATTCTGCAACTGTGTGGCGGGGCAGTGGCACTGAGCTGCTGCCTGACAGCATTCAATACTGACTAAGCGTGCTGTCTATACGGAGGTTGCACGTTCTCTCTGTGAGCGTGTGGGTTTTCTCCGGGTGATTCGGAATCCTCTCACATCCCAAAAAAGAGCAGGTTTGCAGGTTAATCAGCTTCTGGAAATTGTCCCTAATGTGTAGGGTAGTGCTAGTGTATGGGTGATCAATGGTCAGCCAGGACTCGGCGGGGCGAAGGGCCTGTTTCCACACTGTATCTAAACTGATGAGCATTTGACGGCACTGGGCCTGTACTCGCTGGACTGTATGAGAATGAGGGGGAACTTATTTGAAATACAGTGCAGTGAAAGGCTTGGATAGAGTGGATGTGGAGAGGATGTTTCCACCAGCGGGAGAGTCTAGGACTAGAGGTCATAGCCTCAAAATTAAAGGATTTTCGTTTAGGAGAAGAGGAGGAGGAATTTCTTTAGTCAGAGGGTGGTGAATCTGTGGAATTCTTTGCCACAGAAGGCTGTGCAGAACAAGTCAGTGAATATTTTTAAGGCAGAGATAGATAGGTTCTTCATTAGTACAGGGGTCAGAGGTTCTGGGGAGAAGGCAGGACAATTGGCAGGAGGGAGTGATAGGTCAGCCATGATTGATTTGGGCCGAATGGCCTAATTCTGCTCCTATCACATATTATGATCTCATGAACTAAACTATTGATTTGGGCCGAATGGGCCTAAATCTGTTCCTATCACATCTTATGATCTTGTGAACTAAACTAAAAATATCTTATGACCTTTTCATCCAAAACCTCTGGTAGACACCTGCTTTAGTACACCAATTAGATAGTGTCCCAGTGATGTGGAATGTTACCCAAAGGTCTGGATCGCCCTATGTAAGGAAGGATATATTTGTAAAACACGGACTGAAAGTAAAGTTCACCGACTGATTCTGCAATAACAGTTTTGTTGTGTGCGGAGAGATTAAGCAGACTTGGCTTTTACTCTCTTGAGTTTAGAAGATTGAGCGATAATCTCATTGAAATGTACAAAATACTTAGAGGCTTGACAAAGTACATGCAGTGTTGACATTTCAGCTGTCTGGGTGTCCTGAACCAGTGTTACAGCTTCAATATAAGTAGTCTGCCATTCAGGAGTGAGAAGAGAAGACGTTTCTTTTCGACTTTAGACTTTAGAGATACAGCGTGGAAACAGGCCCTTTGACCCACCGAGTCCGCGCCGACCAGCGGTCACCCCATATGCTAGCACTATCCTGCACAATTTACAATTTCACCAAAGCCAATTAACCATGCACACCTGTACATCTTTGGAGCATGGGAGGAAACCGGAGCACCCGGAGAAACCCCCCACAGGTCACGGGGGGAACGTACAAACTCCGCTCAGACAGCACCCAAACTCAGGATCGATCCCGGGTCTCTGGCACTGTGAGCAGCAACTCTACTGCTGCGCCACCGTGCCGCCCCAGGCATATCGTAACGATCCCTGGAATTCTCTTTGTAAGATGGAGATGTGAATTGCAACATGCAGAGGGAGTGGATGCAGGAGTGCGATGGCATAGAACGGTATGAACAGGGGGGTTGATGCATGGCGTGGACATGGCAGGCAGAAGGGGTTGTTTCCACGCTGCATCTTTCAATCAGTTCTTGTGATTGAAGATCTTCTTCTTGTGTATGGTGTGCACAGCCGAAGGTTGTGGGACAACTTGTTCTATTTCACATTATTTCATTGTGCACGCCGGGTTGATTGCATTCATCAAACAGGGCGGACCACGTGAAGGTTGCAATCTTCCACCCCAGTTTCAATCAATATTCTGTCTCAATAGCTGCAAGCAGTGCATTTCAATGGCATTTCAAAGACGCAGATGCTGTAATACTGAGCAAAAATCAGACAAAGCGCTGGAGAAATTCAGCAGGCCAGGCAGCGTCTGTGAAAGAAAGAGGACTGAAGAAGGTGGGGTCACCAAAAACGAAGAGGTTCCCTGTGGGAAGGGGGGGGGGAGGGTTGGAGGGGGGGGTGAAGATTGGAGGGGAGGAGAGGATTGGGGGGGGGGGGGGAGGGTTGGGGGGGGGAGAGGATTGGGGGAGGGGAGTAGAGGATTGGGGGGGAGGAGAGGATGGGGGGGGGGGGGGCGCGCCAAGAACAATGAGGGAGAGCCGGGCCTATAAAGAGCACTCTTGCGTACTTAGTGCGTTGTATGCAAAAACTGATAATTTTATTGTGTCTAGGTACATGCGGCAACATAGTATCATTGAACCATTGAATTAAATCATAGACCTGAAACGTCACCTGTCATTTTCCCTCCACACATTCTGCCTGTTCTGATGCGTCCCACCCGTGCTTTGTTTCATACCATCATTTCAAGAGTATTTTTTGTATCATTTTTACATTTAGGTTTTGTTAATCAGAATTTAACCCAAGAGGGCAATGGGGGCTCATTCAGTGAGTGCGTCCAAGATTGAGGCTGACAGGTTATTTTTTTTATAAGGGAACCAAGGAATATGAAGTTAGTACAAGGAAATGGTGTCAACTAAGTGATAAGCCCTAAATGCTGGAGCAGGCAGGAGAGCCAAATGGCCTGTGCTATAATGCTGTATGAAGGCTCAGCACTTCAACTCCCCCTCCCATTCCGTATCCGACCTCTCGGTCCTGGGCCTCCTCCACGGCCAGAGTGAGCAACACCGCAAGTTGGAGGAACAGCACCTCATATTCCGCTTGGGGAGTCTGCATCCTCTGGGCTTAAACATTGAATTTTCTCAATCTGTTAACCCAGGCTGCCCCCTCCCACTCCCCACTTCTCCCTCAGCCCTCGGGCCCTGGCATTCCTTCTCTATCTCCCCCCCCCCCCCCCCCCCCACCCCCGCCCCCACCCAAGTCGCACTAGCTTCTCATTTTCACACTACAAACAGCTTACAATGGCCTATTTCCTTTTTCATCAATACTTTTTTGCATATCTTTCGTTCATTGTTCTTTATCTCTCCACATCACTGTCTATATCTCTCGTTTCCCTGATCCCTGACCAGTCTGAAGAAGGGTCCTCAACCCGAAACGTCGCAATCTCCTTCGCTCCTTAGATGCTGCTGCACCCGCTGAGTTTCTCCAGCTTTTTGTGTAACCCACTATAATGCTGTAGTCTGCATTTTCCGGGATATCAATCACTTGCAGTATTCAGTTATACAGAGGAAAGAAAAGACAAAAAAGCTGGAGTAACTCAGCGGGTCGGACGGAAAGCATGTCTGGCGAAAATAGGGAATAGGTGACGTTTCGGGTCCAGGCCCTTCTTGGTGTCCGACCCGCTGAGTTACTCCAGCTTTTTGTGCCTGCCTTTCGGTTTAAAACCAGCACCTGCAGTTCCTTCCTACACTAGACAGAGAGATGAGAATTTTTTTACAGCAACTCGTTGATTTGAATTGCATTGCCAGGAAAAAAATTGGTGGAAGTAATTTTAATAATATCATCCAAAATGGAATTGACGACTTGAAGTGTGAAAATAAAATTGCAGATCTGTGGGGAAAGAGCAGGGAAGTGCTACTAATTGGAATAGTCTCCCAAAGACCTGGCAGAGGAACAATGGAGCAAATGTCCCTTCCCTTTGTTTGCGCGTGAAGCTGTTAATAATCCATTCTCATTCACTTTCAACTTGGAAACAAGCACCACATTATACCAAGTGTTAATAATAACTCTCAGCCACCTTTACGCAGCGAGCATTATCATCTTCAAAAAATAGAGTTTACACTTGGCACAACAAATAAGCAGTCAATCCTGACAGGAAATGCCAACATTAAAACTCCGAAGTAACCCTTTTTCTGGCATGGGGTTGATTTCTGCTGGAGAGTCCGCCTTCGTTCTCAGCAGGAATTGTGTTTTTTTTTTTGTTGTTACTTCTCATTAGTCAGATGCCGAGGTCCAAAGCAGAAAACGATGTGGCGATGTGCTGAAGGACGAGGGAGAAAATTATGTCCAATGGGGAAGAAGCAGCGATTGCCAAAACTGGGTTTCCAAATGTGTAGACTGTGGCGTAGGAAGGAATGAGGAAGGGTCTCGACCCGAAACGTCACCTATTCCTTATTTTCTCCAGAGATGCTGCTGCCCGACCAGCTTTTCGTCTCATCTTTCCTCTGTTCACTGAATGGCCTGCAAGTGAGTGATATCCCTGAAAACCCCAGATTACATTATTATAGCACAGGCCATTCAGCCCTCCCGCATGCTCCAGTATTCAATAAGATCATGGCATATCGCTTAGTTGACACCGCATCACTGTACTAACTTCATATTCCTTGGTTCTCTTAATTTAAAACTCTTCTTACTCCAGCTTTTTGTGTCCATGTAGACTATGGCGTCAGGATAGGTGAGTAGGTGCTGTGGAAATTGAGGTTTAGTCGTAGGTTTATTATTGTTTAATGTACCAAACTAAAGTGAATAGCTTTGTTTTGCATGCGATCCAAACAGGTCAGGTATATCATACATAGATGCAATCAGTTCAAATTCAGGTACAATGGAAAGAATATCGCACTGTACTCACATACTATATCAAAGCACTGTATATGCTCAGAAGGTACACAAAAATGCTGGAGAAACTCAGCGGCATCTATGGAGCGAAGGAAATAGCCAACGTTTCGGGTCGAAGCCCTTCATCAGACTATATGCTCAGTCAGGGTATTGAGAATAGAAGTTGGGATGTTATGTTACAGTTGTACAAGATGGTGGTGAGGTCGGATTTGTGTTGAGTTTTGGTCACCTTGGTATAGGAAGCATGTTGTTAAGCTGGAAAGAGTGCGCAGAAAATTTTGCCAGGACTTAAGATTCTGAGCTGTAGGGAGAGGCTGAGCAGGCTAAGACTTTATTCCTTGGAGCTCAGGAGGATGAGGGGTAATCTTATAGAGGTCTACAACCTCTTTACTAGAATGTTGCCTGGGTTTCAACAGCTAAGTTACAGAGATAGGTTGAATAAGTTAGGTCTTTATTCTCTGGAGCGCAGAAGGTTAAGGGGGGACTTGATAGAGGTCTTTAAAATGATGAGAGGGATAGACAGAGTTGATGTGGACAAGCTTTTCCCTATGAGAATAGGGAAGATTCAAACAAGAGGACATGACTTTAGAATTAAGGGACAGAGGTTTAGGGGTAACATGAGGGGGAACTTCTTTACTCAGAGAGTGGTAGCGGTGTGGAATGAGCTTCCAGTGGAAGTGGTGGCGGCAGGTTCGTTGGTATCATTTAAAAATAAATTGGATAGGCATATGGATGAGAAGGGTATGGAGGGTTATGGTATGAGTGCAGGCAGCTGGGACTAAGGGAAAAAAGTTGTTCGGCACGGACTTGAAGGGCCGAGATGGCCTGTTTCCGTGCTGTAATTGTTATATGGTTATATGGTTACAAGATCATGCGGGGAATAGATAGGGTAAACGCACAGACTATTTTCACCCAGAGTACGGGAATCAAAAACCAGGGGACATAGGTTTAAGGTGAGGGGCAAATGGTTTAATAGGAACCTGAGGGGCAACTTTTTCAGACAGAGAGTGGATGATATATGGAACGAGCTGCCAGAGGAGGTGGTTGAGGCAGGTACTATAACTACATTTAAAAGGCATTTGGAGCGGTACATGGATGGACAGGAAGGGTTTAGAGGGATATGGACAAAACGCGGAGAGCTGGGACGAGTGTAGATGTGGGCATGGACAGGTTAGGCCAAAGGACCTGTTTCCATGCTGTATGACTCTATGACTCTATATGTATATGAAAGTTAAAAGAGTGCATGTGCACACACACGCACGCAACAAATTTAAATTCTAATCATATAAGTAGCACCAACCTAGCCAAACAACACTTACCGTCCACAATTCACAAATTAATCTTGTATAGTGATGTAACCACCAGATTGCCAAAACAACTGACAGTACACATTCATCAAGACAATTGTGGCATTTTGCACTGAAACGGTGAGTGACCATGTTGTGTAGTTATTGTCTTCAGCTGACGAAAGCAAGTTAGCTTTGGTCAAGCCACAATGTGTCACTGTTACAGCTGCCTGCAAAGTTCAACATGCCTGAATTGAGTCTGAGGAAGGGTCTCGACCCAAAATGTCACCCATTCCTTCTCTCCAGGGATGCTGCCTGGCCCGCTGAGTTACTCCAGCTTTTTGTGTCTATCTTCGGTTTAAACCAGCATCTGCAGTTCCTTCTCACACAACATGCCCGGCCATCATTACCAGATAGACCTTGGCAGGTCATCAAATGTATTTACGATAAGCTTAACCCAAGACAAGAGACAAGAGACTAGAGATATTTATTGTCACATGCACCAATTGGTACAGTGAAATTTGGGGTCACCCTAGGTTCTTTCTTGGTAACTGCAGGATTTCTCAATATTTTGTTCACAACCGATCTTATACTTTGTCCAAGATAGATGCAAAATGCTGGAGTAACTCAACGGGACAGGCACCATCTCTGGAGAGAAGGAATTGGTGATGTTCCGGGTCAAGACCCTTCTTCAGACTCCATATTTTGTCCATACGGTTTCACCTGTAAAAGCATAAAACTGCTTAGCTGCTCTAATATAAGAGAATGAAGATGGGGAAATTTATAAAATACTAATTATATGATCTAAGACTGTGCATTAAAATAATAAGTCAGCCACGATTCAAATCCGCACAGTTGGAATTGTAAGGTAGGCTTTGCTGAGATTGCTATAAACTGCACTGCATTTACAAAATTGAAATTTATATTCACGCAATTAGAACATAATTATGTTTGTCGTTTCAAATTAAATTACATGTATTTTGCGCATTAGACAAAAGGGAGATATCATATTTTCTGTACAAGGGTGCCAGGATCGCTGTACCTATTTTGCTTTGATTTTGGTGAACCAACTTGAAAGGGTTTTGTGACAAGTTTGTACTGTACTTTGTTGAAGAGGCTGAAAGAAGGAAAAAAGCCTCGACGGAAGGATTTGAATTAAACAGTCTTTCACCCTTTTAATATCACACAAGAGATTTTTCTGTGCTGATTCATTTAATTTAGCGGGCACAGCAGTGTGGTCCATTGATTGTGGGCTAAACTTCTGAAGAGCCTGGTGTGCTCCCCTGTTAAAACGTGGGAAGAGAGTAAAGTTGGATGTGAATTAATTTGATTCTGTACATAATTCTCCTTCAATGGGGTTCTGTGTCCCATTGCAAAGGCATGAAAAGGAGACACCAAGTTTGATTGCTCAATATTCATCTACATTTTCCTCTTTATGGGCACAATATGCTTGGCTTAATTAACTTTTCACAAAGGTGAAACAGTGCGCACCATCTGCGGTGAAACAATCACATTTGTATGCCTCTCGGAATAATCCCGTTACTGCTAAAAGAAGCTATCTTAATGTGGCCGAAACAAAAAAAAACTCCAGATATCCTGCCTGCGGTAGACAAAATCGGCAGGTTTTTTTTTCCCCAGAAATTGAAGCACGTGTTCATTTCCACAGAATGAAATACAAACGCGGCGAATTATTTTCGCGTTTGCACTTTCTCTCTGCCAAAGCAAAAGCTCTGCATGCTTCCTCTGAAGCCGAGCTCAAGAACAACTACACAGCATGTGTATTTTCCCATTTTACATTTTTTCCCTTTTCCATCAATATTAAAGTTAAGCAGAGCAAAAGATTGCTGACCATGTGTTTAATGTCAGTGTTAAAGATTTTTTTCCGTTATTTTATTTAATTTTGTTTTTCTCTTTAACTCAAATTCTCCGACCACACAGTGCTATCAAGGGTCTGCTGAACTTGCTCTAAGGCTGGGTCATTATTTGATCTTTGTGGCTGGTAATCTGATTATCTCATTGTGGGGGTAAACTTCAGACCCAATCTTGTTAGCAGCTGGCTGGGCTGGATTATTACAGTTACTGAACTGGAAAATGAACTGAGCATTTCGGCTTTGGCCTTGCCTCCCTTTGAGCCCAAAGACATGGTTACTTCAGGGAGTCTACTTTTGCTCGAAGTCTCTGCATCGGCAACAACTTTTCCCAACGTTTCACCCCTTCAAAATTAAACCCGTGTTCGGTCGTTATATATTTTTTTTAAATGTCAAAAAAACCGCAAGCCATTAGAAGAAATGAAATTAGGATGGAGGGCAGAGATGATTTCTTTACGTCTTATATGCAGATCGAAGCACTTCACTGAAATATGCAAAAGCACAAAAGAGTTGTGTGGTCTCTACTTAAGACACTCACAGTTTTGCTTCTGGTCATATAGCAGCCTTGACTGCTTTTACAGTGAATGCAGCACGCAGTCAAAAGCACAAAAAGTCTCCAAAAATAGGCTGAAAGAGTTCAAAGGAAATAAAGGAGAAAAGGCCTAATCTGGGATTTTTATGTACACTGAAAAGAAGAATAAAATATACGTTGGCTGATACAGGCTGTTATGCTAATGCAATCCATATCAAAGCATTGTGGAGCAACAGAAAGAGTGGTGAAAATGTGTTTGTGTGCCATATGCAAGTTTCAAAAAAAAGGTGGACAATTTAGTCAGACTCCAATTTTGTTATATGAACCACTGAATGCTCTTTTTTGACAGACTATTGAGTGAACAAGAAATTCAAAGCGCCTGAATTCGATCAAGTTTTCTGCCTGAATAGACCCTAATCACCTTCATAGTGCTGAGCCCTACTCTGAGCGCTAGACGACACCAAAAGCAACTCGAGATAAACAGTTTTTTCTTTATTTTTTTTATCGCGTATTTGTGCTGTTCCAAAATTAACACGGTGATACCCTTATTTATTTGCGTATTTAAGCAAAAGGGATCGGAACGATTCCTTTGAGCAGTGGCAGACTTCAACATCTTAAACTAAATGTGCAAAGTGTGCTTGCGTTAGTGAAATCAACCATTACATTTCATAGGGTGCTTTACTTAAGATATTCTGATTTGTACTCTCGATGTTTTAATGCAATGATGTAAATTGTAGTAAAAAAATTCTATAAACTTAAAAATATAAGAAAAAGAAAGAATTTTTTTTTGGGGGGGATGCTTTCTTAGTTTTCCTGTTTTTTTGGTGTAAAACTTCTGCCACTTCTTACTCGTATAGATCAAGAAGAGATAAACGAGGGGAGATTTTTCCCTCCTAATTAATAGATAGTACTTTTTGTACTCACCCTTCTGGGTCAGCATTTCTAAAATTTTAAAGCCATCCTGTTTTTACATGGTAAAACCTCTGTCACCTCTGTGCATATAGAACAAGAAGAGATAAAGTAGGGACGATTTATCTTTCCTAATTAATAAATAGCAATTTTTGCATTAACCCCCCCCCCCCCCCCAGCCACCCTCCCAGATCGACGTTTCTTAAATTAAAAAAAATCCATCTGAACATCAGTGCTTTAACATTTACAACCCCCCCACTTCATCATTCCCATAGAATTTACTGAAGGTTCTCAAAAGCATCAGCTATGAATTGCAATGCGCAAAGCTCTCAAATCTATTTTGAATGATAATACATCTGTGGCTCACTGAACTATCATAACTTCAAAGAAATACAGTAGCACAGATCATGAATAAAGTGTGCACTTTGAATTCACTGCTATATTGCTATCTGCATTGTTATTAATATGACATTAATAGTGAATTTCATACTGAAATACTTAATAGAAAAATCTTTTTATACATCTGAAATTAAGGAATGCGACGCAACGATACCTTGGACTTAAAGAACAGTCTTCATACAATGAGATATCTCAAGTTACTTTACAATGTTTTCTTTTCTAACGCACAGCGCTGTGACACACGTTCTTTTATCAAAGGCTGCTGAGAGTGAATAGCCACCCACACCAGCACAGGCACAGGACTTACTTGCCTTGCCAATGCACATTTTTATATTTATGTCGTACTTCACGACAAATGACCAACCTGCCAATGCCAGATTCCAATTCTCTTTCATCAAGCACATCACATCTGAGAAAATCAGCAGGCCGCCAACACCCACTTGTGCCTGTTCAGTTTAGTTCTGAAATACAGCATGGAAACAGGCCATTCGGCCCGCGGAGTCCACACCGACCATCGATTGCCCGTTCACACCAGATCTCCTTTATCTCACATTCTCATCCACTCCTTACTCACCAGGGGCATCCGTACGTTAACTGGCTTGGTAAAATTGTAAACTGTCCCTAGCGTATGTAGAAATGTGTTAATGTACGGGGACCGCTGGTCAGCGCGGACTCGGTGGGCTGAAGGGCCCTGTTTCCGCGCTGTATCTCTAAACTAAACTAAACTAGCAGCGCATACTCCACACAAACAGGATCAAACCCAGTTATCTGGCACTGTGAGGCAGCAGTTTTACTAGCTGCACCATCAGAATTAACAGAACCAAAATTCTGGCAAATTATTAGGCATGCTGCATCATGCATTCACTGCATTTGACCCAAGGGGACGTATTTTGAAAACTACTGGCCATATGCATGGATACATCATTTCACATGCTGAAGCTTCTTGAATGGTTTCTTGTGCCTAGTCTTCCTAAGAATTCTGAGGGAAAGATGTGAGCATGAGTATAAATAAAACAACTTTTGGTTAGTTTTCACAAACCCATTAATAAACAGATTAGGAAAAAACTGCAGATGCTGATTTGAACCGAAGATAGACACAAAAAGCTGGAGTAACTCTGCAGGACAGGCAGCATCTCTGGAGAGCAGGACTGGGTGACGTTTCGGTTCAAGCCCCTTCTTCAGACTCTTCTTCAGACCGTCTAAACATTTGCTCCGCATTTTTTGCTATCTGTATCTGTACTGTACAGATGATTCCCCAGAGAAAATTTGTATAATATTTCTGTTGACAGCAATGTAAAGAAAATAAGGATATTAATAAAAAAAATAAGGAAAATAATATAATCAACAATGGACTAATGAAGATAAAGCACAAAGCCGATATTTCATATGTTTAGTTTAATTTCATTTAGTTTATTGTCATGTGTAGCAAGATACAATGAAAAGGTTCTGTTGCGTGCTAACCAGTCAGCAGAAAGACTATAATCTAGCCATCCACACACTAAAGATACATGATAAAAGGAACTCAGCGGGCCAGGCAGCATCTCTGGACAGAAATGACTGAAGAAGGGTCTCGACCCGAAACGTCACCCATTCCTTCTCTCCGGAGATGCTGCCTGTCCCGCTGAGTTACTCCAGCATTTTGTGTCTATCTTCGGTTTTAACCAGCATCTGCAGTTCCTTCCTACACATGACAAAGGGAATAATGCAAATATTGTTTAGTGCAAGTTAAAGTCCAATCATAGAGCATAGATTCCATAGATGACCCAGAATTGCTGATAAATGGTATGGCTATCATTTCTAGAAGTAGAAGTAGGCCATTCGGCCCATCATTGTTATGGTGGGTGCCAGGGAACATCTCTGCAGAAGTTACAACTACATAAGCAGTGAAGGGGTGGGTGGCGGGGGGCGGTGTGGGGTTGGAGGGGAGGAGGGGTATGTGTGGACGGGGAGGTGTGGGAGGGGGTTAGAGGGTGGTGTGGGCGGAGCGAGGTGTGGGGGAGGGGGGTGTGTGGTGGGGGGGAGGTGTGTATGTGGGCGGTAGGGGGTGTGTTAGTGGGAGGGAGTGTGTGTGGGAGGGGGTGTGCTTGTGTGGGGTGATGTGTGCGTTGACGGGGGGGTGGGGGAAGGGGTGAGTGGGGCGGGGGGTTGTGCGGGCGGGGGGTTGTGGGAGGAGGGGTGTGTGGGCGGGGGGAGGGGTGTGAGGTCAGGGGGAGGGGTGTGGGGGCGGGGGGAGCGGTGTGAGGTCGGGGGGAGGGGTAAGTGGGGGCGGGGGGGTTGTGGGGTATAGGGGTGTTTGGTCGGGGGGAGGGGTGTGTGGTCAGGGGGAGGGGTGTGTGTGGGGGCGGGGGGGTTGTGGTGGGGAGGGGTGTGTGGGGGCGGGGAGGTTGTGGGGGTGGGGGGAGGTTGTGGGGGTAGAGTGGGGGTTGTGGTGGGGAGGGGGGGAGGAGGGAGGAGGGAGGGGGAGGAGGGATGAGGGGATGGGGGGAGGGGGGGAGTGAGCTCAGAGAAAAGACGGGGAAGAGCCATGGGGGAGAGGGGGACATCACGGGGAGGGTGGGAGGACCCAGCGAGGGGGACCAGAGGGGTAGTGGCTGGAATTGGCGGTACGATGGTGACTCACAGCGGGTGCTGGTCCCTGGTCGTTCTCCTCCGCCGGGAACAGAGTCTCCACTTTCCATCTGGCGACATCTGCGACATCTCCGACTCTGGGCTGGGCTGGGTCGGGTCTCAGACGCTGGGCTGCTTGGGGCTGGGCTGCTTGGGGCTGGGCTGCTTGGGGCTGGGCTGCTTGGGGCTGGGCTGCTTGGGGTCCCTACGAAAATTGTGGCCTGTTACATCCTCAGCTCCAGTAAAGGCACGATGGTGCAGGAAGTGACAGGGGAGTGACAGGGGAAGAGACTAATCTACACGGCGCTGACTGGCAGGAGAAGAGATCGATCTGCTCACGCACGGTTTTTAAGATTTTTAAACCTAGCTAACTTTTATGACATTCCACTGATCGGAACGAAACTTGGTACACTCGCAGCACAGGAGAACAGTGAGTGAACTGGTGAAAACTCATAGCGCTATAGAGAACAGTTTTTGCGCAATTAGAAAGACCGCCAAACCGGAAGATAACAAGATCAGTTTTAGTTATGTATAGATAGAAATGAGGGGCAAATGTTTTCACATAGATGGTTATGGATAGGTGGAACAAACTGCCAGAGGAGGTGGTAGAGGCAGATACAACTACAATGTTTAAAAGGCAGTCAGGTAGGTACTTGGATTCAAAAGGAATAGAGGGATGTGGTCCTAAAGCAGGCAAACGGGGATTAGCATAGAAGGCCTTCATAGTCACTTGAACATGTTAAGCCAATCGGGGTGTTTCGGTGCTGTACAATTCTACTATACATCATGTATTTGGGCACCACAGTGGTGCAGCGGTAGAGATGCCGGTTCGATCCTGACCTTAGATGCTGTACGTATAGAGTTTGCACATTCTCCCTGTAACCACGTGGGATTTCTCCAGCAGCTCCGGTTACCTCAAAAATTCCAAAGACAAGCAGGTTTTTTAGTCCGAAGAAGGATTCTGACCCGAAACGGCACATTTTTCATTTCTCCAGAGAAGCTGCCTGAACCCGCTGAGTTGCCCCAGCAATTTGTGTCTATCTTCAGTATAAATCAGCATCTCCAGTGCCCTCCTACACACATTTTTACATTAATTTGCCTCTGTAAAAGTGTCCCTATGTGTGTAGGATTAAACTAGTGTATGGGTGATCACTGGTCGGAATGGACTCGGGGGACTGAAGGGCCCATTTCCATGTTGTATCTCTAAACTAAACGCATGTAACCTTATCTGGTGTTTTGACTTTTCAGAAGCCGCTTGTGGTACGATTACCAAACATCTTAAGTTTAAGACACCTCCATAGAAGCTGAGCCAATTTAATTCAATGAATCCAGCTTGGTACCATAAGAAATCAGCCAAGAGTGTTTATTTGTCATATGTTCCAGATATGAACTGGAACATTTAACTTCTTCCTTGCTTCAACGTTACTGGTACATTAAATTAGATTTAGATTCGATTAGATTCAATTTTTTTTGTCATTGCACATTTACAGTACAACAAAATGGTTTAACCTTGCAGTCATAACATAGAATAAAATAGCAAAACACACACTGAACACAGTTCAACATGCACCACAGTGAGTCCACCAGGCACCTCCTCACTGTGATGGAAGGTAAAAGTCCCAAAGTCCTTGTCTCTTCCCTTCTTGCCCTCCCTCTGCGCTGAGACGATCTAGGCCTCCGATGTTGTGACCCCGCCGGGCGATGGTAAGCAAGTCCCGCGGCTGAATTCGAGCTCCGTGAACGGGTCGGTTCAAACTCCGCGGCCCGGGGCGGTCGAAGCTGCCGAAGTTGCCGCCCTCCAGTCCAGCAGATGAAGCTGTTGTTGCAGGAGCTCCGGGAAAACAGGTCACCAACCTGTGACCTACGAGCTCCCGAGGCTGTCGTCCACTGGGCCCACGGCCGAGTCCATTGGGCCTGTGGCCGGGCCTCCGAGGCTCCGAAGTCGGGTCGCCACTGCCCCGAAGTCGGCCAGCTTCGCGATGGTAAGTAAGTCCTGGCTGGCTCTGCCTCCGGAGCATCTAGGTCAGTCCCAGTTGGAGGCCTCCAGCTCCGCGATAGGCTTCAGCACAGACGGAGACGGAGACGGGGAATACGACAGAAAAGGTCGCATCCCCCCGAAGGAAGAGACCAAAAACACCCACCCCCCCCCCCCCCCCCCACACATACACAACCAAAATGAACTAAAATAAACTGAAACAGGACAAAAGAAAACAAAAAAAAAGAAAAGACAAGACAGACTGTAGGCGAGCTGCAGCTGCAAGGCAGCGCTGCCACGTCTGGTTTGCAACAACAACATTAAATATACAGTAAAATATAAGTAAACGGGACCAAGAAAATGCCGAAATGCCAAAATGTAAGTGCGTAGAGCCACCATTGTAGTGCGGAACCCATAGAGGCTCGGTAGAGTTGAGGTGACTGAGATAGGGTTGTGGTTCGGGTTGTGCTCAAGAGAGTGTTTCAAGAGACTGACTGATGGTTGACGGGAAGAAGCTGTTCTTGAACCAGGAGGAAGCAGTTCTCAGGTTTCCGTAGGGATGCAGTGAGAAAAGTGTGGTCAGGACGGTGAGGGTCTTTGATGATGTTACCAGCCTTCTTCCGCCTTCCTGCGGAACCCTTCAAGGGTTGATAATCACTCACAAGGTTTTCAGATGTAACGCTAAAACCCAAGATAGATACCAAATCTTGGTATCAAACTCAGCGGGACAGGCAGCATCTCTGGGGAATTGGAATTGGTGACTTATCGGGTCGAAACCCTTATACAGAAGAAAGGTTTCGACCCAAAACGCCACCTATTCCTTTTCTCCAGAGATGCTACTGAGTTACTAAAGAAGGTTGTTGACCCGAAATATCATCTATTCCTTTTCTCCAGAGATGCTGCCTGACCCACTAAGTCACTCCAGCATTTTGCGTCTATCTTCCGTGTAAACCAGCATCTGCAGTTTCTTCCTCCACACTTATCCTACCAAGTTGTCCATTGATGTGTGTAGGAAGGAACTGCAGATGCTGGTTAAACAGAGGATAGATACAAAAAGCCGGAGTAACTTCAGTCTGAAGAAGGGTCTCGACCCGAAACGTCATCCTTTCCTTATCTCCAGAGATGCTGCCTGTCCCGCTGAGTTACTCCAGCTTTTTGGGTCTATCTTTTATCCATTGATATCTTCCAGGGAGAAAATATATCACCCCCCTCCCTGTCTGATCTCAGTGACACCAGTCTTACAATGTGAAACGCCTAGTGGATCCCAAGGTAGCAATGGAGTGAGAAAAACAGAATTGATATTTCAGGTCAGAGGCCTTTTAAGTGAGCAATATATGTGGCCAATGCCATCCGAGCAACCATGTGTAGAAAATATAGACACAAAAAGCTGGATTGGCTCTGCGGGACAGGCAGCATCTCCGGAGAAAAGGAATGGGTGACGTTTCGGGTCAGGACCCTTCTTCGTACACGTGTGGAGAGAGTGCTGATCGACCTGAAGTATTAACCCTGTCTCTCTCTCCCTATAGATGCTGCTGCTCTGCGGACTATTTGAAGTATTGTCAGATTTATTTGTGGTTTACTGTCTTTGTCACTGTTGTCCACATCCCAAGATTAAGTCCAGATCTAACTCTTTGATTTATCCAGAAACAGCTTTTTTGTTTCAAGGCACAACATAATAAAGAAGTGAGTCCTACTGAGAATCTTGGTTCAATCTCGCAAACTCAGCAACCATATCTTGGCTTCCTGAGCTGTCTACCATACTGGAGACCCTCGGACTGTCTTTGGTTGGACGTTTCTGGAAGTTATCTTGCTCGAAACATTATTCAATTCAATTCAATTCAATTCAATTCAACTTTAATGTCATTGCACAAATACAAGTATAGGTACAACAAAATGCAGTTTAGCGTCGGTTCGTAGTGATAGCAATATGGAAAAATAAATACAGAATACAGACAATGTGGACATAGAGACTGGAGAAATCTATCGGCGGGACTCCAAGTTCAGCAGTGTGATGGTGTTATTGTAGAAGCTGTTCCTCATCCCACTAGTGCGGGACCTGAGGCTCCTGTACCGCCTCCCTGATGGTAGGAGGGCAAACAGTCCATGGTTAGGGTGTGAGGGGTCTTTGATGATCTTCCCGGCCCGTTTCAGACACCGTTTACGGTGGAGGGCATCCATGGCAGGGAGCAGGGCACCGATGATGTACTCGGCGGTTTTCACCACCCGTTGTAGTGCCTTCCTGTCTGCCACGGTGCAACCGCTGTACCATACCGTAAAGCAGGTGGTCAGGATGCCTTTTGTCATGTATCTGTACACAGTGGATGGCTCGATTGCAAGCTTTTTACTGTCCCTGGGTACAAGTGACAATGAACTAAACTAAACTGAACTAAGCTAAACCAAACTAAACTGAACTGAACTAAACTAAATATCTATTCATAGATTGGCTCTCAGAGTTTTGATTACAAAACAGGCGATCAATGGGTGGCACAAATTTGACGAGTATTCATAACACCAAAGCTTAACTTAGTGGTGCCAACGGTAGAGTTGCTGCCTCAGAGCACCAGAGACCCAGGTTCGACCCTGACCACGGGTGCTGTCTGTGTGGAGTTTGCCCGCTCTCCCTGTGACTGTGCGGATTTCCTCCAGGTGATCCAGTTTCCACCCACATCCCAAAGACGTGCGTTAATTTCCTCCCACATCCCAAAGACGTAGGTTAATTGGCCTCTGTAAATTGCACTGAATGTGAATGAGAAGATGTGAACTAGTGCGAACAGGTAATCAATGGTCAGCATGGCCTTGGTGGGCCGAAGGGCCTGTTTCCATGCTGTATCTCTAAACTAAACCTTGCATTAAAAGGATCAGATTTTATACCAACAGTGTCAGGCTCAAGATTATACTGTATTACTTTGTGTAGGTCAGGAGAAATTAGTTTAGTTTAGTTTAGTTTAGTTTATTATCACATGTACTGAGGGACAATGAATATCTTTTTGTTGCGTCCTAACCAGTTAGTGGAAAGACTGTACATGATTACAATCGAGCCATCAACAGTGTACAGATACATGATAAAGGGAATAGCATTCAATGCAAGATAAAGTCCAGTAAAGGTTGATTAAGGTTAGTCCTTCAATTAGGAAGATAGTAACTCAAGATCGCTCTCGGATGGTTCAGTTGCCTGATAACAGCAGGGAAGGAACTGTCCCTGTATCTGCAGGCGTGCGTTTTCACACTTCTGTTACTCTTGCCCTTTGAGAGAGGGGAGAAGAGATGTTGACCGGGGTGAGACTGGACCTTGATACACGGTAATGTCAAGGTCAGTACTCAATTCCTTTTAATATCACTGACAAAGGAATGGGATGAAGCCATTCTAGATGGGGGTTAGCGTAGGAAACCAAGCCACTAGGTAACGTGGAAGAAATTAGTTGGACTGCACTTTGTCAAAAACAAAAAATAATCCACAAAGTCCAAATGGGTCACAACACATGAATATTGGAGAGAAATAAGTATATTCGAGCGTCAGTGTGCACAGTAGTAATTACTTGGGATCACATCATTTGGTATCACCATTGGCAGAAGGATTCAGCCTGGCTCAGTGGAATCTGTATGGCGGGGAGAAAGAATAGACAGATTGCATGCATTCAGGAAGTTAAATTATGTACCAAAAAACTAGAAAATATCAATCATCAAACTGAAATAATTAAGTGAAATTTGTCACCTTGTTGAGGGAAGCCTACATTAACATTTGTCTTGGTATTCACCTTCACACTGTGTCAGAACAGTCCTTGATATGCAAAAGCCTATGATAAATTACACTTTTGTTACTCCCTAAATATGCATTCATATTCTGATCTGAACAAAGGCTGTAAAACTCAAATCTGTTGCAGAGCGAGTCAATTGATTCATAATTAAATTACACGAAAACACATCAAACTCCAGATCTAGCGTCGCAGCTTCATATTTCCACAAAAGCTCTGCTTGTCACGTGTGCAAAGTTTTTGTTTAAATTGTTTCCTCGTCGAAGGTTTGAGCGATGGAGGCTGACTGATTGCCAGTTTGATTAAACAAGGGAAGCAGGGGCAGATTCATCTATATTAACCAGTCAGCTCATCTCGCAATGGCGGCAGTCTCGACTTGATTTAGAAAGGCTCTGATGAGCAGAGCAAGATAAACCACTTCAGTTTACAAGTTATGCCTGAAACTGCCGGCATCCTTTGCAAAAAGGACGAATCTCACTGTTAATTAACGTCCAATTAAAGACAGTGATCGGTACGCAAACTCAGAGGTACCAATTCCGTTTTCTCTGCCTCAATAAACAAAGTTGTTCCCGCAATATTCCAAAGCTGTCAATGCTATCACTTTGCACAAAACAGATACATAATGAATACTTCATTGTAAGCACGGTTGCTGCATATTTAAGCCGAAGATCTTTGTGAAACTATTTGTTTTTAAATCAAGACAAAAAAAATCAGGCCTGGATGACAGAAAATACAGATGCAATTTACCCACCAATGGAAATTAAACCCCGCTAGTCTCTGTATTAAATAGTTTAGATATTTCATGAGGAAAAACATTATAGAAAATGTGCCAGACTGCACATAAATTCTGTCAAGATGAAAATATTTTCTCTCTTTAATGCTTTTGTCCTGAAAGCCTTTTCAGTGTTATAGTTCCAGATGGCAAACGCAGTCATGTGCTAATCTTCCACTTGTGATCTCTTTTGTCAGAAATAAATGTACTTTTTATTTGGCGGCCAGAAAAGTCTCATCTCCCAAATTGCATTTTCTTTTCTCTTTCATGTTCAGTACTTCTGAATATCTTAAACAACGTATGAATGGCTCCGTCATTAGTCACAATATAAAACATGTCATCATTAGTGTGATTACTCAAATAATGCTCTTATAGTTGGGCTGAAACCAGAACAGTCAGCACCGCTGCCACATAATGAACAGAATAATTTAAAACATAAGACAACCAATTGAGTGAAATAGGATGCATTTGCGTTTAGAGACTCGTCAATTAATTTATCTTTTCCTGCATGTACAATTTTGCTTTGCTTCCAATGATGAACTGATTTATTCAAAAAGTCAATCTGCTTTCTTTGAACATAAAGGGAAAGCTAAGTGTCTCAACACTCTCATGTTCTTTAAACCACAACCTCAGCTTTGAGAGAAGAGAGAAGCTAAATTAATGATGGAGCACAGCTTACAAAGGCATTATTTCTCTCAGGATATCACTAATTTCCTTTCTGTAATGTGATTATGATTCTGGTGGCAGGAGTCACAGGGAGAAAAGCCCGAAGTGATGTTCATTCCTTCATTATCTTGAGATGGAGATTAATACGGTGCAAGTGCAGACAGTAGCTTTAGCTGGATAAAATTGCCAAGATACTTAATCAGCTTTTGCGCGCAAAAATAATACAACATTTTACTGTTGCTTTCATGTAACTTATTTAAAATGCCAATTCAAACACTTTCAGATGTAAGTATTTCATTTTTCTTTTTCTGGATACTGCTATTTAATTATGTCTACCACCGCGCTAACCATTTCCGTATAATAAACCCCCTGTGCAGAATAACTTCCAGTCTCATTTCATCATATAATTGGATCCATTTAATAAGTGACTGCATAATTGGTCATATAGTATGTCCTTAGGATTCTTGCAATTTTATTATTCCCCGGCTTCCTCTTTTGCCACCCCGTTATATGTTCCGATCTGGATCAGATTATGAATTCTTCGGTGGGAAAAAAAAATGCCGATTTCATTATTTTTTAATAAAAGGATTAATATGTGAATGCTTAAAATGTGACGCCATTATTGTTCCTTTCTCCAATCAAAATGTTTAGGGGCAGTTGGTGATATTTATCATTAGACAGGTATTTTCATTGTGTGTATCTATAATTAATTGAATCTTTATTCATTTTTTAACAACTGGAGATGAGCATTTTCAATCGTTCTTTAACCACTCTGACTGTCTTTGTGATTTGATTTGGACTATTCTCCTTTGACTGTCACAAATTGCAGCAGGATCTTGATCGGTTGGGCAGGTGGGCTGAGGAATTGTTGATGGAATTTAATACTGACAAATGTGAGGTGTTGCATTGGGAACATTAACATGGGCAGGACCTGCACCGTGAATGGTAGGGCTCTGGTGGGTGTTGTGGAGCAGGGGGGTCTAGGATACAAGTACATAGTTTGTTCAAAGTGGCATCACACGTCGATGGGGTGGTCAAAAAGGCTTTTGGTACATTGGCCTTCATCACTCAGAGTATTGAGAAGCCTGTAGAAGAAGAGTATCGACCCGAAATGTCACCTTTTCCCTTTCTCCAGAGAAGCTGCCTGACCTGCTGAATTACTCTAGCATTTTTGTCACTCTATCTTCAGTTCAAACCAGGGGATGGAAGATTGCAACCTTCACGTGATCCGCCCTGTTTCGACGAATGCAATCAACCCGGCATGCACAATCAAATAAGATCAAATGGAACAAGTCGTCCGACCACTTTAGGCTCTGCACGCCATACGCACGAAGAAGAAGAAGTTCAAACCAGCATCTGCACTTCCTTCCTACACAAATTGAGTATAAACGTTGGGAGATCGTATTGCATTTGCATAAGACATTGGTGAGGTCACATTTAGAGTATTGTGTTTCATTTTGGGCACCATGTTATAGAAAAGATGGTGTCAAGCTGGAAAGGGTGCAGAGAAGATTTACGAGGACATTGCCAGGACTTGAGGGGCTGAGCTACAGGGTGAGGTTGAGCAGGCTAGGACTCTATTCATTGGAGCACAGGAGGATATGAGGTGATCTCGTAAAATCACATGTATAAAATCATGAGCTGAATAGATCGGGTTAACGCACAGTCTCTTGCTCAGTGTAGGCAAATCGAGAACCACAGGACATAGGTTTATGGGAAGGGGGAAAAGATTCAATAAGATCCTGAGGGGTTAGGATGCTGGAGGAGATAGTTGAGGCAGGTACATTCGCTTAAGATAGTACGTTTAAGAAACATTTAGACAGGTACATCCGTAGGACAGGTTTGGAGGGACACCGTCCAAACACAGGTGGGTGAGACTAGTGTGGATGGGACATGTTCGTTGGTGTGAGCAAGTGGGGTCGGAGGGCCTGTTTCCACGCCATATGACTCTATGACAAAGGTTAAGACAGTTACACAGCACAATGACCTTTGGACAAGAAGGGTCTCAACCCGAATCGTTACCCATTCCTTCTCTCCAGAGATGCTGCCTGTCCCACTGAGTTACTGAGGCATTTTGTGCCTATTCGGTTTAAACCAGCACCTGCAGTTCCACCTTTGAACATCCTTTGGCGTACAGCTAACTATAACCGTTCAGCACAAGATCCTTGGGAGTTATCTTTACTATGATTAAATGTAAATGGAGGATTGAATAGCAGGTAGACAAAAATGCTGGAGAAACTCAGCGGTAGAGGCAGCATCTATGGAGCGAAGGAATAGGTGACGTTTCGGGTAGAGACCGCTGCCTGTCACGCTGAGTTTCTCCAGTTGCTGCTTCTCCCGCCTAGTTTCTCCAAATCTTTTTGTCTGCCTTCAATTTTTTCAGCATCTGCAGTTCTTTCTTAAACATTTTGTCTACTCCACTGCAAAATCTCCTCAAGGTACACTTACTTTGAAGAGGTTCTCCTCCTCTCTCCGAGAAGGGTCTCGACCCGAAACATCACCTATTCCTTCGCTCCATAGAGGCTTTCTCTCCCGCTGAGTTTCTCCAGCATTTTTGTCTACCTTCGATATTTCCAGCATCTGCAGTTCTTTCTTAAACATTGAATAGCATGTGGTTGTCATTATATATTAGCGCTTTTAGGCGGATATTGTGATTGGTGATCATCAGAATTTCAACTGATTAAAATCTGTATAAAAGTCGACATTTCCTAGGAGAATTTTAGAGTAGCACAGTAACTGGGAGTGTCCCCTTGTGAACAAGTAAATAGTGGGTCTGGGCAGCGAATTCTGGTGTAGTTCCTGAGGATTGGCGGGTAGCAAACGTAACCCCTCTTTTTAAGAAGGGAGGGAGAGAGAAAACGGGGAATTACAGACCAGTTAGTCTAACATCGGTAGTGGGGAAACTGCTAGAGTCAGTTATTAAAGATGGGATAGCAGCACATTTGGAAAGTGGTGAAATCATTGGACAAAGTCAGCATGGATTTACGAAAGGTAAATCATGTCTGACGAATCTTGTGGAATTTTTCGAGGATGTAACTAGTAGCGTGGATGGGGGAGAACCAGTGGATGTGCTTATCTGGACTTCCAGAAGGCTTTCGACAAGGTCCCACACAAGACATTAGTATATAAACTTAAAGCATACGGCATTGGGGGTTCAGGATTGATGTGGATAGAGAACTGGCTGGCAAACAGGAAGCAAAGAGTAGGAGTAAACGGGTCGTTTTCACAATGGCAGGCAGTGACTAGTGGGGTACCGCAAGGCTCGGTGCTGGGACCCCAGCTATTTACAATATACATTAATGATCTGGATGAGGGAATTGAAGGCAATATCTCCAAGTTTGCGGATGACACTAAGCTGGGGGGCAGTGTTAGCAGTGAGGAGGATGCTAGGAGACTGCAAGGTGACTTGGATAGGCTGGGTGAGTGGGAAAATGTTTGGCAGATGCAGTATAATGTGGATAAATGTGAGGTTATCCACTTTGGTGGCAAAAATAGGAAAGCAGACTATTATCTAAATGGTGGCCGATTAGGAAAAGGGGAGATGCAGCGCAACCTGGGTGTCATGGTACACCAGTCATTGAAAGTAGGCATGCAGGTGCAGCAGGCAGTGAAGAAAGCGAATGGTATATTAGCTTTCATAGCAAAAGGATTTGAGTATAGGAGCAGGGAGGATCTACTTCAGTTGTATAGGGTCTTGGTGAGACCACACCTGGAGTATTGCGTACAGTTCTGGTCTCCAAATCTGAGGAAGGACATTATTGCCATAGAGGGAGTGCAGAGAAGGTTCACCAGACTGATTCCTGGGATGTCAGGACTGTCTTATGAACAAAGACTGGATAGACTCGGTTTATACTCTCTAGAATTTAGGAGATTGAGAGGGGATCTTATAGAAACTTACAAAATTCTTAAGGGGTTGGACAGGCTAGATGCAGGAGGATTGTTCCCGATGTTGGGGAGGTCCAGGACAAGGGGTCACAGCTTAAGGATAAGGGGGAAATCCTTTAGGACCGAGATGAGAAGGACTTTTTTCACACACAGAGTGGTGGCTCTCTGGAACTCTCTGCCACAGAGGGTAGTTGAGGCCAGTTCATTGGCTATATTTAAGAGGGAGTTAGATGTGGCCCTTGTGGCTAAGGGGATCAGAGGGTATGGAGAGAAGGCAGGTACGGGATACTGAGTTGGATGATCAGCCATGATCATATTGAATGGTGGTGCAGGCTCGAAGGGCCGAATGGCCTACTCCTGCACCTAATTTCTGTGTTTCTATGTTTCTATGTTTCTATGTAGAGTGTGCAGTTGATCGGCGACGATACATCTCCCAAATGCATTCCTTCTCTCCATAGATGCTGCCTGTCCCGCTGAATTACTCCAGCTTTTTGTGTCTATCTTCGGTTTAAACCAGCATCTGCAGTTCTTTCCTACACATCACTGTTTTTATTTTGGGCCTACTGTTATGTTCCACCTTGAAGCCCAACATCCTATTCAATGTGCCCTACAATGGAAAAGCCAAGAATTGTCTTAAGATGTTGTCCACAGCCTGTGGGGTTTTACATAAAATAATACAAGACAAGGAAATTGTTAGCCTCTACAACCTCTAAAAATAATAGAAATGTGCCATTAAAAATAAAAAAAAGTCTGAAGAAGGTTCTCAAACTGAAAAGTCACCTATTCCTTTTCTTCAGAGATGATGCCTGACCCGTTGAGTTACTCCACCGTTTTGTGACTATCAAATGGTAAGCCTCCAGTCTGTCCAGCAGAAGCATTATTTCACCTGTGTTTCATCCAGTTTCGTGCACTTCGTTCAGTGTTCAGAACATGGTCTTCTCTATGAAGATAGACACAAAATGCTGGAGTTACTCAGCGGAACAGGCAGCATCTCTGGAGAGACGGAATGGGTCGAGTCCCTTCTCCAGACTCAAACCAGATGCAGATACAGCTTCATAGAACACCCCACTTCAGTCTAGGGGGACTGACTTCATTTGCATTCGAGATTCCTCAAAGTTTCTTCAATGAAATACGAACAAGAATATGTGAATATCGTGCAACATTGTACATCTCTGTACTTTTTTTACAGGATTAACAAGGCAAATCTGTGGGGCGGCGGTTGGGCATTGGTAGTTGGTGTCTTACAACGCCAAGAGACCCGGGTTCGATCCTGACTAAGGGTGCTGTCTGCATGGAGTTTATGCATTTTCCTTGTGACCGCATGGGTTTTCTCCGGGTGCTCCGGTTTCCACCCACGTGCAGGTTCGTAGGTTAATTGGCTTCTGTAAATTGTCCCCCTTGTGTTAGATACAGGTGATCGTTGGTCAGCACAGAACTGGCATGAACGGGTGACCGATGGTCTGGATGGACTCGGTGGGCCAAAGGGCCTGTTTCCATGCTGTATCTCTAAACTAAACTAAACTAATCTCTTACCCACTTCAATGTTGCATTTCTCCAGGACGGGGGCCACAAATGTACTCCATGAGGGGAGAAAAAACTGTTCACAGATGCAACAAAGGGAAAGTTGTTTCCCTTCAATTGAACCACAGCAACACAGGATGACAAAGATCTTCACTGCTCCCCAATGCACATTGTTGCCATGACTACAGAGGAAGGATGGGATGCGGAATGCTTGGAAAACTGATTGCAGTTTGATCATGGCAGAAGCCAGAGGGCAGATTTAAACAAAATGTTGACAAATCTTTTTTTCTGTTCCTGGCTTTGGCTAAAAGTTTAATTTTCTCTCCATCCATGGTAATTTCTTTGGGGTCATTGAGGGAACGGTCTGAAATCTTACAGAAAACACTGTCCCTCCATGCATTTGCTGCTGATGTTTAATGTGCAAATATGCAGAGCTAATCTTTGATCCAGCAAAACCATGCCAATTGGGCTCCTGGAAAAAGCCATACATCTCACCTTCAATACGTTACAAATCCTGAGACTGGTTATTTGGCCTTCATGCCTCACCAATTTAGTTTAGCGCGGAAACAGGCCCTTCGGCTCACTGAGCCGGCACCGACCAATGATCCCCGCACACTAACACTATCCTCCACACACACTCCATGGACAATCTACAGTTTTAACAGTTGTAAGCCAATTAACATACAAACCTGTACGTCTTTGGAGTGTGGGAGGAAACCGGAGCACCCAGAGAAAACCCACACAGAGAACGTGGGAGAACGTACAAACTTGGTTCAGACAGCGCCCATTGTCAGGATCGAACCCAGGTCCCTGGCCCTGTAAGACAGCAACTCTACCTCTGCGCCACTGTGTCACCCCAATTCTGACCACCCTCCCCTGTTCAGTGGTATCTTGAGACAGACAGTAAATGCTGCTATTATCAAGAATCAAGGGTATTTTCTTGTCATATGTACCAACAATGGAACAATGAAATTCTTACTTACAGCAGCTTAACAGGCCCATAAATGATAGATTAATAAACATAGATACTATATAATATATATTTTTAAATTCAATAAATTAATAACAGCCCATCCATTGAAGTTATTTGGTTAATCTACCTCATTGGTGACCCTCGGACTATCTTTGCACTAAATGTTATTCCCTTATCATGTATCTATACACAGTAAATGGGTCGATTTTAATCATGGATTGTCTTTCTGTTGACCAGTGCCTTTTTGCATGCAACAAAAAGCTTTTCACTCTACCTCGGTACACGTGACAATAAACAAAACTGAACTGAACTGAAGTTCACAGTTGCTCAAGATGGTGTCGTGTAGTGTTCAAGAGCCTGATGGTTGTTGGGAAGAACAACCTGGTTCTTGAACCAGAAGGTCACAATTTTCAGATTCCTATACCTTCTTCCTGATTGTACAAGTGAAATGAGAGCATTGCCATAGTGGTGTGGGTCTTTGTTGATATCATAATATCATAAGGTCATAAATGATAGATAAGGAGCAGAATTAGTCCAATCAGCCCATCAAGTGTACTCTGTCATTAAATCATGGCAGATCTATGTCTCTCTCCTAACCCCAGTCTCCTGCCTTCTCCCCATAACCTCTGCTACACCGGCTGTCTTTCCGGCTGATATCGGCTGCCTTCCAAATCTGAGGAAGGACATTATTGCCATAGAGGGAGTGCAGAGAAGGTTCACCAGACTGATTCCTGGGATGTCAGGACTGTCTTATGAACAAAGACTGCATAGACTCGGTTTATACTCTCAAGAATTTAGGAGATTGAGAGGGGATCTTATAGAAACTTACAAAATTCTTAAGGGGTTGGACAGGCTAGATGCAGGAAGATTGTTCCCAATGCTGGGGAGGTCCAGGACAAGGGGTCACAGCTTAAGGATAAGGGGGAAATCCTTTAGGACCGAGATGAGAAGGACTTTTTTCACACAGAGAGTGGTGGCTCTCTGGAACTCTCTGCCACAGAGGGTAGTCGAGGCCAGTTCATTGGCTATATTTAAGAGGGAGTTAGATGTGGCCCTTGTGGCTAAGGGGATCAGAGGGTATGGAGAGAAGGCAGGTACGGGATACTGAGTTGGATGATCAGCCATGATCATATTGAATGGCGGTGCAGGCTCGAAGGGCCAAATGGCCTCCTCCTGCACCTAATTTCTATGTTTCTATGTTTCTATGTTTCTATGTTTAGAGACAGTCCCTCTTACACATCCCTTAGATGGTGGGGTTCAGCACCCTTGATGGACCAGGCAGTGTCTACCACGCTCGGTAATCCCCTTCATTGCTGGGTATTTGAGTTGCCAAACCAGGCCATGATGCAACCAGTAACAACCAAATAGTCTCATACAAATAGAAGAATTGCACACCGTGGATTGTCGTGGTGGATGATGGCTGACCTTAACGCCTGGGAAGGCAGATGAAGGCTGCAGCATAAAAGGGTCTCCAGTCGTCTTGGACTCCATGCCACTGGATCCTGACCCAGATATGTCAAGGACCGTGTGGTGGCTGTCTGTGCACCAGTGTTCCTATGTTCAACAAGGACACACACAGGCATCCTCCACATAGGGAATAACATCCTGGAGACACCCATGGTCAGCCATAACTGAGGGGGGTCTAATACGGAGCCAGACATTGATATCTGAACTTGTTATGTCCCGTCACCAATAAATCAGGGTTACTGTTTGACCTTGATAAAGTTCTGATCGGGTAATTGACAGTCATTGCCTTGGAAGGTAATTAGTCTGAAGAAGGGTCACGACCCGAAAAGTCATCCATTCCTCTATCCAGAGATGCTGCCTGAGTTATTCCAGCATTTTATGTCTATCTTAAGAATCAAACATATTTCTGCACGCAGGGTCACACATAGTCTGACCAGGCAGGAGCACAAGCTTGGTTCCTTCAAAGGCTTGGTAGTGCAATTGGATTCCTTAGTCATAGTCATAGCATCAGAGTGATACAGTGATACAGTGTGGAAACAGGCCCTTCGGCCCAACATGCCCACACCGGCCAACATGTCCCAGCTACACTAGTCCCACCTGCCTGCACTTGGTCCATATCCCTCCAAACCAGTCCTATTCATGTACCTGTCCAACTGTTTCTTAAATGATGGGATAGTCCCAACTACCTCGTCTGGCAGCTTGTTCCATACCCCCACCATCCTTTGTGTTATCCCTCGGATTCCTATTAAATCTTTTCCTCTTCACCTTGAACCGATGTCCTCCGGTCCTCGATTCCTCTACTCTGGGTAAAAGACTCTATGCATCTACCCGATCTATTCCTCTCATGATTTTGTACACCTCTATAAGATCTCCCCTCATCCTCCTACGCTCCATGGAATACAGACTCAGCCTACTCAACCTCTCCCTATAGCTCACACCCTCTAGTCCTGGCAACATCCTCGTAAATCTTTTCTGAACCCTTTCAACCCTGCCATAACTACATCCTCTGGCAGCTTGTTCCAACCAACATTCGTGTGAAAAAGTTACCCCTCAGATTCATATTGAATCTTTTCCCCTTCACCTTGAACCCATGTCCTCAATTCCCCTACTCTGGGCAAGAGAGTAGGGGAATCGATTGCATCTACCTGATCTATTCCTCTCATCGTGCAATACAGTCTCTCTGTAGGCCCTGTTACTAGTACTAGACACTTATTCAATTAAACTAAATTAATTTAAATTCTTCAGCAACCATCATTAGTCCAGTAACATGATCACTATGCCAGAACTGGGGATTCTGTGATGCATTTCTGCTCCATTGGCAAGTAAATCATGAATGCAATGTACATCCAAGAAGCCAGATCTTCAAGGTTGTGAGAGAATGCGTTTAAATTAATAATTTTTTAAGCAGCACAATTTTGCACAGGGGACAGGTTTGACATCACTTGTGGCCCATTATTCTGAGTTTTGTGTTGTATCTCTTGCCGTTGGCACTGAATCTCTCCTGAGCCACTGTGATCGAAATTATCTATTTGTTACTCCCAGCATCATTAATGGCAGCAATGGCTGTCCATTGCCTTCAGAAGAAGGAAGAAGGTCCATGGAGAAATGCAGCCAAGTTGTGCTGGAGGAGAGAGATGATCGGTGTCGTTCTTGTATCGCGTCCGCAGACAAATGAGAAATTGTCTTTGGCAAACATCACAGAGTATGTTCGCTGGGTCTGCTTTTGTGCATCACCTCGACTCCCCTGTATCCTATTCACCGCGTTACACGAGTCCAAAGCCAACCATTGCATTAAGTTGTTGTCCAAAACTACCTCAATTATCTGCAGGGCTTTATAAGAAAGAATGCAAGCCAAAGGTATTGTAAGCCTCAACGACCCAAACAGTCTATCTACCAGAAGCATCAATTCAATTGCATTTCTTCCAGTCTTGTGTACTGTGTGTGGTATACACAATGTGGTCTCCGCTACAATGGAGAAGCCAAATATAGGCACTGCCCGACTTACGTAAGAGTTACGTTCCGTGAACCCTTACTTAAGTCAGATTTTATGTAATCATCATCTGCATCTCCTGCCCCAAATAACTCAGTGAATTTGTAGAAGGGTCTCGACCCGAAACTTTGCCTGTCCATGTTCTCCAGAGATGCTGCATGGCCCGCTGAGTTACTTCAGCACTTTGTGTTTGTCACTGAGAGTATTAACTGTCTCGGTGGCATCAGGCTAAATCCAGGGTACTTTCTGCTCCACACAGCTTTCTGGGTAAGCACCGCCGCCATTGCTGGCTTGTTTCCGATGTAACCTTGAGTGATGGTAGTGATGTGGAAATTACAAACTGCCACAATTGTTTATGTAAGAGCGAGTTTACGTAAATTGCCTACTGTGTAAATCAGGGATTGTCTGTACAGATTAGGTAACAAGCAAATGACTAGATGGCAGTACTTTAAAGATGCATAAGATTCAGATGATCATTACTCTTCAAAGAGCTTGGGCTAGGTGACCAAATCATTTGTCACAGGAGGACTGAGCATTTTTACTTAGTTTCTGAATTCCAATCGGTTGCAAGATCATGACTGTGGCTTTGTACGGAGTTTGTACATTCTCCCCGTAACTGCGTGGGTTTTCTCCGGGTTTTTCGATTTCCTCGCACACATCAAAGACGTGCAGGTTTGTAGGATGATTGGCTTCAGTAAAATTGTAAATTGTCCCTAGTATGGAGGATAGAGTAAAGGGCATGTCCCACTTACGCTATTTTTTCGGTGACTGCCGGCACCCGTCATAGTCGCAACAGGTCCCCCAAAATTTTTTAAATTTTGAAATATCGGCAGGTGAGGCCTATTTGGTCGTGAGTAGTCGCCCAAAGAGTCGTACCTTTTTCTGGTTGTCGCTGGATTTTCAAAATTTAAAAAAAAATTCGGCAACCTGCTGCGACTATGACGGATGCCGGAAGTCACCGAAAAAATTGCGTAAGTGGGACAGGCCCTTTAGTGTGTGGGGTGATCTCTGGTCAGCATGGACTCAATGGGCCAAAGGGTCTATTTCTGCACTGTACTATCTCTAAAGTCTAAAGTTTATATAAGGTTTCTATAAAAACAATGTAAACCCACCAGAATGTGAACATCCTCAATTCTATCATTTTTTATAATCATTCACTAATCCGAGCACTGACTTGAATAAATGTGGGACTCCACTGATAACAGGAGAGGGAAACTGTGTGAAGTTATTGTGAAGGAAGAGGACAATTAAAGCCAAGAATGAGTTTGAGTTTGGGTTTGAGTTTAGTCCATTGTCACGTGTACCGAGGTACAGTGAAAAGCTCTGGTTGTGTGTTAACCAGTCAGCAGAAAGACAATAAATGATTACAATCGGGCTCCACAGTGTACACAAACATGATAAAGGGAATAACGTGAATAACGTTTAGTGTCATAATGTCTTACAGTGTGGAAACAGGCCCTTCGGCCCATACTGGCCAACATGTCCCAACACTAATCCACCTACATGATTTTGGCGGATATCCCTCCAAACCTGTCTTATCTATGTACCTGTCTATATATTTCTTAAATGTTCAGTACAAGATAAAGCCAGTAAAGTCCGATTAAAGATACTCTGATGGTCCCCAATGAGGTGGATAGTAGTTCAGGACCGCTCTCTAGTTGTGGTAGCATGGCTCAGTTGCTTGATAACAGCTGGGATGAAACTGTCCCTGAATCTGAAGGTGTGCGATGAGACCAGGAGCACAAAAGCATTCAGACAATGCAATTCTACTTCGTTTCTATATATGCTTTGAATTAACTTTAGAGGGCAAGAAGAGTCAGGTTTCTGAAAGCACAAACAGCAGATGATGAAGTCAAAATAGAAAACGCTGGAGTTACTCAGCAGGTCGGGCAGCTCCTGCGGAGAGAGGAAACAGAGCTAATGTTTCAGCTCGATAATCTTTCCTCATAAAAGTGAGGAGAGAGATGTGTTTACTTTGCAGACGAGGAGCAGGGGGGGGGGGGGGGAGAGAGCAAAGGAAGAGTCTGTGATGAAGGGAAGACACGGCGAGACCAGGGGTCACGGATGGTGGGGCGCTGTGTCAGAGAGAGGGAGGTGAGTGCTTGTTAGTCAGCTCGGACACGATGGAAGCAAATGGCAGAGCGGCTCGGAGGGTCGGCTCCTGCTCCTGTCTGCCCGGTCTCTGCGTTTTATTTCTATCTGGAACTGTTGTAAGTAGAGAGGCGGAAGAGAGAAAAACAACCAGATGATTCTGCAACTGTGCGCTACAGAACAGAGCAACTGCTGGGAATCTGAAATGAAGGAGAATGGTAGAAATATCCAGCAGGGTACCATATAAAAAAGATGTCAGATGACAATTAGGGCACTGTGCAAAAATCTGGTCCTGACATAGCTTTTGGTTTAGTTTCAGGTTTATTATTGCCACAGGTACAGCGAACAGCTTTGTTGTCCAAACAGATCGGATACACTATACATAGATGCAATCAGTTCAAATTCAAGTACAATAAACAGAGCAAAGGGGAAGATACAGAGTGCAGAATATAGTTCTCAGCAATGTAGGGTCTCGACCCGAAACGTCGCCTATCTCCTTCGCTCCTTAGATGCTGCTGCACCCGCTGAGTTTCTCCAGCTTTTAGCGTAACCCAATGTAGCACAGCAGTTGGGAGGAAACCGAAAATCTCGGAGAAAACCCACGCAGGTCGCGGCGAGAACGTACAAACTCCGTACGGGCAGCACCTGTAGTCGGGAGTCTCTGGCGCTGCAGGGGCTGCACGACAGCAATGTTACCGCTGCACCACCGTGCCGCCCCACTATGTTATGTTGCACAGTTGTTTTTCTGTTCACTGTCTTGCAGAATTTTATGCATAATTTTTCTGTTGATGTTTATCTAAGTCTATGTGCCCGGGATGTTGCTGCGAGCAAGACTTTCAATGCACCTGTACTTCATTGTGCTTGTTCATGTGATTATAAAGAATAAACTCGGAGGAAGCATGAGGGGAACAATAAACTCGACTTCAGCTCGAAACCTAAAGGAGAGATTAAATTCTTTACCCGCAGGTTGATTTCAATGTTGCACATAAATTATCTTAAAATGGGACAAGAAAACATCTTGCTGCATTGCTTTGGGCTGGATCTTCAACTAACTATTGATAAACTACCGTCTGGCAGAACTTGTGCATAATTTATGTACGATTTATGTTCAAGTGTCTGAGTGTATAAGCCTGTGATACTGCTGCAGACAAGATTTTCATTGTACCTGTACCTAGACCTCACTGCACCTGTGTCTGCCAGAAAGAGAGGACTGCTTTTAATCTATAGAGTGAACTTTAATAGCCTCTGCAACCCACCTGGGTAAAAACATTGAATAACATTGAATATGTTATTCACATTGTTCACACTGAACAGTGAACATTGGGCAGTTGCACAGCGGTAGAGTTGCTGCCTTACAATGCCACGGACACAGGTTTGATCCTGACTACGGGCGCTTGTCTGTTCGGAGTTCGTACATTCTCCCCATGAGCTGCGTGGGTTTTCTCCGGGTGCTCCAGTTTCCTCCCATGCTCCAAAGACGTACAGGTTTGTAGGCTAATTAGCTTGGTATAATTGTAAAGTGTCCCTAGTGTGTGCAGGACAGCGTTCGTTTGTGTGCAGAGATCGCTGGTCAGCGCGGACTCGGTGGGCCGAAGGGCCTGTTTCCAAGCTATATCACTCTATGACTTTATGTCTTTCTTTGTCCTGTTTGTTCCATTCCAGCAAAAATTGCAGGTGCCCCTTTCTGCTTTGAGTTGCATTCCCTCCGTTTGTGAGCACTGAGAAGGTAAACTAAACTAAACTAAACTATACTACACTACACAAAACTAAACTAACCAAATGCACTACCTTATTACCACCCCTCTCAGTTACATTTCAGTCAGGTATGCACTCAATAGTTTGGTAGTGAACCTGACAAGTGTGTGATTATATTCCCTGTGAGCTAATTGGTTGCATCATTACTATTCTTTGTTTCATAGTTCAATTTGCACCCTCCTCTGCCATCACTGACATTTCACACTCTGCTCATTTATTTTTGGAAAGTGGAAACTTTAATTAAACCTAGGAAACAAGGCAAGTATGAGGATAGACTATTGTCGAAGAAAAAGTATGGTCAACATTAAGCCCATTTATTTGATTAATTTATTCTTGACGGAGGGACTGGAGGGGTAACTTTTTTCACACAAAGGGTGGAGGGCGTTTGGAACGAGCTGCCAGAGGAGGTAGTTGAGGCTGGGACTATCCCGACTTTTAAGTAACAGTTAGACAGGTGCATGGATAGGACGGGTTTGGAGGGATATGGACCAAATGCAGGCAGGTGGGACTAAGCTGTGACATGTTGGTCAGTGTGGGCAAGTTGGGCTGAAGGGCCTGCTTCCATGCTGTATCACTCTATGACTATCAATCTATTACTGTCTTTCTTTGTCCTGGTTTTTGCCTTCCAGCAAAAAGTACAGGGGCCTCTTTCTGCTTGGAGTTGCCCTTCCCTATGTATGTCAGGTCTGTGTCAAGGTATCAAGCATCGTTGAAACAAGGAACTGCAAGTGCTGGTTAATAATAAAAGGCACAAAGTGCTGGAGTAACTCAACGAGTCAGGCAGCATCTCGGGAGAACATAAATCCATGTTCTCCAAAGATGCTGCCTGACCCACGGAGTTACTCCAGCACTTTGTGCCTTTTATTGTGCACTTTGTTTTAATGAGCGTTGCCATATTGGGCAAGATGCAGCGGGGACTCGCAGGAGTCCAGCCAAAAGCTAAGCGGACACAAGGTGTGCGCATGAGACTCAATCTATCAATTCCATACTCCTCCAAGGTCACGGGCGTTTCCCGGCCTTAAATACCAACTCAGGTACAAACCCCGTGACTAGCGCCTCCCACTCCCGAGATGCCGCCCTCCAGAGCCGAGGGTTCGTTGTGCCCGTGGCTTGCCACCAGGTGCCGCCACAAAGTCTTCAATGCAGAACCAGAGTCAGGATATGTCGATTTGATTGAAGTCAAGGTCGTAGAATCATTCAGCACATAATCAGGCCCTTTGGCCCATCATGTCACTGTTAGCTATCGAGTACCAATCATTACCAGTCCAATTTACCGGCACTTGATCCATTGCCCGCCTTAGCTTATCGATTGAGGTGTTCATGAAATGTGTTTCAGTAGCAACCTCTACCAGCACCATCCCAGATTGCAACTTCTCTCTAGATGATCAGTTTAGTTTCTTGTCACACGTGCCGAGGTGCAGTAAAAAGCTTTTGTTGAAAAAGCTTTTTGTCAGGTATCCTCCAAATTTTTACTTCTCTTGTTAAACCTACCACGTGTGGTCTTAGATAGATACAAAATGCACAAAATCGGTACCGGCTCTGATTTGTTCTGAAATTTTTCATTCCTCTAGTTTCCCTTCCCCTGGCTCTCAGTCTGAAGAAGGGTTTCAACCCAAATGTCGCCTGTACCTTCTCTCCAGAGATGCTGCCTCACCCGTTGCGTTACTCCAGCATTCTGTGTCCAACCTCTGTGCAAACCTGCATCTGCAGTTCCTTCAAACACTTGTGGTCTTAGTCTCCTCTGCCGCTCTGCCATGGAGAAACACTTCTCATTGTCTACCTTATCTACATCTTTCATCTTTTTGTGTACAGATTTCCTCTTTCAAAGGTAATGCAACTTCTCAGTTTCCACTCAAAGAACACATTGAATTTCATTTCTGAAGACCACAAAATGACGATGTGCCCATGGAAAGGACCCTACACTGACATGAAAACAGCGTGATGGGCTCCACTGTACCGAGCACCGATGTGCATGATTAGTCACATGTACTGAATTACATTTTTCTTTGTCCTATGTTTGTCAACAACCCCCGCTCCACCCCCCACCCTTCTCTCCCCTCAATTCCCCCCCCCCCCCCAGCCCCCCACTTCCGCTTCCCTGTGCCCGACCTGGATTTGCACCAATTTCTCCCCTTTCTCCTCCCCCGTCCCCTGGTCCCTCTATTCCTTCCTCTGCTTCACAATTCCCACCTCTTCTATCCGTATCTCACACGTTTTGTCATTTCATCACCAACCTCATCTGCCAAGTAGCCCACCCCACTCCCCTCACCTCATCTCCTCACCTGCATCCTTGTATCCTTTGTGACAGAAAGAAATGCGGATGCTGGTCTAAACCAAAGATAGACACAAAAGGCAGATAGATGGGGAAACTTGTCGGTGTGGGCAAGTTGGGCCAAAGGACCTGTTTCCGTGCTGAATACTCTATGACTCTATATGTATATGAAAGTTAAAAGAGTGCATGTGCACACACGCACGCAACGTATTTAAATTCTAATCATATAAGTAGCACCAACCTAGCCAAACAACACTTACCGTCCACAATTCACAAATTAATCTTGTATAGTGATGTAACAACCAGTTTGCCAAAGCAAGTGTCAGTACACATTCATCAAGATAATTGTGACGTTTTGCACTGAAATGGTGAGCGACCATGTTATGTAGTTATTGTCTTCAGCTGACGAAAGCAAGTTAGCTTTGGTCAAGCCACAATGCGTCACTGTTACAGCTGCCTGCAAAGTTCAACATGCCTGAATCGAGTCTGAGGAAGGGTCTCGACCCAAAGCCTGCTCCCTGTCTCACTGAGCTGATCCAGCTTTTTGTGTCTATCTCGTTGTATCATTTGCCAGACTTTGTCTAGTCCACACTTCCCTTCCATCATTCTTCTCCGCGCTCCCCCCCCCCCCTCGCCCCCACAACAATGTCTGAAGTAGAGCCTTAAATAAAACATTACCTATTCCTGTTGCCCTGTACGTGTTGCCTGAGTTACTCTAGCACTCTTTGTGCCATTTTTAATTTAAAAAAGCATCTGCAGTTCCTTGTGGCTCACTTATATTGTTTAGTTTTGTTTAGTTTAGTGATACAATGCGGGAAAAGGCCTTTCTGTCCACCAGGTCTACACCGACCAGCGATCCCTATACATTAGCACTACCCCACACACTAGGGACAACTTACCATTTACAGAAGCCAATTAACCTGCAAACCTGTACGTCTTTGGAGCGTGGGAGGAATCCGGAGCACCCGGAGGAAAACCCGCGCAGTTACAGGGACAAACGTACAAACTCCATACGAACAGCACCGATAGTCAGGTTCGAATCTGAGTCTCTTGCACTGTAAGGTAGCAACTCTGCCACTGTGCCACCTTTAATGAACGTCATATCAGAGAATGCTGCTACTAACATTCCCTTGATGTCACTAGCTCTAAAATGCCTCTTGTGTGACGAATGCTTGTTGTTTAAAAAAAAAGCCAGGAATTTTCCAGGATCCGGTGCCAAAACTTCGTAGGAAATACAGCTGTAGTCCATTTACACCTAAACAGGGTTTTCACTCACACTTCTCAATAGAATTACACTGGTGTATTGGGATCATCTCCAAGGATATTCTGAGTATAGTGTTATCCTGTGGCATGCAAAGCAGAGGGAAAGACAGTGTTCTGACACCTCTCAACATAGTACCTGATATTAATAAACCTTGGACACAGCTACAAAATGGGCTTTGATTCACAACCCAGATTAATACCTTTGCAGTAAGGATTTCTCCAAATCAGAGCTCGCAAATCGCATTCAGCAATCTCCAAATACATTTATCTAGATACAACTACCTACTCCCAGTGCATTCATTATTTATCCCCAAGTATGTAAGCACTTAAAGCATTGCCAATGGTTGAGGTGCTAATGTATTTTAATGGTACTGTTTAAAAAACGGCAAGGTGTTTAGCTGGCTAAAGTTTAATGCCAAGTTCACTTTGTAGCACCACAACACTGACAAATGTTCTCACCATGGGCTAAAAATTGCGCTTCTCATAACAATTTCATTCCAGATAGAAAGAACATTGCGCTGGTAAATCTTCGCAGATCGCATTAGCAGTGAAAATTATAAATGAGGAATAAACGTTACCTTGAAGCTAGAATGGTGTTTTAAATAATCAGGATCTGCAGCTCTGGCAATGGTCCTCCATCAAAATGGCCTCTCATTTCCATACAGCAAGCTTCTGGTGCAGAAGTAAATCATTAAAATGCATAACCCTATTGACCGCAAGGAAAGATGAGTAAAAATGCCTCTAAAACTTCTCCCTAGCCGGTGATTTGCTCGCTGACTTGTACTAAAAGGTACTAAATAAATGAAAATGTAGATGCTCCACAGAAAAATGTTCCTTAGCTGTTGATTATTTCACAAAGGCTGGATAAGTCAGGTTGGCAAAGTCTACGTGGAATCAAAATGCCTGCCTCAACACCATGAAACCCATTAAAAACATTCATGCCTTCCATCAGCTCATATCTCAATCTCAGGGGCATTGCTTGTTCAGTCTTTACTGGTTGACTTGGAATGGCATGCACCACATTGGCCTGACTGGTTCACATGGATCAAGTCGGGTGGCACGGTGGCGCAGCGGTAGAGTTGCTGCCTCACAGCGGCAGAGACCCGGGTTTGATCCTGACTAGGGGCGCAGTCTGCACGGAGTTTGTACGTTCTCCCCGTGACCGCATGGGGTTTCTCCGGTTTCCTCCCACATCCCAAAGACGTACAGGTTTGTAGGTTAATTGGCTTCAGTAAAGATTGTTAATTGTCACTCATGTGTAGGACACACGTGATCATTAAGTATAATTGAACCTCCAGAGGTGTTGCATGACCCACTGAGTTACTCCAGCACTTTGTGTTTTACTCAAGATTCCATCATCTGCAGTTCCTTGTGTCCCCATCAGAATAGACAGTCAGGTTCCCATCGAAATGCCCCATCAAATGAAGGAACAGTAACCTTTATAGCAGCTGAGGTTAGTCTAAGTTGTGTAATCAAATATAGCTTGACCTTCTAACCTTTGGTTCAGAAGGAATAATGCTGTCAATCTTGAAATTTATCAAGGATGAACTGCATGTTTTAAAATATATCAGTGCTTTCAAATCATCCTGAATTATGCATTTTGCTTCCAAGTGATAAAAATAGTAGGCAATATATTAATAAGCAGAGTTTTATGCAAATATTGTCCTTATCAAGGTCAGATACATTTTCAAAGTGTTTCAAGTTAAACATAATATAGTTACATTCAGAGGAAAAAATTCCCTAAGGTGAAAATTTGAGAGTGGTCGGTCAAACTAGTGAACACTCGCAACCATTTTCCCAGCAGGATTCGAAAAACAGAGTGGGAATGTCAAAGGCTTAAAGGGCATAGCTTTAAGGTGGAAGGGACAAAGTTTAAACGAGATGTGCAGGGGCAAGTTTTTTACACAGAGGTTGGTGGGTGCATGGAACTGGTTGCCAGGGGGTGTGGAGGCAGATACAATCGCTGTGCAGGGAATGGAGGCATATGGATCATGTGCGGGCAAGTAAGATTAGCATTGCTTGGCGTCAATAAGGTTAATTTAGTTCAGTTAATTGTCATGTGTACCAAGGTACCGAGTTGCATGTTATCCAATCAGCAGAAAGACAATACATGATTACAATCGAGCAATTTACAGTGCATAGATACACGATAAGGGAATAACGTTTCGTGCAAGGCAAAGCCAGCAAAGTCCGATGAAGGATGGTCTGAGGGTCGCCAAGAGGTAGCTAGTAGTTCAGCGCTGTCATTTCCATCACAGACTTGTGGGCCGAAGGGCCTGTTCCTGTGCTGTACTTTTTTATGTTCCAAAACAAGAGGTCAACAACCTCTTGTCGTCTAAAAAATGCAGGAGTTCCTGTCAACCTCCAGGCAGAATAAGTGAGAGAGGGGGATAGATTTACGAAGGGCCTCAGGGGCAACATTTTCACTCAGTATCAGGAATGATCTGCCAGATGGATGCAAGGAAGTGAACGCCATTACATACTTTCAATAAACATATGGACCGGTATGTAGATAAGAAGGGTTTAGGAGGATATGGGTCAAATGCTGGTAATTGTGATTAGCCCAGATTGCCATTGTGATCCGCATGGCCAAATGGGAATGAAGGACCTGTTCCTATTCTATACACACTCAATGACTCTACTTCATACACACCATGGCAACAATTGTGTATTGGACCCCTCTACCAAGTGTTGGGACTGTTGACTCCAGTGGAAGCAAATTTTAGAAACAGAAAACAGTGTGCAGCTAACATCCACTTGTGCAATAAGTTACACAATAAAAATGACAAATTAAATTAAACTAACGGGCGGCACGGTGGCGCAGCGGTAGAGGTGCTGCCTTACAGCGTCAGTAGTCCTGGGTTCCATCCTGACTACGGGTGATGTCTGTATGGAGCCTGTACGTTCTCCCCCGTGACCATGTGAATTTTCTCTGAGACCTTTGGTTTCCTCCCACATTCCAAAGACGGGCAGATTTTTTAGGTTAATTGGCTTGGTACAAATGCAAATTGTCCCTAGTGTAAATGGAGCCGATGGATGGGAGATAAACACCAAAAGCTGGAGTAACTCAGCAGGACAGGCAGCATCTCTGGAGAGGAGGAATGGGTGACATGTTGGGTCGAGACCCTTCTTCAGACCGGAAGGGAGGTCGGTCTTATCTCGTCTGCCTTCACGCGATCCTTCTCCCTCCATTCCCTGCATATCCATGTGCCTTTCCGAATGCCACTTAAATGCCACGGTCATATCAGCCTCCACCACCACCACCACCTCTGGCATCAGGCATTACAGGTTCCTTCCTTCCCTGCCATTTACTCTGCTCTGCTGCAGGAGTGCACAAGCAAAGACTGAACATATGTTTGTATTTACCTCAGGAGAGAGCGGACATCTTATGTGGGGAGCTGAAGCACTCCTTGCGTTCAGATGCTATTCCAAGGGCTTGACCCCAGCCTGACCACTGGCTAGTGCCAAATACTGTACATCCCATTAATCTCACACTGAAGTAACACACCGTGCATGTTCTCACTGCCTCCCATATGTTTATTGTGTAGATCTGTTGATATTAGTGAGTGATGTGCCTTTGGATGTGCTTGCAAATATTTATTCTGAAAATCTGTTGTTGTTGCTTATTAGGTTGACTTGTTGGATGTATTTTGGATATTTTCTGAGCAAATCTGCTAATGTGGGTGATTTTTCTGCCTGGTAGAATCTATCTGCTGTGCATATGTTTCTTTCGCTACACGTTACATTATTCCGAAGTTTTAAAGCGCATCATTAAATTGTAATACACGAATGGGAACATTTATTTTACCAAGAAAGTAAAGTCAGTAGCAAGTGAAGGTTACTGAGTGACTAAATAAAATGTTAATCCCACAGCGACGTGTTTAACTTTGCATCTGGAACTGTAGGCTGCAAGCTATCAGCCATCAGTGATCGTATCACTTAGAAACCAGGAGTATCACAAAGGTAGACACAAAAAGCTGGAGGAACTCAGCGGGTCAGCTTAGTTTAGTTTTGTTTATTGTCACGTGTACCAAGGTACAGTGAAAAGCTTTTTGTTGCGTGCTAACCAGTCAGCGGAAAGACAACACATGATTACGATTGAGTCATTCACAGTGCACAGGGACATGATAATGGACAAACGTTAGTTAGTTAGTTAGTTAGTTAGTTTAGTTTATTGTCACATGTACCGAGGTACAGTGAAAAGCTTTTTGTTGCGTGCTAACCAGTCAGCGGAAAGACAATACATGATTACAATCGATTCATTTACAGTGTCTAGATACATGATGAGGGAATAGTGTTTACGAAGGAACTGCAGATGCTGGAAAATCGAAGGTAGACAAAAATGCTGGAGAAACTCAGCGGGTGCAGCAGCATCTATGGAGCGAAGGAAATAGGCAACGTTTCGGAAAGGGAAAAAGGAGGAGGAGGAGCCCGAGGGTGTTTCCAGAGGGAGAACTTCTTCTGTCTCCCTCAGCCCTCGGGCTCCTCCTCCTCCTTTTTCCCTTTCTTCTCCCCGCCTCCCCCCACCCCCTATCAGTCTGAAGAAGGGTTTCGGCCCGAAATGTTGCCTATTTCCTTCGCTCCATAGATGCTGCTGCACCCGCTGAGTTTCTCCAGCACTTTTGTGTACCCATGATAAGGGGGATAACGTTTAGTGCAAGGTAAAGCCAGCAAAGTCCGATCAAGGGTAGTCCGAGGGTCACCAAAGAGGTAGATCAGAGTTAAGGGCCTGTCCGCCAGCATGCAACTCTATGCGATTAGCGCGACCTAACGTGGTCGCTTGAGCCGTCTGGCGTCGCGGGGCCGGTCCCACGTCGATCGCCGGAGCCGTGCGGAATTGTGCGGAGTTCGTCCCGAGTTCGTCCCGAAACCGCGCGGGGCTCCGAAAAACCGACTATGTCCAATAATTCCATGCAGCAACGATTTGTCGGCTCGCAGTCGCCTCGACATTTACACACCGCCCCGACATCGTGCCTCCGTGACCCTCTATGTGTGTGGCTCCGTGGCCCTGTGTGTGTGTGTGCCTTGATGCCCCTCTCTGTGTGCCCCTCTCTGTCCTGGCGAACTTACCTTAGACTTTGCTCCAAGTTCGCCTCACTTTGCGCCGCGTTGCGCCACTCACCCGACCTCTGCGAGGCCCCTACTGCTGGTTTGGTTGCGCTTGCCGCATGCAGGTGCATGCTGGTGGGAACGGCCCTGTACAGGGGATCACCCGACCTCCGCGCGGCCCCCGCTTCTAGTTTGATCGCGTTCATCGCATAGAGTTGCATGCTGGTGGGACAGGCCCTGTAGAGGTTCCGCACTGCTCTCTGGTTTAGGTAGGATGATTCAGTGGCTTCAGACAGTCGGGTCAGGCAGCATCTCTGTAGAAAAGGAAACGGTGACGTTTTTCGGTGGTAGACCCTTTTTCAGACTGAGAGTTAGGGGACAGGGCAACGAGAGATACTGTATAGACGGTGGATGTAGAGAGATGTAGAGTGAATGAATGAAAGATATGCAAAAAAGTAACGATGATAAAGGGAACTGGTCATTGTTAGCCGTGGGCCGGCTGGAAAAGAGTTACTGGCAATGGGACTCAACAAGAAGCTGGTGCAGCAACCTGGGTGGGGGAGGGGCGGAAAGAGAGGGGGATGGAGGGGAAGGTGGTGTTCTAATGCAAAAATGCAAAAAAAGGGACAGCATAATCCTGAGTCACAACTCTACCAACCTCTTCTGAAGTATAATTAGATGTAACCCCCTCACCTCCTTTTCCCTTGCCCCAGTAAACTCTGACCTATTTTAGCGTTCCACAAAGGACTTTGCGACGAGATTTCCCAGTAGCTTTGATGGTTCAATTCTCTTGTGTAAAGAGTGGACTATCTTGCGCCACAATCCTGTGAACAAATCCATGTGCCCATACAGTGGCCTATTGCCTTTCTACATTAGTCTTTCACCTCTGATTCCTTGTGTATACATGATCTGTAACGCAGACTTGCGTGACCCTACAGATCTCCACAGAGAATTATCGCATCTAAATTTTTAATCACATTCGAGGCATTAGGTTTGTTGAAAAATAATGTGTGAAAAACGCTGAAAGAAAAACTAAACTAAACTAAAAAATGAAAATAAAAATGATTTAAAGGGGCAGCACAGTGGCGTAGCGGTAGAGTTGCTGCCTTACAGCGCCAGAGTCCCGGATTCGATCCTGGCTACGGGTGCTGTCTGCACGGAGTCTGTGCGTTCTGCATGTGACCACCAGGGTTTTCTCCAGATGCTCCGGTTTCCTCCAACACTCCAAAGACGTACAGGTTTGTAGGTTGATTGACTTTGGTAAAAATTGTAAATGGGTCCTTAGTATGTTGGATAGTGCTAGTGTACAGGTGATGGCTGGTCGGCGCAGACTCGGTGGCCCGAAGGGTCTGTTTCCATGCTGTATCTCTAAAGTCTAAAGTCTAAAATAGTAATGCACCACTTTAAAAAAAAAGACCTTGCAAGCTAGATGTATTTCATCATTGAAAAAAATACATTAATTGTCGAGTTGGTAGATTCCTTTTGCGAGATGTTTATAATCAAGTAACTGGCTTTTCTTTTTTCTTTCTCTATTTTTCCCTCTTTCTTTTTCTTTCCTCTCCAGGGTCTATCTTTTAATTCCCGTTTCTATCTCTTCAAGGGTTTCCTTTCCCTCTATCACGCTTTGCCACGTTCACATCTCTTTTTCACTTTTCTACTTTCTATGCTGCTATTTTTCTCTCAATTCTCTCTTTTCTAAAGCCTTAAAATAAAAATAAAAATGAAGGGGTACAATGACTGTAATACAATACAAGGGATGTACACTGATGTAACTTACAGTACTGCTAATAAATAAAGATATATTAAAAAAAAAGAAAAAAATACATTAAAGCAAACTTTTTAGTTTAGTTTTAGTTTAGAGATACAGCGCGGAAACAGGCCCTTTGGCCCAACGAGTCCACACTGACCGGCGATCCCCACACATTAACAATACTAATGTACAAGACTTAAGGGCCTGTCCCACCAGCATGCAACTCTATGCGATGAACGCGATCAAACTGGAAGCGGGGACTGCGCGGAGGTTGGGTGATCCCCTGTACAGGGCCGTTCCCACCAGCATGCGCCTGCATGCGGCAAGCGCAACCAAACCGGCAGCAGGGGCCGCGCGGAGGTCGGGTGAGTGGCGCAACGCGGCGCAAAGTGAGGTCAACTTGGAGCAAAGTCTAAGGTAAGTTTGCCAGGACAGAGGGGGGCACACAGAGAGGGGCACAGAGGCACACACACACACACAGGGCCACGGAGCCACACACATAGAGGGTCACGGAGGCACTTACAAATAGGTTCACGGAGGCACGATGTCGGGGCAGTGTGTAAATGTCGAGGCGACTGCCAGCCGACAAGCCGTTGCAGCGCGGAATTTTCAGACATTGTCAGTTTTTCGGAGCCCCACGCGGTGTCGGGACGAACTCGGGACGAACTCCGCACAATTCCGCACGGCTCCGGTGATCGAAGTGGGACCGGCCCCGCGACGCCAGACAGCTCAAGCGACCACATTAGGTCGCGCTAATCGCATAGAGTTGCATGCTGGTGGGACAGGCCCTTTATGTGCACATGCTAGGGACATTTTAACATTTATCAAACCAATTAACCTACAAACATGTACGTCTTTGGCGTATGGGAAGAAACCCATGCAGGTCACAGGGAGAATGTACAAACTCCGTACTGACTGCAGCCATAGTTGGGATCGAACCCGGGTCCCTGGCGCTGTAAGGGGCAGTAGCTCTGCCTCCACGCCATCGTGCCGCTATAATTTATGTTACGTATTTCAAGTTGTGCTTTGTGAAACACCAATACAGGTTCTCCCTGGTTTTAGAACTCTTGATTTATGTACAAGCGAAATTTTATAGCGAACAAGTGTCTGGGAGATGGGTGGGTTGGATTTACCAGCTGCTGTTGCACTGCAGATGATTGTTGTTGACACTAGTTGGAGTTTTGCCACATAGAACTCAAGAAGAATGGATCCTTGTTGACACTTTGACATCCAGTTTGGGAATCCTGTCAAGAGACATACTATCTGGGCCAGCAGTAATGTCCTTTTTAAAACCCTCAATAGCATTTCAAACCTCGACAGCTGTAAAATCTTTTTAAAATATTATAAGCCCGAGATAAGTTTGGGCTAAATTTCTTAACACCAACTTTATGATTAAATTGGCAAAAACAAGATTTAAAATTAATCTCCAGACTATCTATTGCTATGGGGCATCCTCTGCAACAGAGGCTCAGTTGGACAGCGGTAGAGTTGCTGCCTTACAATGCCAGAGACCCGGGTTCGATCTCCAGGAGCTCCTGTTTACTCCCACTCTCCAAAGATGTACAGGTTTGCAGGTTAATAGGTTTCGGTAAAGATTGTAAATTGTCCCTAGTGTGTAGGATAGTGCCAGTTTATACGTGATCGCTAGTCGGCGCGGACTCGGCGTTTTCGAGCTGTATAGCAAGTATAACAAAAGTATAGTATAACAAGGTAATTAATCAACTGCCGATCAAACTGTGAGGCTGTTGAGGATAGAGAAGGGGCAGAAGATCAGTTCACGCCTTTGAATCAGGTGAAATAAAAATATTTGGGCTGTCAGAGGTTTAAAATTCGACACTCACACACATCCAAAAACTATTTCAGACAAAATAATAATTTAAAAAATGATCAAAAAACCTAAATGCTTAGAAACAAGGAATTGCCGATGCTGGTTTACAATAAAAAAAACCACGAAGTGCTGGATTAACTCAGCGGGCCAGGCAGCATAGCTGGAGAACATGGATAGGTGACATTTCAGGGTGGGACTCTCTTCAGACAAAAATGCTTGTCTTATTTTTAATAATACCCAAGTCTTTTTTTTTTCAGTTGCGTTTGGCACCAATCTCTTGTTTTTCTGCTGTTTTTTTTGTTATAGGAATTTTATGTGTAATTTGTATATAATTTTGCTTGTTTGAGTCTATGTACCTGTGATACTGCAGCAAGCAAGATTTTCATTGTACCCACAGCTCACATTGCTTGTGCACATGATAATAAACTCAACTTGTCTTGACTTATCAATGTTTAGTTTAAGAAGGAACTGCAGATGCTGGAAAATCGAAGGTGGACAAAAGTGCTGGAGAAACTCAGCGAGTGAGGCAGCATCTATGGAGCGAAGGAAATCTCAAGAAGGAACTGCAGATGCTGAAAAATCGAAGGTAGACAAAAGTGCTGGAGAAACTCAGCAGGTGAGGCAGCATCTATAGAGCGAAGAAGATTTAGTTTCATTTAGTTTAGGGAGAGCATGGAAACAGGCCCTTCGGCCCACCGATTCTGTTCCGACTAGCGAACACCCCCATTCACTAACACCATCCAAAATACTAGGGACAAATTACAATTTTACTGAAGCCAATTAACCTACAAACCTGTAGGTCTTTGGAGTGTGGGAGGAAACTGGAGCACCTGGAGAAAACCTACTCAGTCACAGGGAGAACGTACAAACTCCGTACAGACAGCACCAGTGGTCGGGATCGAATCCGGGTCTCGGCCGCTGTTGAGGCAGCAACTCCACGGCTGCGCCTCTGTGTCGTGGGTTTGGAAATTGATTGCCCTCTGTAAAATTACCCCACGTATGTAAGTGCGAATGGCGGGCAACATAGACCAATGGCCATCGTGCACTCGGTGGGCCGACGGGCCTGTTTTCAAGCTGTATTCTCCATTCAATCAATCATAACATGAGGGAATCCAAAATCTGGTGACTCTTGTGCCCCGGACCTAGGAGAAAGGTCAAAGCCCTGATTCCAACAAGTTCACGTGTTTGCTGCAGCGATGATGGCATAGAAGATTTCTTCTTTCTGAACTGCCAAACGTATGTAGCAAAGATACTAGTAGCCAGAGCCGGCAGCTTTGGAGATCTAAAAACGTTATCCCTCAACTCCCAGAGCTGCGGGGCGTTTGCTATCTCCTGTGCCTCTCTGAACATTTTTAAAATTAAAGCAAAGCCCAAAGACACAAAATGTACGCTCTAATGGTGTAAGGTCTTGACTTTTGCTGACACCCATCTACTTCTGTGGATTAGGCAATGTAAACTCCTGCTGCACGCACAGTTGTTTCTGCACGTTTTAAAAATTGCCGTCTAATTACTTTGGTTTCTGTTCCACAGGTTAGTCGCTCAAAAATGAGTTTTCGTTTAAAAAACTAGACATTTGAAGTAGACTCTCGCGCAACTCGCTTAAGTCCTGAAATGAAATCTCTGGGATTAGCTCTGCAGTTTCAAAGAGTGCATGACCATACCCAAGTAACTGCAATGCCACCAGGGGCACTGAGGGACAAAGCCCAGTTGCATTTCTCTGTTTGATTTCAACAATCTCTGCTACTGTTGCTCGAGATACCATCCAAAGGAATAAACTAATAATAAGCTAGCTGCATCTTAGCTGTGGTCTTTGTTCTGGTATTTCATACAAAACAGGCCTGTTTCACACACCTTGTTCAGGTCCGGAGATTTAGAAAAATATCTTTGTTCGCAGCCCTCTGTTGTGCCCCCAGGTTTAAGCCACAATATTTTGCGTGGAAATTTAAATACACGATAGTTTAATTCTCGATAGACACAAAATGCTAGAATCAAGCCCCTGTCCCACTTACAAGACCTAAACTTAGAAGACCTAGCCTGCCACCCAAAAAAAAATCAGGTCGAGAAGAAAGCCGGCTTCGACTCAGCCTGCGACTAAAAAATTATCGATTTTTAAAACGGCGACCTATTTTTAGTCGAGGCCAGTTTTAATCATGATGAAAAAATAGCAGCAACCTAGATGAAACCCCGATCACGCGGAATCCACTTTCGACCATTAGGGAGAGTGATCCAAAACCTCCAGTGACCTCATGGAAACCTTGGGTGGAGGGCAAGGACACCAGGGGTTGCTGTTTAGGTCTCCAAAGTGGGACAGGGGCTTAACTCAACGGGACAGGCAGCATTTCTGGAGAGAAGGGATGGGTGACGTTTCGGGTCGAGACCCTTCTTCAGACAGTGTGTTCTTCTGAAGAAGGGTCTCCATCTGAAACGTCAACCATTCCTTCTCTCCAGAGATGCTGCCTGTCCCGCTGAGTTTTTGTGCCTATCTTCGGTTCAAACCAGAATCTGCAGTTCCTTCCTACACATAGTTTATTTCTCTACTGTTATGCGATTCGGACTCACTCCAGCAGAGAAGCATGTAAGACATTTGATGTGCTGTAGTCACCTCACGGTCGACTGATTGAGAAGAGGGAGTGACCGAGGTGCGACTCATCATAATCAAGGGCCAGTCACGCTCCAGCCACTCCCTCTTCTTCCCTCTCCCATCACGCAAGAGGTACAGAAGTGTGAAAACCAGAGCCAGTGGTCAGAGAGGCTGGTTCTCTGGATACTTTCAAGAGAGAGCTAGACTGAGGTCTTAAAGATAGCAGAGTCAACGGATATGGGGAGAAGGCAGGCACGGGGTACTGATTGTGGATGATCAGCCATGATCACATTGAATGGCGGTGCCGGCTGGAGGGGCCGAATGGCCTACTCCTGCACCTATCATCTATAGTCTATTGTTCGGGGTGATCACTGGTCGGCCCTATGGCCCACCGAGTCCATGGCAACAACCAATCCCCTCTGCACACCAACACTTTCCTGCAGACTAGGGATAATTCACAATTTTACCAAAGCCCAATTAAGCTACAAATCTGTACGTCTTTGGAATGTGGGAGGGAACCGGAGCACCCAGAGAAAACCCACTCAGTCACAGGGAGAATGTGCAAACTCTGCACAGACACCACCCATAGTCAGGATCGAACCCGGCTCTACCGCTGCGCCACTGTGCCGCCCTAAATTATTTATTATTTATTTCCCAATATAACACCATGGGGAAAAGTTACATTTTAATTGTGGTGTTAAATGTCTGCAGAAGTATCAGCCAGCAATTACATTTACTTCCCGCACCGTTAATTCAATTCCCCCCCGTAACTTAGCGTTATTCGCCAGACTTGGTCCCATTTCACTTTCTGTACTCATTTAGCTCATCTGTTATTCTCAATTAATAATTGAGTTGGCAGCTGAGGGTTTTGGGTGAGAGCCTTTTGCAGTTCAACCACTTTATGCGCGACAAACTGTTTCTCAACCTCCCTGTGTAGGAAGGAAGTGCAGATGCTGGTTTACCCCGAAGAGAGACGAAAAATGCTGGAGTAACTCAGCGGGACAAGCTGCATCTCTGGATAGAAGGAATGGGTGACGTTTCGGGTCTGAAGAAGGGTCTCGACCCGAAACGTCACACATTCCTTCTATCCAGAGATGCTGCCTGTCCAGCTGAGTCACTCCAGCATTTTGTGTCTATCTCAAACTCCCTCCTTGAACTCAAGGTCACTCACCACTCATCAAAGTGATCCAGAAGCAGAGTGCAGAAGATGCAGGAAGGCCACTGTGGGACCGCAGCATCTCCGGTAGATAGAGCAGGTTCATGGGTTAGTTTGTGACCATTTACAAAGTACACTGGGCTTCAATGGTCAACGGTTCTTCAATTTTCGCATTTCAGTTCCTTGAAAGTGACTCCACAGGTAGACAGCGCGGACAAAAAGGATTTCAGCACGTGGGACTTCATCAGTCACTGGATTGAGTTGAGAAGGTTGACAAATATGCTGGAGAAACTCAGCGGGTGAGGGATCATTTATGGAGCGAAGGAAGAGGTGACGTTTCGGGTCGAGATCCTTCTTCGGACTCTTTAGAAGATATTATATAAGACGTCGGTGAGGCCACATTTAGAGAATTGTGTTCAGTTTTTGGCACCAGGTTATCGGAAAATTGCCTAACTGGAGATGTACAGTGGCCTCCATAATGTTTGGGACAAAGATTCATCATTTATTTATTTGCCTCTATTACAAATCACAATTTGAGATTTGTAATAGAAAAAATCACATGTGGTTACAGTGCATATTGTCAGATTTTATTAAAGGTCATCTTTATGCATTTTGGTTTCACCATGTAGAAATTACAACTGTGTTTATACATAGTCCCCCCCTATTTTAGGGCACCATAATGTTTGGGACACATGGCTTCACAGGTGTTTGTAATTGCTCAGGTGTGTTTAAATGCCTCCTTAATGCAGGTATAAGAGAACTCTCAGCAACTAGTCTTTCCTCCAGTCTTTCCATCACCTTTGGAAAATGTTCTTGTTTTTTATCAACATGAGGACCAAAGTTGTGCCAATGAAAGTCAAAGAAGCCGTTATGAGACTGAGAAACAAGAATAAAATGGTGAGAGACTTCTGTCAAACCTTAGGCTTACCAAAATCAACTGTTTGGAACATCATTAACAAGAAAGGGAGCACTGGTGAGCTTACTAATCGCAAAGGGACTGACAGGCCAAGGAAGACCTCCACAGCTGATGACAGAAGAATCCTCTCTACAATAAAGAGAAATCCCCAAACACCCGTCCGACAGGTCAGAAACGCTCTTCAGGAGTCAGGTGTGGATTTGTCAATGACCACTGTCCACAGAAGACTTCATGAACAGAAATACAGAGGCTACACTGCAGATGCAAACCACTGGTTAGCCACAAAAATAGGATGCCCAGGTTACATTTTGCCGAGAAGTTCTTAAAAGAGTAACCACAGTTCTGGAAAAAGATCTTGTGGACAGATGAGACGAAGATTAACTTACAGTATATCAGAGTGATGGCAAGAGCAACGTATGGAGGAGACAAGGAACTTCCCAAGTTCCAAAGCATACCACCTCATCTGTGAAACACGGTGGTGGGGGTGTTATGGCCTGGGCATGTATGGCTACTGGCTCACTTATCTTCATTGATGATACAACTGCTGATGGTAGTAGCATAATGAATTCTGAAGTGTATAGACACATCCTATCTGGTCAAATTCAAACAAATGCTTAAAACTCATTGGCCGGCGGTTCATTCTACAGCAAGACAACGATCCCAAACATACTGCTAAAGCAACAAAGGAGCTTTTCAAAGCTAAAAAATGGTCAATTCTTGAGTGGCCAAGTAAATCACCCGATCCAAACCCAATTGAGCATGCCTTTTATATGAAGAGAAAACTGAAGGAGACTAGCCCGCAAAAAAAGCATAAGCTAAAGATGGCTGCAATACAGGCCTTGCAGAGCATCACCAGAGAAGACACCCAGCAACTGGTGATGTCCATGAATTGCAGACTTCAAGCAGTCATTGCATGCAAAGTAGGGGCGGAAAACCCGGGGGGGCCAGAGGGGACACGTGTCTCCCCCCCCCCCCACCCATGTTTTGAGAGGTGGGGGACATCCCCCCCCCAAGTTTTTGTCATCCGGATTTTAAAATCTCCGCTTTCCGTGAGACAGTGGAGGTGGGACTGCTGATCGAGGGCGCCGATTGGACGAGAGAGACGTCAGTCAGCAGGCAATGGGGGCGGGACATGATGATTCGGCGCGATGATTGGAGGAGGGAGGGGAGGGGGTGGGACTGAGGATAGAGTGTGGTGATTGAAGGAGGGAGACGTGCCACAGACCTGCACCTCATCCACAGCCCAGATCGATCCCGGCCGGCTCTCCGGCACTGTACCGTCCCCACCCGAGTGCCCCTCCCCCTCCCCCCATGGGTGGCCAGAGAGGTCGGGAGTCAGACGGGCATGGCGCCCCCAGGCCCACAGCCAGCGCTAAACCCAGCTCAACTCTGCCTGTCCCGCCAGGTGAACCTGCCTGGGCTTGCGGGAAATATGGCCAGCGCGGAGAAGCAGCGCTGGTGTCCCATCAGTCCAGGCAGGGCTGTAGGTTAACCCGGCGAGACAGGCAGAGTTGAGCTGCATTTAGCGCTGGATAGTGCCTCCGAAGCCTCGCGCATGAGTGTGTGAGTGTGCGCATGTGCGCGCGGGCGCCAAAAAATTGTGTCTCCCCCTGTCCCCTCCATATTTTGATAGCGAGTTCCGTGCCTGATACAAAGGATATGCAACAAAATACTAAACAGGACTACTTTCATTTACATGACATGTTTAAATTGTCCCTAGTGCGTGTAAGATAGTGTTAATGTGCGGGGATCGCAGGTCGTTGCGGATTCAGTGGGCTGAAGGGCCTGTTTCCGCCCTGTATCTCCAAACTAAACTAAAAGACACAAAAAGCTGGAGTAACTCAGCGGGACAGGCAGCATCCCTGGAGAGAAGGAACAGGCAACGTTTCAGGTCGAGAACCTTCTTCAGACGGTAACTGCAAATGCTGGTTTAAACCAAAGATAGATACAAAAAGCTGGAGTAACTCAGCGGGTCAGACAGCATCTCCGGTGAAAAGGAATAGGCAACGTTTCGGGCCTTGATCCTTCTTCTGGTCTGAGGAAGGAACTCAACCCGAATCGTCACCTATTCCATTTCTCCAGAGATGCTGTCTGACCCGCTGAGTTACTCAAGCCTTTTGTGTCTATCTTCTGCCTAACTGAGCTTGTTTATTTGCCCATGCTTGGCCCATATCGTTCCAATATTTTTCTTTCCACCTATCTGTCTAAATCTTCAGAATTTTTTAGAAAGTCTTCGAGGGATATGGCCCAAACACGGGCAGGTGGAACTAGCGTAGATGGGGGCACTTTGTTTGACATGAAGATGTTGGGCTGATGGCCTGTTTGTGTCCTGTACGACTTTATGACTATCGATAAATATAATTACACTAATTCCTCTGCACATATCCCTCACTTGATGTCGCGGCACAAGAGCTTGGAATGTTCATAGATTTTTTGTTAAATCAGGTAAATAATATATTTTTTAAACAGTATTACAGGTTCATTTTCATTATTTGTTTCTACTGAAAAAGAGGGCAGAGGCTGAGGAAGACAACAATCATATCTGCAGCCCTACAGACTGAACAAAGTCCTAAAAACACATCATACAAGGTTATTTTTCCCTTAAAATAAATATATTGAAGGTACCATCGGGCCAAATATTTTAAAATTTCAAACTACCCTTAACTTTTGGGAAAAAAAGTTTTTCCCTTTGATTTTTTTTCAGAAGAATATAAATGAAAGGGACAGTAATACATATTTTAAGCCCTATGAATTCACAATGGGACTTCAGAATAAAGTGGTGGGAGAAAAAAAAAACCTTTGAACGAAACAAAGGTCTATCATTCTGCACTTCATTTCACAGGTGCCTCACTGAAGAGAATGTGCCAGACAGAAGGCACCAGCTGGTTTGTGCCAACACCCCCTTTTTACTGTCAGAAGACAAATGCCATCATCTCCACAGCATGCCCAGTCTTATTGCCACTCCATGTTAGAAGGCACAGCCCTCTCATCTCGCACCCGACTATATCGTTCAAATTCCCGTCTCACAAGCGCACATCTATCTCTTTGTACGCGACCGATGCTGCCAGTCCAATGAAGAAGCCACATTAAGTAGATTAAAGGGGGTCCTATCAATAGTTACTTTGGGCACTTTCCCAGCCCTTAGATTAAAGAGAAAGAAGGATGAATCCTCTCAAATTTTATTGCAGACGGAAACAAAAAAACCCTCCCATTTTCAAAGGGGTCAGCAAAAGACAAACAAAGCCTTTAAGGTGTATGTTTCTTTTATAATAGCGGCAGTGGTAGGCTTTTAGTCAAAATGATTTCTAATTAGGCCTTTGTTCGGGAAATGCTGCAGGAGACAGAATAAATGCTCACAATTGCCTTCTAAAAGCTCCTCTAAAGCTCAGAGATGACCCACGAATAAACATAATTTGTTTTAGCGGTTTCCCCTCCAAGAACTAAACTGCTCTCACACAGAGAAATGTTCACAAGAAAGACTGCTGTGTGTACGAGGCCACTTTGAGCTGTTCAGGCACATGAACCTCTCCTGGCAATCCATATGTTTGCCATTCAGGATCCTCAAACAGAAAATGCATTCAAAAAGGTGCAATAGAAATTTCTCCTTTCAAAACTACAGAAAATAACCTTTCTGATGTACATGGTATGGTCGGAAGTAAGAGACCAATGCTTTTAGCGCACTCAAAGGTTTGGAGGTAATTCCACCCAAAAACCAGGGCGACACAGTGGCGCAGCGGTAGAGTATCTGCCTTACAACACCAGAGACCTGGGTTCAATCCTGACTAGGGGTGCTGTCTGTACGGAGTTTGTACGTTCTCCCTGTGACCTGCCTGGGTTTTTTCCAGTTGCTCCTGTTTCCTCCCACACTCCAAAGATGTACTGGCTTGTAGGCTTCAGTAAAATTGTCCTTAGTGTGTAGGATAGTGTTAGTGTGCAGGTTGATCGCTGGTCAGCACGGAGTCGGTAGGCCGGAGAGCCTGTTTCTGCGCTGTGTCTCTAAAATAAACTAAACCAGAGATCGGAAAATTTGATAGCACAGTGGTGAAACTGGTAGGCTTTAGTGCCCAGTTTTCAACCCTAACCGCGAGTGCTAACTGCGTGGAGTTTGCTTGCTCCCCTTGTGACCACATGGGTTTCTCCCCGGATGCACCAGTTTCCTACCACATCCCAAAAATGTGAGGTGTCGGAAGCAACTGCAGATGCTGCTTCATACAATAGACAATAGGTGCAGGAGCAGGCCATTTGGTCCTGCGAGACAGCACCGCCATTCAATGTGATCATGGCTGATCATCCCCAATCAGTACCCCGTTCCTGCCTTCTCCCCATATCACCTGACTCTGCTATTTTTAAGAGCCCTATCTAGCTCTCTCTTGAAAGCATCCAGAGAACCTGCCTCCACCGCACAGACTCACCACTTTCTGTGAGAAAAAGTGTTTCCTCATCTCCATTCTAAATGGCTTACTCCTTATTGTTAAACTGTGGCCTCTGGTTCTGGACTCCCCCAACATTGGGAACATGGTTCCTGCCTCTAGCGTGTCCAAGCCCTTGACAATCTTATATGTTTCAATGAGATCCCCTCTCATCCTTCTAAACTCCAGAGTGTACAAGCCCAGCTGCTCCATTCTCTCATCATATGACACTCCCGCCATCCCGGGAATTAACCTTGTGAACCTACGCTGCACTCCCACAATAGCAAGAATGTTATTCCTCAAATTAGGGGACCAAAACTGCACACAAGTGCATACCATAGATAGACACAAAGTGCTGAAGCACTCAGCTGATCAGGGAGCATCTCTGGAGAAAAAGAACAGGTGGCTTCTTCAGACTCTTAAGACTTTCTTCATACCAAAAATGTGTGGGTTGGGAGTTTATCAGCCATCGTATCTTTCACCTGGTGGACGGGTGAGTGTTGGAATTGCGGAAGTTGATGAAAATGCAGGGAGAATGAAATGGGACTTGTGGAAAATTAATGAGTAAAATGGGTCGATGGACTCAGGGGATGGAAGGGTCTGTTTCCATGCCATATAACCATCAAGATTTAAGACAGAGGGGGATGTTTGTTGTGATCACTTGTGGTAGACTAACGTGAAACTCTCAGCCATATCTACTTGTGGGCCACTAATTCAACTCGTATGGCAGGGAGCAGATCACCAGCCTGCAACACTCTCACTACCCTATGGTCATCAATTCACTGGGAACATTGTCTGTCTATTGTTTCAGTTTAGGTTTAGGTTTAGATTCAGGTTTATCATCACATGTACTGAGGTCATCAGTCAGAGTATTGAGTATAGAGGTTGGGAGGTCATGTTGCTGTTGTATAAGACATTGGCAAAAAGACAAAGACAAAGGATATTTATTGTCACATACACCAATTGGTGTAGTGAAATTTGACTTGCCATGCAACACACAGATAACGATAAGACCCAACACTTAAGAATTAGCAATGAACATAAAAACATCCCTCCACAATGTTTCCCACGGTGGGGGAAGGCACAAAGTCCAGTCCCATCCCCATGTCCACCCATAGTCGGGCCTATTGAGGCCTCCGCAGGCGGCGTTACGGCGGCCCGATGTTTCAGGCCTTCTCGCCGGGTGATGGTGCTCCGGCGTCGGGATAGTCCTCACAGCAGCTTGGTACACCTGGAACGGCCGCATCCTTACCAGAGTCCGTGGTTTCCGAAGCCGACAAGGCCGCGCTGGATGGAGCTCCACAACTGGCGATCTCGCCGAGAGATCCCAGGCTCCCGATGTTAAAGTTCAGCGCCGCCGCCCGCAGCCGGCCGCCCCACAGTCCCGCAGCTCCGCGATGTTCTAGCGCGGCGACCCGGGCAAGATATCGATAGCTCTCCAGCGCTGCGCCGCCTCCGAAGCCGAGGTTCTGGGCGGTCCCCTCAGTAAACGCCGCTCCAGGCCCGCTGGTAGGCCGCGAGGACGGGTCGAAGGTGCTGCCCGGAGAAAAGCTGCCTCTCATACCAGGTAGAGACCCTAGAAAGCAGTTTCCCCCTCCCCCCCCCCCCCCCACATAAAAAAGAATAGACTCCAAAACAAAACACTAAAACACACCAAAAATAAAAGAAATAAGTTAAAAAACAGACAGCCGCAGGTTGGGCAGCCATACCAACTGGACGGCGCTCCCTAGATGATGGTGAGTATTTAGAGTATTGTGTTCAGTTCTGGGCACCGTGTTATAGGAAAGATGTTATCAAGCCGGAAAGGGTACAGAGAAGATTCATGAGGATGTTGCCAAGACTAGAGGGTCTGAACTATAGGGAGAGGTTGAGCAGGCTGGGACTCTATTCTGTGGAGTGCAAGAGGATGAGGGGTGATCTTATTGAGGTATATAACATCATCAGAGGAATAGGTCGGATAGATGCACAGTCTCGCCCAGAGTAGGGGAATCGAGGACCAGAGGTCAGAGGTTTAAGGTGAAAGGGAAAAGATCTAATAGGAATCTGAGGGGTAAATTGTTCACACAAGGGGTGGTGGGCGTATGGAACAAGCTACCAGAGGAGGTACTTGAGGGGAAGAAGCTGTTCCCGAGTCTGGTGGAGCGCACTTTCAAGTTTCTGTACTTCTGCTGGATGGGAACAGGGAAAAGAAGGAATGACTGGCGTGGGACATCTTTGATTATGTTGGATGCTTTTCCAAGGCAGCGTGAAGTGTAGATGGAGTCAAAGTAGATGGGAAGTTTGGTCTTTGCGATAAAATGTATTGCATCTGCAACTCACTACATTAAGAAACTCGATTTAAAGATACATTTGTAATAGTGTCTACTCTTATATAGATGGGCATGTTCAACCCGCCGAGCCCAGTCCATTGTTCAGTCAGATATGAGAGCGTTAATGTGGGAAGAATTTAAAAAATGGGATTAATGGGCAGAGAAGCGGCAGATGAAGGAGTGAGTGCGGGGATTGGCTGAGAAGGGGAACAGCCTTGTCAAGGGTAGTGCCTTGAGAAAAAAGTGTGAGTCTTTGGTTCGAGAGTCTTCGGCGAGGAGGCTGAGGAGAGGAGACTATGCCAAAAGTTGAAGAGGGCGAGACGCAGTGAAGAAATTACATGTCCGCTGATTCAGTGTGAAGCTTGCAGGATGTGGGAGGTCAGGGACACTGATGGTGACTCTGGCTGCTACATCTGTGGAAAGTGTGTCCAGGTTCAGCTCCTGAAACACTGTGTTGTGGCACTGGAGAGGCAACTAGATGACCTCAGGATCATCTGGGAAAACGAAAGTTTCCTGGACAGGACCTACAGCGAGACCGTTGCACTGAAGGTATTGGAAGAGAGAAGGGGGGTGACAATGAGAAAGGGAAGGAGTACAGGAGACCCAGGGGGATGTACCTCTTGAAAACAGGTTCACCTTCTTGGAAGCTGTCGGGACAGAAGACACAACCAGTCAGAATGTGGCGCTGAAACAACGACGGAGAGACGGATGTCAGGCAGATCCGTGGTAGTTGGGGACTCCATCGTGTGAGGTACAGGCAGGGGTTTCTGCGGCAACAGGCGGGAGTCAAGGATGGTGTGTTGTTTCCCTGGTGCCAGGATCCAGGACGTCACGGACCGATTGAAGAGCGTCCTCAAGGGTTAAGGTGAGCAGCCGGAAGTGGTAGTGCATGTCGGCACAAATGACGTCGGGAAGAAGATGAAAGAGATTCTGCAGCATAACTTCAGAGAGCTCAGAAGAAGGCTGAAAAGCAGGACCTATAGGGTGGCTATCTCCAGTTTGCTTCCAGTTCCCCATGGAATCATGGAAAACTTTATTGTCATTCAGACCTTGCGGTCTGAACGAAATTTAGTTGCCTGCAGTCATACATATAGTAAATAACAAAACACACGATAAACACATATTTAGCATCCACCACAGTGAGTTCACCAGACACCTCCTCACTGTGATGAAAGGCAAAAATCTTGTCTTTGTCTCTTCCCTTCTTGTTCTTCCTCTTCCTCTGCGCTGAGGCGACCCGGGCCTCCGATGTTGTGACCGCACCGGGTGATGTAAATAAGTCCCGCGGGTGAACCGTGCTCCGCGAACGGGCCGGTTCAACTCCGCGGCCCGGGGCGGTCGAAGCTGCCGAAGCTGCCACCCTCCAAGTCCAGCGGACGCAGCTGTTGCCACGGGAGCTCCGGGAAAACAGGTCACCGTTTTTCCGCCGATGTTGTCCACTGGGCCCGCGGCCGGGCCTCCGAAGTAGCTGCCGCCGCCACCACCACCGGAAAGCCGCCACAGTTCCGATCGGGCCGCCGGAACGCCGGAATGCCCGAACCCGCCGCAGCCCCGAAGTCGGCCAGCCTCGTGCTGGTAAGTCCTGGCTGGCACTGTCTCCGGAGCCTCGAGGTCGGTCGCAGTTGGAGGCTGTCAGCTCCGCCGTTAGGCTTCAGCGGAGACGGAGACGGAGACGGAGACGGAGGATATGACAAGAAAAGTCGCATCCCCCCCAAAATGAAGGGACTAAAACGTTTCTCCCACCCCTCCCACACACAGACACTACATAATAACTCAAATTAACGCTAAAACAAGACAAGAAAACAACAACAAAAATAAAAACAGACGGACTGCAGACGAGCCGCTGCTGGTGACCCCTGCTCATGCTGGGGAGGGCAGGTACAGGGAGATAGGGGATCTGATTCTTAACAGGCGGGGGAGCAGCATTCTGGCAGGCAGGTTTGCCACTGCTACACGGGTGGGTTTAAACTACCCAAACTAAACTAAACAAATTGGAAATACAAGGATGGAGTTCAAGGGAAAGAGAGTATAGGAGAAGTTAAGAAAGACACCAGAATTTACAGGGCAGAAAGCTCAGGAAGGTATAGGAGAGTATGGCCAAGTGAAATAGGAATCGATGTGAAAGGTGAGGTGAGAAATGGATTAAAAGTCTTATATATGAATGCACAACGTATTTGAAATACAGTGGATGAGCTTGAGGCTCAGTTAGAAATTGGCAAGTATGATGTTGTGGGGAATTACAGACATGGCTGCAAGAGGACCAGGGCTGGGAATAATCAAGGATATACCTCCTATCGAAATGACAGTCAGGTGTGCAGAGGGGCTGGGGTAGCTCGGTTGGTAAGGAATGAAATTCAGTCCCTTGCGAGGGGTGACATAGAATCAGGAGATGTAGAGTCGGCATGGATAGAACAAAGGAATTGTAAGGGTAAATAGACCCTAATGGGAGTTATCTACAGGCCCCCATACTGTAGCCTGGATATAGGGTGCAAGTTGAATCAAGAGTTAAAATTGGCATGTCGCAAAGGTAATGCTATGGTGGATATTGGAGATTTCAACATGCAGGTAGACTGGGAAAATCAGGTTGGAGACTGGAGACCAATAAAGGGAGTTTGTGGAATGCCTCAGAGATGGATTCTTAGAGCAACTTGTACTAGAGCCCACCAGGGATAAGGCAATTCTGGGTTTAGTGATGTGTAATGAACCGGATTTGATAAGGGAACTCGAGGTAAAGGAGCCATTAGGAGGTAGTGACCATAATATGATGTTTTAATCTACAATTTGAGAGGGAGAAGGGAAAATCAGAAGTGTCAGTGTTACAGTTGAACAAATGGGACTATGGAGCCATGAGGGAGGAGCTGGCCAAAGTTAACTAGAAAGATACCCTAGCAAGGATGACAGTGGAACAACAATGGCAGGTATTTCTGGGAATAATACAGAAGGTGCAGGATCAGTTCATTCCAAAGAGGAAGAAAGATTCCAAGGGGAGTAAGAGGTGACCGTGCCTGACAAGGGAAGTCCAGGACAGTATGAAATTAAAAGAGAAGAAGTACAACATAGGAAAGATGAGCTGGATGCCAGAGGATTGGGAAACTAAGAGCAACAGAAGATAACTAAAAAGGCAATACGGGGAGAAAAGATAAGGTATGAAGGTCAGCCTGCCAAGAATATAAAGGAGGGTTGTAAAAGTTTCTTTAGGTATGTGAAAAGGAAAAAATTAGTTAAGACCAAAGTTGGACCCTTGAAGACAGAAACAAGTGAATTGATTATGGGGAACAAGGAAATGGCAGACGTGTTGAACAGGTACTTTGGATTTGTCTTCACTAGGGAAGACACAAACAATCTCCCTGATGAACTAATGTACGATCTCCCAGATGAACTGATTGGGGATGATCAGCCATGACCACATTGAATGGTGGTGTTGGCTCGAAGGGCCGAATGGCCTACTCCTGCACCATCAAGGTTCTGCAACAGCTTCTTCCCACGAGCCATCAGACTCCTGAATGCCATGCAATGGGCTGCCACCATTGTCTATTTATCCTTTTATCCTTTTTATCCATGCCTATCCTTCTGTTAATTATCGTGTTGCACAGGGAGCCAAATGCAACGTAATTTCGTTTGGAACTGCATATATCAATGTATTTCTAATATGACAATAAAGTTTGTTTGACTTTGAAAGTTTGTTTGACTTGACTTTTGTGCATTGTCTATTGTCTATTGTCTCATGCAGGATTAGAGTAAATGGGTGACATGATAAGCGTGCACTAGGCAGGCCTGCTTTGAGCTGCGTGTCACTATGATTCTATGAGGCAGTGCCTACCAACCGCCCTACCTTGGAGCATACGACAAAAAGAACTGCCCTTCCTTGCAACATACGACAGAAATGCTACACAGACATACTACACTCCTCAGCAGCCACCATCTCAGAATCTTTAGTTCCTCCATCCTCATCCTCCAACTTTAGACTTTAGAGATACAGCGTGGAAACAGGCCCTTCAGTCCACTGTGTCTGCGCCGACCAGCGATCACCCCGAACTGTAACCGAATCATACACACTATGGCAGCTTTACAATTTTACCAAAGCCAATTAACCTACAAGGCTGGACAGCTTTGGAGTAGGGGAGAAAGTCGGAGAAGCCGGGGGAAACCGGAGCAGCCAGGGAAAACCTATGCAGGTCATGGGGAGAACGTACAAACTCCGTATTGGCAACACCCGTAGTCAGGATTGAATGTGGGTCTCTGGCGCTTTAAGGCGGCAACACTACCGCTGTGCCATCGTGTTACTGTGGTAAGTTGGCCTTCAGTCCAAAGTGGCCATGAAATAGGTGCCAAGGTGGAGCATCGAGAACGTCTTCCTCCAGAATATTAATAAGATTAAAAACCTGAGGCTTTTGTTGTTATTGTACGACAGGCAGTGGCATTTACAATAAAGGAACATTAAAGATCATGGGAGAGGGAAAAACTGGAGATCTGACAAATTGAAGTGACATCCAGATCAGCCACAATTATTCTCTTCCAAGCACTATTTGAAGAAAATAAATATCAATTCAACAATCACTTGCGAACTCAAAGAAAGCAATCAAAACGTCTGTAGAAAACATGAAAGAGTAATTGTGCCACAATAGAATTGCAAACTTTTTGATCAATTATGATGGCATTCAAAGTCACACTTAATTAAAAAATCAAAAAAACAAACGTATACTCTTGCGAAGGAAAAGAACAGGGCAAACTCGTGGGCAGGAATAAGGGTACTCCAAATGACAGGAGAGGAAACTCAGGAGACAACATCCATTAGCAGATATTTCTCAGCACCTAAAGCAAGGTTCTCCAAGGTTCAGCAAAGGACAGTGGAAAATCAACTCATTTCTTTCGCATGTTCAGGCTTCAAAAGCAATAAAAAAATAATAGTTTAGTTTAGTTTAGAGATACAGGCCCTTCAGCCCACCAAGTCCATGCCAACCAGCGATCCCCATAAACCAGCACTATCCCACACACTAGGGGCAAACCTGTACATATTTGGAGTGTGGGGGGAAAACGGAGCACCCGGAGAAAACCCACACAGTCACGGGGAGGACGTACGAGCTCCGCACAGGATCGAACCCGTGTCCTTGGCGCTGTAAGGCAGCATCTCGATCGCCGGGCCACCGTGCCACCAATAATCAACAGTTGAGCAGAAATGCAAATAATAGGTCAGCTCCTCATTCGCAAAATGCTTTACTTGTTGAAAATGGCAAATTTTTGATCTTGCAAACAGGAAAATAAAACCCACAGAAAACTACTCGCTAACCAAGGATGATGTCGGCCCAGAATTTGTCATCAAACTGGGCACGGAAGTTAGTGGTGCTCTTTTGGATAATGTTAGGATGCATCAGAACTTGAGGGAAGTGTGGAAGCATGGAACTCAAAATGTTATCACACAAAATGTCACTAATCTATGGATAGGTTTAAAAAGATGTCATCACGCCAAGAGGCACACTCTAGTCGATTACCCTGGGGAAAAAGACTGCTACCATTCACCTTAACAATGCCCTTCATGATCCCACGATCTAGCGAGTGAATGGTGGACACAAAATGCTGGAGTAACTCAGCAGCATCTCTTGAGACAAAGAATGAGTGACGTTTCGGGTCGAGACCTTGAAGAAGCATCTCAACCCAAAAGTCACCCATTCCAGAGATGCTGCCTGTCCTGCCGAGTCACTCCAGTATTTTGGGTCTATCTTCGGTTTACCAGACTGATTCCTGGGATGTCAGGACTTTCATATGAGGAAAGATTGGATAGACTCGGCTTGTACTCGCTGGAATTTAGAAGATTGAGGGGGGATCTTATAGAAACTTACAAAATTCTTAAGGGGTTGGACAAGCTAGATGCTGGAAGATTGTTCCCGATGTTGGGGGAGTCCAGAACAAGGGGTCACAGTCTAAGGATAAGGGGGAATTCCTTTAGGACCGAGATGAGGAAAACATTCTTTACACAGAGAGTGGTGAGTCTCTGGAATTCTCTGCCGCAGAAGGTAGTTGAGGCCAGTTCATTGGCTATATTTAAGAGGGCGTTAGATGTGGCACTTGTGGCTAAAGGGATCAGGGGGTATGGAGAGAAGGCAGGTACGGGATACTGAGTTGGATGATCAGCCATGATCACATTGAATGGCGGTGCAGGCTCGAAGGGCCGAATGGCCTACTCCTGCACCTATTTTCTATGTTTCTATGTTTCTATGTTTAAACCAGCATCTGCAGTTCCTTCCTACATAAGTGAATGGTGGATACAGATGCGGAGGGAGAATTGGCACACAAGAGACTGTAGATGCTTCCCCCACCCCTTTGCCCCCCCCCCCCCCACAGCTTTCTCTCCTCTACTCTATCAGTTTGAAGAATGAACCAGACCCAAAATGTCACCTGTTGTTTTACCTCCATGGATGCTGTCTGCCCCGATGGGTTCCTGCAGCACTTTTGATTTTGATCCACAAAATAAATCTCTCCCAAGCTTCTTCAAGTTAGTGTCACGAGATAAGAGGTGTTCAGGAATGTAATTTGTTGGGTATTGCGTGCAGTCCTGGTCACCAAATTGCAGGAAAGATGTGTGAAGAGTTTCACCAGGTTGATGCCTGCAATGGACAGTATAGTCTATATGGAGAGGTTGGACAAACTTGGATTGTTATCTCTGCAGTGTTCTAACACAAGAAGACCGAAGAAGGGCCCCAACCCAACACGTCACCCATCCTTAATATCCAGAGATGCTTCCTGACCAGCTGTGATACTCCAACACTTTGTGTCTATCTTTGGTATAAACCAGCATCAGCAGTTCTTTGTTTCTACATCCTTTGGGAGTAAACATACGTCAATAACGTCACATTGTACCTGTTCTCATTTGATCGTGATTTACTTTGGGAGGCTGGCCTTCCCCATGGTTGATCTATCTTTCCCTTTCAACCCCATTCTCCTGCCTTCACTCCATAACCCCTGACACCCTTACTAATGGAGAATCTGTCAGTCTCCACCTTTAAATATCCATTGACGGCCTCCATAGCCATTTGTGGCAATGAATTACACAGATTCACCACCCTCTCACTAAAGAAATTCCTTCTTATCTCCTTTCCAATGGGATGCTCTTTTATTCTGAGGCTATTCCCTCTGGTCCTACACTCTCCCACTAGTGGAAATAATCCTCTCCACATTCACTATCCAAGCTTTTCACTATTCGGTAAGTTTCAATGAGGTCCCACCTCATCACTTTTAAACTCCAGCTAGTACAGGCCCAGTGCCTTCAAACGCTCTGTTTTTCTTGTACTTAAGTATGATTGTGCCTATGTGTAGTAGGATTGTTACTGAACTGCACACAAAGAATGGAATTTCAGTGTACCTAGATACTTGTGACAATCCCTCAAGGTCGAGGATGATGGTCTACGTTCTGTATTTTTATGGACTCACAGGTGGCTTATGAGTCCAATCCTGGCTTTGAAAGTTCTTCGACATTCAGGACAGGTAATTCCAGATGGCAGATCATCGGGCTTTGGTTGTTGCTGCCTCTCTTTCCGTTTTCTTCTCTTTTCTTCTAATTCTGCGCATATGTTGGCTTTGAAGGTCACTGTTCCTACTTGGATGATGGTCCGCCAGAGTTTCCTGTCCTTGGCATTGGTTTCCCAATTGTCGATGTCAATTACACATTTCTTCATGCTGGATTTTAAGGCGTCTTTGAATCTCTTCTTTTGTCCGCCTCTTTTACGTTTGCCTTCTTTAAGCTGGGAGTAGAAGGTTTGCTTTGGTAGACGCTCATCTGCCATCCGAACAACAAGCCAAGTCAAGTCAAGTTTTTTTGTCACATACGCATACGAGATGTGCAGTGAAATGAAAAAACATGACAATAAAGTACCATTGAACCAACTCTCTGGAGCGGAACTTCAACTCTCAACCTTCTGAACCAGAAGCAAGAGTGTGGCCAACCATGTGATTCTTGGACACCACCGTTACGCCCCCATTTCCTCAAAACGGAATAATTATTAGCCTAAGCATGTCCTCCAGTGGCTAATTTATGCATTTTATTCTTCACTGTTTACTACACAAACAAAAGTCATTTTCTCGTGATTATTGATTATTAGTTTTAGTTCAGTTTGGAGATACAGCACAGAAACAGGATCTTCGGCCCACCGAGCCCGCACCAACCAGCGATCACCCCGCACATTAACACTACCCTACACACGCTAGGAACAATTTATTTTTACATTTATACCGAGCCAATTAACCTACAAACCTGTACGTCTTTGAAGATCTCTGGGAAAACCCACGCAGGGCACTGGGAGAACGCACAAACTCCGTATAGACAAGCACCCCCAGTCAGGATCAAGCCTGGGTCTCTGGCGCAGTAAGGCAGTAGCTCTACTGATATGCCACCGTGCCGCCCTATTTACTTATGTGTTGTACGTAATATTTACCCATGGTCCCAGAGGTTGGTGGGTATATGGAACGAGCTGCCAGAGGAGATGGCTGGGGCAAATACCGTAACAGCATTTAAAAGCCACTTGATGGATAGGAAAGGTTAAGAGGGGTATGGGCCAAACATTGGCAAATGGGACTAACATAGATGGGGCATCTTTGTCGGCATGGACTAGTTGGGCCGAAGGGCCTCTCTCCGTGCTGCATGGCACCATGGTTCATTAGTCATTTTGACACCAAATGTAAGACTTCCATCTACTTTTGTGGTAAGACATAAAACATTCAATACAAGGTGATAAATAATGATGCAAACTCTCCCTATTGTGGAAAACTGAAATGTTCAAGTTTTGGAGGAGTTCTATTTTGTAATTAACCAATTTCAGAATTAAGTATATTTAACAATTGATTAATATATTGCTGCTTTTAGCTTAATGTATTCTCTAGTTTCCTAAACAGAGCACTTGCAGCTGAAGTAATTAGGGATGGATTTATTTTGTAGTTGACCTAATTTAAATATGGTAATTGGTTCTAATTTATTAACATCTCTAATAGCAACATATGAATAGTCTCTGCATTTTGTAAAGCCAGGACTTACGGGGTTTGAATTATTGAGAAAGTCTTTTTATACAGTTAGGTAATTATAGTTTACCATCATCAGTGCCATTAACTATGCTTATTCATCCTAATGAGAAAGCAGTGATCGACAGTATTTCAATTAACAAAGAGTCAGTGATTTTTTTTTATAGCTAGACTTGGAGTTTGCTGCCTTTCCAGAATCTATTTTGCTCCATTTACATGGAACAAGTTTGAGTCATTAAGAAAGACTGGATAGACTCGGCTTGTACTCGCTACAATTTAGAAGATTGAGGGGGGATCTGATAGAAATTTACAAAATTCTTAAGGGGTTGGACAGGCTAGATGCAGGAAGATTGTTCCCGATGTTGGGGAAGTCCAGAACAAAGGGTCACAGTTTAAGGATAAGGGGGAAGTCTTTTAGGACCGAGATGAGAACAAATATTTTCACACAGAGAGTGGTGAATCTGTGGAATTCTCTGCCACAGAAAGTAGCTGAGGCCAGTTCATAGGCTATATTTAAGAGGGAGTTAGATGTGGCCCTTGTGGTTAAAGGGATCAGGGGGCATGGAGAGAAGGCAAGTACAGGATACTGAGTTGGATGATCAGCCATGATCATATTGAATTGCGGTGCAGGCTCGAAGGGCCGAATGGCCTACTCTTGCACCTATTTTCTATGTTTCTATGTTTCTATTATAGTTTCATTTATTTTTGGTTTGGAGATACAGCGCGGAAACAGGCCCTTCGGCCCACCGAGTCCGCACCGACCAGCGATCCCTGCACATTAACACTATCCTGCACACACTAGGGACAATTTACATTTATGCCAAGCCAATTAACCTACAAACCTGTACATCTTTGGAGTGTGGGTGGAAAGCGAAGAGCTTGGAGAAAACCCACGCAGGTCACGGGGAGAACGAACAATCTCCGTACTGACAGGACCCATAGCCGGGATCGAAGTCGGAACATGGGGCTCTGGCGCAGTAAGGCAGAAACTTTACCGCTGTGTTACGACTCCCGAAGGCAGGTACCTCAGAGTCGTGTAACATAATCAAAAAACCAGGTTCAAGTTTAAGAAAATCGTTTTTAATTTAGTTAAAAGAAGACAAAAACCCAAACCTGATTTAAACAACACAGTCAGGGACAAGAATCGACTAACAAATAAATATAACAGTTCTCCAGCCAGCCTCGCAATGGACCGTCGAACCAGAGTCTCAAATCCTGCCTAAATGGAGATAACCCTGAAACAAAGTACATGAAAACCCTCAGGTCAGCCCTTATCCGTCCCAATGCAACATTAAATGACAAACAAAGTGCTATGCCATGCGGCCAGGCCTCCTGCAGCTCAGACCGGCAGCCTGTTCACTAGTCAGGGTCGACGAAGAAGAGAGAGAATTCTGGGAAGTCCCAGTATTTAAGCTTCTGATGAGTGCACCCGTCACCTGACGCAGCTTGGCCAATCGGGTACAGGAGCTCTTAACCCCTTGATTCCTGACTCCCAGCCCCGGGGCCTACACTCAGGAGAGAAACAGAAAAAATAAGTACATAGCATTCACCGGGGGGGGGGGGGGGGGGGGGGAAGCGTCTAAACCCCCACCCAAAGATACTGAATAAGCTTCGGAAGAAACTATTCAGTATTAAAACTCTACTGGCGCGACAAGGCGTTAGCCAAGATTTTATCCTTGCCCCTGATGTGCCTGAACTCCAGGTTGTATTCTTGCAGCTCATTAACCGCCGGTTCTTATTCGTCATGTTGTGCATAAAACAAAAGGGTTATGATCCGTGAATACGATGACAGGGACATTCGAGGAGCCCACATAAACCTCGAAATGACTCAGAGACATTAACACAGCAAGGGTTTCTTTCTCAATGGTGGAGTACCACCTCTGATGGGGATTAAACTTCTTAGAGAAGTACGAAACTGGATGGCCCACCCCATCTGAATCATCCTGTATAAGAACCCCACCAACCCCACGATCACTAGCATCCACTGCCAGCTTAAATGGACACTCAAAATCAGGTGCCGCAAGCACAGGTGCGCGCACCAGAAGACCTTTAGTATGATCAAAGGCTTGTTGACACTCAGCGGACCACACAAAAGCTACCTATGGATTCAGCAAATCCGTCAAAGGAACCACCGCAGAGAAGTTTGGACAGAACCCCCTATAGTACCCAACCATAGCCAGATACCTACAGAGTTCAGTCCTAGATGTTGGAACAGGAAATGCGACAATATGTCCCACCTTGTCCTCGAGAGCACGAACCTGACCCCGGCCCACCATCTTACCCAGATACGTCACCGTGGCCTGGCCAAACTCACACTTCCCCAGATTGATCGTTAGGTTTGCCTCCGCTAGACGACAAAATACCTCCTTCAGATGACCGATGTGTTCGATCCAAGACCTGGAGCACACAACTAAATCATCAAGGTATGCTTCACAGAAGGACCAACCAGACAATACCATGTTCACTAATCGTACTGAAGAAAGTTATCAGGCGTAACGAACGCTGAGATCTCCCTCGCCCGCCTAGTCAAAGGAACTTGCCAATACCCTTTTAGCAAGTCCAACTTAGACACAAAAGATGCACTTCCCACATGATCCACGCAATCCTCCATCCGTGGAAGAGGATAGCAATCCGGCTTAGTTACACCATTCACCTTCCGAAAGTCCGTGCAAAACCTGTCCTCCCCATTAGCCTTCGTAGCTAGTAGACACGGAGAACTCCACGGACTACAACTAGGTTCAGCAATTGCACGCTGCAGCATATAGTCAACCTGACCTCTTAGACGATGATGCTTGTCAGGATTGACCCGATACGAATGCTGTTGGCGCAGCACCGGCCACGTCAATGTCATGCTGCAGCACAGACGTCTGAGAAGGCACATCCAAGAACAGTGACACATTTGACCCCACCAAAGCAAGCAGATCATCCCGCTGACTTCCAGACAAATGAGACAACCGCAAGGGAAGCGACTCCAGAGCTTCAGAGTTGCACAGCTTTCCCTGCGTCACTGCCACAGACAACCGTGCCTCACCCACATCACCACCCGTGTCAGGGGGCAGCACTTCTACAGCCAAAACTGGCTTAGACAAAACCAAAGGACAGCTCCTCCCCACCAACCCGTACATTCTCCTGCTCATGGTATTGCTTCAGCATGTTGCCATGACAGAGCTGAGTCTTACGCCTCCGATCAGGGGTACCAATAACGTAATCCCTTGCACCAACCTTCATAACCACCTGATAGGGACCAATATACCGAGCCTGCAGACTGGAACCAGGAATAGGCAACAACACCAGGACCTTGTCACCTGGAGAAAAATTCCTACTAGAAGCCTTCCTGTCGAACCAACCCTTCATCCTAGACTGAGCAGAAGCAAGATTACCCATTGCCAGCTCGCATGCCCTCCGCAGTCTAGACCTAAAAGTACAGATGTGGTCTAAAATACTACGTTTTGAATTCTCCTGCAACCATTTCTCCTTCAGGACCCTCAACGGACCACGAACAGTATGCGCGAACACCAGGTCAGCAGGACTGAACCCTAAAGACTCCTGCACGACCTCACGCACCGCAAACATAACTAGATGAACCCCCTCATCCCAGACTTTTTCGAACTCCAGGCAGTAAGTCCTCAACATAGATTTCAAAGTCTGGTGAAACCGCTCGAGAGCTCCCTGGCTCTCAGGATGATACGCACTGGAGTAACAATGCTCATTATCCAACAACTTCATTACCTGACCAAAAAATTTTGACATGAAGTTGGAACCTTGGTCACTCTGCACAACCTTGGGCAAACCGAACAACGAAAAAAACTTAGTGAGAGACTTCACAATGGCAGGGGCAGTAATGTTACGCAAAGGGACCACCTCCGGAAAGCGGGTAGACGCACACATAATTGTCAATAAAAACTTGTTGCCTCCTCTTGTCCGAGGTAGAGGACCCACACAATCAACTAGAATCCGTTCAAACGGCTCCCCGACCACAGGGATTGGATATAAAAGCACAGGAACAATTGATTGGTTCGGCTTTCCTGCCACCTGGCAAATGTGACAACACCTGCAGTGCTGCTTCATGTCCTTTTTCAACCCTGGCCAAAAAGAATTCCGTAAGATACGGTCATATGTCTTATTGACCCCCAAATGTCCACCCAGAGGTCCATCATGAGCCAAACTGAGTATCTCGTCCCTATACCGACGAGGTATCACAATCTGATCAACCACGGTCCAATCATCATGCCCTGACATATCCAAGGGATACCACTTTCGCATCAGTAAGCCATTCCTCAGAAAATACCCCTTTGCTGTGGAATCCATATCCCCCTCAGGCACCGCGCAGTCGAACAGATCCGATAAACCTGGATCACTCTTTTGCTCCTCAACCAGCCGGTCACGTGACAGCGACACTGGCACATTTTCAGACAAGACCCCATCTTGAGATGTAGAAACACCTTTCACAACACAGGACCCATCATCATGATCCCCAAAAATGCTCTCGCTCAGGTCCACTACATCTTCAAACTTTGCCTGGCTCTTAGCCATAGCCCTCGTGACAGCACAAGCTGTGAAGACCGTCGGATGCTGCAGAGCCAATCTATCAGGACTCTGCACCACTGGAACAGCCGTCACTTCAGGAGTAATGAAAACTCTACCTCCTGCCAAGTCATTCCCCAAAATCACAGAAACTCCCGCAACGGGAAAACACGGCCGTAACCCAACAGTTACCCTGCCTGAAACCAACTGGGACTCAAGACTCACGGTATGCAAAGGCACTACCATGTCCTCCAACCCGAATCCTACCACAGGGACACTGGACCCAACCGATGACTCCCCATGGCAGTGCACTATCCAATATAAAGGACTGAGTAGCACCAGTATCGCGCAAGATGCATACTGGAACTCTATGACCCCCATCCTCTAGAGAAACAAAACCTTTTGTGATGAACGCAGAATAATTACTACACTCATCAGACGCAGGCATCCCAGGTACCACAGGTGCTTTTTGTGCACCAACCAAAACCACAGGCTTTGCATTTTTCTTGTGCAGAACGGGACACGACTTTACGATGTGCCCGCTCCCTTAACAAGAGTAGCACACAGGACCTTCCTTAGTCCTGAGATCTCCATCAACCTTATCAGCTCGGACCTCCCCCTGTATCACTGTGCTGACACTTGCAAGCACAGAAACAGCTTTGACATTGCCACCGACAACACCACCATGATTAACCGGCCGTGCACCAAAACTATAGGATCGCCCAACAAACTCAGTTTTATGAGTCAATACATACTCATCTGCTAACACCACGGCCTTAGACACCTCCGTCACCTTCTGCCCATTAAGGTAAGTAGCAACCCTCTCAGGGGGACAGTTCTTAAAGTCTTCCATAATCATCAAGGCCCGCAGCAGCTAAAAATCCTTCACTCCTTGAGATGCGCACCACCTGTCAAAAAGTGCCTCCTTCTCCCAAGCAAAATCCACGTAAGTCTGATTTACAAACTTCCTAAAGCACCAGAACTTCCGCAGGTACGCCTCTGGAACTAATTCATAAGCCCTTAATACCGTAGACTTCACACACTCATAGTCCCGACTGCTGTCAACAGATAAAGACGAGTACACCTCCCGTGCTTTACCCACAAGGACACACTGCAAGAGCAAGGCCCACATGTCCCTAGGCCACGTCAAGGACGAAGCCACCCATTCAAACACTGCAAAATACTTGTCCACATCCTTCTCATTAAACGGGGGAACCAGGTGGATGTTCTTGCTCATATCAAACTCCCTTTCCCCAGAAGAAACTCGGGAGGCATTCAATTCCTTCTCCCGCATCTCGAGGTGTTTCATCTCAAGCATGAGCTCTTTCTCTATTAAGGCCCTCTCCTCCTTTTTCATTTCAAGCTCTAACTCCCTCAATCGAATGAGGTCCCCCATTTCCTGACCAGGCTGCATAGAAGCTAGAGGACCGTCTGCCTCAGCAGACAATACCTCACTCCTCTTCAACGCAGATGATAACACCAACTTTATAGCCTCTTTCTTCGAATGCTTATCAATAGGCACCTTATAGCTCTCTGCCAGCACTAACAAATGCTCCTTCGTACATTTGTCAAGTAACTCCCGACTAGGAGCCTTAATAAAGTCCTCCACTTTAAACTCCATATCAAATGTCAGGACCAAACCACCAGCCAAACCCTGGGCACAAATGTTACCACAAATGGAAGGGGAAAAAAATCCCCTCACAACACAGACTTCCTCAGTCACCAGAAGCCTACACAACAAAAACACAAAACTGTCTAGGGTCCTCAAAGCTCAGGACGAGCCCCCATTTTGTTACGACTCCCGAAGGCAGGTACCTCAGAGTCGCGTAACATAATCAAAAAAACAGGTTCAAGTTTAAGAAAATAGTCTTTAATTTAGTTAAAAGAAGACAAATACCCAAACCTGATTTAAACAACACAGTCAGGGACAAGAATCGACTAACAAATAAATATAACAGTGCTCCAGCCAGCCTCGCAATGGACCGTCGAACCAGAGTCTCTAATCCTGCCTAAATGGAGGTAACCCTGAAACAAAATGCACGAAAACCCTCAGGTCAGCCCTTATCCGTCCCAATACAACATTAAATGACAAATATAGGTAACAATACACAAAGTGCTATGCCATGCGGCCAGGCCTCCTGCAGCTCAAACCGGCAGCCAGTTCACTAGTCAGGGTTGACGAAGAAGAGAGAGAATTCTGGGAACTCCCGGAATTTAAGCTTCCGATGAGTCACCCGTCACCTGACGCAGCTTGGCCAATCGGGTACAGGAGCTCTTAACCCCTTGATTCTTGACTCCCAGCCACGGGGCCTGCACTCAGGAGAGAAACAGAAAAGATAAGTACATAGCATTCACCAGGGGGGGGGGGGGGAAGCACCTAACATGCTGCGCCACCATGCCACCCATATTTGATAAATGTGATTAAAAAAATTTGGGATGCACCAGAGCTTGATTTGGGAACAGCTCAATCCTAGACGGCAAGAAATTGCAGTGAAGTGTGGACGCAGCCCAGACCATCACGCACACAAACCAACCTCCATTATACCTCACGCTGCCTCGGCAAGGCCAGCAGCATAATCAAGGATGAGCTGCACGCTGGCAACTCTCTCTTCTCCCATTGGGCAAAGGTTATAGAAGAGTGAAAACGCCTCCAGATTCAGGATCAGTTTCTTCCCAGCTGTTATCAGGGAAACGAACCATCCTACCAACAACTGGAGAGCAGTCCTGAGCTACTGTCTATCTCATTGGAGCCCCTTGGACAATCTTTGATCAGACTTTACTGGACTTTATCTTGCACTAAAGGCTATTCACGTTATTCCCTTTATACCGTATCTGTGTGCTGTGGATGGCTCGATTGTAATCATGTATAGTCTTTCCGCTGACTGGTTAGCATGCAATAAAAGCTTTTCACTGTACCTCAGTACACATGACAATAAACTAAACTCAAAACCCAATCACTTGTTGATTTAGGATATACTGCGCTCACTGGTCAAAATCCAGCACAATTATTGTCCGTACCATCTGGTATAAAGCAACTCAGCCATGGTAACAGATCAGTATCATTTGCATGTGAGCAGCAGTTAAAGTAAATTGTGAACATATTTTGTCTCCTCTCTTCGGGTCAACTCATTTTGTGTGCTTTTTCCCATTAAAATATAATGTACAAAAACCAAACCTCATATTAATGATGCAGTTTTCTCCGCTGAATAATTTAACACGCAGACGGATTACTTCGGTGTCCAGAATCACCTCACACAGAGCGATTCTATGACCTTTTGCATCACGCCGGCATGTTTGCTAACGCATATTGTTCTAACCTTGTGCTATTAATTTCTTAAATCAAAATTTTCTCTATGATTAGCCAGTGATCATTTCTTTTCCCTTTGGAGAGTCTCAATTATACTTTTTTTTTCCGCTCCTTCGAAAGGGCCTGGTACAATTTTCTGTAATTTGTAATTGTAGTGGATGTGCAATTGTGCAAAAGGGCCATTACTAGTGGCAGAGGCAATTAATACCCTCACCAGAGAACTCACCATTATTGAGCCAACTAAACACTGTTGGGAACACTAATTGGGCCTGACACTTGTTTAACTCTGACATCTACTCAATTCCTACTGCAAACAGTAGTAATATTAGTAATTTTATTGCTAAGTCTACATGCATAACTAAAGTCTTCCACAATATTGAAAAGTAAAGGGTTGCATTAGGCCATTTTATTCCCTCTAAAAAACAATTATTCCCACGTTATGCGTCTTGTACCAGAACAACATAACCAAGGTTGGTTTGGAAGATTAAGATTTCTGCTGTGCAACTGGGAAAATAGTGACAGCTCAACAGCTCAGACCCATCCTCACATGCACTGCCCTGTCCTATGCTAAACAGCTGCTGAAATTAGATGGCTCTCTTCAAACACACCGAGCATGAAGGTTTTTTTAATTTGACTCTGTGCAGGCAATCCAATTCACACAAAAACAAAATGTCTTTAAATCCATTGTATTAATGCACAAGCGCTATTGCAAATCAATGCACATGCACCTAACAATTACCAAATACTCTCTACAAGTCTAGCTGCCCTCAGAAGCCCCTTACTGGCTGTCAAATGCTTCAGGACAACCTGAAAACCTGTGTCCTCTGGTTATCGCTTACCCTACTCTGGGCAAAAGACTGTACGTTTAACGGATCTGTTCCTCTCATCAGTCCAAGCACTCTGCCATTATAAAAGTGAAAGATAACACAGACTGGCTCCACTTTGAGTCAAAGTATCAGGAAATTGAAGCTAGTGAACCATGCCGTGCCAAGGGTGGCACGGTGGCGCAGCGGTAGAGTAGCCTTATGGCGCCAAACACCTAGGTTCGATCCTGACTACGGGTGCTGTCTGTGTGGAGTTTGGACGTTTTCTCTGTGATGACATGGGCTTTCCCCAGGTTCTCCGGTTTCCTCCCACACTCCCAAGACGTACGGGTTTGTAGGTTAATCAGCTTCGGTGTAGATTGTAAATTGTCCCTCGTACGTAGTATAGCGCCGGTGATCGCTGGTCGGCGCGGACTTGGAGGGGTGAATGGCCTGTTCTGCTCTGCATCTCTAAAATTTAAACTAAAACTAAAGTAGCCTCACCGACAGGGGTACGATTCCATCGTCCAAGTCCCTGATGAGAGGGAGGAAGGTAAAGAGGACTGTGCCTCCAAGAGGAAAGGAGAGATTCAGTACACAAAACAATGACAGATGGTCTATAATGTGGAAATGTGCTTTGGGGTGATGCACAAAGTAAAATAAATATGCCGTTTAAGTTGATGCGTATCTGTGAGATGCTATGGTACAGAGTGATGAACCTGTCATAGACTAATAGCATGCAATACAACGCTAGACACAAAATGCCAGAGTAACTCTGTGGGACAGGCAGCATCTCTAGAGAGAATGTCTTCTCTCTTCTCTCTCTCCAGAGTCCCTCTTCTCTCCAGAGATGCTGCCTGTCCCGTTGAATTACCCCAGCATTTTGTGTCTATCTTCAGCGTAAACCAGTATCAGCAGTTCCTTCCTATGCAAAACAAATTGCACCTCGGTGCGACATGTGACAACAATAAAACTGAACTAACTCCCGCTGTTCAGATTTCACCAGTTCAGTTTAATTTATTGTCCCGCGTACCGAAGTACGGTGATGAGCTTTTGTTGCTTGCTAGGGAGTCAACGCTAAGACAATACATGATTACAATCGAGCCATTCACGGTGTACAGATACATGATAAGGTAATGACGTTAAGTGCAAGATAAAGCCAGTAACGTCCGATCAAAGTTAATCTTGGAGAAGTCCAGGCCTGCTCTCTGGTTGTGCTCACAATACATCTGGGGGAAAATGTCCCTCAATCTGGAGTTGTGCGTTTTCACACTTCTATACATTTTTCCCAATGGGAGAAGGTAGAGGAGAGAGTGGCTGGGGTGCGACTAGTCCTTGATTATGCTGCTGGCCTTGCCGAGGCAGTGTGAGGTGTAAATGAGAGGGAGATAGACACAAAATGCTGGAGTAACTCAGCGGGACAGGCAGCATCCCTGGGGAGAAGGTATGAGTGACGTTTCGGATCGAGGCCATCTTCAGACTGAAGAAGGATGGGGAGAGAGGAAAAGCAAGGGTTACTTGAGGTTAGAGAAGTCAATGTTCGTAACGCTGGGGCTTAAGCTTCCCAAGCTAATAAATGGAAGGGAGGTTGGTTTGTGTGATGGTCTGGGCTGCATCCACATTTTGCTGCAATGCGAGTGCCAAAAGCTTTCCCCCATGCATTCATACTAAAAAAAATGGCCCACTTGCTCAGAAATGGTGATTGAAGTGTATTCCAGTCCCTTTCAGGCTTAACAAGCAACAATGCTTACTTGTACATTCCAAAGATGTTATATTTCCATAGTGTCTCCATCAATTAGTCAGTCATTGAATGATGTTCCTTGTTTCATTTTCACAACATTTGTAATGCAAACTGACAACTAATTTTATTCAATGTGAAGAATTATACTTTCATCTGCATACCTTACGCTTACTGTGATATGGTGCATCTATTTGAACTAGTTAAAGTCGTCTTTTTGAAACATTCATCAGTAATTGGCAATAATTATAGAGCTCAGGAACAAGCTTTTCAGCCCACAATGTCCGTGCTGATCATGATGCCAAGTTAAGCTAATCCCCCCTTGCTTGCATGTGATCCTTAACCCTCCATTCCCCACATATCCATGTTTAGTTTAGTTGAGAGATACAGGGTCTTTGACCCACCGAGTCCGCACTGGCCAGCAATGCCCATACACCAGCACTATGCTAGGGTCAATTTACACACAGGAGCCAATTAATCTACAACCCTGCACGTCTTTGGAGTGTGGAAGGAAAGCAGAGCACCCGGAGAAAACCCACATGGTCCCAGGGAGAACATTCATACTGCGTACAGACGGCACCTGTAGTCAGGATCAAACACGGGTCTCTGGCGCTGTGAGGCAGCAACTTTACTGCTGCACCACTGTGCCACAGCTCTTCTAAGAGGTGGAAGTACCAATAGGATCTACTGGGAAAATGGGTGTAAAATGTAACATCTTGCAGTAGGTCTAAATGTTTATCGTGCTTTATCAACACAATTATTTCTGGGGAAACTCGCCAATGCTGTTCTGTTAAGCACTGAATTTCTTTCTGAATTTTTCAGAATTAGGATGATATTAAAAGCGACCTTTTTACGACAGGCCGCTCTGATAGAATCTATGAAAGCATGGAGAACAGCAAAACTAAAATGCAAACTGTTTTTCATTATCTTGCTCAGGCCACAGTTGCTAATACTAGTACGGTTTGGTGTTCTGTTTAGTTTCTCATTAACTGTAACAAACGAGGCAATATTTTTTCCAATTGATTTATAATCTAGGGCATCCGAGCAGGACACAGCAACGGAAGTATAAATAAAATCAATTCATCAAGCATTAACAGTCACATTACTAGAGTGAGGCACATTGTCAGAGTGAGGCCAAATGCAAATGGGAGGAACAGCACCTCATATTTTGCTTGGGCAGCTTACAACCCAGCGGTATGACATATTGATTTCTCTAACTTCAAGTAAATCTTGCATCCCCTCTCTCTCCGTCCCTCCCCCACCCAAGCCGATGTACTAGTTGTAAAGTCATCTTGTTGAGTCTCATTGTCTGTAACTCGTTTTCACCTAGCCCACATAGTTCCATAAATGAAACAATGGCCTGTTTCATTTATCATTGTTATTTGTTTGCATATCTTTCATTGATTTGTTCTATATCTCTCCACATCACCATCCATATCTCTCATTTCCCCTTCCCCTGACTCTCAGTCTGAAGTAGGGTCTTGACCTGAAACGTCACCTATTCCTTTCCTCCAGGGGAGAAGAGGGAATGGCAAGAGCCCGACTCATCCTTGATTATGCTGCTGGCCTTGCCGAGGCAGCGTGAGGTATAAATGGAGGAAATAGAAGGGAGGTTGGTTTGTGTGATGGTCTGGGCTACGTCTACAATTTGCTCCAATTTCCAGCGGTCTTCGATGGAGCTGTTCCCAAACCAAGCTGTGATGCATCCCGATAGAATGCTTTTTGTGGTCCATCTGTAAAAGTTGGTGAGAGTTGTAGAGGGCATGCCAAACTTCCAAAGCCTTCTAAGGAATTAGATGCATTGATGTGCTTTCGTGGTCGTTGCTTCAATATGGGTGGCCCGGGAGAAGTTGTTGGTGATATTGACTCCTTGGAATTTGAAGTTTTCAACCATCTCTCCTTTGGCACCGTCAATGCAAACTGGTGCAAACGTGAAGTCGATCACTATCCCCTTTGTCCTGCTGACATTGAGAGGAAGTTTGTTGTCTCAACACCAATCACTTTTCTGCACTTTGTCTCAATAGACAATAGGTGCAGGAGTAGGCCATTCGGCTCTTTGAGTCATCTGTGTACTATCTGTACAGAGTTTGGATGTTCTCCTGGAGTGCTAGTGTACAGGGGTGATCGCTGGTTGGCGCGGACTCGGTGAGCCAAAGGGTCTGGTTCCTCGCTGTGTCTCTAAAGTCTAAAATAAAAACCTAAAGTATATACCGCTACACCGGCAGTTTGTTGTTATTACATTTTGACTGCTCCACTGCAAAATCTCGTCACCGTATGCCTACTTTGAAGAAGTTCTCCTCACGGAAACAAGCCCTTCGGCCCAGCGAGACCGACAATTAACCTACAAACCTGTACGTCTTTGGAGTGTGGGAGGAAACCGGGGCACCCGTGGAAAACCGACATGGTCACGGGGAGAACGTACTAACCATACACACTGGACCCGTGGTCAGGATCGAACCCGGGTCTCTGGCGCCGTAAGGCAGCAACTCTACCGCTGCGCCGACCATATTTAATACTGACTGGAGAAAAATACATTTCCACTGGAAAACAATTTCACTTTTTAACATTCCCGATTTTAAAATAATTAGTAAGTATTCCACACTTACATAACTTCAACATTTATTCTTGGGCGAATAAATCAGAGACGCATTAAACAATCATTTTTGCTGCAGCTACAGGCTGCGCGGCTCCAGCTTTTGCAGGGAAATTCTTTATTACAGAAAGGGAAACTTTGCGGCCTCTGACAATTGTCACTTTGTGCCACGACTCAATTAGAGAGATAGAAGTGTGCGACCCCTTTTCTCAGCCTCCTGCTGTGAAGCGGGAAAGGTCTAAAGCAGCCAGCTCCATGATTAAGTGGAGGAAGAGCTTTTACATTTATTCATAGCTGACATGTGGGTGTCGACGAAAAGGCTGGTGAGTCACCTTCTTGAACTGTAGTCTTGTGGTGATGACATTCTCTCTGTGCTATTGGAAAGGAGTTTGAGGATCCTTATCTGGTAACAATGAGGAAGTATATAATGCAAAGATGGGAAAACTGTGTAATTTGGAGCGAACTTGCCAAATGTCCTTGAAGGTGGCGTCACAGGCAATAGGATGCTCCAAAAGGCTTTGGTCACATTGGCTTACATCAGTCAGAGTATCGAGTCTGAAAATAGGTCTCGACCCTAAATGTCACCCATTCCTTCTCTCCAGAGATGCTGCCTGTCCCGCTGAGTTGCTCCAGCATTTTGTGTCTTTATTGAGTATAGAAGATGGGAGATAGACACAAAATGCTGGAGTAACTCAGCGGGACAGGCAGCATCTCTAGAGAGAAGGAATGGGTGACGTTTCGGGTCGACAGCCTTCTTCGGAAGGAAGGTATTATGTTCAGTTTTGGGCTCTATGTTATGGGAAAGATGTCTTCTTCTTCTTCTTTCATGTGGCGTGCACAGCCTAAAGTTGTTGGACAACTTGTTCTATCTTCCGTTTGTGCACGTCGAGTTGATTGCATTAGTCGAAACAGGGCGGACCACGTGAAGGTTGCAATCTTCCACCCCGGGAAAGATGTCATCGAGCTGGAAAGGGTACAGAGAAGATTTACGAGAATGTTGCCAGAACTCGAGGGTCTGAGTTATCGGGAGAGGGTGGGCAGGCTGGGACACTATGCCCTGGAGCACAGGATGATGAAGGGTGATCTTACAGAGGTGTACAAAATCATGAGAGCAATAGATTGTGTAAATGCACAGAGTCTCTTGTCCAGTGTAGAGGAATCGAGAACTAGAGGACATAGGCTTAAAGTGAAGGGAGAAACATTTAATAGGAGGGTTACACAAAAAGCTGGAGAAATTCAGCGGGTGCAGCAGCATCTAAGGAGCGAAGGAGATAGGCGACGTTTCGGGTCGAGACCCTTCTTCAGTCTGAAGAAGGGTATCGACCCGAAACGTCGCCTATCTCCTTCGCTCCTTAGATGCTGCTGCACCCGCTGAGTTTCTCCAGCTTTTTGTGTAACCCTCGATTCTCCAGCATCTGCAGTTCCTTCTTTAACATTTAATAGGAACCTAAGACGTAACCTTTTTCACACAAAGGGTGGTGGATGTATGGAACGAGCTGCCAGAGAAGGTAGTTGAGGCAGGAACTATTGCAATGTTCAAGAAACAATTAGGCAGGTACATGGATAGGACAGATTTGGAGGGATATGGGCCAAACGCAAGCAAGTGGGACCAGCTTAGATGGGACATGTTGGTCGGAGTGGGCAAGTTGGGCTGAAGAGCCAGTTTCTGCGCTGTGTGACTCTATGACTCCATAACTTGCTGTTGGCAGAATTCCTATGTACACATTGTTCTTGTTCTTCTCGGTGACATAAGAGGTGCTATAGCAAAGCCTTGGCAAGTTACTGCAGAACATCTTGATGATGGTATGTGGAGTGGGAAGAGGCAATTTTGGGGTAGATATAGGGTTCAAACCAAGCAAGCTGCTCTGCCCTGGATAATGGCTTCCAGATCACCATTACTGATACCGGCTCTTTAGGTTCAAAATTAATTGAATGTGAAATATCCCTGAAGCTATGATCCAGCTTCTGTTATTGTCCAGACCTCTGGATGCCATACCTGAAACTCAACCATAATGTTATCATACAGTATATACAACGTCTTTATAGGATTCATTTCATATTATATCGGGGCGGCACAGTACCGCAGTGGTAGAGGTGCTGCCTTCCAGCGCTAGAGACCTGGGTTCAAACCTGACCACGGGTGCTGTCTGTACGGATTTGTACGTTCTCCCTGTGACCACGTGGGTTTTCTCCAGGTGCTCCGGTTTCCCCCCATATTCCAAAGGCATGCAGGTTTGTAGGTTAATTGGCTTCTATAGATTGTCCCTAATGTGTAGAATAGAACTAGTGTACGGGTGGGTGATCGCTGGGGTCAGTGTGGACTCGGTGGGGCAAAGGACCTGTATCGCTAAAACTAAAAATAAAATTATGCCGAAGCAGAAAATCAAAATAGGTGAGAAGTGTATGGAATGATCACAATGAATGGCAGTGCTGGCTCGAAGGGCCAAATGGCCTACTCATGCAACTATTGTCTATTGTCTATTGTCTATTGTGATTGAAGTGTGTTGTAGATAATAAGTGTGGGCAAAGTGCTGCATATTTCATTCTTTACTCAAAGGGAGCTGTTAAGCCATCCACTGATATGTAGCTAACGCCAAAAGGCTTTTGCTTTGAAAACTACGTTCTCCATTTGCAGACAAAATTAGCAGCAGATGGACATCTGGCATGTCCTGGAGGGCAATGCTGGTTTGACAATATTATTAAAATATACTGATAATCAGTTTGTAATAATCAACGACATTCACCAGGGCTGAGCTACTCCAAAGACTCCAAGTCGCACCCTGGTCACTCCCTCTTCTCCCCTCTCCCATCAGGCAAAAGGTACAGAAGTGTGAAAACGCACACCTCCAGATTCAGGGACAGTTTCTTCCCAGCTGTTATCAGGCAACTGAACCATCCTACCACAACCAGAGAGCAGTGCTGAACTACTATCTACCTCATTGGCTATCCTCGGGCTATCCCGGATCGGACTTTCCTGGCTTTACTTTGCATTAAACATTATTTCTTTATCATGGATCTATACACTGTAAATGGCTCGGTTGTATCAATCAATCAATTTTATTTGTATAGCTCATTTAAAAACAACTCAAGTGCTGTACATCAGTGCAGATACTAATGTGCTACATACAATGGTACACAGACCTAACATCAGGGGCGGAAAATACGGGGGGGCCAGAGGGGACACGTCCCCCCCATGTTTTGAGAGGTGGGGGACATCTCTCATCCGCATCCGCTCTCCGGCGCTGTCCCGTCCCCACCCGAGTGCCCCCACGACCCGAGACACGAGCTGTGCCCCCAGGCCCACAGCAAGCGCAGAGAAGCAGCGCTAAACCCAGCTCACTCTGCCTGGTTAACCTGCCCGGGTTTGCGGGAAATATGGGCAGCGCGGAGAAGCAGCGCTGGTGTCCCGCCAGTCCAGTCAGGGCTACAGTTAACCCGGCGAGACAAGCAGAGTTGAGCTGCATTTAGCACCAAAGATACTAGCAATTTATTATTTGGTCAAACATGTCAAATGAACGAAAAAAAAAGGTTTACTTTAATTGCCTGTTCGAACTTTTTAACCCGATTCGGATGCAAACCACAATCGACTTGCAAAAGTTTCAGGGCCTCGGCTCCTCTAGTATCTTTGTTTAGCACTGGATTGAGCCTCCGAAGCCTCGCGCATGTGCGTGTGAGTGTGCGCATGCGCGCGGCGCGGCCGCCAAAAAATGGTGTCCCCCGTCCCCTCCATGTTTTGATAGCGAGTTCAGCTCTTGCCTAACATAAACTGTTTACAGCGCTCCCTCAGAGGGCCTCAATAAAGCAAAGGGAGTAGAAATAGGTTTTGAATCTCGATGGAAAGGAGTCGATGGAGGGGGCAGTTCTGATGAGGAGAGGGATGTTGTTCCACAGTCTAGGTGCTGCAACCGCAAAAGTGCGGTCACCCCTGAGCTTAAACCTAGACCGCGGGATAGTCAGTAGTCCCAAGTCGGCCGACCTGAGGGACCTGGAGGTAGAATGGTGGGTTAGAAGATTTTTGATATAGGAGGGGGCAAGCCAGTTAAGGGCTTTGTATACGAATAAAAGGAGCTTGAAGTTGATTCTGTACCGTACTGTAGTCGTGTGTTGTCTTTCCGCTGACTGGCTAGCACGCAACAAAAGCCTTTCACTGTACCTTAGTACACGTGACAGTGAACTAAACTGAGTTGACTATTACATGGCTGAGAAGGAACACACGGCCATTGGAAATGATGGCATTTCTGAACAACAAGCTCACTACAGGCTACGTGTCACAGGATCCACAACACGGTCCACATCATTAATAATGGATCCAGCAAATGGCTTTAACCCTGACTGCTCAACACAATGTTCCACAACAAAAGCAACAGCATGTAACACATGGATTATGCTCCCAGAGCAGCGTCTCGATCAGAAACATCGACAACCCCATAGTTTAGAGATACAGCGCGGAAACAGGCCCGTCCTCGACAACCTGCGATCCCTGTACATTAGCAATATCCTACATACGCTGGGAGCAATTTACAATTTTACCAAGCCAATTAGCCTACAAACCTGCACGCCTTTGGAAAAACGTGAGCTGCCAGAAAAACAACCATGCGGTTACAGGGAGAATGTGCAAACTCCGTACAGACAGCACCAGTGGTCAGGATCGAACCGGGGTCTCTAGCGCCGTGAGGCAGCAACTCTACTGCTGCGGCACCATGTCACCCACAGCAGCTTGTGTTTTGCTCCAGATTCCAGCATCTGCAGTGTCCTGTGTCTACATAAATCACGTTGGTCGAGACATTTGACAACATGTAGCACAATAGACACCAGGCTCAACCAACAGCATGCAATGTAACAATGTTGCCTCAATACAAATAAATCTGCTACTTGTTTACAAAGTTATAGGGGTTTTTTTTTCAGCTTTCCACACCTCTGATGGATGACTGCTTGGATTAGAGGGTTTCAGTTGCAGGAAGAGGTTGGATAGGCTTGGATCGCTATCTCTGGAACGTCAAAGGTTGAGGGGAGACTTGGTAGAAGTATATAACATTATGAGAGGCATAGACAGGGTAGACAGAACCTTTTTTCCCAGGGTGGAAATGTCCCACCAAGAGGGCATAACTATGATGAGAAGGGGATTGTTTAATGGAGATGTGCAGGGCAAGTGTCCTCACACAGAGAGAGGTGGAACACACTGCCATGGGTGGTGGTGGAACAGATACAATAGTGGTCTTTAAGAGTTTAGTTTAGATTATTGTCAAATGTGAAAAGCTTTTAGTTTTGTGTTATCCAGCCAGCGGAAAGGCTGTACATGATTACAATTGAGCCGTCCAAAGTGTACAAATACAGGATAGAGGGAATAACATCTCGTGCAAGATAAAGTCCAGTAAAATCCGATTAATGATAGTCCGAGGGTCTCCAATGAGGTGGATGGTATTTCAGGACTGCTCTCTCGTTATTGATAGGATGGTTCAGTTGCCTGCTAAAAGCTGGGAAAAAACTATCCCTGAATCTGGAGGTGTACGTTTTCACCCTTCTGTACCTCTTGCCTGATGGGAGAGGGGAGAAGAGGGAGTGGCCGGGGTGAGACTGGTCCTTGATTATGCTCAGTGGAACAGGCAGCAAATCCGGAGAACATAGATAGGTGATGCTTCAGGTTGGGACTCTACTTCAGACACAGTCTTGAGTCTTCAGACTAACTCTGAAGAAAGGTCACGGGCCCAAAACGCCGCCTATCCATGTCCTCCAGAGAAGTTGCCTGGGCTGCTGAGTGACCCCAGCACTCTATAAAACAAATCCTACTCCAAATTGCGTCTACAATGCTGGCAGCATTACAGTTTTGCAATATTTAATTTTATTAAATGGTATATGAGCTGGTAAATGTTCAGTTTTATTTTAACATTCCTGGCATAATGTGGTAAGAAATGCAATAGGAATAACACTAGCAAAAGAGGTTGCTTTGTAAGATCATGAGGGGAATAGCTAGGGTGAGTCGTTTCACCCTGAGTAGTTGAACCAATAACCAGAGGACACGGGTTTAAGGTCAGAGGGGAAAGATTTAACAAGTACCTGAGGGGAAATGTTTTCACACAGAGAGTGGTAGGTACATGGAACGAGGTGCCAGAGGAAGTAGATGAGGAAGGTGCTATAACTGCATTTGTAACTGCATTCGTAACTGTCACTGTATGTCATGTTGTTACCTGTGGGTGGAGCACCAAGGCAAAGTCCTTGTATGTGAATACTTGGCCAATAAACTTACTTACTTAAAAGACATTTGGACAGGTACATGGATAGGAAAGGTGTAGAAAGATATAGTCTAAACGAGGGCAGGTGGGACTAGTGTATATGGGCCATCTTGGTCGTCCATGGGTGAGTTGGACCGAAGGGCCTCTGTTCTACATGACCTTATGACTTGAAGTGTAACTTAACTAGCCTGGAAAATATACCCGATCTTTCAAGAACATTATCTCAATATTCTTACTTTCAAACTGCTCTGCAAACATTGTTTGCAAGAAAACGTTACGTTCTTCTTCCATTCATTTGGAATTCCTAGGGTGTATATTGACTAACTGCTCCAAGCCTACCCTCATCGACAGCTGATTTCACCATCTATTGACATGCAGGCTATGTTTGGGACGATGGCTCACCATCGACTGATCATACAGTTCAGCGGATATCGTAAGCTGCTACAGGCCCCATCCTTGACAAGTCAATGAATGCTGGTGATGCAAGAACAAATCAATACCTTCTGCTTCTGCTGATTGCTCTTAGCATATGTACTTGCTCACCTAATACAAAACAAGAATTAATTCCATTTTATGTGGCACACTACAGGTCTATACATGTGCCTGGTAGGTGTCTGCTAACTGCTCACAGCTTATTTTTCACACCTTCCTGACACTTAATGGGGAAAAGAAATCCTTGCCCGGTCTGCCCATTGCTTCCCGTATAGATTTTGTCCGATTTTAAATATATATGATGCATTTTTTAAAATTTGTGCATGTGCCATGTACAAATGCGGAGATGTTATTTATCGGGAGAAATACGTGGGTGTTCCAAAGTATTGATTGCCAGCTATCCTTCACTCTGTATTAGCTGTCACAGCAAGTAAATGCTGGGTTTTAACAGCTCATTTGATGTTTTTACTGCAATTGCGTAAACAGGAAAATAGCAAAGTGCTGCAGACGACTTCTTCATTTAAAGAACAACAATAACAACAATAACAACAAAACAGCTCTTTGCACAGGCTAACTATGGGGTGAGATGCCATGAAGCTCGGCTGGCATTTCCCTCTCAGAAATCTCAGCTCCCAATTTACAATCAGTACACAAAGGGCCGGTTGAAACTTGTATGATGATCCAATTTACCATAGCTCATGTTTTTAGTCTCCATGAAGCGGCTGTGCTATCGCAGTGGGAAAAGCTCAGTCCTCTCCCACGAGTCAATCAAAGGGCTTTCATTTCCTGCTGGATCTAAACATCAGACACTTCCAAGCATCTAATTATCGTTCAAAATATATATTCACAATAGTGCGTGATCACAGGAGTGCCCTGTTCGTATTATGGTGATGCATTGAACTAATGATTCCATTATATTAATTATTGTTTTTGCCTCATTCTTTTGAAGAGGAGTGGTCCAAAATGGATTTAACATCGTTAATTGACTTCCAGCCCGTCTATTTATTTCATCCTTGGTCTCGCAGCACAGATGCGAGGTAGTAATCTCTAATTACCAGGGAATTCCTCAAGAATTGTTAATGATCAGCCCGTTTCTCAATAGGATATGTTTAATCCATGCTTAACTCATCAGTTGTTCTGTAATGCATAGGCCTTGGGAGTCCTTTGCCCAGTAGTAGTTCAGTAAATAGGCAGTTTAGAGCCCTGTATAAAATCTTTTTTTCGGCACAAAAAGTGAGCGGTTGTATTCATTACATTGACCCATCAGGCAACATGTAACATCCATATCTATAGACTACTCCTGTGACTTATTCCAGGAAACACAAGTTTCAAACAAAACACTTCATTTGTACATTGCTTTGGTAAACAAATTCACCATCCAGTGCTCAAACCTCCACTTCCCTTTAAGACAACCCCAGAGGTCTTGTCTATTGTGAAAAGATTAACTAATCCCTCACTTTCCTTGAACGAAGTGTTCTGATCAGTACTTTATCTCATCCATTACAGAGTTCTAATTACTGCTTTGTAAAGAGGACTGCTAGCAGCCAACGTTGGAGTGTTGATCTGTGTTAGAGTGTAGGGTGCATCTCTGTGGAACACAATTCTCATGTTACCATTAACTTATGTATTGCCTTCGGTAATTAATAGAAGAAAACTGTATCCTTAAAATGGTTCAATTATAAAACACTAGTTGATCATCTGATTACCGGCCTACCATGACAACTGGTTTATTGACGGCCTCTCAACCCTACATATTTCTAAGATGAAATATGGTTAGAAGGTAAACAAATATTTATTAAAAAGGTCGTTTCATAAAAGGTAATTTTCAGGAAAGTTTAAAGAGTGAAAAAACATTAAACATTTCATAGCACATTTTATTCACACAATTAAATTGTCGTTCAAATTAGCAAACAAGGCATCATGATAAACTTTATAATAAGACAAAATGTAAAAGTCAGTGATCTGATGAGATTTAAGTATATCAATATCAGTGGAACAATATCTTCTGAACCCATGCCGAAATGTTCTTTGAAATTTTATGCAGTTTAGTTTAGCTTAGTTTGGAGAATCAGCACAGAAGCAGGCCCTTCGGCCCACTGAGTCCATGTCGACCAGCAGTCCCCGCACTTTAACTCTATCTTGTACAAATTAGGGACAATTTACAATTTTACCAAGCCAATTAATCTACAAAGCCATACGTCTTTGGAATGTGGGAGGAAACCGGATCTCCCAGAGAAAATGTACAAAGTCCGCACGGACAGCACCCATAGTCAGGATTGAACCGAGGCCTCTGGAGCTGTAATGCAGCGACTCTACCTCTGCACCACCGTGACGCCTGATATGCAGGGAACGGAGGGATATGGATTATGCGCAGATAGATTTGAGATGGTCTTGGCATTATGTTTGGCTCTAAACATATTGTGCAAAAGGAAGTGATAAAAAAAAAGAAATTGGATTGGAGTTCAGGATTTACCACTTTCTATGGAACTTCAGAAGGTATGCAAGAAGATTTTAGTGAATTATATTTATAGACTCCATTTATAGATTCCATTAACACTGCGTTCCTCAAGACGTAATGTAACAAATGTGAATGGTTTCAAGACCAGAGACTTGAACAAAATGGATCTAGTCAGTGGCCTTCTTTTAAGATTGTGAGACAGGGCCCCAGCATTAGTGAGCTCTCTCTGATCCAAATCAGAGTGCTGAGGTTTGTTAGTACAATCATGTTTGCTGCTCTGTCAGTGCCTTTTACACCAGTGCTTCCTGTTTGTGTCTGTATGGGGATTTAATCCTAATGCCTAATACAGTGTGCCTTCCAGACGCTACATTGCTGTGACAAGGTCCTGAGACAAGCGGCTAATGGATGTCAGCGTGTAATTCCTGAGAAGACATCAGCTTATTATCTCTTCTTGCTGGCCAATTTGTAATGGCTGGCATCATATGGGATGGCACGGTGACTGCCAAAACGGCCCACTTCCTTGCAACATGCACTTCATTGGAAATGGGGCCGCTGAGAGCCATGGCATTGCAGCTTACAACAACTCCCTTCCCCTCACCTACTCTGCCCACATACAGCAACTCTGTGTGCAAGAGTACATTCCAAATCTACGTGTGTAGGAAGGAACTGCAGATGCTGGTTTATACCAAAGATAAACACAGAGTGCTGGAGTAGCTCAACGGGTCAGGCAGCATCTCTGACGAAAAAGGATGGGTGACGTTTTGGGTCGGGACCTTTCTTCAGACTGAAATTAGAGTGGGGGGGGGGGGGGGGAGGGAACTGGCAGTAGGAAACAAATCAGGGCTGGCAACAGATGAAGGGTGGAAGCCATAATGGACCATTGTTGGCTGGGGAAGAGGTGAGAAGGTAGGGATACATTGATGCGAACAGTGGAACTAGTAGGGCAGTTAAGGTGGGGGCATGGTGTGGAGGGGGGCGGGAGAGGGGAGTGAAGGAATGCTAGCGTTACTTGAAACTGAAGAGTACAGTAGCCTGAAAACCATCGTCCAGGTTCTCCCCTCCAACCATCTTCTTCCTCGTGTCCGGCCATCTTCTATATCACGTCTTTCCGGTCGGTCACTGACGGTTGCAGAATTGGCTACTTCAGTCAGTCACTGTGATACAGTTCCTGTCACCCGGGATGCTCCACGCGGAGGCTTCTGCTTGCATCCTCCTACATCAGGCTATTATACACTACAACCTCCAATAAACTCTGAACTACATACTGTAGACCATTATTGTTATTATTGCACTATTATCGTCTATTTGTTTTTTTATGTGTGCGTGTGTATATATGTGTGTATGTGTGTGTATATATACACACAATTAACTTTTTATCATTTATTGTATTGTTTACAGCAGAGTATGTTTACATATTCTGCTGTGCTGATGCAAGTAAGAATGTAATTGTCCTCCCTGAGACATTTGACAATAAAACACTCTTGACTTGACATTAGAGAAATTAACGTTCATACCACTGGGTTGTAAGTTGCCCAAGCAAAATTAGTAGCAGCAAGCTTTAGGACTATAACCAGGTCACTCAATGCCCTTGTCATCAGGATAGTGTCCAGATGTTTTGCCCAGTGCAGTGAATCAAAGCCAGAGACACATGGGGTTGGCCGTTCATGTCTCTGGGACATTAACAAGGTGAGTATACTTGTTTGTGTGAACATATACGGCAGGTGCAGTTTTATGCAGCTTTGCTGCTACTCTCCTGTTAGCATCCTCCTGGGTCCCAATCTGATTCCATAAATGCCGCATCATGTTGACAAATCCTCATCAGTGAATTACTCTCGAGACAGCCTGAAAAACAATAGGGATGCAAGAGTTCTAGACTGAAAATCAGTCATCTCCCCATTACATTGCCATCGAGTTTTGTATTCAAGCGGAGATTGACAGATTCTTGATTAGTAAGGGTTTCAAAGGTTGCGGGGAGAAGGCAGGAGAAGAAGGTTGAGAGGGAAATATAGATCACCCATGTTTAAATGACAGGGTAGCCTCAATAGGCCGAATGGCCCAATTCTGAATCTATGAGCTTATGAATTAATGGTCATAAGGGATAGGAGTAGAATTAGACCATTCGGCCCATCATGCCTACTCTGCCATTCAATCATGGCTGATCTATCTCTCCCTCCAAATCCCATTCTCCTGCCTTCTCCCTATAACCTCTGACACCTGTACTAATCCAGAATCTGTCTATCTCTGCCTTGAAAATATCCACTGGCCTGGCATCCACAGCCTTCTGTGACAAAGAATTCCACAGATTCACCACCCTCTGACTAAATACATTTCTCCTAAAAGAACGTCCTTTAATTCTGAAGCTATAACCTCAGTAATGGGAGCTCCTGTAATTTGGTTTGCATTTATACCTACCTTGCAGCTTGACACTAGGGTCAAGGAAAGAGCATTCACGTCGCGGCCCAATCTTTCCACCACCACACACAAGAAGCACAAGAAGTACAAGACAGACATCATTGTATGCAGATGCCGAGATGTGTGTTCAGTGCTGACTGAACAACTAATCTTGTGTGTGGACTCGATAAGAAGCTCGACTCTGGTGGCATTTTTAGGGTTGTGTGGGCACGTCAATTACACTGTCCATTTCACCCACTTAATGATAAAATATAAGGCCTTTCGAATGCCTACTTTTTCGAATGTAGGCACCAAAGCCACCTTGGACAAAATGTAACAACCTCAGGACAAAATGGAGAAACTTAAATAAACACTAACATTAATGCAAAATAATCTAGACAGGTTAAAGAAATGGTAAGTTGATCAGTTTCCTGGACCAGATGATCTGCCTTTTAGAATGTTTTTTGAAAAGCAGCTGTAAGGATGGTAGATAAATTGAATGCGTACCCATTTCTCCCACTATACCACCCCTCTTTCCCCTTCCCTCCATCAACTTCAACCTATGTCCCTTCCTCTGGCTTCATATTTCAGTCCACCTCTCTGCTTATTGACCAGGATGTCCTATCTACACTAATCCAGCCTGCCCATGTTTGGCCCACAACCCTCTAAACCTTTCCAATCAATGTACCTGTCCAAATGTCTTTTAAATGTTTTCATCTCTGGCCTCTCTCCAACCATCGACCCCCCTCACCTGCATCCACTCATCACTTGCCCAAGCTTTGTCCTGCCCCACCTTTTTTCCAAATGTTTCACTCCTTTCGATACAATTAGCTAGGAGAAGAATACTAACTAGAAATATCATCCACCCCTGTCCTCCAGAGATGCTACTTGGCCATAGAGTAAAACAGCGTGGAAACAGGTCCTTCAGCCCAACCTTTCCACTACAACCTATCTATATTAGTCCCACCTGCCTGCATTTGGCCCATATCCCTCTAAACCTGTCCTATTCATGTACCTGTCTAAATACTCCTTGGCCGTTGCGATAGTACCTGCGTCGCCTGTTTTTTTTTACACACGGGGGGGACAATTTACAATGTTTTTACCGAGGCCAATTAATCTACAAACCTGTACATTATTGGAGTGTGGGAGGAAACCGGAGCACCCCGGCGAAACCCCACGAGGTCACGGGAAGAACGTACAAACTCCGTACAGACAGCACCCAAGCTCAGGATTGAACCCGGGTCTCTGGCGCTGGAAGGCAGCAACTCTACCGCTGCGCCACCGTGCCTCCCGCAAATTGGCGGATTTGATTCAGGTTTCTCTTCCTCCACCACCAGCTCCCAAGAAAGAGCGAAAAAAAAACACCTTGAATAATGAATAATCAAAATGCTAATTAGACAACTTCATGACTATTAAAATTCAAGTTAACGATAACCTGCATATTCATTTTGTTCCTTCACACTCTTACACCTTTTAAGTTTCATAAGCATTTTATGAAACTATAGATTACACATGGTGCACTCTGGAAAAAACTGGGTCAAACAGCATCTGTGGAGGCAAAAGGATAGGATCTTGACCCCGAGACGCTGTCTGTCTATCTGATGCCGAATGACCAGCCGAGTTTTTTTCCAGTAGTTTATATTTTTTTTGCTCCAGATTGTTTCTTTAAAAAAATATATATGCCTCCTATTTTTCTTTCTTTTTTAAACAACAAAGAAGGGTTATTCCAACATAAGCACCAAATAATATTATTTATATAACAGCCCCCGTGTAAATATCTCATTCGCTTTCGCTTATTTGTTTAGTGTTAGTTCTTCGCTGTTGACATCAATAATTAACCAACTTCCTGGATGGACACTACATTAAAGAAAATCCAGGCACCGGGCTAGAATGAAACAGTTTCAGAGAAACTCGAGGGAAGCAACACTCTCCATTTTGACACACAACGCCTCGAGCCAAACCAATTAAGTCTGCAAAGTATTGCCGACTGACATTATGTGTACTGTATGTAAATTTGCCATCTCTGGCAAGTGTTTGTTAATATAGCATGTGGTATACTTATTCAAAATCAATTCCATTTTTGTTCATTTTGCCTTTCAAACACCGCAGGGTGGGAGTAAGATTTCTAGTTTGCAGTGGATGGTGGAACCCGCTGGTCAATATGTTGATTCATGTCATTGGAAACGGTCAGATGAAATCATTATCGTCCATGGTCCATGGCGTGATCCAAGAGAGAAAGAGACAGCGAGCGTCGTTCATATTAATAAGTCAGAATGCAGTTTTATATTGAGCAATTTCAATACAATTACAGTAGGTTCCGTGTGGCGATGGATATGTACAATCGTCTCAAACTTATAATGACGAATGCAGACGCAAGGAACTGCGGATGTGTTGCAGATATGACAATAAAACACACTTGACTCTTGTCATAAAAAAGGACACAAAGTGCTGGAGTAACTCAGCGGGTCAGCCGATGTACCTTTCCCGAGTCTGAAGAAGGGCCTCAACCCGAAACGTCGCCCTTTCCTTCTCTCCAGAGATGCTGCCTGTCCCGCTGAGTTACTCCAGCATTTGGTGTCCATCTTCGGTATAAACCAGCACCTGCAGTTCCTGCCAACACAGATGTACCTTTTCATATCTCTCATTTCCCTCTCCCCTGACTCTCAGTCTGAAGAAGGGTCTCGACCCGAAACGTCCCCCATTCCTTCTCTCCAGAGATGCTGCCTGTCCCGCTGAGTTACTCCAGTGTTTTGCGTCTTATCTCTGGAGAACATGGATAGGTGACGTTTCGGGACGGGACCCTTCTTCAGAGGGTGTAATGAAGGATGCCTTTCCATTGAACCAAGTTGAAGTTAACGCTTGGTAACTGCGGCATAAAAACCGGGTTTAATTGTGGAATTAACTGTTGGAGAATGCATTGTCGAGGTAAAATAAAAAGATCGAATTTGACTTTAACGTGAGACTCGGGACGAATGGCACTCCTCAAGGCAATGCAGCTACTAAAGATGTTGTGTAGGGAGGAACTGCAGGTGCTGGTGTAAACCGAAGATAGACACAAAATGCCGGAGTAACTCAGCGGGACAGGCAGCATCTATGGAGAGAAGGAATTGGTGACGTTTCGGGTCAAGACACCTTCTTCAGTTAGAGTGTTCTTCTGAAGAAGTGTCTCGACCCAAAACATCACCCATTCCTTCTCTCCAGAGATGCTGCCTGTCCCGCTGAGTTACTCCAGCATTGTGTGTCAACTGAAGAAGGGCCCCGACACGAAACGTCGCCTGTCTATTCCCTCCACAGATGCCGCCTGAAGCTCTAAGTTCCTCTTGCACGCTGTGTTTTGTTGTACTGCACTGACGGATGGCAACCTGATGACCAGTCATCTCCTAAAATAGACACAAACAGCTGGAGCAACTCAACGGATCAGGCAGCATCTCTGGATAAAAGGAATAGGCGACGTTTCGGGTCGAGACCCGTCTTCAGACCTCCTATCTCATTATTGTATATGGTTTTATTGTCATATGCCCCAGATAGAACAATGAAACTCTTATTTGCAGCAACACAGCATAATATGTAAACATGTGCAGGGAGGAACTGCAGATGCTGGTTTGCACCGAAGACAGACACAAAGTGCTGGAGTAACTCAGCGGGTCAGGCAGCATCTCTGGAGAGAAGGAACGGGTGACGTTTCGTGTCGAGACCCTTCTTCAGACCGCGAACGACCCCGAAACACCGCCCACTCCTTCTCTCCAGAGATGCTGCCTGTCCCGCTGAGTTGTTACTCCAGCGTTTTGGGTCTACCTTCAGAATATGTAAACACAATAATCTGTAAACAATATAATAAACGAGAATAGAAAGTTCAATGTACGTGTGTGAGTGATAACATCTACATTCTCGCTTTACATCAAGACTGAGGCCAGTTACAACCCATTTCAACCCCTATCAACAGTATAATCCCACCCCACCACCAGCCAACACCCTGGCATTAGGCCGGATCAAAACACAGAGGCTTATTCAGCGACCAACCCCATCCTACATAGAAGCATAGATAATCGGTGCAGGAGTAGGCCATTCGGCCCTTCGAGCCAGCACCGCCATTCAATATGATCATGGCTGATCATCCAAAATCAGTAGCCGTTCCAACTTTACCCCCATATCCCTTGATTCCCTTAGCCCTAAGAGCTAAATCTAACTCTCTCTTGAAAACAGCGCCGTGTGTCATACCTCCTACCTCCGCCCAATGCCTCGCTTATTTTCTGCCAGTGCATGCACTCCCACCCGTATTTTTGTGGTGTAGGGACCGAGCCTCCCTTCGTTCTCGCATTAAACTTTCGAGCCTCCCATTTATTTTACAAAAGTCGCTGCCTTTTAAAGTAGAGCGTGAGGCGTGATAATGAGGAGGCTGAAGGAAGAGGTGTTAGCTCATTAAGGTAATGACTAAGACATCCCCCCCCCCCTCTCCACCCCTCCACCACCCCCATTGTATCGCCGAGTTTCGGATGAAAATGTGGCAATTAAAGAGCGCTCCGTGGGCTCCCGCAAGCTGGGGGGGGGGACGAGGACGAGTCAATTTTCTGTGAATCTCTCTTGTCGCGGTTAATGTGTGTCATGCGGGAAAATGCCGGGATCTTCGTTTCAACGACTTCGTCCATTTGTGTCTGAGCCAGGCTGGGAGGAGGACGTCGACATTCGGAGGTCCACCTGAGATACTTCCCCCTTCCTCCCCCCTCGCCACTCACCAACCCCCCCCCCCACCCCCACCCTCTCCACCTTCCTTCCCTCGCCCTCCCCACATAATCACCCCCCCCCCCCCCATCTCTTCCCAAACAGCTCCTCCCCCTCCAACCAAGCTCTCTACCACTCCTGGCCTCTCAAGAGACACCCATTCTACTCCTCATCTCTCTCTCTCTCTCTCACCCTCCCTCCATCGCCCACTCTCCATCTCTCTCTCTCTCCTCCCCCCTCCCAATGTTTGTGTCCTTCCCTCAATTCCTCCCCTACCACGCTATCTCCCAAATAACTACCCCTCCTACAAACCCGTCTCCCACCCCCAGGCCATTCAGGAGTCCACCCAATCTCCCCGCCCCCTCCCTCTCCCTTACCCTTCCCTCCCTCACTCTTCCCCCACAAATCCCTCAACTCCTTGGTCTGTCAAGGAGGACTCTCTCTAACTTCTACAGGTGCACAGTAGAGTGCTTGGTGACCGGTTGCATCGTGGCTTGGTTCGGCAACTTGAGCGCCCTGGAGAGGAAAAGGCTACAAAAAGTAATAAACACTGCCCAGTCCATCATCGGCTCTGACATTCCTTCCATCGAGGGGATTTATCGCAGTCGCTGCCTCAAAGAGGCTGGCAGCATCATCAAGGACCCACACCACCCTGGTCACACACTCATCTCCCCGCTACCTTCAAGTAGAAGGTACAGGAGCCTGAAGACTGCAACAACCCGGTTTAGGAATAGCTACTTCCCCACAGCCATCAGGCTATTAAACTTGGCTCGGA